>OX439458.1:0-634957 GCA_949320045.1 Scotopteryx bipunctaria | reverse complement strand
AGGGTTTTATTCCCTACATTATAGTTAAGCACGTACTAGTACCACAAATATTGTGCGCCTCGCCAATTTTTGGCTAGCTTCTGAAAACGCAATGATGATTTTATGTAAGAGATGTTACAATAATTCTTTATTTTTTTTAAAGGGTTGGTTCAATTATTATTAGTTGACTATTAGTTGCATATTCGGACAAGTTCGGTTTTCATACAAGCACGAAATTTTGACGAGGCGCAAAATATTTGAGGCACAATACTAAAGAGAATTCTTTATGGAAGCACTGGTGATATATTGGTGGCGGCCTGGCTTTCCGATCCTAAGGTAGATTTATTAAGTTGAGCACAAATAGACTTTCCGGTTTGATACGATGGAAAACATGTGTCAAGGGCACGACAGAAGCCTCTGAGGCGCACTTTCAATTCTTTCACCACACTTTCAGAACACGAATAATACGATGGTCCCTATTGACAATGTCGGATATACATTTTACCAATTTTTACCGGCGGCGCACCGGCTCCCTCAGTACCAACATTGTTGAGAGGACAAAGTTATAACCACCGACAATATTAACAAAAAACTGACGAAACAATCATGATTTTCAATAAAACAAAATATTGTTTACCATAGAATTTTTTAGATTCTATTTATGTAAAAAAGTGAATAGTGGTAAAAATATTCGACATTGTTAATAGGGACCATCGAATTCATCATTCTTTATCTCACCCATCAGGCAGAGCTACAAGCGCGGGCGCAGTGGCGCGCGCCATGGCGGTGATGTCCGCCAGCCGCTCGCCGACCAAAGCCTGCAGCGGGGAGTAGTCGTACTCCAGCTCCTTGGCCGGCACCTCTGTCATCATCACCTGCTTTGCCGTCTTCTTCATCATCTACAAATCATTTTTTTTGTGGTCATTTCACACAGCGCCATCTAGCCCCAAACTAAGCAAAGCTTGTACTATGGGAACCAGATGGCCGATAAAATACTTATGTACTTTTTTTTGTAAATACACACATATAATACAATACTACAACACCCAGACCTGGAAGAAATATTTGAAGAACATGCAAATTCTTCCGCAGCGGGAATCGAATCCGCGCCTCTTGCGTCTCTGCCGAGCAATCGCCCGTCACGCCACCGAGGCCGTCAAATTATATTGTTTACATACATACATAAAATCACGCCTGTTTCCCATAGGGGTAGGCAAAGATCACGGATCGCCATTTGCTACGATCCTGACATACTTCTTTTTCTTTTGCTCTACATGACCGAACCATATTATATAATATTATTTATTTATAATATTATATATGATAATCAAAGGTTGTAAGACTCACATCTCTAGATGGTGTGTTCAGGAACCCATGTAGCTGTCCTAGGAATAGCCTTTCCTGCGGCGCCAGCGGCTGCAGACCCTGTTTCCCCTCAATCAGGTGCAGGAACAGTGGGCTGAACGGATTCTCTATTTTGTACAGGTCGAAGAGTAGAGCTAGGGCTACAACTCTCTGGCCGGGGAGAGAGAGGTCTCCCGCTGTGATCAGGGATGAGAGAAGGAGGCATACTGGAATATGGTAATGTTAAATTATAGACAAGACTTAGGCAAATTAACTGTTTTGCTGTTTTGTGGATAGACGAGGTACTTGAAGCAACATAGTACCCAAGTTTTTTATCTATATTTAAACTAGCTGCAACCCACAGCTTCGCTCGCGTTGTAACCGGATAAAACTGACGACCTCGGTGGCGTGGCGGGCGAGTGCTCGACTGAGACGCAAGAGGCGCGGGTTCGATTCCCGCTGCGGTAGAAATGTCTGCATGATCTGCAAATATTTCTTCCGTATCTGGGTGGTTCAATACTATGTATTATAAGTATGTATTTACAAAGAAAAAAGTTTATAAGTATTCTATCAGCCATCTGGTACCCATCTAAACTAAGCAAAGCTTGTGAAATGTCCACAAATATTTATCTATTATATTTATTATGCTAGGTAAATGGTATTGTTTACTTACAGTTGAAATTT
This sequence comes from Scotopteryx bipunctaria, assembly GCA_949320045.1. Taxonomy (NCBI): domain Eukaryota; kingdom Metazoa; phylum Arthropoda; class Insecta; order Lepidoptera; family Geometridae; genus Scotopteryx; species Scotopteryx bipunctaria. The sequence goes on along the minus strand of OX439458.1, from coordinate 632,950 downwards.
TCTGTTCTTGGAAACTTCTTTTGTACCTGAACGCTTATTGACTCTAAGGTCTGTGTTTCAATTGTTTGTTCGGAGAATAAACTGAAAATTTTATTGTAAAAAGAGTTGTAATGTTTTCAAATTGATAATATGCGGACAAGGTTAGGTATGGTTAATGGAACTATTTATGAACTTACTCCAAAATGTATTTGCTGTTTTCACTTATTAATTGTTGTGACATTTTGGTGAAAAACTTGGGTAACTCCAGCATAAATCAATTTATTAGCAAAATAATTGATGTGAAAACAAAACATCCAAAATGTTTGTCAAATTAAACCAAACAATAGGGATACGAAAAAAGTATCGATACTGTGTGGTATCGAGTACTTTTCCCTTCGATACCGATAATTTTGTACTCGATACTTTGTGTTCGATATTTTTACTAATGAGTACTTTCTAGCCGGTATCTTATTGAATAAATCTTACAAATTACGTACTTTTAAAAACTTGGCTTTACTGCTCACGCAACACTTATCTACCTACCTACCTACTCAGCAGTCATACTGACATGAAAAGTACTCGATACTTTTACGAGAACGATACTTTTTTTGATACTACTCATGAGTGCAGTATCGAACTTTCTATTCGATATCGTATCCCTACCAAACAATCAAAGTCAGACCAAATATTCTGTCAATGTCATATTTATTTTCATTCGCTGGTAGTCTCAGAAGCTGGTAATGCTAGAAAAAAATTGCGCCATTTTTGAACGAAGGACTCGACCTAACTTTCAACAATTCAATACGAGGAAATTGTAGGTATTATTGAACTGATTTTCACAATAAAAATTTACACACAATTTTATTCAAACTCAACAAACAAAGATTCATATGGCGCGTCCATTACTCCATTTTGACGTAGGTAGTGATTTGTTGACTAACGTTGACAGCGGTGTTGATTTGCTGTTTTTTGACGAAACTTAAAAAGGACAGAAAAGGACTGAAAGGAGAGGTGGCGCCACGGAGCCGGGATAGGAATTCGACGGAAACGGATATGCATCTAAATAGCTTCCAGTGACGGTCTAGTAATGGATGGAATAAAGTTTTATGTACTTACACCTACTAAATAAAATAAAATATATTTTCAGCTTAAAATAATAGGAATTAAGGGGGACTATAGCTCGTGAACTATTGTTCACACTATTGTGTTCTGTGGACTATAGTGAAACGAAACAGCTAAAGCGTTATAGTAATTTATTTCCCTTTTTCTCTTTTATCGAAATCTACCTAACACCTACTTGTTTAACAAGCTACTTATTTATTTTCTTGCTTTTCTACCTACCTACTTATGTTATATCTAGGTACACAGCACCTACAAATAATTGAGCAAATAATTTGAGTCTTCCAATATTTATAGACCTAAGTGCATCGTTAGTTAATCACACTTTACTCCTCTCCGCCTGACTATCCCCATTCCTCTCCATCACGCTGTCTCCTTCTTTCGTTTCTCCTATTTTTTCTTCAGTTCTTCTGGAGCCTCCCATCACCGCTTTGATGACTCCTGCCAAAGGAGCCTCGACACAGAGCCACAGAAATGTGGCACTCCCGTACGTCATGAAGATTGAACCAGCCAGGATAGTCATCTGGAAGAAGTAGGTAATTGAATGAATGAAACGTTTATTTGGCGCTGTAACATAACAAACTTAAACTAACTTATATTAAACTGATTTAAACTACATAATTAAAAGTGTGGGTGCCAAATGGCGTCCAGCTCAGTATGTGTTGGAAGTAAGTGAAACTTACAACCGACGCTGATTTTCAGCTGTTACCTAGTATCAGATATTCAGAAAGGTTTGCTCATTATTCTATGTTCAAAATTTGTGGGCTTTTTCTAAAAGAAAAATGACATTTCCTTATCATACCCCTTCTATTTTAAGAATTTATTCAAAGTGTCTTCATCTTCATTATCATGTATCATGATATTCTACCACGTAGAGAAAATCCAAACAATATATTATTACAGGTGCTCAATTTGGTTGATTGCTTTGCAGAGCAAGCTATTATTGATTTGATTTAGACTTGAAGATTCCCATGGATGAGGCTTACTTAAATAAGGCTAACATACCAAGCGTGTATTTAATAGTCTTTAATTTAGTTCGTTTTTCTATTGACGTTTTTAATTTAGATAGGTAGGTACTCTTTCTATGTTATAGTTCCATCCAATTCATCCTAGGTTGCCTGGCAGAGATCGCCTTTAGCCATAAGGCCGCTAATTGTTTATACCATTTTGTCTATTTTTGTAAGTTCAATATTGTGTGGTAAACAATAAAGTGTTGTCTTATCTCTTATCTTATACCACAAAGTAATCGCTGATGTAGACGGGCGCTCGCATGGAGCCCACCAGGCCGCGTTGGAACAGCGTGTGCAGGAGGAAGGCGCTGTAAGTCACGCGCCCCATCCACGTGAAGCCCCGCCACTCCACCACAGCACGGTATGCAGCTGGAGAAAGAAACTCACTTAGCAGAATACCAAAGCACAAACCTAATATGTCTAAGTAGTTGTAGATAAAAGTTCTTCTTGAACTTCTCTGCTGGACTGGGAGTAAAGAAAAAACATAGAATGCGTCCAGCTGCTTCTCTCCCCGAGCATGTCGTAAAAATCGACTAAGGGATAGTATCCTTCGAATTGATGAGATACAATAAGCAAGTATTTCCAAGGAGGGTTGACGTCAGGCAGGCGGTCGGTCATAAAACACCTTAGCCAAAACTCTTACAAATTGATCCAAGGATCATGCTGTGCCGACCCCACATAGAGTGGGTTATGGGCAGAAAGATGATGATGAGTTGTAAATAAAAGTAGTGTTGGGTAGTAGATAGGTGTATTGTAGAAACATAATAAAAGCCGTGGGATAAAAAAATGATGGATGGAATTTGTGAAAGATGACATGGACAAGTAAGTTCTTATGAGGTAGTGGCCAACTCTAATGGCGGAGTTTTTAGGCCGCCTAAAGGCGTCCGTCGTGGCTTAACGACTTAAAAGCCCGGACCGACAATTTAACGTGCCCTCCGAAGCACGGAAGCACTTAGGTCGTAATGACACAACTTCAACGATCAATCAAGAACGTCTAAGCAAGCGACGCCACGAGCATAAAGAATGAATACAGAGATGACGGCTGACAGAAGGGAACGTAAGAAAAGAGCATTTCATGCCACATAACAAGCATATGGTACCGACGTCACATAAAGTGGGATAAGGGCAAAATGATTATGACGATGAGATGAACTCACTTTCAAGCTTGAAAATGAAGCCCATAATCAGAGACACCACCATCATCTGGAAGATCGGCTTGTAGAAGGTGGCGTAAAGGATCTTCAGTGCGATGTGGGGCTCCGCGCCGTCGATGTAGAACAGGCCCCCGGAGAGTAGCACCGACACGCCAGCGGGGAACAGCAGCCAGAACGCCCAGCGTAGCTTCTGCAAGTATTCATCCAAAAGGTTTTGAGGATACCTACATGGTGTGATTGTTGCCAACTCAGGCAAAGGACAATCTGAGAACTTTTCATCCATACTTACTACAACAAAATATAACGCTCGTAACCCTAATGAATCAATATCTGAATCTGAATCATTTATTGACAAAGATGATACACATAAACATTGGATTACCAAATGATCGGGTGGATAAGCATATTATGCGTTCAGACTTCAGACGCATAATTATTTTTTATCCTTCATCCTAGTCCACCAGAGAAGTAACTCTTCATGTAATTTTAATGAATTAGAACTAAGGGATCTTATGACATACTTGTCTTAGAACTTTTAGTGCGAGGTAAATACATCTTCGACCTCATAAGACGATTACCAGTCCAGCCCCATGAATTGATCTATGTAATTCGAAGCATGAAACCCCTGTGTGAATACAACCAAAGGTAGTTAGAACTTATCCATTTATGGTCTTATCTTCCTCGCTTGGTCGCGTTACGAACAGGTATAAATGCAACGTAGATTTAAGGCGTGTCCAAGCGATTCCCGTGATGTTATGGCATATTTTTTTTTGACTTTGACTTTGTCACCAATGAAGCCTGACCTTGCAATTCTGCAGGTTCTTCCCCTGGTTCTGCCAGTGGTAAGTGAGGAAGCCACCGGCCAGGCCGAGGATATAGGTGGATATGTTAGTGTGCCCGCGGATGTACAGGAGACGGAAAGTGTCGTCGTCTGCGTACAGGCTTCGGTATGACCTGTGGAGGTAGATTCTCTTAAGACTACGCTGTAAAAGTAAGTTCGTATGAGCTGGTGGCCAACTCTTGTGACGGAGTTTTTAGGACTCCTGAAGGCCTCATGGTTTAACGACTTAAAAGCCGGGACCGACAATTTAACGTGCCCTCCGAAGCACGGAAGCGCTCAGCTCGTAATGCCGCTCGTAATGCTACCCACTACTAGACTACCAGTGCTTTTAACTGTCAAAACTGACGGCCTCGGTGGCGTGGCGGGCGATTGCTCGGCAGAGACGCAAGAGACGCGGGTTCAATACTCGCTGCGGAAGAAAATTTTGCATGTTTTGCAAATATTTCTTCCATGTCTGGGTGTTGTAGTACCATGGCACTCGTAGTTTCTGATACCCACGACACAGGGAATCCAAGTGCGGGGTCAGGACAATGTATGTGACTTTTGGGTGTTATTATTATTAATATTAAAAGCTCTGCAAATTGTGGAGATGGTGAATACAGCTTAGAGACTTACTCTGGCGTCTGTATGACCACAGCATTCAGGTCCTGGAAGTAAGTGTGCGAGGCTGAGGTCACCAGAGCGACGATGAACAGTCCTATCAGCCATATCACCTGGGTCTTCGGCCTTCGCGCCAGCACGCACACCAGGAGACCCAGGCCGAAGAGTTGCGTGTCCGCTGCCAGATACCTGGAAAAGTATATTAGATAAAACACATTAAAAAATTATCTCAATCAGTTACTAGATGGCGGTACTTCGAACTTAATTGTTTAGGGTTCCTTACCGAAAGGGTGCTAACGGGACCTTATTACTAAGCCTCCGCTGTCCATCCGTCCGTCCGTCTGTCAGCGGGCTGGATCTCATGAACCGTAAACGGGTAAACGGGGGGCTCCATGCAAGAAACATTTATGTACCTACATGAACGATGGTACGGAACCATTCGTGTGCGAATTCGACTCGCACTTGACTGGTTTTTTTGAACATTTTGCGGTGATGTCTTACCAAGTCTGCGGCACACACAGAGCGTCGTCGTAGACATAGTTGTTGAGGTAGAAAACGTGCGCCCACCAGTACTGGCGGCAGGCATCGGCCTCGCTGGTCACCACCAGGTCCCACACCGGGCCGGAACCCAGGTGTCGCATCAGCGTGCAGATCGACGCCAGGATTAGAGCGTACACCGGGGTTAGTCTGGGAACAAGTCTCTTTTGTGTGAAAACCCAACATCTATGCTCATCACTGAAACGATTTGGAAATTGAAACTAAGGCCTTTACCGTCCATAGTAGATGATTCATACAGCGTCAGGAGGCAGCTTTTACCTTCACAAACGGGACGCTGTAGTGCCCGGGACGAATTAAGATGGAGTCTTGCCCAGCACCTATTCCATCCTCTCAGCTTAGTCGGCCTTGTCCACAGGAAAGACATGGTCAATACATGCGGAGCTGACTAAGCCGCGGGTTTCCTCACGATGTTTTCCTTCACCGACCGAACACGCTACCGAAATCGTCGAATGTGGAAGATTTAGGATCTACCTGAGCCACCTGAGCAGCATTCCCTTCGGCCATTGCCGCCAGGAGACGGGCTGCGTCTCGGCGAGCAGCTGGAAGTTGTACGCCATCAGGAATGCGGACATCACGAAGAACGTGTGCGTCACCAGACTGCCGTTGAACAGGATCTGCTTGAAGGGGTCTTCGTACGACTGCAAATACATTAAATCTGCCTTTTTATAGTCTTTCTCTTTTTATAGTATATGACGTAAATAAAGATATCATAATGAGTTCTCGTCAATCTTCTTCCATACAGGGGTGAAATATCACAATCAGAGTTACTTTGGTACTTTCATATTTAGCGAAGCCGCGGGAGGCAGGAGGCAGCTAGTTTTAAACATAATTTCAATTTTTTTACCTGAAATAAGTTTGCGTTTGAGCACACTCTAACTGATGTTAAATAAAAGTGTGGTCTAGACCACCTAGGATGGAGCACGCTTACAACCCATTAAGAAACCTATTAATTCTCGATTTGAATGAATGAAACACCCATAATTGTATTTTTCTGGAAATACCGTTCCAGGCAGGGAGTTCCACGTTTTGCAGTTTGAATGAAAAATGTGGTCTCAAAGCGCTTAGTAGCTGGAAATGTCATGTACATCTGGATTGAGAGTCCAATTTTTGTCGGCCATGTACAAATGACGGCCTCAGTGGCGTGCCGGGCGAATGCTCGGCAGAGACGCAAGAGGCGCGGGTCCGATTCCCGCTGCGGAAGAAATGCTTGCATGTTCTGTAAATATTTCTTCCGGGTCTGGGTGTTGTGGTACCATGGTACTCGTAGTTTCTGATACCCACGACACAGGGAACCCCAGGGAATCTCAGCCGAGCACTCGCCCGCCAAGCTACCGAAGTCATCAACATTGTAGGTATTTACGTGAATAAAGTAGTTAATTCTGTAGTATTTTTAATACCATGTTAGAATTAATTGAAAATGATCAGGAAACTAAATAAACCATATTAAAATGCAAATGTACTCACCGTCTCGATGTAATACGGGTTAGCTACGTATGAATGCGCCATCACGAGTACTGTATGAGAGAATATTACGCAGATCATGGTCATTGTCCTGAAAACAAAAACATCGTAAGGAAACATTCTCAAACCACAATCTATGGTACCCGGTTTTATTATCATTCGCAGCCAGGCTACACCACTGTGGGCTGGCCATAGGTCTCCCTTCGTGTGTGCCACTCTCCAAGGTGCATAATATATTTTAACGAACTGTATCCTTGTTGGTATCTGATGAACTATGCCAGTCCAAACGACTTTGCACAGTAAAAAAAAACTAAGGCCTTTTACCATCTATAGTAGATGATTTATACAGCGTCAGGAGGCAACTTTTACCTTCACTAACGGGACGCTGTAGTGCCTGGGACGAATTAAGATGGAGTAGGCTTGCTCAGCATCTATTCCATCCTCTGAGTTTAGTCGGCTTTGTCCACAAGAAAGACATGGTCAATATGTGCGGAGCTGACTAAGCCACGGGTTTCCTCACGATGTTTTCCTTCACCGTTTGAGAGTACTGGTATAATAGTGCACATAAATTTTTCGCACAGAAAAATCCATTGGTACACGACCGGGTTTGAACCCACGACCTTAGGATTGGAAGGCGGGGTCACTACCAACTAGACCACCAGTGCTCTCTCTCTTTGCACAGTAGTACCACAAATATTGTGACCCTCGGCAAACTTCGTTTTTTGTATGAAAAGCGATTTGACCGAATATTATCATTAAAATAATAACTAAACCAACCCTTAAAAAAAATAAGTATCTACATATTACATTATCATCATCACGTTAGTTCGATTTTCAGAAGCTAGACGAAAATTGTCGAAGCGTACAATATTTGTGGTACAACTGTACCTTTATTTGAACTTAGTACGTAGGTAGTGTTCCCCAGAGTACTATTACCTCATTCCATAGAATAACTTCAGTCTCTCTAATCTTGGTTCTTTCTCAGTGTTCACTGGCGCTACTAGCCTTGACCAATTTCTTCGGATTGAAAATGACATAAGAAATTGATTTCCTGAAAATAATGAACATAGAATGTACAGTTAAGTCAAGCTTAGGTTGAATTTTCTAATAAAATAAATTAAAAAAGTTACCTACCGGTATTTTCCGTTTTCTTCAAAAACAAGCCATCATAACAGCTTCCTAAAACGTTGAGCAGGATCAGGACCAAATACACCACAGCGACGACCACATCACTTATATCTATTACAACTGGGTCATCTTGTCTCTTGCAGTAGCGTAGGCTAGCCAACCTTCCTTCGATTTCATACTCTTTCCATAGAGAGCTGTTCAGGCATGTCTCAAGGGCGTCTGCTAGATCCAATGTTGTATTTCCTTCATGTAAATACTGTTTGCATGTGCTTGTGACACACACACCTCTGTGTATTTGTGTGTGGTTGAAATGTTTGGTTGTGTGTGCGGAGTAGCCCTGGAATACAAGATAACATTGCAGGGATTAGTTTCTAATTACAGTACAGTATCACAAAGAAATAAGAAAATCTATCGTTATATAATGTGGAAATCCCTGAATTTGGAAATCATTGCAGACACCAGTAGATATACATAATGACGTTTTTCAACTGGATCTAATGAGAATTAAGGAAGAAAATTCATGCTAAGTCGAGCTCTTAAAATTATCAAGTAATTAAAAATACTTTATTCCCTCGGATTACTTGGAAAAGTCTTAAATCTACGTCGAATTTACGCCTTTTCGTAACGCGACCAAACGTGGAAGATGATGAAATGAGAGTGTAAGAACTTGGCTTGGCTACTTTTTTTGAAATTATCCCTTCGTAAAACGAGTTAGAGCCTTATTCATTTAATATCATTATGAAAACCAGGAAACAGTTATTAATTTGTTTCAAATTCAATTTGACGAGTATCTAATAGCTAGGTAAGCATAGTTATACATAGTATGAATAATGACACCTAATTGTAGAGTTGATCTCAATAAGTACATGGCGCAAGTTCAAGTCTAGGTCTTGCCTGGGTCGTCAATAAACCTGTATTGTATGTCGCTTGTTTCACTTTTATTATTATTGTTTTATTATCTCATAAAATTACTATTTTTCACATCGCAATTTAGCCAAAAAATATATTATAGACTTAGATATAACATTTATTTACTAATATAGCATACAAAACATAACATAGAATTTAAGAATGTAAATAAAAACACAGTTAGGCAATTGAAAAACATGAAAAAGGACATTAAATACTAACAATTAAAATCAAAGTCAAATCAAATTACTTAAACTAACACATTATATAGATTAGGAAACCAAATCAATAATAAATGTAGGGTTCCTCTAAAAACCGTTCGTATCTATGCTTTATGCATTTTATAGATAAAAGTGACATTCATTTTGGCGAGCGACGACGTGAGGACTGGAGGCAGTAATAGAATTCCGGCAGTAAATAGAATTCCAGCAATTTTTCAAACTGTGAGTAAGTACATCTTTAATCTCATAATAAACTCCGTCTAGTATTTATAATTGCGTTATAAATACTAAACAGTATAAATTGCAGTGGGAGGCTAATTCTAGCTAAGCTATTATACCTAATCATGGCTTTACCGGTGCGCAGTCTATAGATATTTTACTAAGTATATGTTTGCGGAATTGATTTAGTTACTTCCCTGAACCTACGAAGTCTCGACATGGTGTGATTATGTACATGTATAATGTCCAATTACGTCATAATGTGCTAACAAGAGTTTGAACACAAACCATAATGTGTCAAGATTTCGTCTTTTGTTTTTGTGCTAGTCGTGTCACTAGCTCTTTTAACCAGTGTGGTGAAAGGATTTAAAGTGCATCTCAAAGGCTCTTTTCGTGCTTGATACAGGCTTTCGAAAGTTTTCTTTAGGAAAAGTAAATAATAATAATAATAATAATAATAATAAATCTTTATTCTCAGACAACTTAGTCCATAGCACAATAACAAAAAACAAACACATTCAAAAACAAATTACACATACAAAATAAAAATATAAAGAGTACTAAAAGAAAAAGAAAATTAAGAAACAGCATTACAGAAGAAACTAAAAGGTATGATTGTTTTCACCCAGTGGTGAAGTATGGGACACTCATACTTGTTGGCTATAACTTTTAGAATGCTGTTGTGACTGCCTCTGACTCTATTTAACAATGATGTTATTCGTTTCCGCACAATAGCCGCGAAACCATCTACTCGAGCGTCCGCGAACATGCCCGAGGCACTGCAAAATCGAGGCAGACCCAACAGCATTCTAAAGATATTATTGTATTGGACACGTAGGGCGCTAAGAGACTTCTTCGTGTACTTAACCCATAGGCTGCTGGTATAAAAGCATTGACAAAAGGCTTTAAACAATGTTATTTTGACGGGCACAGAGCACCGAGCAAACCTACGGGCTACCATATTACCTCTAACCGCTAACGCCCTACGTTCCCTTTCTATGTCACAATCGTCCTTTAGATCGGCAGTGATTATGTGTCCTAAATATTTAAATTGTTGTACAAGTTTAAGTACACACCCAAATAATTTAACTGGTGGAACACTTTCTGGAGCCTTATTATTACCACCTGTTATAACCATTACTTCACTTTTTTTAGCATTATACACTAATCCATGTGTCAAAGCGTACTTTTCACACACATTCAAAAGGTCCCTCAGCCCACTGATTGACGGACTCAGCAACACCATATCATCAGCATAGCTAACATTATTTATCATAACTCCGTCTATTGAACAGCCTGCATGTCTGTTGCTGAGTTCTACAATCAGCTCGTTCATGTATAAGTTGAAAAGCTTCGGCGATGTAAGTCCACCTTGCCGAACCCCGCATTTCAGCCTATACTGGTCCGAATTTGCATCAGACCATTTGACGCTATTAAGTTGATTCTGGTACCAATATTTAAATACATTAACAAGTTCCTTTGGCAGAATTTTATCAAGCTTATCCCACAGAAGCTTATAAGAAACTCTGTCGAACGCTTTCGATAAATCTAAAAAACAAGCATAAATAGGAGTTTTTCTGTCAGTGTAATACCTGACAGTATGTTTTAGGCTTAAAATAGCACTTTCAGTCGACACACCTGCCTGAAATCCGAACTGGGCATCATGCAGGTGTAACGCCTTTCCTAAGTGATAATTAAGCAGACTGTCAAGTATTTTAGCAGCTATAGTAGCTAGTGAGATGGGTCTATAATTATCTATATCTGATACATCACCAGTCTTGTTCTTGATGATTGGAACGACAGTGGTTCTCATCAGCTTCGTTGGAAGATAAGAATGTCTAACACAAAAGGTATAAAACATTGACAAAACACGAGGCAGATGTGGTCCCGCGAAGGACATATGCTCAATACTGAGCCCGTCATGACCAGGCGATTTCCCACGCTTCATAGATTTGATAGCGTTGAAAACCTCCTTGGCAGTAAACCGCACTAATTCAACTTTCGCCCCTGACTCAGCACTGTACACATGATCCACGTCTATATTTATGTCTTCGACACGCGGTGTAACTGGCATGGCTGTAACCTTAAAATGGTCACTAAATAGCTGAGCGATTTCCCTATCCCCATATACCCCGTTTACGCTCTCAGGCAGTTTACTCTTAGGATTCAGATCGGCAGTAGATTTCCAGAAACTCCTGAAATCTTTGTTTTTATGATTTGATGCTATTTTGTCCATTTTTAATTGTTCCCTGTTTTTGATACAAAATTTTAATCGCCCTTTAAATACCCTTCTATCATTAATCATTTTATCAAACACAATTCCACTATTTGGTTTTTTATTTTGAATCCAAGTCTGAAAACTAGTTCTAGCTGCATTGTGAGCGTCTCTTACAAGATCATTCCACCCAGCTACGTTACCTTTCCGCTTATTATTACGTCGATTGTAACAAGTTTTATTTGCCGCGTCAGACAATGTTAACACTATCTTATCATACATTTCATCAATTATACGTTTATGTTCCAATTTACTACACTGGCCTTCACAACATTCTCTAAGTTCTATAGGAAAATCTATACTTCTTAATCTATTATTGCACATACTTTGATATCTACTTATTTGACTGGAGTCTCGTTCACCCCATATCACTTTATTATATATCTTACTCTTATTCTTTATTTTAGGCGGAATAACTAATAAATTACAAGTGACCTCTAGCGGAAAGTGATCAGAGACAAATACATTATAATTGACACTTACTTCATGTACCGTTTGCAAAGCAGACTCTGTAACAACGCAATGGTCTAACCAGCGCAAACTGCCATTAATTTCACTAATAAAGGTAAAGATACCAGGAATACTATCTAACTTATTTTTATCTACACAAAACCAGCCATTTTCAGAGCAGAAATCATTTAGTTCAGTATCAAATCGCTCACCAGGATGTGCATTGAAATCGCCTAGTACGTAGACCGCCTCGCTATCATTACCTTCTATAGCCGCTCTCACATTACTGAGACAGTCTGTAAAATCCGGAAGGTTCTGAACACAGTCTGTAGGCATGTATACACTAAACAAAATAAAGGAACGATTGCACAAATTAACTTTAACCGCACAAACCCTACTATTAGCACATTTTATCACGGAAACGTCCCGAAAGACGCTTTTTCGCCACAAAATAGCTACACCGCCATAGGGTCTCCCACGAAGTACTCCTTCACTGGTGTCTACCGCTGATACTCCAGTATAGCCGAAATCTTCGTGCACACTGCCAAGGAGTGGTATGTCATGAGGTAGCAGCCAAGTTTCTTGTAGTGCAATCACATCCGCCGTCTTGCATAGGTACCTAATACATTCCATTGACCGCTTCAGTCCTTTACAGTTGAAACTAATAAATTTGCAGTCTTTGTGTGAATCCATTATTAGGTTTTATATTAACTTCGTCTGTGTCTGATCTACTTCGGTGTCTGAAATTTATAAACTTCCTGAAAGATATTCCTTCCGGCCATAGTTTATCATCCAAATACAGTGCTAGTTTTTGCTTTGACACCCAAAGCTTAAAGGAATTGTGTCCTTTATCTTTTTTCATTATCACCCTCTCCAACTCTACTAAATCACAGGTTTTTTGGCTAATGTACTCTTTTATGTCTGCTTCAGTTGTGTCCTTGTGTACATTGGATATGAAAAGTTGTATTTTCGTGTCTGCGGCTTTGAATTTAGAGTTACATTCAGAACTAGCTTTACCTATGTTTCCAGTAAAACGGTTCTTATGTCTACGTCGTTGTACTTCAACCCACGCTTCAGATGGCTTAGGATATTTCCATTCTAAGTCACTGCACACAACCTCGGACATGGTCTTTTTATCGGCTGTTTGAAAATTAGAATTCACGTATTTAATCAAAGTGCAGTCTTCCGCAGCTGATACGAAATCATCTACACATTCACCTGTTTGTGCACAAGCTGTATTACGCATGACCTGTGGCTCTTGACGCGCCGTTTCATTTTGCTTGCACTGTGACATAGATGATGTTTGCGAAGACGTTTTGGCGCGCTTTCGTTGGCGCGGTTGGCGCGAACCCGCCAAAAGAGCGAATGAATTCGCGGGGTCATGACCCGTGAGCGTCGTTATTGGTGACAAGAAAGGGATGGCAAGAGGTTTTTCCATAGCGCGCAACGGAGATGACGATACCTGCGCTCTATCTTGTTTTTGAGAACCGTTTTGTCGCAAATTCGAAGTCTTTTGTGAATTTAATTCAACTTTTAATTCTTCAACTTGAGATTTCAAGGCGTATGTTTCTTTTACAACATTCATATCGGATTGTAACACCAATAAATCCTTTAGCAAACGGCTACAATCCAGATGGTCAAATGTAATAGCCGGCAGTTTGTAAAGGTCTTTGGCGACAAATATTGGTATTATCTCTGGGTCAGTGTCTTTAAAAAGTTTGATAATGTCTTCCAAGTCCTTCACAATTTTACCGTCCCCTTTTTTCCGAGATATTCTACGCTTAGAGGTCGGTACAGATTCAAATAATAGAATTTTTGCGGTATCTACATCTTCTGGCTGGAATGCTGTTTTGCATATTCTTACTAAGCTCTCATTGTCCATCACTTCTATTTTGTTCTGCACAAAAGCTAGAAGCTCGTTAATCACAATATTACACGTATTACATTTAACTACGTCTACAGGCATTATAAATGCTTCAAAATCGGCGCTAGGGCGCCGACACGTACACGTTTTAAACTGACATGTAAAGTGTTCTTCTGAGAGGTTGAATCCTTCGCTACACTCAGGACTCTATGGTCTCCCGCGCAGCCGCTCGCTAAACTGAATACTATTGAAAGATTTAATTATTTTGTACAGACAAATTAAATCAAAATAAACTGTGGAGATCGCTATTCATAGGTACATTAAATAGTTATACTTAAAACGTATATGGCTCGTTAGCGGCTGACCATTGCCGGCTCGCAATGAGACATTGTAACACTTTGAACTTCCTCATTGGTGCTCCGGTATGAAAATTATTTCGAAGCACCGCATTATTATCATTCTAGAGTAAATAGGTACCTATGTACCTACAAACTAAGCCAAATCCCATGCGGACAGAATGTATCATTGAAACATAACGCAATTTTATATACATTACAGAGACGTAAACAAATCCGCGGGCAGAAGCTAGTTTGATTCATTAGCATCAACAAAGTATTTTTACATCTGCTGTCTAATTTTCTTGTTTTAAACTTCATCTCGTTGAAACTCAGATTTTTCATCGAAAGTGAATTTTAACATACTGTGAAGAAAGGCAACTGAAATAACACGATAAGGTTTTTCGTCCACTACTCCTTTACATAACTTCACCGGCACAGTCATTAAAGTTTCCTTGTCAAATTGTTTGTCTATTATGGAATTGGTGAGTGGTCCTGATAGACTGAATTTATATTCAGGTTACTCCTTCCAATCGTGTCACTAGTTCTTTAAAAACGATTAAATTCCTCCACGAGGCTTTTGTGCACTTGATACGAATGTGTTCGAGCTTTTCTAGACTTTACGATTTACGGTTTTCGTTTACAATTTGTGAGTACGGGCTTTGACTATTTGATGAGAACCCACTCGGATGCTTCTCATCAGCTGCGAGTCTCCGTGCCCTCTCAGAGACAGGTGGAACAGAGGCATCAGGTTATACTGAGGGCTATGTGATTAGAACTCACTCGGATGCTCCTCATCAGGTGAGAATCTCCATGCAGGTCCACGTCCAGCACGCAGTACGTGCCGCCCTCCAGGAGACACGCGTCGTAGTCGTCCAGGTGGTACAGTGGAGGCATCCGGTTGTACTCGCTCTCTAAAATAAAATTGTAGAAAATTTCAAATTTTAACTGAATGTAAATTAAATGAGGTCCTCAATTCGTCTGTGTTTTTATTGTATCACTAGCTGTTGCCCGCGACTTCGTACGCGTGTAGTACATTATTTTGTTCTATAATCAATAGTTTTCGCAGTGCACGCCAAAAACTATTTAACGTTTTCTACCTTGGGTAATATTGCAATTTTCTTACGGATCTCTAATTTTTTTGAAAATATATTATAGCCTGGATAATGGACCCTGGACCCTGATAATGTAGCTTTCTATTGGTGAAAGAATTTTTGAAATCGGTCCAGTAGTTTCGGAGCCTATTCGATACAAACAAAAAAAAACAAAAAATCTTTCCTCTTTATAATATTAGTATAGATAAATTATGTTACCTAGCATTAATTATCTACGTATAATTTTTTAGGTTATTGTGTGTAGTGTTTCTGCGCAAATAATTTTATTTTCTTTCATTCTTTTTAGATACGATATCTCCGCCAATTGTTAATCGATTTTGGTGATATGTAGCGACAGAATCATCAATATTCCAAGGTTTTATTTACTTTTATTTTTAAGGGCAAAACAAAAGTCCGTCCATTACTTCCATCCAGTTTCTGCGAATAAACGTTTGTCTATGTCTGTTTCCAGCCCTAGTACATCCGGTTATGAAACGGGGCAGGGTGTGTGTCACATATCCTTTCACCGCACTGGTTCAAAAGAACTAGTGATACGATTAGTAGTAGTGTGTGAAGACCATTAAAAGGTATTTTGTTGGCCATGACACCTCGAACCTGAAGTATTTTAAACATTTGCTGTTTCCGCAGATACATTTTAGCACGTCATGTCCATTACGCAAGCTGAACTTGAACTTGAGGTCACTGCCACACTCACTGTAGCCGCCGACTTTTCCTGGTGGACAGATCCTTGTGGAAATCTTTGGTTTTTATTAATTGCATGGCTTTTGGAACCTGGAAAAGCTACATATGGAAAAAAATATCGATATGTATTAATTATTTGCCCGACGCGAGAGGCGCGGGTTTGATTCCTGGGGTGAGAGAAATGGCTGCAAATATTTATTCTTGAATGATGTGGTACCATAGTTAGCCATCATGGTACATACCTACCTACTCATAGTTTCTGTTTCCACGACATGGGAAATTTAAGTTCGAGGTGAACTATTTGACCCGTGATCTCTGCCTACCCCTATGGGAAACAGGCGTGATTTTATGTATGTATGTATGTATGTATGTATGTATGTATGTATGTATGTATGTATGTATGTATGTATGTATGTATGAACTATGTATGTGGCTGGCGACACCCGTTAAATTATTATTAAGTACTTGAAGCAGCGCGTTCATATCTTTTGTTTAAAAAACTATGTATGGTCGAAATAGGGTCATTTACATGCATGCAGGATTATGATCTGATCTGGCCACAGGGACTGACCATGTACCGGAATGGTATTGCGGTCAGATTATGATCATCACGCATTCCGATCTCCGCCCACTTCCCTTAAGTTTTACATCACTAACCCCCGAATACTCAAACTCAAGTGACGAGTTTTTGACAGATTTTCATAAAAAACTGTCGAAAAACCGTGACTTGAGACGTGCTCAACTCTGAGATGCGATTGAGTATTCGGGTGTAAATGATGTAAAACTTTGTTTAGGAATGCAGTAGAATTCCTTATTAATCAAATCCTTTTTACTGATGTTTGGATGTTTGTGCCTCAATCACGCCTAAACGGCTGAACGGATTTAAATGAAACTTGGAATATACATAGAACATGTACTGAATTAACATATAGGCTATTTTTTATCTGGATACCACGTGAGCGAAGCCGCGGGCGACAGCTAGTAAAAAATAGTTTTGTATATGTATAACGCTTAGGAAGTAGTCTTCCTGCCCTTATCCCACTCTATGTGGAGTCGGCACAGCATGATCCTTGGATCATGCTGTAAGAATTTTGGCTAAGGTGTTTTATGAACGGCCGCCTGCCTGACGTCAACCCTCCTTGGGAATACTTGCTTATTGTATCTCATCATGTTGGAGAGGATACTATCCCTTAGTCGACTTTTACGACATGCTCGGGGAGAGAAGCAGCTGGACGCATTCTATGTTTTTTCTTTACTCCCAGTCCAGCAGAGAAGTATTATAACGCTTAGGAACCCGGAGGTAAAAAAGCTATTATATCCACAGCCTTTGATTGCCAACTAGGGCGGAATCGCATGGCGTATCATAGCGCTTATTATCAACCTCATTTACTAGACCTTATTGTTACTCGTTTCAAGAATTTTTAATTGCTCGTACAATTACTAAATGGCTAAGCGCGTGTCGGACCACGCTTTGTGAAGGCTTCCGAAGTCGGCAATATAATTAATGTTAGTAATAGATTGATTTAGGTACCTACATGTGATGAAATAATGAACGGATAAATGTATTTTCTTTCTTTCTATAATGCCCAGATCCAATTATTCTTCTTACAGGCGAAGAATCGTTTTTTCACAGCAACGTTGTTGTCTGTCGTTGTTCCGTCGTTAGTATAAAATTGGAACTGGGTTGAACTGATACCAAATTACACAATTTATTGGAAATTATTATAAGTAGTTACTTAAGTATACTTATTCATTTATAGAGAAATAAAAAAAAACGGCCTAAAAACTCCGTCATTAGAGTTGGCCACTAGCTCATACGAACTTACTTTTTTTTATAGAGAAATAAACACTAAAGGATCCCAACCATTATTAAATATGGAGGTGAGTCCAGATTGCTGATTTGACAAAAATAAAGCAAAAACTTTTTGAAAACTAAATAAAATTAACAGCCTTATTCATAACTTTCAGATACTTTCAGGTTCATCAGATGTGATTCAAACAAAAATGATTACTAAATTATGAATTGGGATTTCAGAGTTTAAAAAGTGTCTATGAAACTTCATATAATTGAAAGCTCAAACTTGAAGACTTTGAAGCGCTCCTGACATAGTTTGCTTAGACATTCTTGATTGATCGTTGAAGTTAAGCAACGTTGTGTGCGGTCATAATTGGGATGGGTGACCGCAAGTGGCATTACGAGCTGAGCGCTTCCATGCTTCGGAGGGTATGTTAAATTGTCGGTCCCGGCTTTTAAATCCTTAAGCCACGATGAAGCCTTAAGGCGGCCTAAAAACTCCGTCACAAGAGTTGGCCATTAGCTCATACGAACTTCTTAGCTCACATTATATTCCCCATGGTGAGACACTTCTCCCTACCACCGGACCGACGACGACATCGTCAGCGTCGATAACGATAGACCATGGCGAAACTATAAGGGTTCTTAAAAAAACATTTTTATTCTTTCTTTCGGAACCCTAAAAATGACGCAGTTAGGAAATTCCTATCTAACTCATCCACTCATTACTCCATTAACTATGGTGACGATATAATTTCTACAATGACAAAGGATTTATGGTTAGCCTTCCATTAAAACTACTAGGCTTATTAAATGTACAAAACTATATTGCACTGATATTATAAATGCGAAAGTGTGTGTATGTTTGTGTCCATCTAAAAAGTATTTGACGACCTCGGTGGTGTGGGAACGCGTACTCGGCTGAGACGCAAGAGGCGCGGGTTCGATTCCCGCTACGGGAGAAACGTTTGTATGTTTTGCAAATATTTTTTCCGGGTCTGGGTGTTGTAGTATTATAATTATATGAGAAGTATGTATTTACATAAAAAAATGTATATAAGTATTCTATCAGCCCATAATCTGGTTCCCATAATACAAGCTTTGCTTAGTTTGGGGCTAAATGGTGCTTCGTGTTATGCCCTCAAACATTTATTTATTTATTTATAACTATTATTGTGACTGTTGGGTGTTATATATTTATTATAAAGTAAATAAATGTAGACTTACCGTTCATTTTGTAGATAACGGCTGAACAACATTGTGCCAGTAAAAACAAAACTAACACGCACCGATTCATAATAAATTTCACCTTTTTTCAGTTTTCAGTTTCAGTCAACTTTAGCATCGGGCCATAGACATTGTTTTGAAAATGCGTCTTTAAAATTTTTAACTCAGCTTTTTTATTATTTACTCATTGCTCAAAATTTTTAAACTGAGCTGCCTCAATTAATTTTTAACCGACTTTAAAAATAAGGTTCTCGATTTGGCTGTATTTTTGACAATTTCGCTGTGCTTTGCGGGTTCGTAGGCCTAGTAGGCTCAAGGTGTCGAAGTTTTACGAAAATTGGCAAACGTTTAACTTTTGCAATTGTTTGTTTTACTGTCACTGAGTATCTGAGATCACTTAGTTTTTCCTCACGATGTGTATCGGTCGAGTATTCCTCGTGTAATGATATCCTACTGCCTATCCTTGCGTGATCTACTTCTGTGGCCTTTGTCACACGTGCTATTACACTCGTTTTATTGTAAAGGATATGTCATAAAGTATATAATTGTGTATAGTGGGTTATGAACTTTATGTACACAATATAGGGTTGAGTTTTGTTTATCCCAAAAAGCCTTTTTTATAAGTTTTTATTGTAATCTTATTCTTTTGTTGATTACTTTGTCGTTTACATTTTAGCAAACAACAAGAGAAAACCAGCAAATGGTCTAGGTCTTAAATCCATACAAGAATCGGTCAGCGACGGAACCCTAAAAAGAAGAAGTTTTATTTTCTTATACGCCATATTATAGGGAACGATTGGTTTTTAGATTTTTTCCACTTTTTTCCTTTTCCACATTTTACTTCCATAGCATTTCGTTGTAGGCTAATGCTGCAGATATATACACCGTATTTGTGTTGTGGAAGAGGGCTGTTCGAGCAGCTTATAACCTGGGTCCTAGGGAGTCATTGCGTAATAAATTTAAAGAAAAAAGCATCATGATAGTTCCTTGCCAATACATTTATGAAAACCTGTAAATTCAACGTAGATTTAAGACGTGTCCATTATGATCCCCGTGATTTTACAGAAAATAAATTTTGACTTTGACTTTGACTTTGTACGTAGGTATGTAGTGTAAGCGCAACTTCTGAAGACTATGCTGCCCTCATGCCCTGCTCTAGCAAATACTGAGTGATGGGCTGAAACGCCTACGTTAAGTTTATAGCAATCGAGTGGATTTGCTCACAGCCAAACCTCAGGATTTGAGCCGGAGACTCCCGGTTACTCTAGCCGGGTCGAAGCTAGATGATGTATTATCGGGTGAGGCGGGATTGGCGCGAAATAACGTGACATATATTGCCAATAACCTTCGTATTTCTCGAAGACAGTTTTTTGTTCAAAAAGTACAGTAGTACCACAAATACTGGTATAACGCACCGTACATTTTTCGTACAGAAAAGTTTATTGGTGAACGACCGGATTTGAACCCACGACCGGATCAGAAGGTGGGGCCGCTACCAGATTACCAGTGCTGAACGTATGACAAAGTCAAAGTAAAAAAAAAATTTATTCCATAAAATCACGGGGATCACTTTGGACACGTCTTAATGCTACATTGCATCTACATTCGTAAGTCGTAACGCGACCAAGCGTGGAAGATACAGGTAAGAAACCATGCTTGGCTATTTTCTTGGAAAATGATCCCTTTACAATCAAGTTTATAAAAGGAGTTAGTCATGTTTATAAAAGTACGATAGTACTAAATCGACATCATCATTTGGTCTGCTGCTGACGTCGGACCAAACTTCAGCCGATGACGGGTTTGGTGTATTCGTCCCGTAATTAGGCTGCTTTTCGTCCGGGTACCGTGCGAGCGAAACCGTGGCCGAAAAGTAGTTCACAATATTTTTAGTTGTGATTTTGAGACTAAAAATGGGTTCTATTGAAATTAACCGGTGCAGTGCGAGTCGAATTTGCACACGAAGGGTTCCGTACCATCGTTGTACATAAAAGTTTCTTGTATGGGGCCTCCTTTAATTTTTTGTTTTATTCTATTTTTATTATTCAAAGTCAAAGTTAATTTTTTTTTATTCCTTAAAATCACTGGGATCACTTGGACACGTCTTAAATCTATGTTGCATTTACACCAGATCGTAATGCGTTCGTATTATAGCGGCATAGGAATACACACTCTGTAAAAATTTCAACTCTACGGTTCATGAAATACAACTCGCTGACAGACGAACAGACAGACAGACGCACGGACGGACAGCGGAGGCTTAGTAATAGATTCCCGTCGGCACCCTTCGGGTAAGAAACTCTAAAGACTTTCATAACTCGAATGAAAGCCTTGTAAACTGCGAGTAAAGCCTTGCAAGAAAGCTAGTGTGTTAACTACACTATAATAGTATAAAGAGGAAAGATTTTTTTGTTTGTAACGAATAGGCTCCGAAACTACTGAACCGATTTAAAAAATTCTTTCACCAATAGATAGCTGCATTATTACGGAATAACATAGGCTATAATTTATTTAAAAAAATTAGGGATCCTTGCTAAAACGCCAATAATGTAAGCCGAGGTGTAAAATATTGACCTAAAAAATCCTAATTTGTTAAATACCCGTGCGAAGCCGGGGCGGGCTGCTAGTCTCAAATAAAATTAATTGCTCTAATTATTAATTAAACAGGCGTACGAGCAAATAATGGATATTAATTGTTATTTGCTGATATGCACAACAATATTATCAGTAGGTTACTGACATTGTTTAACTAAAGCCGCATCACTATAAAGCTGTCTACACACTGAAGCCGGCATGATAATTTTGAAACAATTTGTTTGAAATTAAACGGGCAATCTACGCTCGTTCCCAATATTCTACTAACGGATCACGTTCATTACCATAGCAATGTTAATTATCTGTAGAAAAGCGCTAAACATTTTTTGACAGAAAAACAACGTTGCTATAGTCATGAATTGTCAACCGTTAGTAGAATATTGGAACTGGGCTTATCCTTCTAAAGCGCTCGTGGCGTAGCTTGCTTAGACGTTCTTGATTGATCGTTGAAGTTAAGCAACGTTGTGCGCGGTCAATTTGGACGGGTGACCTCAAGTGGCATTACGAGCTGAGTGCTTCCGTGCAAAGGGCACGTTAGAGACGTTAGATTGTCGGTCCCGGCTTTTAAGTCGTTAAGCCACGACGGAGGCCTTTAGGCGGCCTGAAAACTCCGTCACAAGAGTTGAGCACTAGCTCATACGAACTTACTTTTATCTCTAACACTATCGCGATACTGCGAAGCTTCGTGCTTTGCGTTCTTATTGAGCCCGTGACAAATCATACTAGCTGACAAGTTGACTCTACAAGACAAGTTCACCGAAGTCCAATAAATAAATGTATGGGGTTATATCGTGTCTGGTTATTCCCTTCTATAAGGACAGACGCCGTGTCAGGATAAACATTGTGCTAAGTAAATCTGCTTAAGTTTTTTTTGCCGTGACGGTCCGGATCCGGAACTGTAGGTATAGCGAGCGTAGGAGACTAACGATTGCCGTGTGAGCAGGGTTCGTCAAAAACTCTAGGAGAATCCGTCATAAATGCTTGTTCCAAAAGACAAAAATCTAGTAAGAAATCAACATTGTTCTGTTCAGCATGCATCAGGTAGATATTTGTGGAAAGGTTTCCGCTGTCATACTTTTGCAATTTATAAGAAAACCGTCTTTTACCAATTAAATACATTTAGGATTCGGTAATCGGTCGTGACCCGAATCGTGTCAGCAGTTACAGCATCAACTCAAACCACATACAGGCTGTTTTAAAACTGATAGGTATGAATTTAACTACAGTAAAATTGTGTTCATGGTTGAATATGAAAACCACAAGGTTTTCACTTGGATGCTTTTTGAAAGATGCTCTGTTCATGAAATTATACTAGTATATATTAATATGATTTTGAATTTTGGAAATAAAATTTTATTTTTATATATAAAAGACAAACTATAATCACATTAAAAACTTTAAGGAAATCAGTATAAATAAGAAATGAAAATAAGCTCAGTTTTCTATCTAAGTTAGCCTACAGATAGAAAACAGAGCTCAGATCACCGGCCGCAGGTAAGGTTCCCAAAAGGCTTTCGACGTTACCTCGTTGGATAGCTTTACTTATCCTTTGTCCGAGGTTAGCGCCAGCCCTTTGGCCATTGGTCACATCCATCAGCTTCTTAGATAATACCTTGTAAAGAAGCCTTTAGGTTAAATATATATTCTTGGAAAACAAATGATTGAAGTTTCGTACTCACCCGTTTTAACTACTGAATAACATGACATATGTAGAGGCATATACCTCACAGATAATTTGTAGCGTACTGACTTATCTCCTTATAAAAAACTGTTTGTAGTGACTAATAATAAGTAAACTTATGATGATTTAGGTACGTCATCTCAATCACGATGTTAAAAAAACACCCTGTATTTGCGCAACAATTTAGTGTTCAGTAATCGTAGATCAGTGCGCGTGCGACCGCTAGCTATGGAGGACGCCGAGGCCAAAGTACGCGAGCTGTTCCTCCGCGTGGTGCGCGAGCGCGGCCTCCGGGGCCTCGAGGTGAGGCCTCTCAGCAGCGGCGGTGCCAACTACACCTCCGCGCTCTTCACGGCCACGGCGACCGGCACATCGGACCTCGCAATCTTCGCTAAAGTCGCCATCATCGGCGAGAAGATGCGGAAAGCCATGAAGGGTGACACCCTCTTTGCTACCGAGGCCATCGTCTACAAAGAACTAGCTGCCGAATACGAGAAACTCCAGTCGCAATTTAAAATCAACATCTTCCGGTTTCCGGAGATGTTTGCTTGTGATCTGACGAGAGGGAGCGAGACGCTGTTACTTGAAGACCTGAGTAAGGCTGGATTTGGAATCCCATCGCGCCTGCACTCCGCAGAATGGCGGTTCGCAGAGGCAGCAATAGGCAAACTCGCAGCCTTTCATGCGCTCTCCTTCGCCTTCGAGAAGCATAGCCCTGAGAAGTTCCAGGATATTGCAGACCGGTTACAATACCAAGACACGCCTGATGATGAGTCTTCGAAAGACGTGTGGATCAAGATTATCGGTAACGTGATTCAGGTGGTGAAAGATGAGCATAAGGAAAAGGTCGTGAAGCTGCTGAGTGGGATGAAGGAAGAGTTCCCGAAGTTCAAGAAGCCGATCAACAAAACTGTCTTAGTGCACGGAGATTACAGGACCAGCAATCTTCTCTTTAAGGAAACGGTAAAGCTAAAAGTTATTTAAACTCTTTGTTGATTAAGATTAGTTTTTTTTTTTGCTGGGCCGCAGCAACAGACCTTGAAGAATAGCACAAAAGGAGGCCGATACCCAGCCGTGGGTGAGGCCGGATAAAGTCAAAGTCAAAGTATATTTATTGTTTATTGCTTAATTACATGTCAAAAAAGATGTCACAGATAATAGAGATTCAATGTAATTTGCCCTGCGTGCAATGATTAATTATTTACAAAATTAAAATTATAATAATAGTAAGATAGTTCATATACTCTGTGGCAACTACACAGACAACAGCTTATTGCGTGTATTCTTGTAAATAATTTTCTATTTTGTGGTTTAAAGTCCGAATTTATAGTTTATTGTATGTTCATTTTCTCATTAACTCCCTAGTGCTCGATAATTACTATAAGAATAAGTTTAGAAACATTGAACATAGTGACTTTCAATTGAAAAAGTGTTTGGCAATTTTACTTTGCAAACTTTTTGTCACAGAGCAAAAACAGTTGACCTGGGTGACGCAACATTGCGTACAGTGGTTTGGTTCAAAGTGCGGTGGGAGACTTCTCATGCTTTGTGAATTGTGTTGTGCTTTGCATGAACTGTTATTTGTTGGCGCTCAGGACTTCAAATATACAAATATATGAGTGAAACCATAATAATTAGATACATACAGAAAGTGCTTAACTTTTATATGGGTGTTGGGTGTTCTTCTGCATGCCGTTTCTATTGACACTGCTAAGTGCTTGCTAAACAGAACTTTTGATTAAAATGGCACCTTATCAGTCTAACACAAATAACATTTGTATAAAATGCCGCAAAGTTATACCTAACAGAGACTATTTAAGGTGTTGTGAATGTAAAAATCTGTATGATATAGAATGTGCTAAAGTAAGTGAAAAGCATTTTCAATCGATGTTGCCAGACAAGAAATTGGCATTTAAGTGTCATGCCTGCATGGACTCTTGCATGAAGTCTGCTGATGCTGCATGCGGCAATGAGAGAAAAGCTAAAGTTTCCCCCCATGTTACCCGAAGCAAGACACGTAGCAATTCCACTGAACAACTAGCAACCGTCACTACATCTGCTGCTGGTGCCCCTGCTGAGGTGTATATTACTGAGGTTAGACTCACTGAAATACTGAAAAAGGAATTGGGAATGACTATAAAGGAACAGGTTTCTGGACATTTAAGTATGATTCAAGACCAAATGACCAGTTTCCATGAATCATTTACTTACTTCAACTCGCAGTTCGAAGAAATGAGGCATCAAATGGAGGAAAAAGATAAAGTGATCGAGCAATTAAAAGATGAAAATGCTCAACTGCACTCAACAGTTGGTGAATTGGCTTCTCGGCTTGGAAATATGGAGCAACAAATGCGTGAAAACAATCTGGAAATAAATGGGATTCCTGAGCACCGTACTGAGAATCTTGTCAAAACTGTAGTTGATCTTGCGAATAAGGTTAACAGCTCCATCACTGAGGATGAAATTGTGCATGTTACCAGAGTGGCCAAGATTAACAAAGACAACAAGAAACCTCGAGCTGTTATTGTCAAACTGCGCTCTCCTCGTCAGCGGGATACTATTCTGGCAGCGGTTTCCACCTACAATAAAAAGAACCCCAAGGACAAACTCAACTCTCAACATCTCGGGATTGGTGGAGACAAATCTCCTGTTTTTCTATCGGAGCATCTGAGTCCTGCAAACAAGCATCTGCATGCGGCCACTCGCCAACTAGCCAAAGAAATGATGATGAAATTCGTATGGGTCCGCAATGGACGTATTTTTGTTCGTAAAGACGAATTTAGCCAAGCGCTTGTTATTAAATCTTTTGAGAATTTGGAACAACTGAAGAAGGCTTCGCAGCCTGTATAATCTGTTCGCATAGGACTTTGTAACTTAGCTTTATTATTAGTTTAGAGTTTAAACTAACTAACTCTCCTTTTTTATTTTTATTTTTTTTTATTATTTACTTTTATTATGATTGAAGTATATTATCAGAATGTAAGAGGATTAAAGACCAAAACAGATGATGTTTATCAGACAATACTGTCTACTGATTATCCAATAATTGCTTTTACTGAGACTTGGCTTAACCCTAGCATTTCAAGTAGTGAAATATTTGATCCCAGATATATAGTGTATAGACGTGATAGAGACTTTTCCATGAATACCAAACAGGATGGCGGAGGTGCTTTGATTGCTATATCTAATAAATTTAAATCTAATAGAATGCCTGGTTGGGAGACTGCTCACCCGAGTTATGAAGAAATATGGGTCACTATAGACATTTCTGAAAAAGACACCACCAAAAAGTTGGCTATTTGCTTAATTTATTTACCTCCTCCTGTTAAATTAGACATACTTACAAGTGTTCTTGATAATGTTAATAGTCATATAGGTGATGTTGATGATATAATTTTACTAGGTGATTTCAACTTACCTTTTATCTCTTGGAGACCTTCTGAAGATGAACCTAATATAACTGTACCTTCAAATTATCACAATACTCTGGGATATTCCCTTATTGATTTCATTTCTATTAATAATCTTAACCAGTTTAATAATGAACCCAATGAAGATGATAAATTCCTCGATTTAGTACTTAGTAATATAATCAATGTTAAAGTCACCAAACCGATTTACCTCCTAAGTAAACTTGATAAAAAACACCCAAATTTATTAATATGCCTTTCTAACCAAAGACTTGACCAACTACAATCTAAAGCCAGAATAGGTCACAACTATTACAAGGCTGACTATGACAATATAGTAGAAAAATTATGTGATGTTGATTGGAATAATGTTTTTCTTGAATGTAATAATAATATTGACGAAATGCTATTTAAATTTTATGAAACGTTAAGGACTATCATTGACGAATTCGTACCTAAACTTCAAAATAGAAAATCGCAAGTTCCTGTGTGGTTCTCGAATAAACTAATCAAGCTATTACAAGAGAAAAATAAGTACAGAGTAAGATACCGGCGTCACAAAAATCCTAGAGATAAAATTAGTTTTGAAATATTAAGAGAAAACTGTCATAAATTAATTGATAAATGTTATTCTGATTATAAAAAGTGTATTGAGTCAAGTATTATAGAAAAAAAGAATCCAAAATCTTTCTGGAGCTATATAAAAGGTAAACGTGGTGATAAATCTAATCTTCCTTCAAATATGTTCATGAACAATCTGCAAGCTGATTCAGGAAATGATATAGCCAATCTCTTTGTCCGTCATTTCTCAACTGTGTATAGTGATAGCTCTAATAATAATAATGAAAATCCTATTTGTCCAAAAACAGTACTGACTAGTGATACTATTGGTAAAATTGAACTCGCAGAGAAAGAAATATTAGACAAAATAAAGGCACTTGACTCTTGTAAAGGTTCGGGACCTGACATGATTCCTCCTATATTTGTAAAACGTTGTGGTCAGGCACTATCGTATCCATTGTATCTTCTATTTAATAAATCATTAGAATTAGGAGTATTTCCTACAGAATGGAAAAGGTCTAGAATTACACCTGTTTTTAAAAAAGGTGATCCAAGGGATGTTACGAACTACCGTCCTATATCGATCTTATCCTGTTTTTCAAAACTTTTCGAATCCCTCGTTTGTCCTATTCTTACAAGGCATTTAGAAGTTGTTTTATCAGAATCTCAACATGGATTTAGGGTAGGTCGCTCTGTACAAACTAACTTGGTAAAATATGTTTCTGACATATCAGAAGCAGTTGACAATAAGTGTGAAGTAGATTCAATTTACACTGATTTTAAAAGTGCTTTTGATAAAGTTCAACACTCTCTTCTTCTAAAAAAACTGGAGTATAATGGTGTTCATGGTACTCTTCTAAGATGGCTTGCTTCTTACTTACAAATGCGATCTCAAGTGGTGGCCGTGAATGGATATGAATCAAATATTTATTATGCTAAATCAGGTGTGCCACAAGGATCACATCTAGGTCCCATTCTTTTTGTCTTGTTTATTAATGATCTAACTAGCATTCTTAAGAGCAAATTTTTAATGTTTGCAGATGACCTAAAAATATACAGGGAAATTAAATCTCCTGATGATGTGAATATATTGCAGAATGATCTTTTGGCATTGCAAAATTGGTGCACTGATAACTACATGGAGCTCTGTGTCAATAAATGCTTTCATATTCATTTTTCTAAAAAACACAGTCCTAACATAGCTTCTTATACATTAAATAACACTACGTTGCAAACAGTGCATCAAATTCGTGACTTAGGCGTGATAATTGACGACAACTTAAATTTTAATGCACATTTTGATCATGTGGTTAAAAAATCTGCTCAGATGATAGGATTTATTAAAAGAAACACTAAAGGTTTTTCACATGTATCTAAAATGGTTTTATATAACGCGCTTGTACGCAGTCATCTAGAATTCGCATCTGTTGTATGGAACCCTTTTTACACTGTTCACTCACAAAGAATTGAAAATTTACAAAGAAATTTCACCAAACACCTAGCTTTTATTTCACCTGGAATTTTTCATAAAACGCCATATACTGAACGTTTGACACATTTTAATATGATTACACTAAGAAATCGTCGTAGGATACTTGATTTAAGTTTCCTACATAAAATTATAAGCGGTCAAACTGGTTATTGTAGCTTGATTAACCGTATATATCTGTCAGTGCCTTACAACTACCCTAGAAAACCTATTAGAAACATATTTAATACTCCTTTCTCACATACTAACCTCGGTCTCAACTCTCCTCTTACTCGAATTTGTAAAGAATATAACTTAATTTCTCAAAAAGTGGTAGATTTGGATCTGTTTGGTGACTCATTAAATATTTTCAAAAGAAAATTGTTTAAACTCTTTTTGGCGGGTCACATAAACCAGTCTGAGTCTGGTGTGTAATTTATATTACCTATGTTTTGTTATAATTTTTCCATATAGTTTGTTATTATTATTATTTTGTAGTTTCCTTTGATTGTTAAGTTAGAATTGTTTTTTGTTTTTTTTTTTTTTTTTTTTGTTATATTATATTATATATAGGTATATATTTCCTTCTACTAGCTGTTGTCTGCCAATGCTGTGCATGCCTATAATTGGAGCACATTCTATAGTACTATTTTTTATTGTAAACATCCTTACCAGTTTTTTATTATGTGTTCTGTTGGCGTTGCCTAATAAATAAATAAATAAATAAATAAAGATAGCGTATGATGTTCATGATTAATTTTTAGAAATGTTTTTGAAAACATGCAGTGGCGTGGCGGGCGAGTGCATAGCTGAGGCGAGTACGATTCGCGGGAGAAATGTAATGTCTATTCCAGGTCAGAGTCTGGACGTTGTTCATATTCATAGCTTCGGGAATCCTTCCGAGTTTATATGTAGGTGAGCTTCGTTAAGAAAGCTTTGGAATAGATTACTCTTTGACAAAGTAAATAAACAAAGAATCGAATGGACATAAAATATTCAAGTATTTGCGACGTCCGACATTATAATGATTGTGACCTTGAGCGCGACTGCTATGGATTGATATTGAGCACCCATCACATGACTTGCTGATTCCGAACCTGTGTTCGTTGTAAACACCCATACACTGTCATTATGTGCTTCTATTGTTGTAAATTCAAAGAGATAACTTCAATTTTTTGTTTTCAAGGCCTGTTACTAAGGTTAACCTCGCTATACATAATCGGTCTTTGGAACTACGTGCCATATTTTTAACTCGATTGCTCAACATTGCCCTAATTCTATGATAAAGAACTACTGACAGAACATAATAACAAAACTGTCTAAAAGTGTACAACTATTTAGGTCGTTTTTTGCGAAATTTATCTATGTAAGGTAACTTATGTCCCAACCAACAGAAACTTTATTTATTTCTATCGCACGATCGCGCCTAATCGATCTGTCAAAAACCACAGAAATCTAAATTATTTAGATTTCTGTGCAAAAAACAATAGTTTGACAGTTAGGTAAAGCCCATTCATCAGTGGACAACGATTAGCTTTTTCAAATCAGTGTGATGAAAGGGTTCAAAGTTTGCCTCAAGGGCTCTTTCCATGCACTCAGTGAACTGAAAAGGAAAGTAACCTTCTACTATTAAGCTGTTACTTTAAGCTGTTATCTTTACTGGGTCAAACAAGGTTTTGGTCAACAACAATTTTGTCGAAAAAAGAACAAAGAACAATTCAAGGCACAGTGTAATAGAGACATGGGCAGTGTCACGGTTCATTCGTCGTACTTGACACCATTCGCGAAGATGAATGGCCCAATCTTTTCCTCCGGCTCTAATTTGCCATGTAAGGTCTATATTGAATGCTAACGACAAATTGGACGTAGTTTGATGAAAAGGATACAATCTACACATTTCCACTTTTGAGTAATGAAGAATAAAGTTGAAGTTTAAATGAAGCCGAATGTAAATACCTAGCATAGATGTGAGATGGTTAGGTAGCTAAAAATATCAGACCCTTGTTTTTTGCTGGGTTTTTTTTTTGCATCCTAACTATAGACGTAAACGACCCCTCTGGTATCCTTAACTCACTTTCCTTTAGAAGCGCTTTTGGCGTAGCTTGCTTAGACGTTCTTGATTGATTGTCAAAGTCAAGCAACGTTGTACGCGGTCACAATTTGGATGGGCGACCGCAAGTGGCATTACGAACTGAGCGCTTCCGTGCTTCGGACAGCGTCGTTAAGCCATGACGGAGGCCTTTAGGCGGCCTAAAACGTCGTCACAAGAGTTGGCCACTAGCTCATAGGAACTTACTTAGGTACTTTACGTAAATCATGATCGTTGGGAAGGATCGCTGGAAACTGCGATACAGTTTTTAATTTAACTAAAGCAGTTTTCAACGTTTTCCAATTGTTTCTTTGTAACGTTGTATTATTTTTATAAAATAAATTACGTTTTGTTATGTCATGTTTCTTTAAGCTTTGGGGTCAACCTAAGTGTTTAACTTCAAGACCTTTTAGTTAAACTACGTCTCTATTGAATTTCGTTTCGATTTGGCGACTGGTCAAACTGGTCGCTAGGTACTTGGTATATGTGTACTTTACGACCAAATCAATTAAGCCATTTATGTACGACGTGATCGACCTTCCCTTAAACTCACAAGTGTTTTGTCTGGTGATTTATCACATAATTATCCTGATATGAAAAAAGTTCAAGTGTGAGTTGAATTTGCACACAAAAGGTTCCGTACTAAATAGATATATATTATACATATACATGCATACATGCATAAAATAATATATAATAAAAATATATTATTTTTATCATTTGTTGTTATAGATAATTTATATAGCGTCAGGAGGCATTTTTTACTTTCACAGACGGGACGCTGTAGTGCCTGGGACGAATTAAGATGGAGTAGGCTTGCCCAGGACCTATTCCATCCTCTCAGCTTAGTCGGCCTTGCCCACAGGAAAGACATGGTCAATACGTGCGGAGCTGACTAAGCCGCGGGTTTTACTCACGATGTTTTCCTTCACCGTTTGAGAGTACTGGTATAGCGCACATCAATTTTTCACACAGAAAAATCCATACACGACTGGATTTGAACCCACGACCTTAGGATCGGAAGGCGGGGTCACTACCAAC
The DNA here is from genome assembly GCA_949320045.1 of Scotopteryx bipunctaria. Classification (NCBI taxonomy): domain Eukaryota; kingdom Metazoa; phylum Arthropoda; class Insecta; order Lepidoptera; family Geometridae; genus Scotopteryx; species Scotopteryx bipunctaria. The sequence goes on along the minus strand of OX439458.1, from coordinate 601,167 downwards.
TAGACCATCAGTGCTCTCAGTTGTTGTTATAGCGACAATAGAAATACAAAAAAACTAAGGGCTTTTACCACCTATAGTAGATGATTTATACAGCGTCAGGAGGAGAGAAAGGAATAGGTGCTGGGAAAGCCTACTCCGTCTTAATTCGTCCGGGGCACTACAGCGTCCCGTTAGTGAAGGTAAAAGTTGCCTCCTGACGCTGTATAAATAATCTACTATAGATGGTAAAAGGCTTTAGTTATGATAATAATCATTTAAATTCTTCTATTCCAGGGTGAAGACATGGAGATCATGGTGGTAGACTATCAGACGATGTACACCGGGAGCCCGGTCACAGACGTCCTCTACTTCATCTTCCTAGGAACCAACCAGGAGTTCAGGAAGAAGCACTACGACCAGCTCCTATCCCATTACTACCAGGAGCTGGTGGCAGCAGCTGCTATGATGGATGTGGATGTTGCTCTGGAGTACCCCAGGGAGATGTTTGATGCTGAGATCAAGGAGGTAAGATAACAATGTCTCCGAAGGTTGAAGCCTTAGACTGAGAACTTAAATAACAGCTAACAGTCATATACATAGTTCTGACCTTAAACTGGGATTCTCTGTGTCGTGGGTATCAGAAACTAAGAGTACCATGGTACCACAACCCGAGAGAAATATTTGCAGAACTTGCAAATACTTCTTCCGCAGCGGGATTCGAACCCGCAACTCTTGTATCTCGGCCGAGCATTCGCCCGCCACGCCATTCAGGTCGTCATGTAGAAATGTATGGGGTAAGCCATTGCTAAGTCACGTGATGACATTGGAATTGTTTATATCAGTCCAAGGGATTCGCTGTTCTGAGGTCAGTCTTATAAATTTTTGCACGTAGCATTTAGCAACTTCGTTAGACGCAAAAACATGGATAAATAATAAATATTTGTGGATATTTGACACAGCGCCATCTAGCCCCAAACTAAGCAAAGCTTGTACTATGGCTGATAGAATACTTATATACTTTTTTTTGTAAATACATACTTATAATACTACAACACCCAGACCCGGAAGAAATATTTGCAGAACATACAAACATTTCTCGTATCCGTAGCGGAAATCGAACCCACACCTCCTGCGTCTCAGCCGAGCACTCGCCCGCCACGCCTTCGAGGTCATCGATACAGGCACTGGTTTACTAAAAAAGGGTTTTTTTAAACCTTTTCAAAAGCAAGCTTCCGTATCAGATGGGGTATCTATATAAATTATGATTATGAATATAAAAATAGTCTGCTGACCTTAATTTATTTGGCCTGATTTATTACCTACCTAGTTGCTTAAAGCGTAGGTCAATGCTCTCTCTAGTTAAGACAGAGACACAGTCGGGGAGGGGGGGTCTGAAACCTCACCAAGTATTACCGGGGGGGAGTAGGGGAGTTAATAGACCACCCCTAATAGAGTCCACACCTCTTGATTGACTATGCAACACAACAACGATGAAACTAATATTATGTACCTAACAAAATGTCTATGTACTGATTTGACTGACTTTACGGTTTAAGATATTTACCCCCGAATACTCAAACGCGACTCAGAGTTGAGCACGTCTCAACTCAAAATCGTCATTTGAGATGCGTTTGAGTATTCTGGGGTTATTCTCATAAAGAATTTACATTCTTTTAAATAATGAGATCTTAAAAATACATTTATAATAGCGATTACCTATTTACAGGGAGCGTACAAACTAAAACATAATAGATAGATAGATAGAAAATTCTTTATTGCAAAAGAAATAATATGTACATAGGCGAACTTAATGCTAATTAGCATTTTCTTCCAGCTAACCTTTGTGAAATTTGGAGAACAAACAGAGGTAGTGCTTTAGAGACTAAAAATAGAGTAACTAATAAAATATTACATATACATATAAAAAAACTAACTACATAAATATACCTACCTATATATATACTACATAACATAAATTACATAAACCTACAGGTGCTCAATTTGGTTGACTGCTTTGTAGATTAAGATAATATTCATTTAATTTAGATTTAAAAATTCCCATGGATGAGGCTTTGCGTATTTCAACAGGGAGAGAGTTCCACAGACGAATCGCATTGATAGTGAAGGAGTCGGTGTAGAAATTGGTGTTATGTGGAGGCGTCATGAGTAGAAGGTGTTGAGAAGAGCGGGAAGGACGATTTGGGGGGATAAGAGGAGTGAAACGGTCTTTGAGATAGGATGGAGAGAGGGGGTGGTGGAGGATATTGAAGAGCAGGCAGAGAATGTGAGTGTTCCGACGATAACGGATGTTGAGCCACTTCAGTTGTGTCCGGTAGTGTGAGATGTGGTCATACTTTCGCAGACCGTAAAGGTATCTGATACAGAGGTTCAACAACCGTTCCAACTTATTTAGCTGCTCTTCCGTAGCATCTGCATAGCACACATCTGCATAATCAAGGATGGGGAGTAGAATGGAGTTGACAAGAGTGTATTTAGCGGAAAAAGGGAGAAAGTTTTGCATACGTTTTAAAGCATGCATTGAGCCAAACATTTTCCTACTGACTTCAGCAATGTGCTGCTCCCACGATAAGTTTTCGGTGATGATTAGGCCAAGATTCCTCACCTCAGAGCAGTAACCCAAGGGAACATCATTGTATTTGACGGAGGGGAGAGAGTTTAGGTTCATACTAATACCTCATTTTACACAAAAAAAATGTCTTCACAATTTTTTTTTTGAGGCTGGTAGTTTTGTAACATTATCTAACAAAACCATACTGCTACTCGTACCGCTAGGAGTAAATAATAGTGTTCTGTGTACTCGTACCACGATATACTACTGAGCGAGTTTGGAGACACACGGATCATCGACTACTGGATGTGACACGGGATTTGACCTTTGTTCTTGTATGTTTCAGTCGATGGGCAACGCCCTCAGGCTCAGCGCGGTGATCCTGCCCATCGTGACGGTGGACGAGGCGGCGGCGCCCTCTACCGGCGGCGAGGCCGACGTCTCCCAGTTCGCCCTCAGCCCTAACCAGCTGTTCGCGGAGAGATTCAGGGAACTCGTCGACGACTGCGTTGAATGGGGCGTGTTGTGAAAAGACATAAACAGACATTAAGAGAGGGAGAATGAGCTGTGCCTGTGGAAGAATTAGAAATAACTAGAACACATAAAACTCCAGGCGTTTCTCAAAACACAGCCGGCGACACGTCTCGCATTTTACCCTCAGCCCCAACCAGTTGTTCGCGGAGAGATTTTCCCCCGAATACTCAAACGCGACTCAGAGTCGAGCACGTCTCAAGTCACGGTTTTTTGACAGTTTTTGATGAAAATCTGTCAAAAACTCGTCACTTGAGACGTGCTCCACTTTGAGATGCGTTTGAGTATTCTGGGGTTAGGGGCCTAAAAAGACATAGACAGACGTTAAGAGAGAGGTGAATGAGCTATGAATGAGCTGCTGAGCTGTGCCCTTAGCCGTATGGAAGAGTTAGAAATAACTAGCATCATAGAAATAGAAATGAAAATCCAGTCGCTTGTCAAAACACAGCCGGTGACACGTCTCGCTTTTACCTTTATCCCCAACCAGCTGTTCGCGGAGCATTTTGGAGGAGTTGAAGACGACTGCATCGAATGCGAGGTGCTTTTAATGAATAAGACGTAGACATAGACCTCGTCACCACACAGGGTAGGGTTGACTGTCCTATCGTACGCAAATGGAATGCCATATACATGGCTTCCAGAACTTCTATATTTAACGTACGTTAGGGTTAAGAAGTGTATTGTTTTTGTTTGATATATTTTTTTTGTTATGTATATACTTGTCTGAAATAAATGAAATATGACTATTAGATTATTATTATTATTGAAAGGATTTTAAGTGCGCCTCAAAGACGCTCCTTTGGTGCACTTGACACATGTTTTCGATTTCTTTTTTGTTTTATGACATGCCGGTTTCCACCGTTTGAGAGTACTGGTAATAGCGAACATAATTTTTTTTACAGAAAAATCCATTGGTCTCGCAGTTTGCCGCCAACCACATAAGCGGTTCACGGAAGGATTCCAATGATTTTTTGATAATTATGTTGAGTGGGGGTTGCTATGAATTTTCCTCCAGGCACTTGCGAACCATGGTAAGCTCATCATAAGACTGTCGGGGGTGGGGGGTACACAGCGGAGATCATCATCATCATCATCTTCCTGCCCTCATCCCACTCTATATGGGGTCGGCACAGCATGATCCTTAGATGATCCTTGGATCATGCTGTAAGAGTTTTGGCTAAGGTGTTTTATGACCGGCCGCCTGCCTGACGTCAACCCTCCTTGGGAATACTTGCTTATTGTATCTCATCATGTTGTAGGATACTATCCCTTAGCCGACTTTTACGACATGCTCGGGGAGAGAAGCAGCTGGACGCATTCTATGTTTTTTCTTTACTCCCAGTCCAGCAGAGAAGTTGGTATAGTATAGGAGGTAATATTATAGTCTGGGAGTTAGAAGCTTTTGACACTGGACAGTCGAACAGACTGACAAGAAACACTATAAGGGTTCTTGTCGGACTTCTAAATACCGGACCTAAAAACCGGAAAAATTCCAAAAGGATCATTATTCGTTTAGGTAGCTGGTGAAATAAGATTATTGAACCTAATGGGTGCCGTGTGTTTTTCAAATACTCTGATTCTATATTCATGCCCCGTTCTAATATTCTACTGACGGATTACGGAACGTTTATAACCTTAACTACGTTATTGTCTATCAAAAGTGATAACAACGAAAACGTTGTTTATGGACAAAAAAATTATGGCAATTTTTGACAGATAGGTAGGTACTATTACTACTAGTCGTGGCACTTATTCTTCCGAACCAGTGTGGTGAAAGGATTTAAAGTGCGGAACCAGCCTAACATACTTTTCTCAATCCTCATTACTACATCTTCTTTCACTCCAAATCGCTCTTATCACGCTATTTCTCATTCTATTTTTCATACTTCGCAACGTAAGCATTTGAAATGAATTTCACGTACAGATAAAAAAAAAATCAGCACTCGCGTTGTACCTGGATAAAAAACAGCTTAGGTATCTAACACCCAGACCCGGAAGAAATATTTGCAGAACATACAAACGTTTCTTCCGTAGCGGGAATCGAACCCGCACCTCTCTTGCGTCGCAGCCGAGCACACGTCGACCACGCCACCGAGGTCGTCACTATGTACCTATATACCTTAAGACTTTCATTATAATCCTTTTAGTTGTTACGCCGTGATTGAAGCACACGCGTGCTTTCATCGAATACAAACTTTCTGATTTACTTATATTATTAGGAAGAAGGATATCAGTGAAGTGTCTCATAGTCGACTTAGCGACAGACGTGGTCGCGGGTCATAAAATTGTTACCTACTTAAATACAAGTCCAATAAAATAAATACAACTTGAGATCTGAATTCTCATTGATTATTCCAGAGAGTTCATTAGTGCGAAACAGTACAGTTTGGGCGGTCGCCAAAATGTTCGCCAAAGTGTTCAAATTATTAATTTTAAATTTAATTTTACTTGTGTACCCTTGTAAAGGTGTAATATATAAGTTAAATGGTAAGCTTGCTTTCTTCTAATAATTATATTATAATAATAACAATGAATTTTGAAAAATCTTACAGGTACTTTTAGTAAAATTGTATTTGTTCAACGGAAAGATGAATATGTGAACGATAATAATATTCGAGACACTTAAGTTCGAATTTAAATTATTATGGTTTTGATTTACATATAATAAGTTAGTAGGTATATTATAGTTTATATTTCCACGCTTAAGAACTTGTTACGATTTAGATAAGTACCTACTTTAGTTATTTTAGATTTTTTTAGGTATTCAGGTTGATAATTACTTCGTTAATGAGGTAAAAAAAACTTAGGTATTTTTCATAAATACCTATACTTGTTAGGCAAGTTGCTCAAACCCTCTCAAACCATAAAATAAACAATAGAGGAACGATAAAATTAATGGCGTATTCCTAATCTATTGTAAAACTAATTTAGTTTCATTTCTGTATGATCAAACCAAATGTATCCCTCTTGAAGTAAGGATGAAAAACCTAGCTAGGTACCTTGCTTGTGGGTTAAGAATAGGAGTCATGGTCGCTCCTAAGGGTCTGAGCCTACCAACCCCTTTCATAATATGATCATTATCATCATCTTCTTGCCCTTATCCCACTCTATGTGGGGTCGGCACAGAATGATGCTTGGATAAAAGGGCAGATACCAATGGTAGCATGATCCTTGGATCATGCTGTAAGAGTTTTGGCTAAGGTGTTTTATGACCGGCCGCCTGCCTGACGTCAACCCTCCTTGGGAATACTTGATTATTGTATCTCATCATGTTGGAGGATACTATCCCTTAATCGACTTTTATGACATGCTCGGGGAGAGAAGCAACCGGACGCATTCTATGTTTTTACTTTCATAACATGATCATCATCACAAAACAAAACAGAGCAAATGATCAAAGTCAAGTTATGTCAAAAAGCTATACATGGAACGGCAAGGCACGACGTACCGCTTAGGTTCGATTATGGAATGGGTAGTAGGAGCCCTAAGTACGTAAAAAGTTAAAATTTTCAAGTTGCATCTTTACGATCTTGCGAGCTTATATAGCTTATGAAAAAGCTAATCTGCACAGAAAAGACTAGGAAATCAATCACTCAGTTGATAGAGGAGAAACACGGATTTCTTTCTTTCTTTCTTACTAATCATCCCACGTTGTATGCGAAGAGTATGTTTTCAGTTAGGTATATGCGTCCATGCTAGAGAGCACTGGTGGTCTAGTTGGTAGTGACCCCGCCTTCCGATCCTAAGGTCGTGGCATCGGGTCGTGGGTTCAAACCAGGTCGTGTACCAATGGATTTTTCTGTGCGAAAAATTTACGTGCGCTATACCAGTACTCTCAAACGGTGAAGGAAAACATCGTGAGGAAACCCGCGGCTTAGTCAGCTTTACACGTATTGATACGATCATGTCTTTCCTGTGGACAAGGCCGACTAAGCTGAGAGGATGGAATAGGTGCTGGGCAAGCCTACTCCATACCGGGCACTATAGCGATGAAGATAAAAGTTGCCTCATGACGTTGTATAAATCATCTACGAGTACTATAGATGGTAAAACGCCTTAGTTTTGTTATATGCGTCCAGCTCGATCGTGAACCGTTTTTCTATGGTTCCTATGGTTTCAAACTTTACCAATATTCGTAGAAACGGAGTACGAGCGCATGCCGCCGCTATGGCACGTGGACGAGCACGACGTGTGCCTGAGCCGCGACCGCGGACTGTACTGCATGCTGCGGCTGCAACTCTTCGATGATGGAGAGAATCCGCTCATGAAAATGATACATGTAAGTTTCTAATAAGTTCCGGTCAAGCTTACCCTTAGAATAGAAAGACAATGGTTGCTTGGGTCTGTATCTTTTGTGCTTGGTCGCCTGGCTCACATTTAGGTAACGTTGAGAATTTAAATCCAAGATTTAAGACATTTATCAAGATTTTCTAGTGCACGAAAGGAACCTTTGAGGCACACATTAAATCCTTTCACCACACTGGTTCGAAAGAACTAGTGACACGACTAGATAGATGAGAGAAGATGATGCTTGTGTGATTTCATTGAACAAATATTTTATTTTATTTCTTTGCCTTTCATTTATTGAAAAAATAAAAATAATCTGAAATTATATTAAAACTGCGTCTGTTTACTTATCTTCTACTTCTATGAACACCTTTGCTTCCTTTAATTCATAAGACATTGCATGTCTTAACACAAAATAATTAGACTTATTACTTTTTGTCACAATCTAGCAGAACAGGATGGTATCTACTAATCTTAGAATTCTAAGCTACTAATATAGACACTGTTTAACTTCATATAATCTATTGGTGCACGTCCGGTTTCGAACCCATAACTCTGGGATCGAGGGATGTGGTCACTGCCGCTAGACGACTCCACCACTTCTACCACTAAGTCTCTGACTCCAATGTTTTTTTTTTAAATAATATCGTCCCACTTCTGGGCAAGGTCTCCCCGAAACTCCGCCAACCATCCTCTCTCGATGGAGTCGAGATCGTCCTACCAACTGTTGGTAGGACGATCTCGACTCCATCGTATTGATTGTTCTAAACTAAAAATTCTATAGACAATTCGAGAAAAGGATATTTTGCTTTCACTTATCTTTAGAAAACCGTGTTAAGTTAAGAATTATTTATTATATTGATCTAAAACTTTTGGATAACTTTCTTCCGGCTTTGGGTCACTGACCAACAGGTTTTGATGACCAACAGGTAAGTACTAAACGAGTCTCATGAATTAAGGTGAAGGAACTCCGAAAGTACGTAGGTAGTTTAGGGTTCCGCATACGTTTTTGAAACATTTGACCCTCTTTACAGGAATATTCAGATAACTACGTTAAGCACTACAACCACAGTATAATCGAGAGAGGTGTGTGCGTCCAAGATACCTGTGCCAACTACAATAGCTCACTAAGAGGAGAGGAACTAAAGCGCGCCCTTGGGGCATGCCTCAACGAAAGTATCTGGCAAGAGTACGGGGTGCAAGCCAATGTTTCAGAATTATTATACTGTGATAGCCATGGTGAAACCGAGGATATAACCACATTGGATTGGACTGTGATGGCCGTTTTCATAGTTATCGTGATGGTCAACCTGATCGCAAGCGTCTACGATTACATAATTAACTATTACAGTCAAAAGGATATTGGTAAGTTGTACAACTTAACACAAGTAGCATAGCCAAATACGCTATTAAAACATATCAGCTACACATAGCCTGACCCCACATTAGGATTTTTGGCTGGAATCCTAATATGGAAACATTTTTCACGTGTCGCGAGAATCGAACCAGCTCCACTCACGGTTTAAACGAGGGTGTCAGTTATTAATGCGTAGTATTTATTAATGCGCAGTAAGGTTGAGGAATTTACAAAAAGTTTGGGGAAATCAAAGTGTTATGATACACCTTATGATAAGGAAAACTTAAAATCTACAATAACTTATAATACAATGTGTGAATTTGTGTTTTAACTATATTATTTACTAGCGGTCGCCCGTGTTTTCGTCCGCGTGGTATCTGGACAAAAAGTAGCCTATATGTTATTCCAGCAAACGTACTATGTATATTCCAAGTTTCATTCAAATCCGTTCAGCCGTTACGGCGTGATTGAGGCACAAACATACAATGTCACATCCACACATCCTCACAAACTTGCGCGTTTATAATATTAGTAAGATGGTATATTTTGTTGTTATTAAAAATTTGCCTCTTTATGGTATTTATATATATGAACGAATATAAATATATACTTTTATGAATGAATTGAAAGTTGATGCACATATAATTATTTTTCTACAGGTAACAAATATATTCTCAGCTTTTCGATGATACGGAACTTCGATTGGCTGGTGTCTGCTCAGCCGGAGAACCCTAAAACACAAGTACTACAATTTATTCACTGCATAAGGTACCGTACACTTGTACAAAAAGTACTAAGATATGAAACATGCGGTGGTTCAATAACCTTATCTTTTGAATTATATATCTTATAATAAACGTGTGTTGAATAGTAGGCGTCGTAACAGGATTTTAAACTGCTATGCGGAGAAAAAACCCCTTTGTGTAAGAAGAGGGATTTATTCAAATTAGATGTGAACAAAATAAATCTTTATAATAATAACTAACTAAGGCCTTTTACCATCTATAGTAGATGATTTATACAGAGTCAAGAGGCAACTTGTATCTTTACAAACGGGACGCTGTAGTGCCCGGGACGAATTAATAGGCTTGCCCAGCACCTATTTCATCTCAGCTTAGTCGGCCTTGTTCACAGGAAAGACATGGTCAATACGTGCGGAGCTGATTAAGCCGCGGGTTTCCTCACGATGTTTTCTTTCACCGTTTGAGAGTACTGGTATATAGCTCAATACATTTTTGGGACAGAAAAATCCTTTGGAACACGACCACATTTGATTGAACCCACGACCTTTGGATCGGAAGGCGAGGTCACTACCAACTATAGACTACCAGTGCTCTAATAATAATTGGCTAGGTTATCAGTATCATTTAAACATTTCCCAATTATTTAAATTACAATGAACATATCTGGATCAGGGCAGCTATCTATAGACCGTTTGCAACTGCCTTTAGATAGCCTGTTTCTTTTGTATTTTGTAAATTATATTTGTACTAGCTGCCGCCCGCGGCTTCGCTCGCGTGGTACCCGGATAAAAAATAGCCTATATGTTAATCCAGTACATATACTATGTATATTCCAAGTTTCGTTCAGATCCGTTCAGCTGTTTAGGCGTGATTGAGACACAAACATCCAAACATCGTCACAAACGTGGCAGCACAGGTAAAATTAATACGCGCTATCGTTGCGTTTTGAGTTTTACGTCGGTAATTTCGAGCAATCTAAGACTTTTCAATTTTATAATATAAGTAAGATTAGTTGTAAGTTTCTTTCTGTTAATAAATAAAAGGCTAAGTTGCAATTAAAAAAAAAATACTTGTTAATTTAATTTCTGTAATCATAATAATTATGCTAATAGCCGCCCACGCGGAATCGCTCGCGTGGTACCCGGATAAAAAATAGCTTATATGTTAATCCAGCACATAAGTTTCATTCAAATCCGTTCAGCCGTTTAGGCGTGATTAAGGCACAAACACACAAAAACCCTCACAAACTTTCATATTATTAAAATAGTAGGATGGACCCTGTTGAAATATTACATAGTTCTAACATGCTGAAAATAGTTTGATCTCTTTCATTTCCCTATCGTAATTTTTTTTCAGAGTTATTACAAACTTCCTGATGATCCTCGCTCATGCTATAATGATCATAGCCGTTGGGTTCACGATGAACCCGCACGAATTCGAAAAGGTAAACAAATCTATTGGCATATCTCAAGAGGTCGCTACATTACTGTAAGGTTATAAAAGACAGTCGGTAGGTATCTAACTTCATTTAATTTAATCTGATACTTCTCTTAACTTCTAGATGGATAGCTTACTACATTTTAACATTTATTTTGTACCTATTCTCAAAAAACCAGCAACGCAATATCTTTTTCCCTCCTCTCATAATAGGTAGGTTAGGTACCCAATTAGGTAACCCATTTACTTTTTCTATTTGTCTCCTTCTTCTTTTTGACAGTGACATTTTAAATTACTATGACTGTCCTAAATTAGTTCTTTCAACCATTAATATTGCAGAGGCCAAAAAATAAAAAAAAATATATATTAAATGTGATTATATTTTGAAAAGTAAGCTAACAATACATACATATTATCACGCCCGTATCTCTAACGGGGTGGGCAGAACCACAAGTAATCATAAGAAAACTTGCAGCCACCTCTGGTTCAAAGTCCCAAGAGGTCGGTATTAATAGGTAATGAATAAAATTATCACAGAAAATCTGTTTAGCAAGTTCAGATTAGTTTGCAACAACAAGTTTTTTTATTTATTTTTTGTGTTATAAGTCTACTGTCGATCAGAGGATGAAGGCAGCAGGAAAAATAACAAATAGAAATTGTTTAATTTGGAACAAATACACGGGCTCATAAATAACATAATAAGTACACGATGATAGCTACAGTAGTTAGCTCTGCCTTCCGATCCTAAGGTCGTGGGTTCAAAACCGGTCGTGCAAAATGGATTTTTCTATTCGAAAAATTTATGTGCGCTATACCAGTACTCTCAAACGGTGAAGGAAAACATCGCGAGGAAACCTACAAGTCGTAGAACCTAAAATTCTCTGAAATAGTGTCCGGAATTTAAATCCCTTCACCACACTGGTTCGAAAGAACTAGTGACACGGCTAGATAAATAGACTCTGAGGCCAGTTTTTTATTGTAACCTTTAAGTTCATACAAGTATGTATTTTCTTTTAAATTGCGTTCGTTTTCCATTATGCGCTGTATTAGTAATTTACTATTTATTTCTATTGGTTGTTATTAGCTACTGGTTGCTTTACTACTATTGGTTGTAACTTTATTTTTATTTTTTATTGGTCCGGTTCTACGCTGTGCTATTTATTTAATGTTAAATTATGTGTTTTACTTATTTCGTTGTAGAGTTGCCTAGTCAAGATTTCTTATCATAAGTCAATAGTTATAGGTAATCTAGCTGCCGCCCGCGGCTTCGCTCGCGTGGTACCCGGATGAAAAATAGCCAATATGTTAATCCAGCACATGTACTATGTATATTGTAAGATTCATTCAAATCCGATCAGCCGTTTAGGTGCTGATTGAGACACAAACATACAAACATCCTCACAAACTTTCACATTTATAATATAGTAGAAATTAGAATAGGTTAATATAAAACATGTTTGGAACCGGCTTTAGAGAGAACGAATTTGACACAATGTGTTTTGACCTCTACTTTTACTTGAACCGTTGCTTGTCGCAAAAATATTTAGTCTATTATTATGTTTAAGAAAGAAACTTACAACTAATACAAATATAATTTACAAAATAAAGAAGAAACAGTCGGGCTATCTAAAGGCTGTTGCAAACGGTAAGATGATAAGATGTTTGCTGATACTGTCCCTAAAACTTTACAACTATCTACCCAATTTACTAGATAATTAAGGCCAGGCTTACACTATCGGCACGCCTCGACATGCCTAAAGACGCCTCGGCATGCCGTGCTGATAGTGGGCGCCGATCCACGTTGCCGAAGCAACTCGAAGACTGCCAATGCGTCCTTAGGTATGCCGAGGCGTTCTTAGGCATGTGGAGGTGCAGTGTGGGCCTGGCTCAGCGCCCCCTATCGGCACGCCGCGGTATGCCTAAAGGTGCATCCACACCGCAGTTACTTTTTGTGGAGCAGCGTTTTCAAGTGTTAGTGGGCAACATCCCACAACACCCATCAGTGGTTAGTAAGCAGAATGTTACCTAATGTTATTGTGTTGCATTCTGTTGCTGCACAAAAAGTAACTGCAGTGTGGATGCACCTTTAGGACGCCTAAGGATCCCTTGGCATACCACCGTGCCGATAGTGTGCGCCGGGCCTAAAAGCATCTAATTTGACGCTGTAGTCCCAGGGCGATTATTGGAGAAGGCTCCTATACCATCCTCTCAGCTTAGACATTGTCACTGTAAACAACCTCAGCAGTTCGACTTTCTTTTCTACGTCATCCACATCCTGTACCGTGTACCCTACAGCTGGGTAATATAATTATGTACTACTAGCTGCCGCCCGCGGCTTCGATCGCGTGGTACCCGGACAAAAAATAGCCTATAAAATATGTTAATCCAGTACATGTACTATGTATATTCCAAGTTTCGTTCAGATCCGTTCAGCCGTTTAGGCGTGATTGAGGCACAAACATCCAAACTCACAAACTTTCGCATTAATAATATAAGTAAGATGAATTTTATATAACTTGAAACACAAAACCTCAAAACCGACACACATAGATAAATGGTGGCTTCACTTTTGTTGTTTGCGGCGCGCCGTCTTTTCTTTTTTTTTTTGTCTGAGGGCCTGTAATAAAATTTCAATAATATTTTTATTTAACTGGCACGAGACTGGAGTAGCTGACAGGATAAGCATTTGCCTAGCAGTGGGATAATTCAGACTAACGTTACTTGTAATTTTTATTTCTAGACGTACGAGACGGTGTTCTATCAGCTGATCTACAATGGCATGATGATAGTCCAGATCTTCTTCTGCATGTCCGGCTTCCTTCTCGCTTACAACTTCCAGTTATACGCGGAAAAGGTCAAGATCACGTGGTTATCTGTCCCCACGGTGATGATCCTCAGATGCTGCAGGTAAATTCAATTAAAGTTGAGTCCCTTAATGGCTGAGTTCATTGAAGAAAATTTCGCCTTGTCGAATTATTTTCATCATTACATTTTGGTTTGAAGAAAATGAATGCCTACGGAAATCCTTATTTTATATTCTATCGTCGTAGTACGAAGATATACGTAGATAAACTAACGTAAAAACATAAACGTAAACGTAGCCCTATTCATAAACTTTAAACTATAATGTTGTTTATGGCCGATAGCTAGCAACCACGCCATTAAGTCAATGCACACACATCTTCAACATTTAGGTAATACAAGTGCTCTAATTTAAGTTGTACTACAGAAAAGAGGGACTCTCCTAATACAGGTCACACGACTTAAAAGGAGAGATCTCAAACCATGTATTTTACACACTTGTATCATTACAAGTGTGTAAAATACATGGTTTACTCATGTAAGTGCATGTCACTGAAAGCCGGAGCAAATGGCGCAACATCGTGTGAGAGAAGTTGATTCCTTGATGGGTCACGACCCCCACTATTGGGAAAACGACGCAAGAAGAAGGGAATTTCGAGTAAAGACTTTTTACTTTTTTTACTTATACTTACATCCGCTGAAGAACCGACAACGGCTGGGGTAGACGAGTTCTTGAGCGGAGACCGACGCGGCAAACGTAGCCCTCCGGCCAGGTGATATAAGTAAATTACTCCAATATTCAGTATTATATAATTTCAGGTTATCTCCAGCATTAGCAGTAGTGCTAGCCTTCACAGCGACCTGGCTGCGGCACCTCGGCTCAGGGCCTCTCTGGAAGCTCTTCATCACCAATTCCGTGGTGGCCGACTGCCGCACCTATTGGTGGTACCACCTGCTGTACATCAACAACTACATGCAGGGGGACAAATACTGTGCTATTCCCACATGGTAAGCCATAGGCATCATCATCATCTTCCTGCCCTTATCCCACTCTATGTGGGGTTAGCACAGCATGGCTAATGTGTTTTTTAAGTAAGCCGTAGGCATAAGCCTCTATTTTAGACAAATCAAAGCTTCAGATAAATTGTGAGTTGCTAATGCAGGTTAAAGCATTAATTTTCTGCTATTCTGAAATCTATTTCGTAGAGCTACTCGATTTTATACATGGTCTAATGGTTTGGGGAGAGCCAACATAAGAAAACTTTCAGTTGCGCCTGATTCAAAGTCCCAAGATGGATATGGTGAACCATGGTGACAGGTGATCAGCCCAACTTATGCCTTCTTCTTAAAATCTAGTTCTTAAAGTCTTTGTGAACGACAGGCACATCGCAGCGGACTCTCAGGTGTACCTCGTGGGTCTGATCGCGTGCGTGGCGACTGCTCATCGCGGGCGGCGCCTGATGCTGGGCTTCCTCCTGCTGGTGGGCACGCTGGTGCCGGCGCTGCAGGTCTGGCTGCAGGACTTGGACGGCGTGGTGCTTTTGACTCCTGAGTAAGATGCATATTTTTCAGAAAATCAAAGGGACTGTCTAAAGAAGTCTGCTTTCTCAATATACTTTCCGGGACAAGTGATTTGAGCCGCCTCCATCGACTCTATGGCCGCCTCCAACCACTTACCAGCCGTGATACTAATCCTGCAGCTATATTATCGGGATTTGTCGTAGAGTAACTGGTATAGCCGTATGATTTTTCATAGGATAGGCAAGGACGCAAAAGTTTCGCAGTATCGCAAAAGTGTAGCTGCAGGGTTAAAATGTAATCCGTCCATCGGATAAGTAAAAAAAAGCTGTGTGCACTCAAGTTTTCTAAAAACTGAACCATCTTAAATATTTTTTGCTTGAACCAGTGTACTGTTTCGATCAGGTTCTACAGGACGATGGAGAACCAGACGTTCCGGCGGGCTCACGTGGGCGGGCACACCAACCTGCAGTCGTTCGTGTTGGGCATGCTGCTCGCCTACCTCGTCTACGACTGCCAGGAGAAGGGCGTTGACCTCACCAAGAACAAGGTAAGCACTAGTGCTGCGCTAAGATGCATGTGCCTCCCGTTCAGAAACTACTTAGACTGGAAAGTATAGTCGTGTTGACCTTGCAGGAGGTAACCTCACTCTGGAACTACGAATGCCTTCCTCTGATTCATAATCTATCTTGATACGTCCATGATGGTACATAGCCAATGGGTCTACAGTGAATAAACTGTTTAAGTTTCAAACACTCCTATATGAAATTACCGTTCTATAATATCGTTTGGTGTTCCGTGTCCACAGTACTACAGCTTGGTGTTCTGGCTGTCGCCGCCGGCCATCGCGCTGTGGTTCTACAGCGGGGTGCCATTCTACGCGGACGGTGCGCGCGCTTCTCTCGCTGTTCGCATGGCTTACGCGGCCTCGCACCGGCTCGTCATGGCGGGGATCGCCGGGCTCTTCGGGCTCGGCATGGTCCTGAGGGCCCCTTGTGAGTGATCCTGTTAAGCATCCCTGTCCCTGTCAATCTTGGAAAAATCATATGACACTTGTCCCACTCGTCTCTCTACGGGACAGTAATAAAGCCGTTTGTTGTTGTTGTTGATAGCTTGTATCATCCCACTGCTGTGCAAAGGCCTCCCCTCAAGTTTTCCAGGTTTTTCGGTCTAAAGCTATTGTCTGCCTCTGATAGTTGCTGAAAGTGTCAAGCTCGTCGCGCCATCGCTAGCGTGCTTGCTTGCTAAGCCGTTTATTGAAAATCAAATGAACTTCAGGTGAAGTTCGATGTCAATTCTGTGAGCAGCTTAATTCGATGCGATTAAATAGATTAAATATATCATCAATTCACACAAACAACAATCCTGAGGTTTTGGTGATGAAGCTAAGCTACATAACGAGTGCGGAATAGAGTGTGACTTGATGATGATAATATGATATGTTATAATATATTGATATGATATCGGAATAGTGTGATTGAACAACTTGCTGATTGAATTGTCGGTGTTGCTCCAGCATTTATCCGCAACATCACGGAGTGGCGCGTGTGGATGGTGCCGAGCCGACTGTCCTACAGCGTGTACCTGCTGCACATGAACCTCGTGCACATCCTCATGGCCCACAAGCCGCAGCTTGGCTTCGTCTCCTTCTACGAAGTGGTAAGTTAAGAGGCCACCATACGATCGCTTTTACCGATTTCCAATCGAAAGAGATAGCGCTACGGATTTCGGGTGTATAAAAGAAAGACAGAGTGAGACCGCGCAAAATATTGAAATGAAATAATCCGCAAAATCAAATAATTAGTAAACAAGAAAACTATAAAATGAATAAAAAATTGGTTTCAACAATTAGAGAAATAGTTATTTATGAACTTCGTTCAACCCTGCAGAAAAACAAACCTCAAGTCAGATGAGTGAAGATCGTTCACATTAATCTATCAGGGGTTTGAAAAATTATTGATGAGAACTGATAAGTCGAAATAAGTCGATAAGATTAAATGAACTTCGTTTTAATTTTCAAAGTACCAACGTCACATACTTAAATACTGAATAATAATAGATCTAGAATGTAAAAACAGTCTGCACTATGCACTTAGATATTTAAACATTATTTCCAGGCTATCGCTCACTTCGGCATTGTACTCTTCACCTACTTGATAGCAGTGCCGTTCTTCCTGATGGTGGAAGCCCCCTGCAACCGGCTCGTCAAGGTGCTACTGGATCCTTTTAAACCCATCGGCCTGGTAGAGAGGAAATCCAAGGAGTCGACTATGGCACCCATTAGCCAAACAGTTTTCAAAACAAGTTTATAATTAAACTTGTTATAACGCCCGAAACAAATCATGTCAAACTTTTATCAAAGAAGGACAACCAACAAACGTACAAAACATTTTTGCATTTATAAAATTAAATATTAAGTAGAGATAGATATAAGGAGTAGGAAGAAGGATTGGATAAGTAGGATAGATTAGTAAGATTTGTAGGAAGATGTTAGACATAGACATAGATAAACGTTTATTCGCAGAAACTGTACACAACAACAAATACAAAAAAAAAACAGACTTAATAACTAGACACAAAGAGTAACAAAATAATGTTCTTACCGTTTAGTCGGTCAGAACACCCCATTTAATGAAGTCGCTGACGATTCCGTTGATCCTGGCGGGGTACGCGGCCCCGGTGCGGGAGATGGCAAAACTGGAGATATCCATCTCGGAGCACAACTCTGGGGCCTCATCCGTCTCCACCGTGACGTGAGGGAGGATGTAGGTGGCTGCTACCAGGCCGTTGGGCAGCTTCTGTAAGATTGACTAGTTTATAGGACGGGGATTTAAGCTTAAGATATAAAGTCTTATTTATTTAATTAAAAACCTAGTGAATATCTAGTATTTGCTAATTTCGACCCTCGTATTTACTCGCGTTGTACCTGGATAAAAAGTAGCCTATTTATATTCCAGGTCACCTATTTCCGGCTGAATAGGTCTACGTTTTTATTCTCGCACAAACATCCTCTCATCTTTGCAAGCTTTCAGATTTATAATATTAGTAGAATTGATAAAAGAAACATACCTCCTTTAGTTCAAAACGAAAGTCTTCTCTCGAGTAAGTCTCTTCAGGATTGATATGTAGCCTCTTCATGGCGTCGCTGAACTGGCAGTAATAGAGGTCAACGAGTCTCTCGTAGTGTTTGTCACGGAACTCCTTGTCTGTGCCGGTGAAGATCAGGTACAAGAGGTCGATGACGGGACTTCCGATTAGCATCGTCTGGTGGTCTATTGCAACAATTTCATAGCTTCCATCCTGAAATGTCTCAAACGTTTTAGAAATAAACTGTAAGAGCTTTGAATGCTGAAAATATTCAGTTTCAATTAAGTGAATTGACAGTATTCCTAGGGTATACGAATGACCCAACATTCACATTCATAGTTCTGTCCTTACACTAGATTCCCTGTGTTGTTAGTGTCAGAAACTACGAGTACCTTGGTAGCACAAGACCAAAAGAATGACAGAAGATAACTTACATCCAGAATCCTATGCATCAGATTGCTGGGACGGTAATCCCCATGAGTAAGCACCTCCACCCTCAGCGGAACATACTGCTTCTTAAACGTAGTGTAATCCAGATTATCTGAGAACTTCTTGAAAGCTCTTTTGTTTTCATGAGTTAGCACTCCTAGAGCATGCTGAACCCCGGTGATCCAAAAAGCTTTAAAAAAATCCTCGGTCATCCATTCGATCATGTATTTATCTGTTATTCTTTTGAACAGTTCAGGGTATTCTATGCGGAAAGCTATTGACAAAGCGTGGAGTTTGGCCAGCTCCGTGGCCGCTTTCGAGGCATACTACCAATCGATCGATTTGAATCTATCGTGAGAGACAAAGCCCATGGAAGCCATGTTTTCCAAGACCAGCATTTCTTTCATAGGTGTTGTTATTGCGCCGTAATATTTGGGAAGGTACAGCCGGTGTTCCTCAGACACTTGGTGTTTATTTTCGATCTCCATGTACACTGGCTTCAATTTTGAGTACACGGCTTTTTCCAAGTCAAAAACCTTAGTGGAGATCTGTTCCCGCGTCTGTTGGCTGATTGCTGCGACTTTAATGAAGAGATGGAGGTCATCTTTGTCCGTACTGCTGATTATAGCAGAGTAGAGAAGCGAAGAGTAGTTGGCTCCACCAGAAGACACCGGTGTCACCTTCAAATCGTAGTTTTGGAAGTTCTGTTCTATAGCTATCTTGTGCAGTAGCTCGCGGAGTTTCCGTTCGGTTTCCGACATGGTTTGTCCGTTTATCAAACCACACTGGCGTACAAACGATTTATTGTTTGTATTATCAGAGCTAGACGTAATCATTATCTTGTTAAACGAGTTGTTGGCCTTAGCCAACAGTCCGACCTTAGTTAAAGAGTTTGTTTGTTTGATATAAATAGACAATCATACAAGAAGTCCGTATGAAAATGTTGTCGAGTTGTGAACATGTTTTCATTTCTAATAAAGGGTCTTAGATTAAAGTATCAGGGCCTTGAAAACTCACCTACGAATTTTATATATCTTGTTGTACACATAGTGATTGATATCATTAAAAATGATATAAAAAGGGTTGTTATAAAGGCTCACACTACTGATAAGTACAATGCAGCCGGAATGTCGAAATGCAATTTTGCGTCAATCCCATCGTATGCAACGCAAGTTACTGAAAATTTCATGCGGTGTAATGTAACCGATAGTGTGTACCTTTAATAATAGTAATTATGGAAGGGGTTGGGTTGGGAGCACTGGTTAATAGGTAAATCGTTAAAACATTATATTTTTTTCTAAATTAATTCTTTATTTACATTGAACCTTTACATTTTCTATGTCTAATCTTACACAATCAATATTTAGTTATCGCATCAATTACAATGATAGTCTTAGTATTTAGATTTCATAATACCTATTTATATTTACTTACTTAATAATAAATCATCATTTTCCTGCCATTATCTCACAAGGTGGGGTCGGCACATAATGTAATTAATATAAATGAGTTATTATTATTTATATTAATTACTTAAGCACTTAAAAAAATTCTGTCGGAATAAATAAAAAATTGATAATTTGTAATTTCATGAGAAAAAAATAATTGTATTATTTATTCTGAGTACCTAATTGATAATACTGCAGTACTTTACTACTTAAGTTTAAGGTTGGGATCATAGAAGAGTATCGCTTACTGCCCCGTTTCATAACTAGACCGCTCGTACAAAAAAAAGCAAAGCATGAATCATGACAAGCAAACTTTGTCAGACTTGACTTAAAGCGGGAATGGAAACGGGAGTAACAAAGGAAACCCCATTTATCACCCCAATCTTAATCTGAAATGCCAGAGTCAAATAGTTAAGAATTTCGGAACGAAAGGGATTCAATCTTGGATTCAATTCACACCATGGTCACTTTTGAGTGACGAAAGATTGAAGATTTAATGATGGCGAAAAAAATGCCTGCCTATATGTGAGATGGTCGCTAAAGATGTCACAGGCAATTTTTTTGCTTGCTATTTGCTGGTCATTTTTGCTGGTCGAAAATTTAAAAGTAAACGACTCCTCTGCTTTACTTTTTCCTTCATTTTAGTTGAACTACGTCATCGGGGTCTCCAAGAACGTCTTAATTTACGGAGGGATCAAGGTCAAATGATGTATTTCAATATGAGGTTATATTGGCCTGTGCCTTTTCGTCAGCGCGATCTAGGATCGGTCAACTTTTAATCGCGGCATCTAGTTGTAGATTGGATCATTTTAGTTGAACTTCGTACGTCTATTGCTACGTCTACGTCCATTGAACTGCGTCGTATGAAATGAAGAGTCTAGTCGTCCAAGAGCCCCCAGTGCACGTAGTCGTCGACGACCCCGTTGATCCTGTCCGGGAACACGGCGCCGGTGGTCTGGATACTGAAGCACGAGAGGTCCATGTCCCTCTTGAGCTCGGGCGCGTGTTCAGACTCCACCGTGACGATGGGCAGCGTGAACGCGGCGACTGCCAGCCC
This sequence comes from Scotopteryx bipunctaria, assembly GCA_949320045.1. Taxonomy (NCBI): domain Eukaryota; kingdom Metazoa; phylum Arthropoda; class Insecta; order Lepidoptera; family Geometridae; genus Scotopteryx; species Scotopteryx bipunctaria. Next base: position 579,923 of record OX439458.1, on the reverse strand, counting down.
GAACGGCAGCTTCTGAAAACAAAGTTTACTTAGCAACAATTTTTTTTTCTTTTGCTAAGATTGGACAATTTCCTCCACCTCAGTGGTATCCAAAGTGAATGACAAACAAGCTATTGACGACGAGTCGACGACGCGACGGTCAGAAGAACACATTAACTTTTAAATAACTTAAGTTAGTGTGAACATCTGGTTCTCGTCATTGTTAAGATTTACGATATAATTTTGTAGTAGGCAGTAGGAGGGTAATTAGGTTGATAGGTTTACAAGTTGTAACGCTTCTGAAACGGGGGAGTAGGCAGAGACCATAAAGAGAGAGACTGATTGTAGATTTAGCAGTTCACGAATCTGCGCAGTTTTGAAATGCATGACAGACGATTCAATACATTTTGAACGGCGCGAAACTGGGCTGAGCGCTCTTTTCGTGGACAAGCTCTTCAATTCAGTTAATAAGCTAAAAGCAGTTCAGTTTTAATAGTGAAATTGGCGCTTACCTCTTTGAATTCGAATTCAAAGTCAGCTTTAGAGTATGTAGTCTCAGGGTCGATGTCCAACCTCAGCATAGCTTCGCGAAGCTGCTCGTAGTAGAATTGCACGAGCTGGTCGAAATGCTGGTCTCGGAACTGCTTGTCGGTGCCCGTGAAGATCAGGTACAGGAGGTCGGTGACCGGACAGCCCACTTGGATCGTCTGGTGGTCTACCGCGATAATCTCTAGGATGCCGTCCTGAAAGAGGAAAGTAAATAATAGTTTTCAACGGTGAAAGCCGTGAGTCAGTCCGGGTTTGCCTACGGTCCCGTTACATCACGGACCCCCAAAAAAGTAAAGCAAATAAAAAGTAAACTTTTAACAAACTTTGCTTTGCGTTTTGTGTCGGATCATGATGGGACGTTATGGAACGAGCTAATAGCGAAAATCTTAAAGTATAAAATTATAAGAAGTGCAGTGCTATAAGTATTTAGTAGGTAAGGTACCTATATACAGTTCTTGTAGATTCATTTGAGTATTTTGATACTACTAAGTGATTATAGATAAAGTCAAGTGTTTACGACTTAATATCACTTGATGAAACAAACAAACAAGTAGCTAAGTAATCTGTAGGTACATAACTTATCTAAAACGCCACTCTGTGTAAAATGAGTGACTATTTAAACATTACTTCCTAGGAACACTTTCAAGATTACCAGATAACATAAAAAATCACTACTGCGACAATCCCGGCCGGTAATGTCGCACAGTTATTTTGTGCGAATTACGTCACAATCTGCGGATTTGTCGCAGCAATTTTCAATATCTCACGAAGATCTCACGCAACACAATGCAGAATGTAAGTACTAAAAATGAAAAAAATATCGCAAAATCAATGTCAAAGCAAAGCCACGATGAGTTGACTGGATAAATTGATGTATCGAATCAACCAACAAGTTGCCTCAAACAAACACACAGGCCATTTTGAAAAAAAAAGAACATTCTTTGATTCTTAACGTTTTTCACAGTGCTACTTACATCCCTTCTCCTATGCATCAAATTACTGGGTCTGTAGTCTCCGTGCGTCAGAACTAAGCATCTCAACGGGTCGTAAAGCCTCCTGATCGTAACCAAGTCGAACTGATCGAAGAACCTCTCCAGCATCCCCTTATGTTCATCTGGCGCGACCATCAAAGCCTGCTTAAAGCCTTTTTTCCACAGGGAGTCCACGGTATACTGGTTCAACCATTCATATTGATGGTTCTCGGTGAAGTATTTGAACTCTTTAGGTTTCTCCCGTTGGTATGCGATTGATAGTGAGTGTAGTTTTGCCAGTTCAGTGACCGCTGTCGACGCGTACTCCCAGTCTATAGATTTGAACCTGTGTTTCGATTTTTGAATGTAATAATACGATTTAAAAACTTAAAAAAAGAACTTCAATGATGAATGATGGAAACTCCTTGGTCCATCCTAGCACGTCACTCGGGATGAGGCTGGCCACCTTACACTCTTTGAAATAAAAAAAATACACGCCGAATTAATTTATTTCTGTCCCACTTATGTATTTCCTTACATTTTGTCCCACTACAAGGTAAAGGGCTTCCTCCTTTTTAGGGTTCCGTACCCAAAGGGTGCCGACGGGACCCTTTTACTAAGCCTCCGTTGTCCGTCCGTTCGTCAGTTCGTCCGTCTGTCAGCGGGCTATATCTTAAGAACCGTAAAAGGTTGAGAGTTGACATTTTCACAGAATGTGTGTTTCTATTGCCGCTATAACAACAAATAATAAAAATAAAAGGAGCCCCGTACAAGAAACATTTTTTAAGGAACCCTTCATGTGCGAAATCGACTCGAACTTAAATAAATAAATAAATATTTGAGGACATATCACACAGCACCATCTAGCCCCAAATTAAGCAAGGCTTGTACTATGGGAACCAGATGGTTGCTAGAATACTTATACACTTTTTTTTTTGTAAATACATACTTATGATAAATATTACAACACCCAGACCCGGAAGAAATATTTGCAGAGCATGCAAACATTTCTCCCGCAGCGGGAATCGAACCCGCGCCTCTTGCGTCTCAGCCGAGCACTCGCCGGCCACGTCACAGAGGTCGCAAACTTGACCAACTTTTATTTTTTTAAGTCGTTTAATAATAAGTAACAAATTGAAAATCCAAATATACATTTACCCTAGGTACATAGGCAATATTTTTATCGTTACCTGTCATGTATCATGAATCCTTTCACAGCCAAGTTCTCGAGAACCAGCATCTCATCAGGGGGAGTGGAGTCCGCGCCGTAGTACTTTGGAATATAAAGTCGGTGCTGGTTCGGAATATTGTGCCTCTCTTCGATCTCCTTATACGAATTCACCAACGTCTTGTAAACGAACCTCTCAGTCTCAAAGATCGTAATTTTGAAAGCCTCCCTAAGTTTGTCTCCTATTTGGGAGATCTTGACAAAGAGATCTAGATCTTCCCTGGACTCGCTGTTGATCTTCGCAACGTACAATGTTGATGAATAGTTCGCTCCAGCAGTAGAAATCGGTGTAATATCTATCTCGTAGTCTTTATAGTTCTGTTCTCTTGCTACCTTGTGCAGTAAGTTTTGCAATCTTTGTTTAATTTCCGTCATGGTGGCGCGGTCTCACAGAACACAATACAAACAAGCACTCGTTTATTCGGTTTCAGTACTAATCAACGAACTATTTTTAGTGCTAGCAATTTATTATAGCAATTGACATCTAATCTGACGCGTAGATTCTATGCATATCAACGATGCAAAGTACATAGTATTACGCCGCACTGATCTTCTGTCTGTTGTGGGTAGATAAAGTCCGTTCACAGTTGTTTTACCAGCTTTAATTTTATTGAAAAGTATGTTTTTTTAAACTATGTAACCTTACACTGAACTTCTTACACATCGAACAAAATTAAAGATATCCAGCTAATAGAAAACAATGAAAATATCAATAAAATGACGTGCTTTATATAATAGTTACAACCTACGACTGTCTAAAGTCTAAGGTAATTTAATAAATATAAGGTAACTGTAAACGGACGGTAGATGGTTTGAAAAATAACGAATGAATTAACGAATTTAAAGTCAAAAAGGTGTTGTGTTGATAGGCACTTTAAATTAAACGACCTCGGTGGCGTGGCAGGCATGTGCTCCGCTGAGCCGCAAGAGGTGCGTGTTCGATTCCCGCTACGGGACAAATGTTTGAATGTTCTGCAAATATTTCTGCCGGGTCTGGGTGTTGTAGTATTATAAGTATTGTTAGAAGCCCAGAAATGAGATAACAGAATTGGTAAACAGGTACAATATATTTTTGTACAACACAAATCAAAATTCGGAAACAAAGGCACGCGCACGATGGGTGGCGGTTGGATGGAAAAAGAAGGTCTCGTCGCCGCGTCGAGCGCAAGCCGCTTCCCCCCACCGCACCGCGCCGGCGCCGCGCCGTCGCGCCTCGGTCGCCGCTGTTGCCTTCGCGGCTACGAAATCTCTAACAGTCGTCCATCCTGAGCTGGGGTACGGCCTCGTATCACCTGAAAATAGCATGCATGAGTGTTTTTCTTGACATCGGGTAGAAATTTAAAGTTAAATCGCCGAACTGGTTTGAACTTAACTTGGTCTGAACAAAAATGTGACTTGATAAGCTAATTCAATGAGAACTGAATTTGACCGAGCTAGTCTGAACCGAACGGGTTCTATTATACTAACAAATGAATCCTGACCGAACTAGTCTGAACTGAACTGGTTCTATTATACTAACAAATGAACCCTGACCGAACTGGTTTGAACCGAACTGGTTTGAACCGAACTGGTTTGAACCGAACCGGTTTGAACCGAACTGGTTTTATTATACTAACAAATGAACCCTGACCGAACTAGTCTGAAATCATTGTAATTTAACGTTTCTTTGGAGCTCAAATATATAAAGAAAAATTACTAACCTGAGTAACGTAATTAAGGTATATGATTTGGGTAGTAGTATTTAGGTCAAACATTTAGTGATCATCAAAATACATTAAATTTAATCATAGTAAATACTTCTAATTAACACAAAACATAAATCACATACAATAACTCTTAAGCAATTATTTAATAATTTCACCATAATTATGACATTGATCAAAATTTGTTTTAAACAATCATAATATTTCAACAAAATATGACAGGAATCATCATTTAAACGCTATCTGATTCATTGCCTTCACTTTCAATATCGGAGTTTTCCTGCACTCTAAACGGTTTCATTTTGTCACCAGCTATTACATTGCGGTATTTTCGCCCTCGTACATTTATCGACTCGACACGATACCTATCATTTCCTAAAGCTTGTACGATTTTATAGGGGCCAGCGTATTTGTCAACTAACTTCCCGCTTGTTATCCCCTTCTTTAATACTCTTCGCTCAACTTGTACTAAATCGCTAACTTTAAACACTATTGGTGGAATGCGGTTCTTATCATATCGTTTTTTCATTAACTCAGCATTTTTAGTCAAACATTCTGCAGCTTCTTTGCGATTTAAATTAACATCAACACCACTTTGCTCTGGATCAAGGACATCGAAAGAAGTACGAGGTGTAAAACCGAAAATTAATTCGAAAGGACTTTTCTTTGTCGAATTGTTTATTGTGGAATTCAGACCTCTCTGTACTTGTGATACATAATCCTCCCACATATTATGCCTATCGCCAATACAGGCCGTTAGTGATTGAAGAACCGTACGATTAACTCTTTCTACCTGCCCGTTTGCACGAGGACAAGCCACTGCATTCATAATATGTTTTATAAGTCGGTTTGTACAATAATTCGCCATTTGTTGACTAGCAAAGCATTTCCCTCGATCGCTTATAATGCGGGTAGGCGTGCCAAATATTTTCTCATGTAACTCTAAGGTTGACAAAACATGTTCTGTTCGAGTATTAGGTACGGGTTGCAGCCACACATACTTTGTAAAGCCATCCACAACTATCAGAAGATAAGTGTTGCCTTCTTTCGATTCACAAAATGGACCCAAATGATCAATGTGGATGGTTTGAAATGGCACGTTACCTTTATCAATTGGATATAATTGACCTCGCTGAATCCCGGTTGGTTTTTTAGTAAATTGACATGAAATACAACTTTTCACGTACTTAGTGACAAACCGACGTAATTTTTCGAACCAGTATTTCTTTTTAATTAATTCAATAACTTTTTCATGACTCATATGACCGTTATCATCGTGGAACATTTTAACAAGACGCCATCTAACTGACTTAGGTATGACTATTTTTTTTTTATTATCTATTATTTTACATAGCTGACCATCTACTAAACAGAAATCATTTTTAATACTGACGTTGTTGTCTGACTTTAGCGCTGTCATTATATCACTAACTTTTGTGTCAGCTTGTTGTACAGCTGTTACCCAAGTTGTTTGTTCGATGTGCAATACAGTTTCAATTACTGGGTTGCGGCTAAGCGCGTCAGCGTGACGCATATGTGTACCAGGTCGATATATCACTTTAAAATCATATTCGAGCAGCTCAAGCCACCACCTACCAATTCGTGGCACCATATCCCTTTTAGTCCAAGTCGAGCTTAATGCATTACAGTCCGAGACCACTGTGAACGGTTTCCCTAAAAGATATACTCGAAATTTCTTTAAACTCATGACCACCGCAAGTGCTTCTAATTCGTATGAGTGATATTTACTCTCAGGTGCAGTGGTTTGTCGACTTGCATAAGCGACGGGTTTTAACAGACCGTCAGACTGCTTTTGCATCAAGATCCCTGCTATACCGAGAGCGGACGCGTCTGTATGTACCTGAGTCTCTAATTTCTCATCATAAATTGCTAGTACGGGTCGCGATGTCAAAGCAAATTTAATGTCATTAAAAGCTTCTAATTGGTCCTTTCCCCAGGACCATGGCAGATCTTTTTTAAGAAGCATGGTTAGTGGACGTGCTCTCAACGCAAATGATTTTATAAAACGCCTGAAGTAACTCGCGAGTCCTATAAACTGTCTTAGCTGATGTACGGAGGTCGGCGTAGGGAAATGCTCAACACACTCAACCTTTTTGGGTGACGGACGGATCTCATTTTCTGTCACATCAAAACCGAGATACTCAATATGAGTCTTCAGGAACGAACATTTTTCTTTTCGTAATGTCAGGCCTGCCTCAGAAATTAGCTTCAAGATCGCTTCTAGCCGCTCCAATCCTTCGGATATGGTATTAGAATAACAAATAATATCATCTAAGTACGCTCCTGCAAACTGAAACCGCAAGTTACCTAACATGTGATTAATAGCCCTCTGGAAAACGGCTGGGGCGTTGGCTAAGCCAAACGGAAGTCTTTTATACTGGTATTGCCCAAAAGGTGTTACGAAAGCCGTGTACTTACGACTGTCTGGGTGTATCCACAACTGATGATAACCAGAGCACAAGTCCAGTGTACTGAAGTACTTCTGTCCGTTTAGCTGATCAATTTGGTCTTGTATTAAAGGTAAAGGATACCGATCTTTCCGAGTAAGACTATTTAGATGTCTGTAATCGACACACATCCTTGGGTCGCCGTTTTTTTTTGATATTAAGATTATGCGACTCGCGTAAGGCGAATTACTGGGTTCAATAATGTCTTGTTCTAGTAAGTTGTCAACAATCTTTTTAACCTTTTCTTGTTCAGGTTGTGACATCCTGTATGGCCTGTAGTAAAACGGAGTAGAACTCGTTAACTCAATAGACATTTCTATATTTGACGCACCTATCCGTCCTTCAGGACCCGCAAAACAATGATCATAGCGTGTCAGCAATTGTTCAAGTCGCTCCCGATCTTGACCGATTATATCAGTGTTTAATTCAAGAAATGGTGTCATTATTTCAGCACGTGCAATACATTTAGCTGCAAACACAGTTAAAGGTGTGTGGTTGTGACTTACAACTTTTATTTCACCACAGTTTTGATTTAAAACTACAGAACTTCCCAGAATGTCAATTTCTTTACCTGGTTCACGATGCTCTGAAGCTTTGACGTAAACCATGTTTGAATTAAACTCTTTTTCATGATCTGGTATACTCACTAAAACACGATTTAATCCATAATATAGAATAGTATCATACACAACTGATAACTTCAATACCTTAGTCTCGGTGGAAAGATTGTCTGGCAAGGCATTGAAATTATCAATCGTGTTGTCAACGTTTGCAATATTCAATGTATCGTAGGTTTTTGTGACAATAACATTAGGCAATTCTGTAAACGGGCGACCTATAATCAAATCCGTGTCTTGCAACTCGTCATCTACTACCAAAACTGGAACAGTAGCTGCAGCTTGATCCAGTGCAATGTGAGTCTTTAACTCTCCTACAGGCGTAATAAGACTACCACCATAAGCTCGAATAGAACGCAAAGATCCTTTACTGTATACTAGACCAGCACGTGAAACCGCGCTAGTAGTGATAGTGTTGCACGCGCTTCCGAAATCGATGTAAGCCGTCAATTTTACACCATTTACGATAGCATCTTTATGATATTTCCTGTCATTTTCATCGATTTCCGAAATCCTAAACAACTTAGGGGGTTTACCAGTCGTTTCTTTTTTGTGTTGGTAACATTGTTCAATAGTATGACCCCATTTACTGCATTTAGAGCACTGTTTTTCTTCCTTGCAATCAGAAATAACATGTCCGAACTTATAACAACGATTACAACGTTTGATCTCAGTTTTAGTGCATTGAGTCGCAAAGTGACCCTTAGTGCCACAGTTATAACATGTAATGTCGTCACGCTGTCCGCGCACAGGGACACTTTTGCGGGTAGTTTTAGATTTATTATGCTCAGTGACAATAGTGCCACCTTTACTCGTACTTGTCGAAATTGAATCTGAGGCGACATCTGTTAAATATTCTAACAAACTTTTCGTGTCACGACATGCGGCACTTCGGGCACCAGACTTTAACAATGAATCGTTTAAGCAGAAAATTATAACATCAGCTATAACATGATCAGGTTGATCGCATTTTTTGCCCAAGGTCATTTTTTTATAATAAAAATCTAACACATTTTCGTTACTTTCTCGCATGACGGTTACAAAATCATACAATTTGGAGGCTATGCCTCGTCCCTCTGGAAAATTTAACATTAATTTCTCCTTCCATTGATCCCAACTAAAATCAATTTCCTGCTGAGCATCGAACCATAATCGTGCATTACCGGATAATTTAGAAGTCATTTGATATATTATGAAACGCTCATCCCACCCAAAAATCTTAGCTAATGCTTCTAAACGTTTGATCCAATTTTTAGCAGTCATTTTGTCTGTAGTAACATTCCCGGTAAATGCAGGTATATTATCTGAACCAGTTAATAGCTTATTTCTCTGACCTTGAGTCGCCGAACAAACTACCACGGGAGCGTGACTAGTGGCGGGTACATCGTGCGCCGATAGATCGTGTATAGATGCCTGGGTGTCGCGCTCGACGTCTCGCCGCTCGGTGGTCGTCGTTTTGCAGGTAGGCGCCACCGTCGTCGGTTCTACTGTTGAACAGCTAGCGGATCCCGGTAGCGGGGTCATAGGCGGTGTCGAAGCTGCTGACACAAAGTTATTGTTAACAGGATGTGGTAGTGATGTACAACTGCCTTGTGCCGATGACTCCGAATTTTCTGGACCAATCACTTTATGTAAAAGTTTTTCCAAATTATTAAGTCTGGTCTCAATTGAATCATGTCTTTGTCGTTTTGATGACCGATCTCGTGATTTTTTGCGATGACTTCGTTCACGCGATCGTGTTCTCGATCGAGATCGCTTGCCCATGATAATATTATTTTGAGGCGCAAGTTGATCGCACTTCTGAACTGTTAGAAGCCCAGAAATGAGATAACAGAATTGGTAAACAGGTACAATATATTTTTGTACAACACAAATCAAAATTCGGAAACAAAGGCACGCGCACGATGGGTGGCGGTTGGATGGAAAAAGAAGGTCTCGTCGCCGCGTCGAGCGCAAGCCGCTTCCCCCCACCGCACCGCGCCGGCGCCGCGCCGTCGCGCCTCGGTCGCCGCTGTTGCCTTCGCGGCTACGAAATCTCTAACAGTATGTATGTACAAAAAAGTATATAAGTATTCTATCAGCCATCTGGAGCCCATAGTACAAGCTTTGCTTAATTTGAGGCTCGATAGCGCCGTGCCAAATATCCACAAATATAAAAAAAATAGCTTACAATAGAGGTACATGAGGTACCTATTTAAAAAAGTTAGACAGAACTAGCTGGCTGAAATGATCATTATCATCTCACGATCGCTTCATCAGCTGTTTGTACCAAGTGATTCATTTCGTATAATACTTAAATATAACTATAGGTATATCTTTTGTATCTAGACTTACCTCATTTGCCTATAATTTGTATTGCATATGTATGATCGCATCCCACAATGTAACCAGTATGATCCAGTTGCGGTTAGATTACACATAAGATATAGATACCTACCTACACATTTTATTTTAAACATTAGGTATAAATAAATATATTTTTAAACAAACTTGTGCAATACTCTTCGTCTGCCATTAAACGTAGTACCCTGTAGTACCAATCAACCTATTTTATTCCCCAATTCATTTGTACAGTTGAGCTAGATTCTAAAATGACAAGCTGCAAACGGTGTATTTTATTTTATCAAAGAACATTTAATTGGAATTAACATTTTATTTTTAAACAATGCTGTAACCTGATGCTCATATTGACGACCTCGGTGGCGTGGCGTGCGAGTGCTCGGCTGAGACGCAAGGGGCGCGGGTTCTATTCCCGCTACGGGTGAAATGTTTGTATGTTCTGCAAAAAATTCTTCCGGTTCTGGGTGTTGTAGTATTATGTATTATAAGTATGTACTTACAAAAAAAAGTACATAAGTATTCTATCAGCCTATAGTACAAGCTTTGCTTAGTTTGGGGCTAGATGGCGCTGTGTGAAATGTACACAAATATTTATTTAAGTAAATATGTATTACTTACGCTGTTCCTCCTGTGCATCAAATTACAGGGTTTGAAGTCACCGTACGTGAGCACTTTACACTTCAGCGGCTCGTAGAACTGCTCGATCATCGCCTGGTTCATTTATTCTAAGAACCTCTTCATTTTGTCTTTGTTCTCCTCCCGGACCGTAGTCAGCGAGGTTTTGAACCCAACTCCTTCACTGTTCCCTTGGTCAACCAGTCATACATACACTAACATAACATAACATATACTTTGACAAAAGTGTTGGAATTCTTCTGGGGCCTCAATTTTATACGCCATTGGCAGTGTTTTACAGGTTTTACAAGGAGTTTTAAAAGTTCAAGTTTTGCAATCCTTCTTTTACGTCGAAGTAGTCGGGTAAAAATAGTATTGAAAACGTCATCATGCATAACCTTGAGCGTGATGTTTTGTATACATGAACCTACCGCGTGTAGGTAGGTACATATCATCTTGTACGATTTGTTTGAGGAAACGGAATTGTGGTAAACATTATCTAATATAAAAACAGCTGACTTAGACGCAGTTCTACAACTTTTTGTTCATTGAGTTAATTCAATGACACATAAGTTACTTCTTGGACATTCTTGGAACATCGAATCATTTGTTTGTAATTTAACAACTATCTAGATTCGATAAACATTGGGTCGAATTCTATTGGGTTAATTAGGACCAGTTTACAATTTTGTGTTCGAATCTATCCTGTAATGAATAGTTAGGTACCAAATGTAATGTTTTAGCATAGAGAAATAAAGTTTATTTGCTGTTCTGAGGTTATAAGTACCTATAGCTTAGCTACAGATAAGGTAGAGTGAAAGAAAGACCAAAGGTTATGGCAACGACCTTGGATTAGTCATAATGTTTACATTGGTAATAATTCGTCCCAAGCACTGTAGCGTCCCGTTTGTGAAGGTAAAAGTTGCTTCCTGACGCTGTATAAATCATCTACTATAGATGGTAAAAGGCCTTAGTTTTATTTTTGAAATAAGGACCTAATAGTCTCTTATCAAGTCAAATATTATATTAATTAATACACATTTTATAATTCAATGCGTAATATAATATTAATAAAGGTAATACAATTAACGAGTATACAAATAAAATAAATCTAAATAATTCTAATGTCGATAACATTTCTATAACATACATGCAAATAAACATCTATGCAAATATTGCATACATAAAGCCATTTAGGCACTTTCGGAGTAGAACTCCGCACGTGACACATGGGTTTGCTCGCTTGATGCATGGCCGGTACTTAAATGCACGACCTTCAGAGCGAATGTCGAAACTTCGCGCACTCGGCCAACACGCACGTGACAGTAGTATGCTGCCTACAGGACCCCCCATTCGATGTAGTCGCTGATGATCCCGTTGAGTCGCTCGCGGTACACTTCGCTCTGTTTCATGTCCATGAAGGAGTCCAGGTCAGCGTCCAAGCCGACTTCTGGCGGCACTTCCACGGTCACCAGTGACAGGATGGATATGGCCACCACCAGTCCGTACGGCATCATCTAGAAAATGAGACAATAATAGTAGTTCAACAAGTTCAAAACAAAATTGATTAGCATTCATAGACATGACATAATATCTCCAGGATCCTACAGCATGTAAGTAGGTAAATAGGGACTACTTTTATTTATCAAACAAAAGTAGGTTTACTGACCTCTTTGACGCTCTCGTCGAAGGTTTGCCTGGAGTAAGTCTGGTCAGGGTCCAGGCCGAGCCGTCTCATGGCGTCCGCGAGCTGCAGGTAGTAGTGGTCGAGGAGCTGGGTCCAGTGCTTGGCGCGGAACTGCCGGTCAGTGCCGGAGAATACGAGGTAGAAGAGGTCCGTAAGAGGGTCTCCGGATTGAACGGTCTGGTAGTCGATCGGGATAACAGTGAAAAGACCATCCTGAAAAAGAAAGCGTTCGTTTTTAGATTGAAGAAAAGTAATTCGTAGAAGGAAGAAATTTTGTTATGGATTGTCAATGATGCAACGTAAACAACAGCTGTATCCATAATCACGGGAGACATTCTCCATGTTCTCGAATCCACGATTAGGCGCGGATCCACCGTTGTGGGTTGGACCGCGATGGACATGCCCATAACTCTAATTGATGTCGATAGGCTGATATGTTAAATCCAATGCAATGTATCGATTGTGAGAACCAGTAGTTCGACTCGCACTTGACCAATTTTCAGGTGGCCATACACATAACCTTTTTTAAGAGCTGGATCCGCGCCTGTCTATGAGTGCAACAGACGCAAGTCCAAACGTGTGGTACATGTGAATTTGTGAATCGTCACAATTGCATTACTGGAGCTAACTCGAGCCACCGGCCTTGGAGCAACGCTTTTTATGAATTGGCATACAAACTGAACATACTTATAAATACTTGTTATAAAGCATCTGGTGAGCTAACATTTGGTTATAGATCTATTTAAACAGAGCCGCAATGGGTACGGGTTGAAAATGGTAATGATGATGTTACTTAGATCATCAAGGTACGGGTACATACATCAACGATGTAGTAATTGACCAAAATGTCGTAACCAATTACGCCGTCAAAGTGATCTCGAGGAAGAGACGTATTAGGCTTAAAATATCCATTTAGAGGTCAAACAATGCCTCGTACCTTTTTTTTAAAGACAAAAAATGTTGATTACAAAAATTAGGTAACATAACAACACAGAATCTTAACAAGTAAAAAACCTCACCTCATTATTTCTGTGCATCAAGTTGCTAGCCCGATAGTCTCCATGCTTCAGCACCACATTCTTATTTGGCATGAAGTACTTCGCCATCATCTCGCTGATAGAGTTCTGGTTCACAAACTGCTCGAACTTCGGTCTGTTCTCTTCGCTGGCCATCGCCAGAGCCTTCTGCGCCATTCCTCCGAACATTTGCTGTGCCACCTCTGGCTTAAAAGGGAACTCAAACTTCATTATCACCAAATCCTTCGCGAACCCTTCGGGGTCTTCCTTCGCGTATGCAAACGAAAGTGCGTGGAGCTTGGCCAGTTCATTGACAGCTGAAGACGCATACTCCCAAGTCAACAACTCAAATCTGCCCAACGTTGTGAAGCCCTTACACCTCAAGTCCTCCAGCACAATAGTCTCTTCGCACAGTGTTGGATGTGAAGCGTAGCATTTCGGCGTTGTCAATTTATACTTCTCTTCAACCCTATGACCTTCTTCTAGCTTCTTGTACTTGGCTAGCAGCTTTTCGTAGAAATACTGTTCAACTTCAAATAATTTTATCGATGTCTGAGCTCGTAGTGCTTCTCCGACGGCAGCCACTTTAGCGAACAGGTTGAGGTCATCTTTGTTTTTGGCAGAAATAGTTGCTTCGAATAGAAATGATGTAAAATTTGCTCCTTCGTTTGATATTTTTGTAATTTTTATGTCAGGGTTTTCATAGGTTTGTTCGCTGGCAATTTTATCGAGTAAGTTGCGTAGGACTTGTTCGGCGTGTGCCATGGCTTGTGACTGGCGTGCTACTGGCGGTATTAACTAATTGCGCCTAAATCGTACGTTGTGTACAATTTGTTTTATACGAAGTCGCTTGGGTGTGGTTTACAAGCTGTTGATTCAATAGATTAGATAAACTATACTGTCTAACCGATACGTAAAAAAATGGTCACTATCTAAAGAAGGATAAATTCGTTATGAATGTTAGATCATCATTTTTTGTAAAATTAATTAGTAATCCAGTTTTTTTTTATTATACCTAAAAGGAAATTTCTTGTCAATATTACAGATAGAGAATAGGAGTGTGAATAACAAAATCTACACATGTCTATTTTTAGGTAATAAGTAATAATATAATTAATTTATCGCGTGAGCTCCAAAACTATTGGGCAAGGTCAGTAAAGACGACTTACAAAAACTCCATTGGTGCAACCTTAGAAACGAAAGGGTCACTTCACTACCACTTGACCACCAGTACTCTTAATTCTCAATGATTTCCGATGACTGATGCTCAATTATTGATCTGATTAACCTTAATATTCCTACCTACGGCATAACGCTTCATCAAAGTTGCCTACATCACTAGAAATTATATTTTTTATTAATAAAAATATCTTACCATAGCCAGTTTTACTTGTGCACAAGCTTCCGACAACATTGAACAATGCCAATGCAACACAAATGGACCGGACTATGATAATATGAGCGGGATCAATCTCTGCGCTGTCGTTGCGTCCCTGACAGATCACGTCTTCAACCCGCACTTTCAACTTAATACTTTTCGTAGTGTTTAGTTCTTATCTTACGTACTTACCGTACTTTGTTAGAATTCACTATCTATCTAGTCAAGTCACTAGTTCTTTCAGACCAGCAGTGTAATGAAAATATTTAAAGTGCGCCTCAAAAGCTCCTTTCGTACGATAGAATTCACTACAAAGTACTAAGAAACTTCAGAATCTAGATTGAACCTAGAATTAAATTTACCTGCATTTGAAGAAAGAAAATCCTCGTAGGGATCCAGATGCAATGCTCATTTGAAATAACTCTCTTCAACTGTTAGTCTCAAACAACAAATAAACATTGTGAGAAAACCGGCGTTATATAGAGGCGTATACAACGTGTAACATAATGTCCCTATAAGCCCGAAAGGGGTGTATTCAGACCGAGCACTTGAATACATTGACGTGTGCAAAAGTTCAATACATCATATTTGAAATTCCAATACAATTAAAAACAAATTATTTCATGAGAAATTTGTGACAACCCTATGTGTTTGTTTACCATTTGCGTAGGTAACAAACACACGCGCACCCTCCTATCGCGTCGGACCCACACATACGCAGACAATTGAACGCGCGGCAAGTTTCAAAAAGTACCTAGGTGTAATCAAATCACCAAAGTTTTCGTAAGAATTTGCAATTTTTTTAATTCTACGTAGAAATTAAAGTCGAAGATTAAAATCACGATATCTTTCACACATAAAAAAACAACTACCGGTACAGGAAAAGTTAAGTTATACCTTTTCTCCCTTCTTCTTGGTTGGCTCGGAACACGGCTAATTGACATGGTAGGTATTAGGTAGGTATGTAGGTACCTAGGTTGGTATTACTGGTACACATTCACATTCACATTCACAATCACAAAATTATTTTTGTCATTTTTTATTAGTAAGCTAGGTACTAATGGGGTACCTACTAGGTAGGGTGATAGGTTAGGTACCTATCATCATACCTACCTATCACTGAATTTTATCACTGTTGACACACACAGTAGGTACTCGGTATCCATCAAAGGGAAGTAGGTACAACACACCACCGAATTCCCGGTCTTCCCTCACTGGTGCGCCGGTGGAAAGATCCCGTCGAGAGAAGACGGTTCCCCAATCCCAGAAAATAGCCCGTAAGATGGCAATGGCCGCCCTGGATAACGCTCTCTGTAGAGCTGAAGCGCCGCTACTAAGCTATTAATTATTTGGTGCTGCTCCAACACACACACACAACACCATATCATAATACTCACCGTTTGAGTACAAAGCCGACATCGTATCGTTAATTAGTTACGCGAACCGAGAGATTGCTAGTTGCAGTTGTTGCAAGGAACGAATGCTAATTGCGACTGATAAAAACCGATCTGTTTTGCGACCAAAAGTAGGTACCTATTGCCGAAAGCCGAATTTTTAGGGTTCCTTGTCTGGGGTAACCCACTAAATACCGATTGGGAAAAAAAAGGAAAAAAACTTCACCATACATCTACTACTACTACTACTGTCGTCGTGTCCGTGTCGCTAGCTTTTTTGAACCAGTGTGGTGGAAGGATTAGAGTGCACCTTGAAGGTTCCTTTCGTACACTTTGACACACGTCTATGACATGCCTGGTTTCCTCACGAGGTTTTCCTTCACCGTTTGAGAGCATTGATATTGCACACATAAATTTCGAATCGAAAAATCCATAGATTCAAACTCACGACTTAAGGATGGGAAGGCGGGGTTCATACCAATATGCTACCATGTGCTCCATCCACATTTGCTACTAGGTACCTACCTACTTACATAATAACCTACCAACAATTACGTAGTTCAATCAAGAAAAGTAAAAAACAAATAAACCTACGGAACCAATTTGATTTTATTAAACAAACGCTTGCGGTGCGGTGTCGGTTGACGGTTGCGGATTTTGAATTTAGCAAAGGCACCGACAGCCAATTAGGGCAAGGTGCCATCCCACTTATTGTTGTTGTTGTTTCAATGCAACCAATGACAAATAGGCTGTTCACGATGAAAATGAAGATTAGTAAGACAGATAAGTCACAACCTTTGACTTTAGTGCCCAAGTAGGTAGGTACAAAATTGCATTGAAAAATGCTCCAACGAATATTGGAATAATACATCGTTGGAAAAACTAAAGTGGAATAGGGTCACGGCTTTATCCTCAGGCACGGTAGACCTCTTCTCATACTTCTTGTTACCTACTCAAGATGCTTTTAAGGCCCGAGTAGGTAGGTACAAAATTGAGTAGGTATCACGGCTTTATCCTCAGGCACGGTAGACATCCTCTCATACTCCTTGGCACCCACTGAGGATACCTTTAAGGCCCGAGTAGGTAGATACAAAATTGAGTAGGTAAGGTACCTATCTCCTATACTAGGTACTTAACAAAGAGATCTGAAAGGATGTTTACGGTGCCTAGGGATTTTAGTCGTGATGTGACCTTACATTTTAATTACCTACCAATAAATACCAAGGTACCACTAGGCCTTCAAAAAAAATAGAAATTACTTATTAAGCCACCTCGTTATTAGGTAAGTAGGTAGGCATTTTACTAATGGTGTCTGTTCTGTTACCTGTTTCATCTAGAGTTCACACTTAAAGGTCAAAAAACAGCTGTAAGTAGGGATGCCTCATGTTGTGTCAAGTTACGTATTGGAGCAAAGTTTAAGAGACATTTCATGAATGAAAACCTTTGAAATTTTAAAAGTCGTTGAACAAACGTTGTTCGCAATGACGTATAGAACACCCCCGTTTCGGGCTTATAGGGACATTATGTTACACGTTGTATATGTGCGTCAAGTTCATAAAAAGTGCTTTATTTATTTATTAGTAGGTACTATCATAAACATCGTGAATCGGGAAAGAAAGCTAGGCGTGTATTTGATGCTTCATTCTTCACGGTTTGGTCGCGTGGGTACCCACGTTGTACGTTTTTTCATTATGTAGTTTTAGTGTAGAAATCGTAGAATCATGCTACGCCGTAGCACCATTTTAGCACCAGTAGAGTGCATAGACGCTAGTAAAAGAGAAATTAAACGTGTTTTTCAACACCAAATAGACTGTCTTAAAACAGATCTAATGGCCTTTTACCATCTATAGTAGATGATTTATACAAGGTCAGGAGGCAACTTTTACCTTCACAAACGGGACGCTGTAGTGCCCGGGACGAATTACGAGTAGGCTTGCCCAGCACCTATTCCATCCTCTCAACTTAGTCGGCCTTGTCCACAGGAAAGACACGGTCAATACGTGCGGAGCTGACGCGGGTTTTGCTCACGATATTTTCCTTCACCGTTTGAGTTTCCCTTCACTCATAAAGCATTGTGTTGTTACTTCTCTTCTGGACTGGAAGTAAAGAAAAAGCATAGAATGCGTCCAGCTGCTTCTCTCCCCGAGCATATCGTAAAAGGCGACCAAGGGATAGTATCTTCTCCAAAATAATGGACCACCTATATGGGCGATGGGCTGATCACCTGACACCATGGTTCACCATATCCATCTTAGGAGTTTAAATCAGTAGTGGCTGCAAGTTTTCTTATGTTTACTTGTGGCTCTGCCCACCCCATTAGGGATATGGCGTGATAATATATGTATGGTATGTGTATGTCAGTGGATAGCTTCGATGAGCAATGCCATGCCCTGCCCGCCCGCGACGCACACTGCACCTATGCCTCTTCTCAACTGCCGACGCCTGCAAGAAGATTATGTATGATGAATGGCCGACAAACGCAGGCGCATCGTAGCTGATGAAGAGCTCGGTAGATTTAGATCCGTTTGGTGACTCCTTTTAAAAGAAAATTACATGGATGTATAGTTTTTAAAGTACCGTTGTAACCTGAGCTCCCTCTCAATAAATAATAAATAATAATAAATATTTGTGCACATTTCACACAGCGCCATCTGGCCCCAAACTAAGCAAAGCTTGTACTATGGACACCAGATGGCTGATAGAATACTTATAATACATATTACTACAACACCCAGACCCGGAAGAAATATTTGCAGAAGATGCAAACATTTCTTCCGTAGCGGGAATCGAACCCGCGCCTCTTGCGTCTCAGCCGAGCACTCGCCCGCCACGCCACCGAGGTCGTCTTGTTAGTTTCGATGTCTTCGTAGTTCAGGTTAGACTGGATATTATGGGCAAATCCGAACCAGAAGAGAAGTGGCAGGAAAGTACCTACAGGAAAGTTGCTTGGAAACATTTGCTCTTTTTTATAGAATCAATTTTAGTATAGTTTTTATTTGCCCAAGTTGGCCATGAAAATGTTGCCAAAATATTTTTTGATGCTAATCGACTCAGTTAGGTACTTCTATAGATCATTGTTCAAATTCCAACATTCAGCTTTTACGGAGAAAAGCGATAAAAACATATAGACATAAACTCGCATTTATTAGTGTGACTCTGCATACGCTTTTTCGAGCTACAAGTTGACCATTCTCCATGTAAACTTAACCTTTCTTTTGGAGTGTCAAGATCTGAAATGGAGGAAAGTGAACTCCTCACCTGAGCTCAAGAGTGAGGTGTAAGGCAACTCTAGCGCCGGTAGCGCCTGCCGGATGGCCGATAGCAATACCACCTCCGTTCACATTCAGCCTCTTGGAGTCTACACCCAGCCCTCTGGCACTCACGAGGGCTTGGGCAGCGAAGGTTTCATGGATCTGGCGAATTCATAATTTTAAGATGCTGTACTGGTGGTCTAGTGAAAATGACCGCCTTGCAAACCTAAAGACGTGGGTGAAGTGCACTCATGGATTTTAAAAATAGTAAGTACCAATGCGCTGTACTAGTACTGTCAAATGGTGAAGATAAAAAGTCGAATTCGTACACAAAGGGTTCCGTACATAAATATTTCTTCTTCTATTATCTTCACCCTTTTATTTGTTGTTATAGCGGCAATAGAAATACAGACTCTGTGAAAATTTCAACTCTCTACCTGTTACGGTTCATGAGATACAGCCCGCTGGCAGACGAATGGTCGGACAGCGGAGGCTTAATAATTGGGTCCCGTTGACATCCTTCGGGTACGGAACCCTAAAAATCATGAGCAAAGCAACATGGTGCAGAATCTGAATCTTTTGAAAAATGTATGAATGTACATAATTTCTCATTAGAGTGACACATATTGCACGCGTAATGTAGGTACTTGGACAAATGATAAAATATATTATGACAAATGATAAATGACATTTATTTGCACGACGAATAAACTTGAACGAATATTTTTTTCGTCTAAGTGTAGGTACCTAAGCTCAGACTGATAACAAAAAACAATGTTTATTTGCCGAATCCGATGGCCGAATCAAAGTGTGATGTCATGATCATAATTAATAAGTAAGACTTTTGCTGCAGGGGCTTCTCTTAGTCGGCTGCGAAATTTCCTTCCTACAACCACTAAAATTGCGCTTGCACAATCATTGTTGCTCCCTATTCTTGACTATGCTGACTCTTGCTACCCTGACCTAACTGAAGACCAACTTAATAAGTTGGAGCGCCTTCAGAATTTCTCCATTAGATTTATATTTGGCCTACGCAAGTACGATCACGTATCTGAGTATCGCAACAGACTTAAATGGTTACCTATCCGTTCTCGTCGCAATTTGCACATCCTTTCTCTCCTATACAACATCCTTTTTCTCCGCTCCACCCCTTCCTACCTCAAAGAATGCTTTGAGTTCCTTCATTTATCCAATCCCCGTACCTTACGCTCCTCTGAATCCCTCCAACTAAAAACTCCCGTTCACACGTCGGATTTTTACGGTAAGTCATTCACGTTGCAGGCTATTAAGCTGTGGAATGCACTGCCCACATCGATCCGGAGTGCGAAATCCTTGCCTATTTTTAAAAACTTAGTTGTTCAACATTATCTTTCTTTGACAACGTCATCGTAACCTCATTTCTGCTTATTTATTCACGTGTTTATCTATAGGTATACTTATTATATTATGTGTGTATATACATTATATCATTTTATTGTAGTACATATGATTTTTGTTATAAAATATATATTTATTTTATCTTATTAGTTTAGTAGGCATAAATTCACGATTGTTTCGTTACTGCCGTCCTTATCTTTCAAAGCTATGTCCTGTCCATCCAAAGGTTGCCTGGAAGAGATCGCTCTTAGCGATAAGGCCGCCCATTGTAAATCTCATTGTTCTCTTCTGCCTATTTTGTTTTATTTTAATTTTATCCGATGTGTTTTACAATAAAGTTGTATTGTATTGTATTGTATTGTATTAATGTTTTTAAGGGCATTTAGTTTGTTTAACATAATATTATGTAATAAAAAAATACGTTATTTTGAATACATACCTCAATCAAATCAACGTCGTCCATGGTCAGTCCAGTGGCTTCCAGGAGTCTCTGCGTAGCTACCATGGCTCCTATGCCCATTAGCGCTGGTTCCACCCCCACGCTGGCCCAGCCCACCAGCCGGGCGAGGGGGGGTAGGCCATGAGATGTTAGGGCTGCTTCACTGGTCAGAATAACGGCAGCTGCACCATCGCTTGAGCTCTGATGATGTGATGCAGGTGTAAGGCACACCCATAATAGTGATGGATTTTATGCAAAACTAGTTGCCGCCCACGGCTTCGCTAGCGTAGTACACGGATAAAAAATAGCCTATATGTTAATCCAGCACATGTACTATGTACATTCTAAGTTTTATTCAAATCCTTTCAGCCGTTAAGGCGTGAAAGAGTAACAAACATCCATACATCCATACATCCATTCTCACAAACTCTCGCGTTTATAATATTAGTAGGATGATATGAGTAGGACGGAAGTAAATGATGAGAAGACGAGTGATAGGAGGGAATGGAGAAAAGAACCTGTTCAGTCGACCCCCCCCATTAATGTAATAAGGGAGATAATTATGATGATGATAATCATCATGATAAGAAACCAGACCATCTCCTACTTAATAGAAATAAGTACGCATGCACTCTGTGAAAGTTTCAAATCTCTAACTACAGTTCATGAGATAGCACACTGATAGACGAACGGACGGACGCACAGCGGAGGCTTAGTAATAATAGGGCCACTCTTTAGGTACGGAACCCTAAAAACACTTTATAATACTATGAATCAGACTTGTGCAAAAACATACACTGACATTCGCGGCAGTGGTGATCCCTCCTTCGAACAGTGAGGGCCAACGGCTCAAACTGTCTACCGTCTCATTAGGACGAGGGTTTTCATCTGTGCTCATGACCTCCTCCTGTTCTCTTATTGCCACTTTTACTGGAACCACTTCTAAATGGAATAATCCTCTATCGTACGCTGAAAAAGCAGGCATTTTAGGCGGATAAGGTTATTTATTTTAAAGGACAAAAAACCCGACCGTATTAGATTTTAACACATGATGATGATACTATTTTAAGCTAAGTCTTACTTAATTACAAATGGGTTCTTAAAACCGCCATATTGGATTTATTTACACATTAGCGTCAAATAAGTGCCATTGACCACTGCCTAAGATACTCGAATCCAACGTCAAATCAAAATCCGTCCAGCCGTTTCGGCTACAGAGGCAGCCTAAAAAGTAAATTCTAAATGGCTTCTTAGAGCCGCCATATTAGATTTATAGACACTTAATATAGTTTATTGATCATCCAGACGAATCCAACAACACCTCATTTGTAAAAATCCAGCCAGCCGTTTGGACAACACCTTCAGCCAAAGGAATGCACATACATAGATACATACACCCCAAACACATTACCCTCCTTCTTTGCAGTCGGGTACAAACGTATAATAAGTCACATTAAAACGCATGAGTAATAATGTCTTGATTACGATTCATATATAAAACATCAAGTCTACTCTGAAACGGAGATGAAACCAAGGCCCTATTTTGTTTACATCAGGAAATGACGACACAGAACTTATTGTGCATACGATCACAATTCGTTCACGCAAAAGCACCTACCTGCTTTCCATTTCTTCTGAGAGTCAACAGCAAACTCATCCACCTCCACTCTCCGTATCTTGTACTTATCGGCGAGGACATCTGCCAACTGGAGCAGTGGTGAGCTGCAGTACGAGTCGTAGTTGCTGCAGCGCAGCCAGTCCTCCAGCACCAGACTGCTGCAGGGAGGGATCCCGAATCGAGCGCCTCTCACGAGGAAGGGGATAGAGGAGAGATTCTCCATGCCGCCTGCGAGGGAGATGTGGGATGAGCTAGTCAGTATTTCCTGGAATCGGCAAAAAAAATAAGATACGACGAGACTTTCATTTGGTGTTGACCTATGTTGTCTAATCAAACTAATTTGGTAAAAGCGGATGTATGTATAACTTACCTGAGCGCTAACCACGATTGCGTGGAAGCCCGAACCTGAAAGTTTGTTCAGCGCCAACACCGGCTTGCTGTGAGGCACCCCTGCCTTCAGGGCTGCGTGTCGCGGCGACATTCCACAAACCGACAAACTGCTAGTCTGGAAGAATAATATCTTTTGTTTTTGAAAAAAATTGGGAAGTCAATGGACAATAAAATGAAGGTGAAGTATCTAGGTCACTTTTCGCGCACTGCAATTTTCCTTCATCTCCTCAAGACTGATATAGCACATGCATTTTTCGAATAGAAACATTCGTTTGGTGAAAGATTGGATTCAAACCCATGCGACCTTAGGATCGAAAGAAGGATCACATCCACAAAACTATCAGGCTCTCTTAAATTCATAGCTTTGGATTGTTATGGGCTAACCGCAATTGATGGTGATAAAAAACAGAAATGACATAAGCCAGGAGCTTATGTCATGACATAACGATGGGGTGACAAACCTGACCAATATTAACAGTGTCGACAGAGCGAGGGCTGAGGCCGGCCGCTGTTAAGGCTTCCCTAGCAGCCGCGGCGAATAGGTCGGCCGCAGGCATCTCCCGGAGACGCCCCCCAAACCTACCGAACGGGGTCCTCCTGCCCCCCACTATGAATACCCCTGCAAATGCAACTCGTATATTAAAATTTTTTTACTGGTCCACGCAGAGCTGAAGTACGGTTAAGCATGTGTTTTACCCTTTTACCCGATTACCTAAAGCAAAAGTCTATATGTATATAATGTATGTATTCATTTTGGGACTTTAAATCAGGAGAGGCAGCAACTTTACTTTTGATTACTTGTGGCTCTGCCCACCCCATTACGGGCGTGATAATATGTACCTATGTAATTATGTTCACTTGTATGTGCCACTAGCCACTACTGGTCGGGTTTTGACAAATCGGGATTGAAATTATGCGTCTAGGAATAAATGCAGAGTTTCCCAGCTAAAACATAGAGGTAAGTAATAGGTATCAAACAAAAGGTATCAAAAGGATTTGGCGTTAAATTTAAAGTTTCCTGCCTAGTCAGATTAAGTTTTAATTGTCAGATTTAATTGTAAATTACAATGTGTTAAGTATGGTAAACACAGCGCTTACCTTTATTCAATGATACAGCCATTTCGTTACGCAACCACTATCTAGTCTAGACTGTATAAAGGTATGTACTTTGGAAAAAAAACAAGAAAACTACTTAAAAAACTCTACGAATCTTTTAATTGAAAAAATATATTACAAAATTCCTTATCTTGATAAAACTAGTAACGTTTATACTAATATACCATAAAAATAAAATGAATACCTACCTGTGAGAGAGAATGCTCTAGGTATACAATATAATGCAATTATCTCCGGTATAAAATAATATGAACTCACAATGGAACCAACTGTTCCAACAAAATTCAAAACAAAACACTCAATTACATAAACAAAGTACATTTCTCACAATATAATAACATCAGTCTCTACAGTCCTTTTCAAGAAAGAAGTCCCTCGTACCGTACTGCGACAATACCGACCGGTAATATCGCAATGTAAATTTAATTTTGCGACAATACTGTCGTAATAATAAAATCGCAGCAGGATTGTCGCAGTAGTGTGCAAGTTTGCGTGTAAATAACAACAAAATGTAGGTTCGCAAAATTAAACACTTTATAACTAAATATTTCTAAAATCAATCGTACCGGAATTGTTGAACAGATTTGAAATAAACTTGGAATAAACATAGTACGTATATTATATACCATAATAAGTCACTTTTTATCCGGATACCACGCGGTGAAGTCGTGGCCGGTTTGAAATATGCTCATTGGCTAAGCCCGCATTAAAACAGTAGTCCACGGGACTTCTTAGGAAGGACTCTACACATCAGGTCACCTCACAACATTGGCGAGGGGGGACGGCTTTAGAACGGATCAAGACTATACAACAGGTCGTCTTACGACATTCGCAAGTAGATCGAGGGGCTTCAGATCGCAGGGAGCGGGGAGGGGCGCGGAGGTGGGTGTGGAGGGCCGGTGCCGGGGAGGCTCCTCCGTTAACGCCTTCCACAGCTGCAAGGCAGGCAGCTCTACCAGTAGACACAGCGGGATGGACACGATGTACGACAGTACCGACGTTGTTATCAGGAGGGATATCTGTGGGAGGAAAAATATTGTTACTCTGCTCTCTTTAACATCGAAGTGGGTTTGTGAAACAAAGTTTACATTATTGTGCCTCACGTAAACTTTCGATACTGTTACTATCCCTAATTTTACTAAGTTGATTAGAACATTATGGGCATGCGGTACAAAGCAATCAGAGCAATCTGCCTTCCAGATACACGAGCAGTCGTTGCCAATGCGTAAAAATAGACAATGTCGGTCTGATTTGGAAACTACATTTGGACTTCCGCAAGGATATATTCTGGGTTCAACCTTATTTTTAAGTTACAGGATGCTGAAATTAAAATCATGACAAATTAATATTTATGCACAATAACTAACACTAGTTATTGTAATGTCTTGTTATGTTATAATGCGAATATCTACTTTAAATAAATATTTGTGGACATTTTACACAACCAAAGCTTGTACTATGGGAACCAGATGCCTGACAGAATACTTATACATAATACATAATATTACAACATCCAGACCCGGAAGAAATATTTGCAGAACATGTAAACATTTCTCTGCAACGAGAATCGAACTCGCCCGCTACGCCAAAGAGGTCGTATAAAATGCTAGTTCAAAAATATCTAGATTTGAAAGTCTTCGAAAGCTGATAGGTTCGGTATTGGTGTACGTGCCAGTGAGAAGGCTGTGGCGTGTCCGAGCTGCGTGTGCGAGCCCACGGCGAGGCGCAGCACGATGAAGTGCACCACGAACACGCAGTACGACAGCCGCCCCAGCACGTGGAACCCGCGCCAGCACAGCACGCTGCGGAAACCCGCTGAAACAAATCATTACCCACATAGTACCTGTGCATAGCCGTTAATTGTAAGTCAAATCTGTTGAGCTTAACTTAACGCATGCTGTGGCATCCTGTAATTGGAGGAAAACATAGATCTAAGATTTTATTAACTTCTATTCATAATTTTCATGTTATTTCTTGGTTGTCCTTAATACATAAACTATGTATGACAGTCGCTGTCACTGACTTTAATAGTTTGTACCCGTGTGGTTTTATTCGCGTTAGAATAAAATATAGTCAAGAGATAGTGACATAGTTATGTATAGAATTCTTTAGTCAGTCGGTTACATCGAAATTATATTAGTGTTCAGTGCATTGATATTTTCCACAGTTGCAAATCAACCGGAAGATTCTCCACTATTCAAATGAAAAAATGGTAAAGTAGGTACGACTCCAAACTCACGCACGCATTATTCACACACGTGAACGTAAGGAACTCGCATTGTCTGTTGATATTATATAGTTTAAATATTTATAATTTGTTAACAAATCGCGAAAGACTATTAAATGTACATATTTTAGTTTTAAGAGCTGTGGATTTTGTGGAAATTATAAAATTAAATAGACTCACAAAAGTTCACCCAGTGTAGCTTAGTGACGTTAGCATAACTATACTTACATCTACATTGGCTGAAGCAGCCCAGCATGAAGATATTGAAGAACACGCTGATCAAGGTCCTGTCCAGCGCCGCGTAGACGGCCGCCGCCCACCGGGGCGGCTGCTGGTCCGATAGGAAGATGGTGCCCGAGAACACCACGCAGCCGCCCAGCGTCAGCGCCAGGTGGAACAGGATGTTGAACCACTGTGCATAAAGTTCACCCGAATGATGCTCGCGAACTAACGAATAACGGCTTCGAAGCCGTTATTCGTTAAAATCATTTTATTGAGACTGTTTCTAATTATTAGTAGATTAGATATTATTCATATTTTTGGGCAACTAACAGTTTTATTGGACATCAATAAAGTCTCCTTCAACAATCTCGTTCTATACTGAACTGAAAGATGACATGAGTAAGAAAGGAGTGAGTATTGAGATGACTTCTGACAGAGGGAAATGGAAGAAGATTATTTTTTGTGCCGACCCCAGTGGGAAAAGGGCAGGGAAATAATGATGAATAGAAATAGAAATAGAAATAGACATATTCTCTACAAATATTAATAAGTTCCGCCAGTTCTTGTCTGAGAACTTGCCGAACTCAATTATTTAGAAATTTAAATCTGAATTTAATTTTAATTTTAATCTATGTATAAATCTGTTCCTTTCTTCTCTTATTTTGTTATGTTATCCTTTTATTTCTTATTTGCATGCGGTGTTTATCTGTAATTAGTTGTGCAATTAGTTTGTGTATTTTATATGTATTTTATGTTATGTAAAATTGTAATAACTGTAGATAAACCTAATAAATAAAATAAAATAAAAAATAAAATGAATAAGAGACCTTATCAAAAGCGACCTCTGATAGAGACTGTAAAGAAGTTGAAATATTGGAAAAGTCCTCATTTCGTAGGTTAATTGAGTTGTGCAAGATGAAACACAGAAAGTTAAATACTTACTTGTTTGGAACTTAAAATTCGTTCACATGACTACCTATCTGATGCTCAAATGGTATTTTGTGTAGGTACTAAGTCGACACGTGAGTATATTTATACCTAACCATTTTCCTGTTCCACACTTTATTTACTAAGTTAAATCATAGATGGGTACAATAGAATGGCAGGTGATTATCCGTATTTTAAATTTCCTCTAAAAATATTGATACTGAGTAATAAGGGCCATGTTGTATTACATATTTATACCTATCATGCCATGGAAACGACAGTGCTCGGATCCAATTTTCTACTAACTAACGATGGATTTTTCATTGCCAAAAGCAAGTTTTTCTTGTCAAAAAATGTAATACTCTTTTCGACAGACGTTGCTATCGTCCTAATGAACAAATTGTCGTCCGTTAGTTGAATATTGGAACCAGCTTTAGAAGCAATACGGAGAGTCAACGTGATGTTGAAAACATCGTTCACCGTATGCCGAACGTTGTTGTTAAGGAAACTTAGAATGGAATCCACACGAGACCTCTTGTCTCGTGTAGTTGTGTGCTCGTGACGACGGCAATTAAACTACCTACGTAGATGTTTCGTCATAGCAGGTAATTTATTAAGTGTAGGTATTACCTGTTGCAACATTATACATATATTTAAGTATTTGATGAGAAGTGCGTCAAGAAATCAAGAAAACCCAATGCAATGTAGAAAATAAAATGTTTCATATCAAATTAGCCGATGTCACTCACGTACTCTTAATACGATTTTCCACACAAACGCTTTCACCCTTTTTTGCCCTCTTTGGGGTTTCCCGAAATCTCTTTTTGAGGGAACTCCTATACACCATAAAACGAAGATACCCTTCAAGTTTCGTGCTTTATAGAAGCAAAGTTCTATTAAGTAGATGATGTCTTGGTGACGTGATTAAGCGATTAAGCTTCCATGAATGGCGAGTAATTAATCAGTAAGTCACTTTCATAAGAGTCTATATAATGTATATTTAGATGACCATATAAAAGCGAAGATACAAAGTAATAACATTAACGGCCTCGGTGGCGTGACGGGCGATTGCTCGGTAGAGACGCAAGAGGGTTCGATTCCCGCTGCGGAAGAAATGTTTGCATGTTCTGCAAGTATTTGTACCGGGTCTGGGTTTTGTGGTAGGTACTATTGTAGTCGTAGTTTCTGATACTCACGACACAAGGAATCCTAGTGTGGGGTCAGGACTATGTATGTGACTGTTGAGTGTTATTTATTTATTATTTATTGCTTTTAATTGGACCACAGACAATAATAATAAGAAAGGATTACCTTCTTCTGGTTGAGCTTGACGCCTTCGATCTGGGTGTAGTGGAAGATGAAAGCAGTGGCGACTCCCCCGATATACCCCGGTAAGTTCATCCACATCGGCAGGTACAGCAGGCTGAGAGTCTGCGAGCCCGCGAACATGGTGCGCAAGGTCCTGCAATAAAGTGTCCTTTTTAACCGTAAAATGGGGATCGCGGGGTGAATACCTACAAAAATAGGAAACTTATTTTTAGAAGAAATGACAGATAAGTGTAAATTCAACGGAGATTCAAGACGTTTGAAAATTATCCTGTTTGCGATTTAAAATTTTGAAATCTAGAGTTAGAATTTAATTTTTCGTTCTCTATACGAACTGTAGGTATTTGGCTAAGATGTTTAGACCGTTCACTATTTGTAAAACACACAAAGATTACCGCAGCTTTGCTAACTTGGTACCCGGACAAAGAAGTTGCTTTTCCAGGTATATTCTCTATAGGAACCTATTTCAAGATTCAGTCAAATCGTTTGGGCTTGACTCATCAAGATAAGTGAAGTTAGCTAAAAGCTGAGTTTTTAAGAGGAACTTTTGGCAACTTTTATCATTGACAGAGCAACCAGGACATGTGTTATGTACTAGCCCCATAAGGTTAGGTCTGTATATATATTTTCTTCTCTTTTTTGCCCTGTACTGTGTTTTAATTTTTCATTTCTGTATTTATTATGTGTATGTTGCTAATAAACTATTTTCTTTCTTTCTTTCTTCTATAAACATTCAATTTTTCAAATTTATAATAACCATCTCTATTTTTAACCATTATTATTAAAATACAATTCCATCCAGTTGTAAATAACGATGCAATCTTTCCTTCCTAGTTGTTTAAAGTTCTTGGTAGAACACCAGGGTTTACCCAAACCCGCGGTCCCTAGACAATGCGACGCCATCCAAATAGCACGCAAACACTGCGTTGTATTCCATTGTATTGCTCTATATTTTAACACCTTGCGTCAGGCCAGTGCCGGGAGCTAGTGAATGATGATTTCAAATAAGGATTGGGTCGACCACCGCATTGAGACTTCTTGTTTTGTTTTAATTACTTAATATTTATACCTAGATATACTTGATTGTCTGACCATAACACACCTATATTTACCATTGTCAGTTGTAAACTGAACTAGCAATAACACAAACCTTAGTGGCTTTTAGTTGCTAAGTACCTAAATATTGTTTTTTTTTCTTGTGAATCGTTAATAAATAAAAAAAATGAGGTAGACGATGAAAGAACCATTGAGCTGCCTTATAAAGTCTTGACGTCATAAATCACAGGAACGTTTACCGGTTTACGATACTAAAAAACAAGGATACACAAATTTTATCCTGAACTCTGATTGAGAACCACGGGGTTACACCATGGAATTCCCTTAAGATTATCAATCAACAGGAAGCTCGGGGCGAGTAAGCCATTTAACGGTGCACACTGTGATGTCACGCATTAAGCCACTGGATCTAAGGAAACTTTGTATAAATACTACAGACGAGTCAAACCAGTCATCACAACAAGTTGACCGCTCAAAGCGAACACATCTAGTCGAGATCTCTCTTAGTTTAAAAACCAAAGAACAAAAAATGGAGATCATCGCCAAAGTCACACTTTTTCTGTTTGCGTCGCTAGCCATCTCCGCAGCGATGCCAACTAAAAAGCTCCAGATGCCAGCATCCTGCGCCAACAGCGATTTCTGCACCGAGAAGCACGACCTCTACCCCGAAGAGGTGGTGAACAGGGTGCTGAAGAACTCCAACATCACGTTCACCGACGGGAAGCCCACTCCGGTGCACCGCATCGACGAAGGGTACGAGGAGAGGGATTGCGAAGTGAACATGACCGACGACCCCATTTACGAGATCGTGGACTCCGACGGCAACGTGAGGGTCGTGCTGCAGAGCGAGCAGGGCTTCCGCCAGAAGGTGACCATAGAGCGGTGCCTGAAGCCCGGGCACATCGACTACAAGACCATGCACTTCGACCTGGACATGGTGAAACAGTTCAACTTGTTTTGCGAGGAGCAGAAGATGGACTTAGGCTTTCTGGTGCTGTCCCTGGACTGGGAAGGCTTGGAGATGGTCAAGCCCAAGACGGGCATTCCCGTCAGGTGCGACTGCAAAATGCATATGTAAATAAGTAGTTCCTCTTAGTTATATAGAAAATCTAGTCGTGTCATATTTTCAGAAAGCCGTGATAAAAATGTATAAAAATTTGCTACATAATAAAATGTATTTTATTATTGTTATTACACATGATTATATTATAACTATACATTACAAAGGTTGTGATTTAGAGTAAGATAATTTAATTTAAGACGCAGACGCCAAATATTATATTAATAATAAATAATGTTAATAAATCAATAATCTTCTTATTGCGCAATAATATGCTTTTCAATACCTACATCTTAAGGTTTTTATTCCGGCCGCGCCCACTTATAAAATGAGTAATTAGGAAAGACGTTCACACAAAGGGTTTTCCAAAACGCAAAAATGAATGTATGCCTAACTTTTAAGTTCCTACTGATTCGTATTTGATACCATTTAAAATAATCCTAAATAAAAAATGGCTTCCCACAGCCACCATTTCGCATTTTTGACATTTTATATAGCTTATGTACTCCTCTGGTGGACTGGGAGTAAAGAAAACAACAGAATGTCCATGTGTCCAGCTGCTTTCCTCCCCGAGCATGTCGTAAAAGTCGACATGGGCGATGGGCTGGTCCCCTATCACCATGGTTCAACATCCATCTTAGAACTAAATCAGAAGTGGCTGCAAGATTTTTTATGCTTACTTGTGGCTCTGCCCATCTCATTAGGTATATAATATGTATGTATGTATATAGCCTATGTCACTCTCGTAATCTAGACAAATCCAACGACACTCATTTATCAAAATCCGTCTAGCCATTTAGGTTAAAGCGACAACCTAAGGAATAATTGGAAAATGGCCTCTTGCAGCCGCCATATTGAATCTTAAATTACCTTTATTGCACTCTTTTAAGACCTGCTTTTGTTGTAGATAACTCATTTTCTATCGTAACGGGATTTTTATTTTATAATTTTAAGAATTTTTTTTTTGGTAGGTACCCAATCGTAGACTTGTTTTCACTAAGTATGTAATTTTGAGGAGTGGCTGATGGACAATTACATGGTGATTTGTGATTAACAGAGTTTGGAGATTCACGAGCCCCGGATTCTTACCTCTACCGTCTTGTTTCTCATGTGCGGATTAATTGGTATTTAATCAGGGTTCATTCTTCGTGCTGCAGAAGGCACGCAAAGCCGTTATTAACGGCTACTATCATTACCACCTAGATATAAGCCTTGTCGGAGATGGGGAAACTTTGAAGTTTAATCAGTAATTGGTTCCTCTTGGCTGCTACAATGCCCCCGTAAAATATGTTTAAGAATTTGCTCTGAAAGCCGTGATCACCATGCTCAAAATATGTTGCTCTTTGTCGGTCTCATTTATGGCTTGGTTTTGCTATGTATTCAAAATACACATAATATTGTAGTAAAGAAGCATTGTCTCCGAAACATTTTCCAGATAGAGTCAACGGTTGGTACAGGGTCAACATCAACACAGACTTATAGTATCGGTTCAGTATTACGAGTTTCAGAAGTACAAAAAAATATATTAATTGCTGCGCCCCCTTGTGTATTATGACCGTAAAGAGTACAGTATTGAGACTCTTGTCATACAAACGACTCCAAAAGTACCTTATTTGTCAAAATCCAAGGAGATAAACAGAAAAAAGGTGCACCACGCGGCGCATATATGATCAGGTGTACCATAACAATTCAACAGAAACTATTCTGACCTTTGGTTAGCCACCATTGGATAACACACATTCCAATGAGGTCGTGTAAGGTACGTTTATAAATTCCCTGAATTGTATCTTTATCAAAAGAATAGGTAACAACATGCCGCATATTCCTTGTTCTAATTCATAACAGCACGGCTGTGACGACACGGCTATGACGCTGATGTCACAGGATGCTAAGTATGTAACGGGAAAGGAAATATAAATACTATACCGCGGTACTCAGTCAATTACTATCAATCTAGCCGCGCTCAGCGACACTACCTTCGAGTAACACCTGCAGCCCTAGCATACAAAGTAGAAGAATGGAGAGCATCCTCAGCCTGTGCGTATGTTTACTTGCGTGGCTATGCACCGTCGAGGGTGGCGCGCTGCCGAGCAAGAGATTCGAAATGCCGGCCACCTGCACCGGCCAGGACTACTGCACTAAGAAGGCAGACCAGTACCCGCAGGCGCTGGTGGATCGCCTGCTGGAGCGAGCCAACATCACGTTCACGGACGGCAAGCCCACGGTCGGACAGCGCTCGGGCGACGAAGAGAGGGACTGCGAGGCGCTTCGCAGAGATGATCTCGTTTACGAGATCGTGGACGCGGCTGGCCTCGTGCGTGTTGTCGCGCAGAGTTCTATTGGCTTCCGCCAGCAGCTCACCATCGAGACCTGCCTGCAGCCCGGACACATCGACCACCCCACCATGCACTTCCCGCAGGACATGGTGAACGAATTCAACCTGACGTGCGTTGAGCGCACGCTGCCATATAGGTTCCTAGTGCTCACCGCCGACTGGGCCGGCCTCGAGCAGGTCGAACCCAAGGATGGCATCCCCGTTCGCTGCGACTGCGTGTTCGCCGGTCGCGCACAAGATGACACTCAATGATATTTAAAGATGTACCTACGTAGCAATGTTCATAGTGATTTTAGAATTAGTCGTATTTAGGTATGGTATATAATAATTTTTAAAAGCGCAGGCGCTTTGCATTTTCCTGTCATTGGGTAATAAATTATTGTAACGTAAAATATTATCTTTTCACTGCACCCCCAGCACTGTTTGGGCTTCAGCGACAGCCCAAGAAACTCGCGAAGAAACTGAATCATAACAAATTTTTATTTTTAAAAACGATAATGTCGCGAATAAGATACTCATGAATTTAGACTCACTCAGGCGACTGCGCAGTGACGATGGGCAACAGATGGAAACGCTGCGCGACCAAGCCTGCCGCCAGCATGGAGGCTGACACCAGCGCCGCCAGCGCCAGCGGCACGCAGCGTCGACACTTCACCAGCACGAACACCAGGAATATGCCGAAGACGTGCAACTGCATGTCCACGGCTAGATACCTTCAGAACAAACAAATTGGTCAAAGACGTTGGAGAACCTCATAACGGAACTAGAATTGGCCAAGGCGAGTTGGTGACTAGTGGCTTATTGACTGACGTCCATTAACGATATAGCATCCACACGGGCCGGACCTGAATGAGGCTAGAAACCAAATTATCCTTAAAAGGATTGTAAAACGGGTGTTTATCGGGTGAAATACCTTGTTATTTTCCCGACTTTTCGACTGTCCGAAGTCAGTCAAGGATTCAGCCGACTCTAAGAGGGTCTTATAGTATACATTACACAATCTACTCCTAGAAGGGTCACTCACCAAGTGTGTCCCATGCAGAACTTGCCGGTGGGCAGGTGGTTGTGCACGTAGAGCGCGTGGTACCACCAGCGCTGGGAACAGTCGGAGGCCTCGCGCGCCGCCAGCCACGCCCACTGCGGGCCCGCGCCCAGCGCCGGCAGCCACGCCATCGTGAGCCACAGCGCGAACATCGCCACTGGGGTTAACCTGGTAAAACAATCATCAATATTTCCACACAAAAAAACTGTTTTAGAATGTGTATCGATACCTTTCGAAACCCCCCACTCAACCTAGTTGCACCAGTTTGAAATTTTTTGACCATGCTAATAATAATAGAAGAATATAATTGCACGAAAAATTGAGAGTGTAATTTGGTGTAGGAGTGCACTAAGAAAGGAATTTGAAGTCAAGTCAAAGTAAATTTTTTTTTTCAAATCACGGGGATCACTTGGACACGTCTTAAATCTACGTTGCATTTACACCAGATCGTAACGCGACCAAGCGGGGAAGATACAGGTAAGAAACCACGCTTGGCTATTTTTTTGGAAAATGATTCCTTTACAATCAAATTCAATTCAATCCAAACGTTATACCAAGATGAAGTTTAAACACACAATAGGCTGTGAGGGACCCCGAGATAGAAAAGAATTAGTGAGAGGAGTGGTGGTAGTTGTAATGTCTCACCTGATCCACCGGTTGACGATGGAGAGAAGGCACTTGACGAGGGTGATGGGACGAGCGTCCGAAGAGATGAGCACCGTGTAGGCTGTCAGGAACCCAGAGATGGAGAAGAATGCCTGAATCCACAGCGGAGAGTTCAGCACACCCTTCCACAACAACTGGTCGTACATCTGGAAATGTCACCTTCTATTGATCTAAGTTCAAATATAGTTAGATAGCTGACTGACTAACAATAAACGCTGCCTTGTGAGACTAAGAGGGTTTCTTCTATGTAAGAGTACCCGAAATTAAATTCTCTAATCTACGCCTGTATGAACATTTTATTAGGGTTTTTATTAATTGACTGTATGTGGCCCGCAACTTCGTCTGCATTGATTTTCGTTCCCTAAGATGTTATCTATCTCCCTGCCAAATTTTACGAAAATCTGTTCAGCGGTTTAGACAGAGTTACTTTAGCATTTATAATATTAGTATGGATTCAATCTATTCCGTGGGAGAAGTATTTGCATGTTTTGCAAAAAAAATCATATCACTTGCTAACACAATGACGTTTAAACCTTTATCGCAATAATTACGTATTACATTCCTGGATATTTTAACATCTAACTTCACAGCGCAGTTTAATGGGAAGGAAAAAGGTTCTGACTGAAAATACTCCTGATAATACAATACAAATAAGTAGAACAATATAAAAAACATGATACACTATCGCAATTCATATATTGTGGTGCTTTCATGGTCACATTGCGTAAGGTCAGTTACCTACTCAGGAAGAATTAATAATAGATGAAGAATACCTACTTTTACTAAAATAACTTTTGTTAATTTTATTCAAATATCCATTTTAGTGCTGGTACCTTCACTGACATATTTGGAACGTGAAATTGCTGCCTATCCCTAATAGGGTGGGCAGAGACACAAGTAATCATAAGAAAACTTGCATCCACTTCTGATCCAAGACTCCCAAGATGGATACGGTGAACCATGGTGACAGGTGACCAGCCCATCGCCCACATAGGTCCATCAAGTTGGAGAGGATACTAGGTACTCCTTAGTCGACTTTTACGACATGCTCGGAGAGAGAAACAGCTGGACGGATTCTGTGTTTGATGAACGATGAATACCTTCTCAACAAACTGCGGATTATCTATGTAAGAGTAGATGTGAATCAGCATGACGTGGGAGAAGATGACGCACTGCATCCCCACCACCCTGTAACAAGCACAATCGGACAAACTAGTGAGGTACTTCATCAAAACTATCTACATTTTCCAAACAAAAGTCGACTGTATACTTATATCTCTAGAAACTCAAGAATAGCCGGTAGTAAATGTATTTACTACCCTGTAGGGTAGGATCTTATAATGCCACCTAGAGAAAGTACTCTAAATACTGAAAGATAGCAAAAGGGAACATTCCTTTATTTTTAAAAGAAGCGAAAAGCGTTCGTGGCGTAACTTGCTTAGACGTTCTTGATTGATCAAGAAAGTCAATTAAGCAATGCTGTGCGCGGTCACAATTTGGATGGGTGACAGCAAGTAACATTACAAGCTGAGCGCTTCCGTACTTTGGAGGGCACGTTAAATGTTCGGTCCCGGCTTATAAGTCGTTAAGTCATGACGGAGGCATTTAGGCGGCCTAAAAACTCCGTCACAAGAGTTGGCCACTAGCTCATACGAACTTACTTTTTAGCGTGAATCTGCGCACATTAAAGATAAGATAAAGACATTTTTTTTGCTTGAACATAATGTAGGTTACACAGATGTTATAACTATTTTGGTCTCAATCATGTTCTACTAAGATTAGTATGCAAATGTTACAGTAACCTATAATATAACCTATTATTGTAGTTTTAGACAATGTCAAAAAAATTAAAAAGTAATAATAGTAAGAGGCGCAATAATAAAATAAGGTGATGTCAAAGTTTATCTGTCATAAAATCGTTAATATTATAATAGCACTAGCTGCCGCCCGCGGCTTCGCTCGCGTGGTACCCGGATAAAAAATAGCCTATATGTTAATCCAGTACATGTACTATGTATGTATATTCCGAGTTTCGTTCAGATCCGTTCAGCTGTTTAGGCGTGATTGAGGCACAAACATCCAAACATCCAAACATCCAAACATCCAAACATCGTTACAAACTTTCGTACTAGATGGCAGCACCGGTAAAATTAGTACGCGTTATCGTTGCGTTTTGAGCTTTACGCCGGTAATTTCAAGCAAACTAAGACTTTTCAAATTTATAATATAAGTAAGATTTGTTAATTAATTTATTCATTTAATTGTTTCAATTTAGACACTGTACGCAGCGCTAGTTTTCAGTGTTTCCCAGTGTTAGAACTAAGCTGGTTTTTATTTTAGGTTGTCTGTTTGTTTGATGTCGGTACAGGTGGCACGGTTACCTTATGCCTTCGACGCAGGCTAAGTCCTTCATCCGGTCGTCTGACCGCGGCTTTGAGCGGTCGTACGTTAAGATTTCCCAGTTTTGCTTCATTGAGAATGCCAGCAAGTACTTGTTTCCTTCAAATAAATACATAATGTAAGCATGAGTGGCACATTCTATCCATACATACATGTTATCACGGTCCTATCCCTAACGGGGTGGACAGAGCTATAAGTATTGATTAGAAAACTTGTAGCTACTCCTGATTCAAAGATTCAAGATGGATATGGTGAACTGTATGGTGACAGGTGATCAGCCCAACGCCAAAATGCAAAATGCCAAAACACGCAATTTTTCTTGTCGTCCTGGCCGTGGCCGTGGCCGCATCAGTAGATCGCTCTAAATTCTGCCCCTATCCCACTTTAGGCGTGGTCGGCACAGAGTTTTAACTAAGGTGTTTTATGACCGGCCGCCTGCCTGACGTCAACCCTCCTTGGGAACACTTGCTTAATGTATCTCATCATGTTGGAGAGGGTATCCCGGTGTGTGAAATGTCCGCAAATATATATTTATTAGTTGGTTACCGTCGCTGCGGGCGAGGCGGGCGTGCAGCGCGTGCAGCGCGGTGGCGAGGCACGCGAGCGCAGCGACCAGCGTGCACAGCACGGCCAGCGCGCGGCCCGACCACCCGCCGCCGCCCTCTCCCTCTCCCTCTCGCTTCGCACCCTTGCTGCTGCACCACGCCACAGACTCTATCTCCGCCTGCAACAGACAAATATATAACAAAACCCGTCAAGTGTGTTGAGAATCTATGTTGCTCTAGCATGCTTTAACTCTACACTTGAGAGCAATAAAATCGCACACCCGCACATTTATATTTAAAAGTTCAATATTTGTTTTATTTGGAGGTTACAGCAAATGAAAATCAAATGAAATTAAAGTGCATAATGTAGGCTTTCGCAGGACACATAAGGGGTTGACATTGACCTTCAAAAACAATACAATAACAACAAAACAATAGGCCACCCCGAAATCGCTCGATCCAGGTAGGGCTGGCGTCTGCTGGCGTATTATTGAATCTGACAGCTTATGTCACTGTGTTTTTGCTAGGGCATCCATCCTTCTGTCTCTCCCTTCTTCGATTTCGGCCCGTTCGCCATGTCTGTTGTAGTATTTCGTCTTATAAATATACTAGCAGCCCGTCCCGGCTTCGCACGGGTAGGTATTTAACAAATTAGGATTTTTTAGGTAAATTTTTACACCTCGGTACGGAACCAAAAAAAAATATTTTTTATAAATAGAAACCGACTGCCTAAAATTATTGGTTACTAATTAAAGCTGCCATATTCTTGTTTCTTTTTTGGTAGTTTAGTATATCCTATCACCATTGTGATCCAGACGAATTCAACGACACCTCATTTGCCAACAAAACCTGGTTAATAAGACAAATTAAATTGTAAGAAAAGAACTTCACTACATATACCTACTAAACTTGTTACTTATCATAAATCATTTCACAGAGGGAAGGACCTGTCTAAAAAAGGTTGGTAAGAATGAAGTCTCACCTCAAGGCCATACTTCTGCAGCGAGGAGTTGAGACAGCGCCGCGCCGCGAGCGTCCAGCTGCCGTTGAGCTTGGCGCCGCAGTGGGACAGGCAGACGCCGCGGTGGACCTGGCTCCGGTTGTAGTGCTTCAGGCTCTGCTCAGAGTACTCCTGGAAGCCAAACAATTGAATAAGCTTTACTTAGTACACAACGCGAGAAAAGGGAACCGGCATGTCGTAGAACCTAAAAAGTTGCACGAAAGGAGGTTTTGAAATAACTAGTGACACGACTAGATTCACCAGTCATTTCACCATATCCATCTTGGGAGTCTTGGATCAGAAGTGGCTGCAGGTTTTCTTATGATTTCTTTTGTGGTTCTGCCTACCCCGTTAGGGATACCTACGGGCGTGATAATTATGTATGCATGTGCGATAAGATACATAGAAAGCAAACAACAATGAGAAACAAGAAAAATATTAAATAATCAACTCGAGTATGTAGCAATAAGTACCTAAGCTACTCGTGTCAATAGTTTTCACCATCACCATTCACCATCACCAGTTCGTACCATCCCCTTACGACCGTAACCCTCAAACTTTCTAAGACTTAGACCATCCCCTTACGACCGACTTAGACCTTTTAAGGGTTAATGTGCCACTCAATACAGAAAAGAAAGAAAATACAATTAATGGTAAACAAGTGAATGTGATGAATCAAAAGTCCCTGCCTCAGCATTATGTTGCTCAGCAAGAAGCTGATGCAACGCTGGTTTTACAGCTCTCTTCATGCACTGGACAAAGATCTTCGAACTCATTTTTACAAGTTCTAGGGTTCTATCTCCTTTTCTTTCACCGTTTGAGAGTGCTGTTGATATCATGTTTTAAATTAGATTGAGTTCTCTCAACTTTTTTAGAACTGTTAAGATCTCAAATGGTTGATATAATTTAGGCAATGACCATATTCATATTTATTTATTTATTTATTTATTTATTTAGTTGCACCAACAAAGTGAACACCATTACATGCAATATGACTAAATTAAATTAAAATTAAGTGCCACCTCAATTATAGGTGCAAACCACATTCAATTAGGCGTATACAAGAATAAAATAATTAAAAATAGATAAAAGAAATTGATTCACAAGATATTTAGATAAATTTGATAAAAATTAGGAGATTATTTGAAACTTACAATAAATAACTTACTTACAACTTACATATCAATATTATGATGACCAATGATCGTACCATTAAATAAACAAATACCCTAAAATGGGTCAATATCTATATGCTGACCACAACGATGATGCATTCAGTTAGGCAAAACTAGTAGGTATCATCAAAAACTTGTCGGTAGCATTTTGTTGAACCCAGCTATGAGATAAATCGTTACATCACTCGCACTTGACCGGTTTTACAGCAGTGGTAATATTCAGAGGCAATAACCTGGACTTACGACATTCATAATGACCTTGTGTCGGATTTATGCAACAATCCAACAAATACCATATAATATTTAAGGAGATCGGGGTTAAGAAGACACGGTAATTTCGTATGGGATATGGTGGCTAGCGCATGACAGTAAGAAATGGCATGAGTAAAGGGAAGACTCATCGAATCCAGCAGTGGGTGCGATCTGGTTGCGTATCATGATAATGATAATGTATCATGATAATGATAATGAAAGTGACGTATTCACCGTGGTGACGGTATTCTCAGGCTTATGTCTGGTCAGATTAACGGTTATAGGTACTTCACGCTTGTCATTGCAACCCAGTGGTTGAATAACCAGTTCACAGTATTACATAATTGTTTTGTGGAATAGCTGTAATAGCTGAACTTCAGTGATATTTATAAGCCTCTAGCTGTTGCCCTATTGTTGTTGTTGGTGGTGTTCTAGTTGGTTGTGACCCCGCCTTTCGATTATAAGGTCATGGGTTCAAACCCGGTCGTGTACCAATGGATTTTTCTGTGCGAAAAATTTATGTACCAGTACTCTCAAACGGTGAAGGAAATCAGCGTGAGGAAACCCACGGCTTAGTCAGCTCCGCACGTATTGACTATGTCTTTCCTGTGGACAAGGCCTACTAAGCCGAGAGGATGGAATAGGTGCTGGGCAAGCCTACTCCATCTTAATTCGTCCCGGGCACCACAGCGTCCCGTTAGTGAAGGTAAAATTTGCCTCCTAACGCAGTATAGGTAAATCATCTAGTATATATGGTAAAAGGCCTTATTATTAGCTGTTGCCCGTACCTTCGTTTGCATTGAATATGACTTTCAGAATTTGAACTTGATAAAAAAAAATCAAAGGCTATCAAAAAGTGCGGTCTTTCAAGTACTGACCGCGCCTTCGATGCTTAACACTTGTTATCTCGGTTCCCCATATAAACTTTCATCCCTTATATCACCCCCTCTAAGATTAATTTTTAGAAACTAACCTTTGAGCTTCTCCGGGATGCAATCTATCTGCTTGCCAAATTTCATCAAAATCTGTTTAGTAGTTTAGGTGTGAAAAAATAACAGACACTTTCGCATTTATAGTATTATTGTGGATTATGAACATATGCAGTCGAACTTACTTAATCAAGGACATGACATTTAATCGCGTGGTTTCATTGGTTCTACCCCAGTTTCCCTTAATATGAAAATTGAAGTACTCGTAGGTAAGATAGGTCGGCCGGCGAAACTTTCCCACTTGACCAAAACCGGTCGGGAAGGACATTTTGTTTGTTTACGAAATAGCTGCAGGTACAAGTTCCATGCCTAGCCAGTTTGATAAAATTGCCAAAGCCTCCTTTCAAGCACTTTAGTATTGTGAAATTGACCGAATAAGCAATGTCTAAAAATAAAGATTACATAAAATAATTTTAACTATGGTAAATTAAGTAAATTTTTTATACTTTTTTGGAGGCAAAGGCCTCTCCCAAGAACTTCCACTGATCCCGTTCTTTCGCGTAATTAAAGTAAGTAATTATTTATTTAAATTTAAAACAAACGGAAAATGTATAAAATACAGTAGGTAGGTATACGTTTTTAATCCTACTAATATTATAAATGGGAAAATTTGGGTGTTTGCTTGAATGACATGCAAACGGCTGAACAGATTGCGAGGAAAGTAATTAATAAACAAAGCTTATTATGTTCCAGCAAAGCGGGCGGAAGCTAGAATAAAATTATAAATCTGAAATTTTGTAAGATATTTGGATGTTTGTGGCTCCGTCAGTGATGGCTAAACGAATTCGAATAATGTCCGGTTCCAATATTGTACTGACGGATAAATTGAATTGAAAGACCACAGTACCATTAATGGTTCAACGGCAAATAAAAATTACCACAGTACCATCAGCGGTACTGGAACCACGGTAAACGAACGGAATTACCATATCGGTAATTAACGTCGTCCGTTAATAGAATATTAGAATCGGGTATAAGAAGTTTTTTTTTTCTTTTAGTTTCAAGGGCAAGTTTAAAGGTCCATTACAAAAACTAATTGAATAATAATAGGAAGCAATACGCATTTATCGATCAAAGGCTGAGTTACCAATTACAAACAGATTTCAAATTATTTATGGTAGGTATCAAGTGCCCTTATCAGACCCTGATGTTGCACTTCCTACATCATCAATTATAAGATCTACTCATCAGTAAATAAGTTTCCGCGTGTGTTTCATTCAAATCGAATCAGCCACAACAGAATAATCAAGTACCTACTTAACAAAACCGGTCAAGTGCGTGTCGAATTTGAACACGACAAGGTACCTACATGTATTCACTTATTATAGGTGGTAGCACGTTCCCTATAAAAATCAAGCAAATTATGCAAAATGAAGTCTCTTCTACAAGGACCACCTTAATTTTTAATTTTATTATAATTTTTGTACAAATCAATAAATTTCAGATCGTTTGAAAAATATATACACAAAAATACTACAAAAAAATGTGCTAAAAGTCACTCGACCCATCCAATTACTGACCGCGCCTGGTGTTGCTTAACTTCAATGATCGATTACGAACGTTAAATATATTTTTCTTATAATGGGAGCCTCCTTTTATTATAGCTGTTATAGCGCCAGAAATACATTATCTGTGAAAATTTCAACTCTCTACCTATTGCGGTTCATTGCGCCTGCTAACAGACGGACGGACAGCGGAGGCTTAGTAATAGGCTCCC
The DNA here is from genome assembly GCA_949320045.1 of Scotopteryx bipunctaria. NCBI lineage: Eukaryota > Metazoa > Arthropoda > Insecta > Lepidoptera > Geometridae > Scotopteryx > Scotopteryx bipunctaria. The sequence continues at coordinate 536,848 of OX439458.1, read as the reverse complement.
GTTGGCACCCTTCGGGTACGGAACCCTAAAAACCATTAGGATAAAATAAATAAATGAATCTCATTCACACAGCATAAGGATATTTAAGAAATACTTAGGCATTAGGTATGTTCTATTTAAACCGATAGATATTACAAGACTTGCCCACCAAAAGTTTCTGAAAGGTGCTTCTTTGAGGCGCACTTCAATGAGTTCAATCCATTTACCACAATCAATTTGAAGGAACCAGTGACGAATCAGAGACACGAGTAGTATTATACTTATAGTAGTGCCAAAGTATACTATTACTACGTAAGTAAATCTTACATGTGTCATGCTTATTGTGAAGCAAATGATGGAGCAACCTTTGCATCGGAAGTCATTCTTTACCTTTCCCACAAAACATGTGTATTATAATGACGTAAACTACTTAAGTGTATGTATGCACATTCATAAAACAAACAAAAACAATAATAACTTATTACAGAAGTAGGTTAGTTTATACGTTTGTTTGCTTGATTGTAGTATGTGGTAATACATAGTAGTACATTTACGCTAGTACTACTAGTTATTCTGTGATTGTGGACACAGATTAGTAGGGGTATACTACAAATAAATAAACAGTTGTGGACATTTAGCCCCAAACTAAGTAAGGCTTATACTTACTATGAGAACCAGATGCCTGATAAAATACTTTTATACTTTTTGTCAAAAACTTCTGAAACGATTCCAGAGTTCTACAGGCTGTCTTTGATTAGATAGGCAAATGAAACTTGTGGGGATGGTATCGTTGGAAATAAACCTATGCGTACATACCTGGATCAAATCGATGACTTTTGGAAAAAGGCTAGAACAAGTGCACCCTAAACCGACGAGCATGCATGGAAAATGTGATGAGAGTGAATGAAACACGAGTATTATTATTTCAGGAACAATATTCGTAGCAAAATTACGCTACTATTAGACCACCAGTGTTCATTCGATCGAAATTGAGAGAGATGTACCTACTAGAGTTTTAATTTTGTTTTGTAGTTTCTAGTTAATTTTTTTTTGTATTTTGATTTTTGTGAGTTAAATTTTTATTTTTATTTTTATTAATATAATATGTGCAATATTCTCCATGTACCTAATTCTAGATGTAACGCCTTGGTTACGGCTGTAATGTTACTTTTTTGGAAATAAATAAATGACTTAAATGACTTAAATGACTTAAATGACTAGAGAACCCCTCAGCCTGAGTCGATACCTAAGTGTTTGTTTATTCTATCTAGGTTCACTCCTTGAAACAATGTGATGGAAACAACAGCAATTACAATGCAATCACGTAGCTGGCACGATGCCTGTGTTACTTTATGTAAGACTAGGAGAAAACACCACGACTTTGTCCGTTACAGCTTTTTGGGAATACCCTTACAACACAAGAGGAATATACCATCCAAGTTTCATGCTTCTAGATCTAATGGTGGAAAACTATGCATTGATTGTCAGTCAGCCTGTCAGTCAGCCGCTAAAACAAGAGTTTTATATATTAAGATGCATGATAGGCTTGGCTATGTAGGTGCTATACCTATTGAACAGAACGAGTTATCTCGGCTAACACAGAAACTAAGTTACAAGATGAACTTTATCAGAGTTGGACAACATTCACAATTACTACACCGTTCACATACCATTCTTGGTTCGGCACAGCCGTTCTAGGTGGGGCTTCTGTCTTGACGTCAAGTTAGAAGCCTCAGTGAGTGACTTAAATATCTCGAAATGTACAGAATCACCATTTTTATGTTTCGAGCACTATTTTTCACTATTCAAGCACAGTTTCATACTCAAAACGACGAAACTCCACGGTGGTTTTCCAACTACATGGACATCTCAGATAAAATACAAACAGATATCTATTCTCAGATACCATTGCTTTTTTTAAAATCGTACTTAATTCTTTTTGAAAACATTTTCATGGTTTGGGGAAGTTGATTTGCTGTTCTGAGGTTTGGGATCTCTAGCCAACCTATTACTAGTCCATCGCCGCCCAGGCACAAAAAAAAAACAAGTAATAACAAACATTTACATACTTGTCAAAAAAGCGCGTTGAAGTCTTACATATAGTCGTAAATTTCGTAGCACACGTAGCACTCGGATTGGATAAGGCGGCGGAAACGGCGTTCAAATATTTTATAGCAAAACCAAAAGACATCACATTATTGGTGCATGACACATTTTCTCATAGGCAGTAAGTTATAATAATTCTCATCATCATTCACAGCCTGATATTACCCACTGCTGGGCAGAAGCTTTCCTTTGTTTGTGCCATACATTAACGGTTATGTGCTAGTATTGTCCATCCACGGCCCACGATTTCCCTTATATAGTCAGCTCATCTTGCTGCAGGACGACCTACACTCTTGTAAGCACATCTCGGCCACCATTCAAAACGTCTTACGTCTTACCCCACCTGTAGTCACCACGCCTCGCAACCTGTCCTGCCCAGCTCTGTTAGGAACGTATTATAAACTTGGTCTACAAGTCAGATGTCAGATTCCATGTTTCCATGTTTTCATTAGGGGAGGCCTATGTCTAGCAGTGGACTGCTATAGGCTGATGATGATGATGTTTTCTTTGTACAAGTCAGATTCCATGTTTCGGCATCGTAAGTCATAGTGGGCAGAACACATTGGTTGAACAAGCGGGTCTTCAACACTGAAATATTTGCTGACTTCAGAATGTCATCGAACTTGCCGAACGCAGCCCAACCGCCCAACCAAGTTGTATCCGTTTAGAATTCTCTTTTTGCAGAATGTTTATATTTTTGATTGATTGCGACAGAAAGATGCCTTTCTATTGTTTCTTATATTCTTAAAATATAATACCATTGTTTCGAATACTATAGACGAGTAGGCAGAATAGGTACCTGTCACAGAAATCATTACCTACGCTTAGTTTTCAAAAGTACCGTTCATTAGTTAACTGTGAATGGCCATGTTCATTGGCTGGCATTTGAATTAGAGTCAAGGTAGACTAACAAAAGGCTCAGTACCTAGACCCCACTAGGTTGAATAGGTGTTAAAATAAACTAATAACAAACATTGAAACTTATTTGAACTAGTAATTGCAAATTATTTCTCATACACGTCTCTAGGGGAGAACGGTCTAGTGGTAGGTACAGAAATATCTTGAATTTGTTTATTTCAGGTTGTAAGTTGTCCCTGGAAAAGCTACACTTGCTGTTCTTATCAAGTGAAGTAGGGCGGGACACCTGACGATGCGATGTGGTGATGACAGGTGGAGCAAAACGTTGACAGACTGGTGGCCGAGGAGTGGCATGAGAAGCATTGAACATCCAGCAGCACAATGGGTCGACGACATTGTCAGTATCCTGGGACGTCAGTCGATCAAGCTAGCGTGAGAAGTGGCAAGTGCAAAGGGAGGCCTACACCCGGCAATTGGTGCTATCTGGGTGGGAATGTTAATGAAGAATTCGTCTTATTACCTGTAGTAAAGCCAGCAGGGCTGAAGGCTCCTTGGAGACGAGCGCAGCGTCCACCATGCAGTAGACGTCGCCTGGGGCCTGGCACTCGGACCAGTCGTCCAGCGCGTACAGCGGGGGCAAAGACGCAAAGGTGGTCTCTGAAAGGACATACATCTTAATGTTCTAGATTATTTTGTACTAGCTGCCGCCCGCGGCTTCGCTCTCCTGGTACCCGGATAAAAAATAGCCTATATGTTAATCCAGTACATGTACTATGTATATTCCAAGTTTCATTCAAATCCGTTCAACCGTTTAGGCGTGAAAGAGTAACAAACATCCATACGTCCATAGGTACATACAAACTTTCGCGTTTATAATATTAGTAGGATAGTGTTATTCGAAGGAAACCTTAGTGGACCTATTAGATACCGAAAATGTATGGAATGATGCTTGCTTCGAAAGTTAACCGGGATAATTATGTTCCTGGGTAGCTCACAGATGTTCAGAGCACGGCTACAATAAGGCCGATATCGTGGGTTCAAGTTCCGTCCCAGGAAATTGTTTCATCTTCATGTTGATCAAGGGGCATGTCGGCCGCGAAACTGACCAACAAGACCTATCTCACTAGGTAATCCTACTAATATTATAAATGGCGAAAGTGTGCGAGAATGTGACTTGTGGAGATTTGTGCCCCAAACGGCTGAAAGGATATGAATACATACTGCATGTATGCAATCACGCTCATATCCCTAATAGGATGGGCAGAGCCACAAGTTACGAGTAACATAAGAAAATTTGCAGCCAATTTTGATTAAAAATACTAAGATGGATATAATGAACCATGGTGACAGGTGATCAGCCCATCGCCCATATAAATGGCCTATATGTTGGAGTAGAGAGGATACTATCCCTTAGTCGACTTTTACGACATGCTCGGAGAGAGAAGCAGCTGGACGCATTCTATGCTTTTTCTTTACTCCCAGTCCAGCAGAGAAGTAATGGATTTGAATAAAACTTATAAATAGGTCGTGAACTGAATTAACATAAAGCTACTTTATCTGGGTACCACGTAAGAGAAGCCGCGGACGGAAGCTAGTTATGCCTATTCGTTAGTTCGTTGTTTCATCACTATAATTTAAGTGAGGTACTTTCAACTTCCACAAGTATTGAAAACAAAAAGTGATAATAATCAGTTGGATTAGACGTTAGAAGCACATTCAATTGAGGTCAGAATTCCATTAAAACGCCTTTGTTATATGATTGAGTAAAGTGCTATTTTCTTTCACTATTTGAATGGTAAGTGTCAATAAATAGGTTTACCATTATAATGTCTTTTTATTTCTATATAATTAGAGTTTTATTATGATTACTTGTGGCTCTGCCCACCCCTCTAGGGATATGGGCGTGAAAATTATTGTTTGTATGTATTGAGAGGTGTTTAGAACTCATCATCAGCCTGTCCCCTGCTGGACATCGGCCACCAGAATGTTTTCAGGACGAACGACATCGTTCTACCTCATTCCGCGGATCACCCGCGTCCTTTTGAACTAGATGTACCTACATAAAAATATTGGGTAGTCCCCATAATGTTCTACGGAATATGACCATCATCGGACAGAATAAGATATTTTTTCTTATTTTGTACTATGGAACATGCAACACTTTTATTTCTCAAATTGTTCTATAGGACAAGGTAAATAAGATAAGCTTTTTACGATTATCTTATCATTCTTCCTACGAATATCCATTCTTTCGATTTTTAGGATTTTTTTGTAGGATTATATTACCCAGGCATATGTTTCATCAATTATTATGACAGAATAATTTGTCATTATCAGTGTCATTTAGCTTCTCATGGAAGATTTTGGGAAAATCTGATTTCCATTTTGTTCTATGGCATGAGACTCGGATGAAAAGCTATTATATGTAGTTCTATGGAAAAAATAGGGAAGAAATTGTGTCATTTTGTTCGATGACGTCATGTTCCTTACAACAAATGGGAACTACCCAAATTATTGTAGACTTGAAAAAAATGTGTTACTCACCATTTAGTTCCAAAATGCTTGCTGAAGTGCATCCTAATAACACAACAATCACTGACACTTTCCGCCACCCCATTTTGACCGTACTTTTTACTTGCTACTTACAATAAAAATAGGTATCCTGTAAAAAAATCCCATTCAAATCAAATTAATTTAACAATCCAAACAAAATTCTAATTAACGTTCTTTTTTCAAAATTCAAATTAGACCAATTTTTTTTTTCGTTTCCCGATCGTCTATTTTTCACTAAAAAGTATTTACGCAATGTTGTTTATCAGAAGAAATAGTTTTTGTTTTAACATGTTGCCTCATGCAGCACATACGTTGAACTGCATGCCATAGCCGAGGAGTGTTGCATAACGCCACGAGGACACCCTTCTCTCGTTACGACAGCGCTTGCTTTGGAAGCTGCTCTGTTCTGCAACCGGCTTGCCAATGTCATGTTTGTTTGAAATCTTCGTGATCTGCTCGCGACCTTGACATGTCAATTTCGTACGAAGAACTTCAATTACGAAAAGTCTATCATAGCTTAACTTTAAGTGGGCAAGGGTCTGCCGTCCCCTACTCTGTTCCATAACGACCTGCATTTCACATACTTTTCTTAAACGGTCTTTTGACCATTTGCATTGCTTTTTTGTCCCAGGACAGTGATGATCTGGTTATGGAACAGATTTGACCTTGATTTGAAATGTCGCAGAAGCTAATCCATGCATGTATACATACATACATAATATCACGCGCATATCCCTAAAGGGGTGGGCAGAGCCACGGATAATCATAAGAAAATTTGCAGCCACTCCTTATTCAAAGTCCCAAGATGGATATCGTGAACCATGGTGACAGGTGATCAGCCCATCGGCCATATAGATGGTCCATCATTTTGGAGAGGATTCTATCCCTAAGTCGACTTTTACGACATGCTCGGGGAGATAAGTAGATGGACGCATTCTGTTTTTTCTTAACTTCCAGTCCAGCAGAGAAGCTGATCCACATGTCAAAAAAGCTTCGCCAGCATTCAAGTATAAAGCTATTATGGTTAAACTTACAAACAAGAAAAATCGTTAACACTACTTATGCCGATCTAGATAGACAGATAATGTTATTAACATAATGTACCTAATCAGATCTAAAAGTCAATGTCAGTCAGTGACCGAAATAGTATTAAGTGGGTATCAGAAACTACGAGTACCATGGTACTGCAACACCCAGAACCGAAAGAAGTATTTGCAGAAACATTTCTTCCGCAGTGGGAACCGAACCCACGCCTCTTGAGTCTCAGCCGAGCAATCGCCCGCCAAACCACCGAGGCTGTCGATATGTATCATAAATGCAAACAGGAAACTAAAAATTAAAACTAAATCAATAATCAATATACTTTTTTATTCTCATCTTCTCCAATTTCAATAAATCTATTTACACGATACGATAACTATAATTAATAATAATAAAATATCGTTGTTTCCAACAACTTGCTTGTTCATACCGCAATAACCTTTGAGTAATGTCAACTGACCATACTTTCCGCATATCGTAAACAGAATATTAAAATTATTTAAACAGAAATGTAAACACGTACCGTACCATTGAAATCAAATTTGGATAAATAGTTTAACCAGAAATTTAAATGAATACCTACAACTAAAGACAAATTTGTTTTTATAAATGATTTAACCAGAAATGTAAACCCATGGCTAGACTAACTTCAGCCTCCAGTTTCTGTCGCGTGACACGAAAATGTAGACTACGTACTACATAGTTTCAATCACTACCTATGGTATCTGTTTAAAAAATCTAATTCAATTCATTGGTTACAAAATTTAGCAGACATCTTCACAAACCTACGCATGTAAAATACCAGTAAAATTTTCTGTTGACAGAAAAACTATTTCAACCCAGTGGGGAATCAGGGGGGTCTCTGATAACTAGAGTCCTTTCACGAAAGAGTACCGCGGATGTTGGAGGTACTAAACAAATTCTTCGGCAATTTCCCGTGAATCCGTTTCCCACGAAGACTAAAGCGCCCCCCTCCCCTCCCCGGACCTCTTCCGTGAAACGAACTCTAGGAGTAGTTTACTATCCCATTCCACTACTAGACCACCACAGAGCTCCGGCACAAAAAAATATGGACAACATTTTTAACAGGGCATTGCCGGGAAACAAGAAGCAGTGGGAAAACGAATTGGGAAACTTTCGATGGACAATCTGAGGAACTTATATTAAGGTTTGTGGACAAGGCCGGCTAAGCCGAGATGATGGAGTAGGTGCTGGGCAAGCCTACTCCATTATAATTCGTTCCGGGCACTACAGTGTTTGTGAAGGTAAAAGTTGCCTCCTGACGCTGTATAAATCATCTACTATTATAGATGGTAAAAGGCCTTAGTCATTAAGGTTGATTGAGCCTCACTAAAGCTGATATAATATATCAAAACTGAAGGCTAAAGAAAATTAAGCCTTTAGTTTTGAAAATCAAAGTACCTAGGCGTTTATCGAATTCTCCAACGAAAGCTTCAGCAACATCCGATCGTTTCAAAATAACCCAATAGGTCACCTAGCACTAGAAGAGAGTGAAAATAAGGAAAAGAAGCCTGCAGTGTGACTTAACAGGCTCTAAAGATAAGCTTGCACCATTAGACCACACTTACCTAACATCAAGTATACTGTGGTCAAACGCAAACCTATTTCAGTTAAAAAATCTTAGTTAAAATTTTGCCGGCACGGTGGCGGTCCAGTCACGGAAAGGGGTAATGGGCAGAGACCCTCTATTTTTAATAAGTAGCTGATCAGAAATGAGCAAGCACGGTAATATTCCTATGTGCCTGATTATAATTGCGCAATGTCTTAGCGTCCTTGAACAGCTTGCAGCATGTATCCGAATTTACACAGAACTCGTTTTGGACTTTGCAATAGTTTATAGCTCGAGTTCCAGCTTATGGTACTTTAGGACCAAGCGTCAGTGACGCCATATTAGTGACGCCACGTTACTGACGACACATTAGTGACGCCACGTTACTAACGCCACATCAGTGATGCCTCGACAAATTACGAAACGTCATTCGAGATCAGTGTCAGACGCGTGTCATACATTTTGTCACGGCGTGACAGACGCTTTAGCAGGTTCCACCTTTAGCTTAGCAGTAGTGAAGTACAGTTAGCATCAAAAGTATGAATAAATCTAAGTAGTAATTACTTTTTTAAATATCATAGACAATAAGCTAGCGATTAGCATGAATTTATCTCTCTAAGACATGAATTTAATATTTCGAAATTTAAAAACTGGAAATGGCATCAATTTTTGATGCTGACTTTACAAAAAGATCAACAGACCATCGAAACTACTAGTGTATGAAAACTCATGTAAGCTTGTAAAAATATTTGCTTTGCTGTTTTCTGTTTTTCTACTTTTTTGTTTTCTGGTTATGGAACCCAAACCAAAATAAAATTAACTAAATTAATTCTCGTTTTCAATTGATATTTTGTATAAATTTCGGCACACAGGCATATTACGACGCGCCGCAAACCTGCATTACCGCGACATATAACTTGGAACATAAGAGTCAAAAAGGGAGCTGAATAACGATAACGGAACGTACTTATATGATGGAATTTTATTTGAATAATATAATCGATCTCTTTGTAATATTGTTCGCCTGTTTTTTTATATATTTTTATGTGATTTTCATAAAGGCACCAGCAGGAGCGCAAAGACACAAGTTTTTTTAATTATAATTTTGAATAAACAAACAATACAGCAAAGAGATATAAAATATTCAACCCTAAAAATAACTAATAATATTAAGTAATCAATAACAAACTAACTATAAAATAAATAAATACAGGGTGTAAACAATCGCTTCCCAAATCTCGATAAACGTTCGAATAGCCATTTGATGGAATCTTTTTTACAGTTTAACACCTCATACAAAATTATTTACAATGTGTGCTGGATAAGAAAATATATTTTTATAACTATCTAAGCGAAAGCAATATAATGATTTATCTAAATAGGACGCAAAATAATTAAGTTATCTGATCGTGCACTTATCACGCATCTCCTAGTATGGCGGCCAATTGTCGTCGTATACAATGTGTATTTCTGTCTTTAACTGTCAAATTTTGACAGCTGTCAAACTACAATCGCCAAGAGACTACCGCGCTGCGTGTTGGATACCGGAGACACCCCTATTTCTAACTATAAGTTTACCTTCCAACAACTCTGTCAGAGCTATCACACAATACATGGAATATTTTAAAATTAGTGTGATAGAATGAGAAGGTCTTATTTTTATGACACATGTCAGAAATGACAGTCGGAGCTTTTGGAAAAGTTCCTTGATAAAACTATGATGTGAAACAGAAACCGACAATCTAGAAACCATCATGTAAACAACCTATTGAAACAGAAAAATCTCGTCAAAATCGGAACATTCGTTTACTAAGATGTTGCAGACTTATTATCCCTCCTATGTTCTCTCGAGGGTAAATCAATATACGTAGGATACACAATACACATATTAACAATCAAAAGGCTCATTTTAATTGCTTATTGACACATGTCAGAATTGACGTTGACATTAGTTTTTCGGCTGCGATTATGTACAGTACAACCATTAATACCGTAAAATCTCAGTATAGTATCATTTCATCACCAAACCAATGGAAACTAACTGCACCCATTGTTTCGGTTATGGAACAAAACTGGCCCTGTAGCAAACATGGATGATTACTACGTTTGAGAAACTCTAATTTTTTTATAAATAAATTTGCTTTTAGAAGCATTTCAACAGACCTAAATATTTTCAGTAAAATTCAATATAATTCTAGCGAGTGAGGAATTTTTGAATTTAATCAAACTTAACTTTACGCTCATTTTACTCTTTAGCGGCGCATTACGAAATTTTTCATAAAAAAATGCGCCCTTCAAAGTCAGACCATGAACTTAAAGTTTACAAATTAGTACAATTATTTTATTATGTAGGTACAATATACATAGGCACTCAAGTTTAGAATACTATGACACGCGATAGTTAACCAATAGCAAGTATTTAAATAGATTCAGTTAACTCAACCATGCCCATACTAACTAATGTAAATTTTAGAATATTTTAAATAACAGGATAGAATAACGCCATTTTGTATCTCTAATCTCTATATCTCTTCAACTATAGACGAAAGTAAGAAGATGAAAAAAAAAATGGCGTCTTCTGCCCTAATTTGTGTGATTTGGGACTTTCGCAAAATCTTTTAATCAATTTAGTGCAGAAGTACCTACTAGCTTCATGATTACTACTTTTAATTTTTAATTTAAATCTATTCGCGTGGGTACAAAAATAATCATCATTACAATGGTAAAATTCTTTAGCGGCATCTATCTACATAGTAATCAATCAATTTCAAACTCATCGACCCGACCATGACCCATCTAACAAACGCACAACTGTAAAAAATTCTGGCCAATCTTGATTTACCTAATAACGGCATGCTGACTAAGCGAGGACTTGCCTCGCGAGGCCGCTCGGTCAGTCAGGATGCTATTAACTTAGGTCTGAAATGTCAAGATCAAGACACAATTTAAAAAATAAAAGATTCTTTGTTATATATATCTCAGATGGGACTTTTATTAACAGGGGCTTTATTCGCTATTATCAAACGAAACTTGACAGCTCGTAACTTGTTTGCAACGCGCCGCGTCACGTTTTTGCAACACAAAATTGACAGAATAAAATATTAGGTGATTCCAAAAACGTGCCCGCGTTTGGCCACGTTACGTTTCGCTTGGTCATAGTGAATAAAGCCCCAGTTTGTGATAGATTTTAGAGTTCTTTATTTGGAATGGAACACAATAGTTGTAGAATCGATACGAGTAAATAAAATATTAAGAAATATTCAACAACAATACTATTAAATAAATTGTTGTTTAGACCCAGAAACGTCACTTTCCCAAAGGCATGTTCTAAGGGTAAAATGGATGGGTGACCGAAAGTGGCATTACGAGCTGAGCGCTTCGGAGAGCACGTTAAATTATCGGTCCCGGCTTTTAAGTCGTTAAGCCACGACGGAGGCTTTTAAGCAGCTTAAAAACTCCGTCACAAGAGTTGGCCACTAGCTCATACGAACGAACTTACTTTAAGGGTAAAATGTGATTTTATAGGCTAGGCGGTTGGAGTCGGGTCGAAATGGCATCGCGATGTCTACATTCCCGCTTAAGATAGACTTTCGATCCAAGCGACAGTGACACCCTAACCTCCGAACACTCAAACGAGACTCAGAGTTGAGCACGTCTCAACTCACGGTTTTTTGACAGTTTTTGATGAAAATCTGTCAAAAACTCGTCATTTGAGATGTGCTCAACTCTGAGATGCGTTTGAGTATTCGGGGGTTAGAGCTACTACTAAGATGTGTGAAAAGTCTTCGAAAGTCTACCTTAAACTATGGGTATTGGGCATCAGCGTGCATTCTTCACATCCATACTTTTAAGGTAATATTATTCGCTAGACGAAGTTTAAATACCCTAGCTACAGAGTTATTGCGAAATTTAAATTCCTATGCATTTTTTTTGAGGTCACTTTTCTAGCAATTTCTTGGAACTAGCAGGGCCTGGGGTCCATTTATAAAAGTTACAAGTTTAAAACTACCGTAAGGAATATTTCAAAGACGCAGTTCATAAGAATAATGAGAGACATTTGTGATTTTAATACCAAGTTTTGGATTTGACTTAAACTCTTAGGAAACGGACTCAAACTTAGAGAAAGCAAAAGAGACCGAGAGGTCTGTGTGTGCTCTCTTTTACTTCTCTCTTCTCTTATACTTTTCATTTATGGCAGATTTATATATTCTACTAACGGAGGACGATTCGTTGTTTACCATAGCAACGTTGACTTGTGTCGAAAAATGTAGTGCGCTTTTCGATAGACAATAACGGTATACTATGGTAAAGAACGATCCATCATCCGTTAGTAGAATAAAACCGGGCATTGAACTGGCTTCAATTTCGTCACCGCCTGGGTCACCCACCGTATGTAACATCACAGACCGTGGGAAACCAATGGAGATCCGATGCATATACATTTCTGCCTATATTGGAAACAGGCGATTTTATGCATGTAGAAAGCCAGCAATGAGGAAAAGCTAAAAAGTCTGAATAGTTTTCAGATGTTGAAGATGAATCATAGGCCGTTCCGAAGCTAGATCCGAGGCGTTCCAAAATGATCCTTATGATTTAGTTGAATACAGCAATGATTGACCTTGCACGCCAAGCTATCATCAGAGCGGTCAGGGTGGATGGTTGAGGGAGGTCCGTCGATGCGGCCTCAGTCGACTCCGGCGAACCCCTGCGAGCCCTCGATGGCCTTGATGAGCTTCTCCCTCAGTTGCTGGTAGCTCTCGTAGGGCGGGAGGTCGATGCGGTTGAAACTGCCAAGAGAAACATGCATTCGAGTATTGAAATAATTTATAATGTTTACCAATTCGGAAAATTAAGGCCAGAGTAGCATCAGCCCACGGCATCCGGATAAAAAGTACAGAAGATATTGCCATTTCACGTCACAAAGTATAGTAGTACCACAAATATTGTGCGCCTTGGCAATTTTCGTCTAGCTTCGTAAAGCTGAGAGGCTGGAATAGGTGCTGGGCGAGCCTACTCCATCTTAATTTGTCCCGGGCACTACAGCGTCCCGTTAGTGAAGGTAAAAGTTGCCTCCTGACGCTGTATAAATCATCTAATATAGATGGTAAAGGCCTCAGTGGTACTCACCAGGTGTGAGCGCGAGGGTAGTTCTCAGGCGCGCCCCACTTCTCCACGGTGAAGAGCTGGGGCCCGTTGGAGCCGTACAGCTCCTTGAAGCCGTTCATGGGCACCCGCGACGTGCCCGTCACGAACTGCAGCAGGCGGGATCGCATCTCGTTGGAGAACGATAGCACCACCTGCAAACAAGTACATTTCACTCTATACCACCAGTCGTCCCATTATACCACCAGTCGTCCCACTATACCACCAGTCGTCCCACTATACCACCAGTGCTCTGCAGTGATGGATTAAGACTACTTGATGCCCTAAGCAATCCATGCCTGTGGGCCGGGGGGCCCACAGGCCGTACCCGTATCCGTATCCGTAGGGGTATCCGTGTGACAACTAGAATCGCGAACTAAAACGTGCGAATTTTCAAACTAATCCTAGAAACTTTTTATGGTGTGGTTTTTGGTGACGTGAGAGTGAGACGTGATGCCCTAAGGACGGATTTTTTTTTGTGCTTCTTCTGGTGCCCCCTCAGACGTGATGCCCTAGGCAATTGCTTAATTTGATTAAGGGTTAATCCGTCACTGGTGCTCTGTAAGTGAAAGTTTGAGGATGTGATGATGTTTGCGCCTCAATCAACGGATTAAAAGATAAAAAGTTGCCTATATGTTATTCCAGCACAACATACTATGTATTATCCAAGTTTCATTCAAATCCACTCAGCCGTTACGGCGTGATTGAGGCACAAACATCCAAACATCCTCACAAACTTTCACATTTATAATATAGTACGATCATAGATGAATTAATCAAAGTGGTCTTTACATCCCCACGGCACTTACCCTCCAGAACCACTGCACCACGAGGTGGTTCGCGTGGTAATCTCCCTTGTAGAGAGTGTTGGCTCGCCAGTCCCTCACGTCGATGTGCTGGATCCCACACAGCAGTAGCTCCAGCTCGTTCTCGTCGAAGATCTTTAGGAGGGGCAGGGGCACCAGAGCCCCCAGACCCTCGAGGAATGAGACCATCTGCTCTTGCACGCGGCTCACGAACCGCCACTCTATCACCAGCCTGGGGGGGAAAAAAACAGCTTTTAAAACATTTCTACAATAGTACTACAAGCGCTCTTGCGAAGCGCTCGTAGCGTAGCTTGCTTAGACGTTCCTGATTGATCGTTGAAGCTAGGCAACGTTTTGCACGGTCACAATTGGGATGGGTGACCGCAAATGGCATTACGACCTGAGCGCTTCCGTGCATATCGCAATAAATATATATCGCTCGTTTAAATACTATCCATTTAAGATCAGTATGAAAGAAACGTGATAAATGATATATTAGGCCTAGGTCAGTAAAGTAGTCAACGAAATGGTTCAATTTTCAGGTTTGTTGGCACTGACTTGATGTATTCGTCCTTGTTGTCGTCGTCGACGGAGATGTTGGCGCCGCCGGGCTTCAGCTCGCGCTGGATGGTCTTCCCGAACTGCTCCTCGTCCACAGAGAACGTTAGGTACAACTCAGAAGGATCATTCTCCTGCAACAACATTATAACGCTGCTTTAGTGCTAATATTTTATTAGTTGGTTTGCAACACTGGTGGTCTAGTTGGTAGTGATCCCGCCTTCCGATCCTAAGGTGGGTTCAAATTCGGTGTACCAAAGGATTTTTCTGTGCGAAAAGTTTATGTATGCTATATATGTACACTCAAACGGTGAAGGAAAACATCGTGAGGAAACCCGCGTCTTAAGTCAGCTCCGCACGTATTGACCATGTCTTTTTTGTGGACAAGGCCGACTAAGATGAAAGGATAGAATAGATGCTGGGCAAGCCTACTCCATCCTAATTCGTCCCGGGCACTACAGCGTCCCGTTAGTAAAGGTAAAAGTTGCCTCATGACGCTGTATAAATCGTCTATTATAAATAGTAAAAGGCCTTTATTATTTGTTTACAACAGATTAATTTCTAAAAAAGTACGAACGTACTTACGTATCTACGTGTAAAATCATAACAGATCACGATGCCGTGCAGTGAGGAATCGACACAGCGATTACGCATCTTTAATCAAGACTTATTTTACTGGATAAAAACTATAGAGCATGTACCTTGATCCACATGAGCGAGTTGTAGTACTCGAGGTCGACAGACTCCATATCGAGCAGTTCTATCTGCTTGCCCAGCATCATCTTGTAGAACGGACGGATGAAGAATGCTGGAATAATACAATTATCTCGTTACTATCAACACAAAGATCTGGCAACATGTCTTCAAGTAACAACATATAGCAACATGTGACATAGTAACATATTGTCTGTTGGATATTGCCACCTTAATTGTAATCATGTCAGTTGATAAGTCCGATGTTCTCTTCCAGGCCTTGTAGTACATGACATCTAGTACATGACGTCTAGTAACAATGTCATCTAGTAACATGATGTGTAGTAACAATGTCATCTAGTAACATACCGTCTAACAGCTTCCCATGGTAGACAGCCATGCCGGCCACCCTCCCTATAAACTTGAAGTAGTTCAAATGTTCCTCGTTGCAAACGCCGCTGTTAGGGTTGATCTGAAGCGTGTAGTTGTCCATAGCAGAATACTCGAACAGGCCGTAGTAAGGGTTGAACATTTCCTTTGAGAGGAGGAAGAACCACTCGCGGGCTAGGCCTCCGTAATCTGTGGAGTGTATAATGAGCTTTAGTGTGCTGAGATAAGGTTCAAATTACGGTTTTCAATTAAAATAATCATTCACTAGTTGCTCTTTTATGCCCAAAACTTATTGAGCATGTCTTTCCTATGGATAAGGCGGACTAAGGCGAGATAATGGTATAGTTGTGGAGCAAGCCCACTCCTTCGTCCCGAGCACTGCAGCAGCGACCCTTTTGTGTAAGCTAATGACGCTGCACAAATCACCTACAATATATAGCAAAGAAGTCGTAGCAAAAACTAACCCAGACCAACTTCAGACTCAAACTCAACCCATAACTTAGTCTTGAGTAAGTCGAGTCTGCTGACGGAGCTGATGATCCGGTACGAGTCCTCCAGGATGCTGTTCCGACGGACCTTTATCTCGAACTTGTTTGGCACGTTGCTCTGAAAACAGACAAATTGTTACAAATCTGTTACTAGCAGTCGCTGCGCGGTTTCGATCGCGTTGAAATAAAATATAGCCAGCAGTGTAGCTCTCACAGAAACCAGTTTCAGAACCGATTCAGTTGTTTCAGAGAATACTGACAGTTTAGCCTGAATGTACCGAGATGTATCTGTACCGATAACTGACTGCCTCGACCTTCTTGGTGTCACTTTAACGTCGACTCTAAATTTTGGCTCGTATATTGAGTCAAAGGCTCAGTTAGCCTCGAAAAAGCTGGGTATCCTCTCGAAGGTGAGACGTTATTTCACTCCTATGCAGTTGCTCACGTTGTACAAAGCGCAAGTTAGAGCCTGCATGGAGTACTGTTCCCACCTTTGGGATGGCTCTGCTAAGTACCAGCTACAGGCATTAGAGTCGATTGAGAGGCGCGCCAAGAAGCTAATAGGTGACGACTCTTTGGTTGAGTCTCGGCTACAAAGCCTTGAGCATCGCCGCAGGGTCGCAAGTTTATCGGTCTTTTATCGGATACATTTCGGAGAGTGTGCGCAGGAACTGTACAATCTAGTTCCGCCGTCCCCCTTCTTCCATCGGACTTCCAGATACCCGGAAAGGCGCCATCTGTACATGGTTGACATTCCAAATGTTCGTACTAAGCGCTTTGAGTCCACATTCTTTATACGAACTGCAAAAATGTGGAACTCTCTGCCGGGGTCTGTATTTCCTGAAAAGTATAATGTGGGTGTCTTTAAATCGAGAGTCAATAGGTTTCTTCTAGGTAAGCGTGCTTCATCTTAGACCACACTGTTACTTAACATCAGGTAGAGTGTGGTCAAACGCAAACCTATTTCGGGTAAAAAAAAAAAAAAAAAAAAAAAAATGAATCATAAGTCTTACACGCGAATACTCAAACGCATCTCAGAGTTGAGCACGTCTCAAGTGACGAATTTTTGACAGATTTTCATCAAAAACAGTCAAAAAACCGTGACTTAGACGTGCTCAAGTCTGAGTCGCGTTTGAGTATTCGGGGGTTAGAAGCATACAACTTGGAGGGTATATTCTCCTTATGTTGTAGGGTTGCAGTAAGAGAGGAATTCAGATGCATATTTAAATCAAACAAATCGCAAGGCGTTCCGGCGCGGATCCACCGACCGGTGTGGGCACCGGGCTATTTGATTTGGAAACATTTTGGGCACATCTGCTTGCAATTGTTCAATTGTTTTCAAATTGAAGTAAATGGGTGGTTCCCATTGCTCTATGTACCCAAAGAATTTAAGAATACGGGGTTTGAGGTCACATATCGTCACTGGAAAGGCAAATTTACGTAAGCGCCAAAAGGCCATTTCGAGAAAAAGTTGTTTAAAGTTTTTTTTTTCAATTCATAATATGAATTGCTGGACATAGAAAACGAAAAAAGAATGAAATTTTACGTTGACGTCATCAAAATTCGATAATTAGATAAAAGCTATGATTAAAAAACGAAACAAAAAAAACTTTAAACGGCTTTTTCTCGAAATGGCCTTAGGTGTTCTGGTGATGAGACAGACTCACCGGCTTGCGCAGCTGGCTCTTGAGGTACTCGTACTTGCGCTTGTAGTCGCGCGAGTAGGGCACGGCGGGCCCCGCGATCTGCGGGTTGGAGAGCCGCGGGTCCTCCCACTGCGTCGTGCGCGTGTCTGCAACCACACCGCGCACCACGTCTCACAACACGAACCCACGCCTTCTACCACCTATACTACATCACACCACGTCTCACAACACGAACCAAAGCCTTCTACCACCTATACTACATCACACCACGTCTCACAACACGAACCAAAGCCTTCTACCACCTATACTACATCACACCACGTCTCACAACACGAACCAAAGCCTTCTACCACCTATACTACATCACACCACGTCTCACAACACGAACCAAAGCCTTCTACCACCTATACTACATCACACCACGTCTCACAACACGAACCCACGCCTTCTACCACCTATACTACATCACACCACGTCTCACAACACGAACCCACGCCTTCTACCACCTATACTACATCACTACATCACTTATACAGCGGCACGAGGCTTTTATCTTCACACAAACGGATCGCTGTAGTCCCCTCTCCCCTTCAGCTTAGTCGGCTTTGTCCACAGGAAGGACATGGTCAATACGTGCGGAGCTGACTAAGCCGCGGCTTTCCTCACGATGTTTTCCTTCACCGTTACAGAGTACTGGTATAGCGCACATAAATTTTTCGCACAGAAAAAACTTTGGTACACGACCGAAACTTTTTTTTCGAACAGTAAAATTAATTAACGCATGACTGGATATGAACCCACGACCTTAGAAACGGAGGGCAAGGTCAGTACCACTGCTTCTATCCAATAATTATACTTATTGCATAATCATATTCTATTCTAATCATACCGGTTGCACCACAAAAAAAATACATTCTCGATTACTCGCCATTCTCAAGAGATACGAGTATATCTTCGCTTCGAGATAACAATGGTTCGTTTTTATCTTCTTTTAAGGCTTCTCAATTTAAATTCAAATTGAAATATGATCCTTAAAAGTTGGCACTCACTGTGGTCTATGAAGAATATCCGTCCGTCAGTGTGGACGCGTTCCTCCCAGCCCTCCGGCAACGCGCCCAGCTCGTCCCCCTCCTCCGCGCCCCCGCCGGCCCCCGCCGCGCCCGCCGACGGCAGGCTCGATGCACAACCTGGGACATTCAACAAAGGGTAATTATTCATCGAGCGTATAAAAGCTTTATTGGTGACTATTAATTAATAATAAATAACACCCAACAGTCACATACATAGTCCTGACGTCCAGAAATGTATTACCTTTGTCGCCCACTTAGCATTTACGTAATTAAAACGAGCGAATCCGCACAAATCGTCATATATTTGTGATGATATTAATTTACCTGTTCTGGGATCGATCCAGGTGGTAGTTTTAGCGTTGTGGTCGATGAAGAACACCCTTCCGTTCGGTGCTCGCTGCATACTCCAGCCCGGGGGTAGACCTGAGGAGAATACCAATAGATTCAATCACTGCATTCTTTTGAAGGTTTATAATATCAAAAACTTGTCGTATACCAATAGAGTTCAAAATACAAAATTATTTTCAAATGTTTTCTGATTACGAAAGAAGTATGTCGGGATCGTAGCAAATGGAGATCCGTGATCTCTGCCTACCCCTATGGGAAACAGGCGTGATATTATGTATGTATGTACAATGTCGATCAAGATTTTTTCGCCGTCGCTATTGGGCAGGTTTTGGTTCTGTGTGCTACGAAATATAGAACACTATACGAATTCTTTAAGATCGGTATTAGAATGATTGTCTCACCATTGAAATTGGGCATCTATCTTGCACTAAATATTCAACTCTATCCAAATAGAATAGGGTTGATATTAGAAAGATAGCCTCACTATTGCTAAAAGATTCTGACTGTGCGCGCTGCAGAGTATTCGATTCTATTTCAATGACATAAGGTTGATATTAGAGCTGTCTCACCATCAGTATAAGCCTTCTGGTCCTTAGTGCTATAGGATATTAAACTCTATATCAATCGCATAAGGTCGGTATTGGTCTCACCGTCGCTGTTGGGCAGGTTCTGGCTCTGCGTGCTGCTGGCGCTGCTGCTCCGGGTGCTCTCGGTGGAGCCGCCGCCGTCCGTGTCGTCCTACACAACCAATCGATGTACAACCCAATTTAAACTCTATTTCAATGTAGTTACGGTCAAAATTCAATCATAATCATCGTTCGATTAGCCTTGTAAGTACTTCCTTTTTATAAAGGTACAGTTCTATTGATATATTTATGAACAGAATTTAGGCACAAACTGTTTGTTTTGAATTGTTTATCTATTAGTTACAAGATTTGATATGCGGTCTAGATTATATCAATAGAAATATATACGATAGTAGTTCTAATAAATTAGGCTATTTAGATAAGATGCCAGAAGACTTAAAAAAATATTTAGCTTATCGTTATAATTTGTGCCTACTAATGTGAAACTTAATATTAGTGAGCCCCGTGCGATCTTAAACTTTCCTACAACGCAATACGACTTATTTTACGTTGCATTAGCGTCGCCTGCATAAAATCAGCTAGCTTATAGTAAAACTTATTAGTACTTATGTCAAAATACAAATAAAACTATGAAAAAAAACAAATACCATAAAATCCAAAACCATACATGTACTAAATACTTATTAGAAATAGCAAAATATAAGAAAGAAGCGCAAACGGCACAAGCATTGACAATACAAAATATGTGGCGTAAATAGTGATCTGTCAGAAATGTCAGTGTCAAAATAGTGTTCTAATGACAACGCACGGCGAATGTGAAGTGTTGATGTAAGAAATTCCTTATGAAACATAATATTCAATATTATGTGTTCTTACATCCACATTTCACAAGCCATCTTACCGTGAACCCTGCGACCGTCATAAGGGCAGGTGTAATGTCAACCAATCTCAACTTTAAATCTTCAACAATACAATGGTTAAAAGCATGAGCAATGGACATCACTAAACACTGGCAGAGGAGTTGAGTCTATTACTCGCACGGTAAGGTCGAAATGACATGTTAGTGACAAAAGCACGGGCAATAGACATCACACAGCGTGTCCTCATAGACAAGTTACCCGAAGCTCGCGACGCGGAATATAAATATCAACGGGTTTCGAGTTTTCCCGGTCGGTACGTTTTCTTAGGAACCAAGCGTATGTACACTGTATTTACATTTCGCGTCACTGCTTACCTCAGAGTCGTCCATGGAGCTGGTGGTCCGGCGACGGCGGCGGCTGACGGGCGAGGCGCCCGTCGGCGTGCTGAAGTGATTCTCGTCAAACGTCAGCGCGTCCGCTTCTGTCACTTCCAACTCTTCTCCATTCGCAACACTTTCTCCACTCCTTGCCTCTGTCTCATTATCAACGTCTTCGTTTTGATTTTCTTCACTTCTTGTGATATTTTCTTCAGTGACTTCGGTTTCTCCGTTTGTTACAGGGCTAACAGCAGTGATTTGATTTTCTTCATTCTCTTCTCGACTTTCTCGAGTCGCGTCTTGACTTTCCTCGTTTTCGTCTTGATTTTCTCCGTTTAGAACCGGACTTTCCTCGCCTTCTGCCGCGCTGGCCTCTTCTCTGACCGCGTCCGCCTCGCTATTGTCATTGACTACATCTTGACTAGTCGCATCACACGCTTGAGCATCGTGGTTTTCGTTAGCGCAAACCACGTCGTCATCTCGATTTCTTAAATTATTATCACAGTCTGTTTCACTTATACTATCTGTAGCTACTTGTCTTTCGTTCTGACTGACTTCATTAGTTTCTAAGGCACTTGTAGCATTCACTTGGATTCTCTCGTCCTCTATCTCCTCCGTGAGAGTGTTGGACCGCTCCAGGTCCGGGGAGCGGACGGGAGTGGAGAAGGGCGTGGGATCGGTGGAATTTGACTCACCGCTTCTATTGCTATCCTCCTGTCAAGTGACACTCTATTACAGACACAAACTTATCCATGCGTTTTAAGCTCTACTGTATTTAAAACAAGTGTTATTTTTGCACGAATGAGTTTGTAGTCTTTCACCCGGTGATAATTATGTGCTTTTGTCTATGACAGTGAGGACGACACAATGGATGTCTATGGTACACCCGACGACGAATATAAAATATTAGGATTATGGTTATGACGGATGGTTATTCCTGAAAGTTTCGCGACCATAACACATAAACGAAGTTAAAGACTAACGTTTATATAAAGCCCATCTATATATTTATATATTATGTCAGTTTGTCTGTTTTGTAGTAAAAACGCGGTAAAAAGCGGCGAAGCGCGTAAGGTCTTTCAGAAACGTAAATGTATATAAATGAATGTGATAAACATGTATGTCTGTTAGTTTACGATAATGGCGAAGCCCATGCTGCAAGAGAAATATATAATTAACCAAAATTACTGACAAATAATATTTCCTAGTTAAACCTCAATAGAACATTTTACATTAAAATATATCTGCCAAGATACGAGGTATTATTACTATATAGTATTATAACTATATAATTAGAAATTAAATTCTATTTTCATATATACTTTTAAATAGGTCATGCAAAACTAAATCGCATTCATTATTAACTACAAAATGCTTTTTAACACGATAAAATATTTTAATTAAATATTTTATGGCGCAAATTATTACGTAATACCCCAACTATACATGCAATGACTTGCAAATAATGAAACCCATAGACTACATTAATAATGTATGCTTGTTAAAAGATGGTAAATACTTATAACAGTAAAATAATATATTATGTACCTATATCCCAAGTTTCATTCAAATCCGTTCAGCCGTTTAGGCGTGTTTGAGGCACAAACATACAAACATCCTCACAAACTTTCACATTTATAATACATAGTTGGATTATTAATAAGTTACATCAAAAGCTATGGTGGAGGTAGGAGCTTTCGACAATAGGGAATATGCATGTAATTCAAATGATGGTCAAATATTTTTGAAATTGTAGAATTATACCTGTATCAATATTTTTGACCGGATGACCGCAAGTGGCATTACGAGCTGAACGCTTCCCTGCTTCGGAGGGCACGTTAAATTGTCGGTCCCGGCTTTAAGTCGTTAAACCATGACGGAAGCCTTTAGGCGGCCTATAAACTCCGTCACAAGAGTTGGTGACTAGCTCATACAAATTTACTTACTTATCAATATTTTTGATTATAATTTATTTTTGAGCAAGAAATTAATTTACAAAGAAACTGCAGAAAAACTATGGGAAATTCAAATTTGAATCGCGACGCCATCAGACTATTATCTAGGTCAGACTATTACCTCACGTAATAGTCTATGACAACAAAATTGGGAATGCCACCGAATGTGTAGTTGTTTGATGTTTTGCCTGTGAGTGATAGACCATGACGTCACACCACGCGCGCCAAAATGGCCGGCGTTTAAAGTGACCGTGTCTATCGGCTATTTTTAACTAGTTTTTTGAATACCTTAAATTACTTTTATGTAAGCTATCGAATAAAAATATGAAAAAATACATGCATATTCCCCACTAAACAATGATTAGTTGTAGTTTAAACTTATTCCCAGTAGAAGGTACATGACTGTCGCAATTTAAACCTTATCCCACCGACATAGAATCGTATAACTAATGACCCAGATCTCCCATGTTGTATCTCTACACACAGTTGTACTGAAAATTGTTTTCCCAGGTGAGTGAAGCAAAAATTACATTTCTAACCTAAAATTAAATCTTTCCCAGGTACAATGATTCGTTGGAATACCGACACGAATCTTGAGTTACGCACGAAGTTAGGGTACCCTACCCCATTCCATAAATAGACCGTCACCTTCAAACCACAAAGAAATATAGCAAATAAATTCCAAGCACACTCTCGAGAGGACTGGTTTAGTGGTAACGGCCCCGCCTTCCGATCCTAAGATCGTTCAAATCTGTAATAGTACTCTCAAACGGTGAAGGAAAACATCATTTAACCGGCATGTCAAGCGCACGAATAATTTGAGGCGCACCTTAAAATCCTTTCACAACACTGGTCAAATCAAATCAAACATATTTACTTGGGAACATGATCAAAGGTTCTGATGAACTAATTGCAAACGATGATAGCTGCAGTAGTTTTACATAAACTGTCTCGCAGTTACCAACCTCCTTAACCAATAGTTGTTCTTCTATGATCTACAACAGTTGAACAACTGGTTTAAAATAACTAGTGATACGATTTTAGTACAGGAGTTTACTTTGCTTTTTTTTGTGCCAAAACGGTGTTAATCTCTCTATGGAGTGTTGAGAGGAAGGTCCGTGTATTTTAGTCTGTATTCCCAGTGTCGTAGGGTGTCTTACCGCGTGCTGGTTGGCGTGCTCGGTGTCGGCGGAGATGTGGAAGCGGCGCTGGAACTCCGTGGCCGCCGTCTCCATGCGCTCCGCCTGCGACTCGGTGCTGGTGGCGCGGCTGGACACCAACACATCAGTCATTTCCCTGCCCTTATCCCATTTCCATTGACGGCCTCTGTGGCGAGGCGGGCGAGTGCTCGGCTGAGACGCAAGAGGCGCGGGTTCGATTCCCGCTGCGGGAGAAATGTTTGCATGCTCTGCAAATATTTCTTCCGGGTCTGGGTATTGTAGTATGTATTATAAGTATATATTTATAAAAAATAAGTATATATGTATTCTATCAGCCATCTGGTTCCCATAATACAAGCTTTGCTTAGTTTGGGGCTAGATGGTGCTGTGTGATATGTCATCAAATATTTATTTATTTATTTTATGTGGGGTCTTCCATTTCCCTCTATCAGTCATCCTTTCTTACTCATGTCATCTTTCAGACAGTCCATCCATCTTTTCTTCGGCCTACTTCTATCCACGTATCCTTCCACATTCATATCTAACACAGATATAGTCCAAAGTTCTCTTCCAAATGGCTCACAATCTCTACCAATCCCAAACCCCTTGATATTTAAAATTCACAAGCATACATTTTATGATAGCGTCACTTTCAAGCCGAAAAACACGCGATCTTATCCATTGAAATTAGGTAAAAGTGCGTGTACTTACGTGAAGGTAGGCCGCTCCCACTGCGTGGACCGCTCGATGTGGTTGACGTAGTACGTACGACCATTCGCGTCCTGCCTCTCCTCCCAGCCCGGGGGCAGCGGGTCGCCCCCTATGGTCTGCAACAACGAAACAACAATACAACAACTATTACAGCGGACATTGCCCGAGGTCCACCCCCCTTGTCCTAGGTAAACCATGGGCATGGCATGCACAATACACCGCCGCCGGACATCAGTGCAGATCTTTGTTCCCCTATCATTAATAGGCATTTTTATTGCCAGTATTCACCACAATATGCGGCAATTCACAAAAAATGCAACAAAAATTGACCGTGGTCCACCTAGAAGTGAGGTGGACCACGAGCAATGTCTTTACCCACTACACCGCAACAGGACCGACACCATCTCGGCACAGAAAGCAAGGACCTGTCAAAAGGCTCCGCTCGCATTGTAAAAGAAACGATGCATATTCAAAGTTTCAGTCAAATCCAGTCAGCCAAACACAAACTTTCAAATTAACAAAATGAGTATTTTCGGAAATTTACGCAAACAGTTTTTACAGATCATGCAAATATTTTGTTCTAAAAACGACCCGGCACCTGTGTCGGGTTGGCCAGTTGACTAATTTCCCCAAGTACCGGCTGACATGTTGAGCGCCTTCAAACTGACTGACTGAGTTCAGCACTTCGTTAATATACTAATCTGTTATTTACACTCATTCATACAATTCAGGCTCTGCGCCCACTACCCCATTCCATAATCAGACCGTCATCGTCAACGTCGCAACGACTACCTTCTTTTTTACTCGACTGCGAAGGATGTTTGGGATATGTACCTATGTATGTGCATTCTTTTGGCTGAAACTGTAGTCCAAACGGAAAATAAGGTGTCGTTGGATTTTTCTGAATGACAAGATTGTCACAGGCTATATAAAGTGTTAAAAATCCAATATGGCGGCTGTAAGAAGCCATTTTCAATTATTTGGCTGCCTCTGTAGTGGAAACGGCTGGACGGATTTTGACAAATGAGGTGTCATTGGATTCGTCTAAATAACGAGACTGTCACAGGTACTAAAGTGTAAAAAAATACAGTATGACGACTTTTAGAAGCCATTTTCCATGAACTAAAATTTTAGTAATCATTCATTATCATCATGTGTCAAAAAATCTAATATGGCAGATTACTATGTACTAAATTCCACGCAATCGGGTTTATTATTTTGTTAACTAACTTCTTGTTATAGGTACTGGAACTATGACAGTCCGTGTATAGAAGGTGGTAGTGGGATTATGATAAAACAAGCTTATTACCCTTGGTGCATGCTGCCAAGCGAACATAGCGATTAGCGCTTCGCAATAAAAGCTGTATAAATGAAAGGGGACGTACAAGAGCGGCGGCATCGACTAGCTCCCAGTCGTCGCCGGTGAAAGACGCCACCGTGCCCGCTACCTGCCGCAAAACTACTCACTCACTATACTCTTACTACACTTCGTCCTAGCCACGCTAAAGATTACTACACTTCGTCCTAGCCACGCTAAAGATTACTACACTTCGTCCTAGCCACGCTAAAGATTACTACACTTTGTCCTAGCCACGCTAAAGATTACTACACTTCGTCCTAGCCACGCTAAAGATTACTACACTTCGTCCTAGCCACGCTAAAGATTACTACACTTTGTCCTAGCCACGCTAAAGATTACTACACTTTGTCCTAGCCACGCTAAAGATTACTACACTTTGTCCTAGCCAGGCTAAAGGTTAATACACTTTGTCCTAGCCACGCTAAAGGTCAATGTCCTGATTGCAAAAACCATTGTTCTATGTACTACCAACGGGTGTAACTAAAAAGGCGTCATACATAAGTGTCCGAACTCCGAATTTCATTCTATAATTTAAATCTCTAAACATCAAATTCATTCATTTATTTATGTACACGTAAACCTTACGAATTTTTTTAATGATAATGAAAAAACCGGTCTAGTGCGAGTTGAATTCGCACACGAAGGGTTCTGTATCATCGTAACATGTACTTTTTACTCTATGTACTTTTTAGGTAGGTAGCTTTGATGATAGATTACGAACATAAAAAAATGTTTCTTGTATGGGTCCCCCTTTTATTTTTATTATTTGTTGTTATAGCGGCAATAGAAATTAGAAATACACATCACTCTGTGAAAATTTCAACTCTACCTATTACGGTTCATGATATACAGTTCGCTGACAGACGAACGGACAGCGGAGCTTTAGTAATAGGGTCCCGTTGGCACCCTTCAGGTACGGAACCCTAAGAAGGGGAGGGCCTTTGCTCAGCAGCGGGATTCAGTAGGCTCACTAGACTAAATTAGTTTTAGCCTTTTCTGGAACGGTAACGGTCGGTAACGACAGGAATGTAAAATTAATACTAAATCTTTTCCTTTGTCAACATCTCCATGCCTGTCTTTACATCTGCAAAATGAACCCATGGACGACTAACATTACACAATGTGATTGATATGATCAATGCATATGACCTATTGACATTACAAAATGAACTACAATTCACAAAAGCAATTACTTACCTAAGCATAGCACGCGAAAAGCGTTTTAAGGCACCCGTCGCACGACCGACGGGGAAGCGATTAGCTATCGACTATTTCTCCGCTTAAGAAAAGTACAATACCTATAAGTAGGTAAGTTCGTATGAGCTAGTGGCCAACTCGTGTGACGGACATTTTAGGCCGCCTGAAGGCCTCCGTCGTGGCTTAACGAAAAGACGGGACCGACAATTTAACGCGTAATTATTTTTTTTTAGGAATCATGTCATCTATTTTAGTGACAAGAAAAACTGCATACATACATTAAAAAAAAAACTTGTACTCAGTTCGGGAATCGAACCCGGTCGTATGTATTGAAAAATAAAACTTACATTATTTCTATTTAGATATCGATTGTGTAGGTCATAAGCAGTAAATGTTACTATGAAACATGATATCTAAAATGAATAAAATGCACTGTAGCGCACCATACAAAGGCACAGTGGTAATATATCGTCACTGGAAAGGCAAATTTACGTAAGCGCCAGAAGGCCATTTCGAGAAAAAGCCGTTTAAAGTGTTTTTTCGTTTTTTAATCATAACTTTTTACCTAATTATCGAATTTTGATGACGTCAACGTAAGATTTCATTCTTTTTAATTTTCTATGTCCAGTAATTCATAATATGAATTGCTGGACATAGAAAATGAAAGTTGAAAATTAAGAAAATGAAAGTTTAAATCCGTTTAATGTTTTTTTTCTCGAAATGGCCTTTGGCGCTTACGTAAATTTGCCTTTCCAGTGACGATATAATTATAGCTAGGTCTGTGATGGCGTTTAGTGCAGCTAGCAGTGATGTAGGTTACCGGCTGCACGCTGCCGAGCTGCGGCGCCGGCTCCACCATCTCCCAGTCCTCGGCGGGAGGCGTCTCCTCGCTGCCGGGCTCGCCCGCGCGCCCCACCAGCGCGTGGTACACCTCGATGTAGCCGCGCACTCGGGACCGCGCACTGCAAATACAATTTTATTTATAAGCACATAAGACAGCTTTTTGAATGAAGCACATCATCATCATCTTCCTGCCCTTATCCCACTATATGGGGTCGGCACAGCATGAACCTTGGATCATGCTGTAAGAGTTTTGGCTAAGGTGTTTTATGACCGGCCGCCCCTGCCTGACGTCAACCCTCCTTGGGAATACTTGCTTATTGTATCTCATCATGTTGGAGAGGATACTATCCCTTAGTCGACTTTATTTATAAGCACATATGACAGCTTTTTAAATATATTTTTCACTGAAACTGTCACACTGTCAGATTTTTGGGATAAGGGTCCACCTCTATGTCACGCACTTGGGATCGCGCTGGAAAAATTAATTTTATACATAAGACACTGTATGAAAATGTCAATATGCAATATGTAATCTGATTTTTAGGATGAACGAATTGGTTTTTTAATTGGAAAATTCTTTATTCCGGATAGTTTTGGAGTAAACTAACGTAAAAAAGGCCTTACTTTACTTAAATTTTATAAGTTCCAAGTTATTATGAAGAACTAAAGTACTAGCTTTGCCAATAACTCCGTACTATGATTTTACTTCTTATTTCAATTTTATTTACACAACATCTAATTCACACAATAGCCAAAATACAACAATAACGTCTTTTTTCATGCATTTGTATCAAATACAACGATTACACACATAGATATTTCTAGCTACTTGCAAATATAAGTTTTCAGTTCACCCATCAAATCAAACTGCCACACTTGTGTATTTTGTACACATCAATCTATCTAGAACAACGCACAAACATATACATAACCACAATATAACAACCCTCAGCATCAACTGTTATAGCCAAGGAGAAACCGTCTGAAAAACGATGGGAAGATTAAACGTCAAAAAAATTTACAACGTCCGACGTGATGTGACCATTTCCTGGAAGATAGGGTTCTGTTGTGCATGTTCCTTAAATTAATTTGACAGTCTCAAGAATATTGCTGCCTCTTTCTAATCGACAGAGCCTCGTAGGGAATACGAAAGTTTCATCTATAAATTTTAGGTTGTCCCTGTCGTTAGAAAGAGACAGCACTATTCTTGAGACTGTCAAATTAAATTTAGGAAAATGCGCAACAGACAATCTTCCAGGAATGATGCCAAATGTCCCGGCAAGTATCGCAAGAGACGTCGGTCGCGTGACATCGCACGACAAGTCTAGCAACATTACGCGCCAATAATGTGGCAAAAAATGTGTCGCGAGACACCCTAGAGACATGACATCGCCCAACTTCTCTCGAGATCTCTACAGACACGTTGACGCCTTTTATCCCCTGTGAATACGAGGCTTAGGCTGCGTCCAGAGATGTGCAAAGTAGCTAAGCGGTGTGCTAGGAAAAATCAACCAATAACATTACTTCATTGAATGTGTGACGGATATTGATGTTAGTGAAGTTTTGTTAGTGGATTATTCCTTACTCACTACCCAGTTACGTGGTACATCTTTAAGGGGAGCACAGCCGTGATACCATAGCACTTAAAAAGAGGCAAAATAAATAAAACAGGCGTACGAAGCGCATGCAACACTTACACAGACCTGCGCGGGCGCAATGGGTACTTGACGGCGGGCGCGCGCGCTGTGGCCGCGCTCTCGCCCGCGACGGCTGCCAGCGGCACCTCCACCATGCCGAGGAAGTCATCGCGCGTCAGCCGGTTCTCGTCGAACACTTGGATCAATAGCTTGTGCTCTTGAGGCTTCACCTGTCAACCACACATCGTTACACATGCCCCAACTTCACAGCGAGCCGAAACTTTTATCACTGCGAGGGAGATTGTTTTTAGGGTGTGCGTCATGTGATGACAGTTGTGTCACTAGTTCTTTCGAACCAGTGTGGTGAAAGGATTTAAAGTGCTCAAAGGCTCCCTTCGTGCACTTGAAACATATATTCGAACTTTAGGTATGAATATGGGTACAAGGGTAGAGGTAGACTGAAGAAGAGATGGATGGATCGCGTGAAAGATGATATAAGTAAGAAATGTGGAAGAAAAACACATGTTGTGCGGACCCCACATAAGATGGATGAACTGAGGTATCGTTAGATTCGTCTAGGTTAGGTTGGCAGAGGATATGAAGTGTAAAAATACAATATTACATAAATTCTATGCAGTTGGATTTTTGTAATATACCTCTTTCTAAGTAACACGATCCTGCGCTAGTCTTGTCCATATACTTTGTATCTTCAATGTTTTTATAACTACCATAGTTGTTTTTGTTTTCTTTTACAACTTACTCTGAATACAAACTCCTGATTCCATACTGGGTTCAAAGTCTGGAAAAAATAATATTTAATCAGTTTTATACATTTTTAATTCCAAGGGCAAATCCATCTCGTAGAGTGCCTACCTAATTATTAGTATGTTAAAAATAATGATTTATGGTTATGTTATTACATCAATGATTTCATCTAAGAGTTTCCTTATTTTTGAATCCGCTTGTCATAAGTTCTATTGCTTACAATAATTAATTATTATAGACCTAAAATGTGTAATGTCACCGTAAAATTGTAAACACCGTTAGATTATAATCTCGCGAGATTGTAAACTGTCGAACATCTGCTGAGATCGAAATTTGTAGATTAGGTTAGTTAGTGAAAAACTACGCCGAAGCGCCAGAAATTTAAAGCAGTTAAATTGCAAGCAGTATGTTACGGTATCTTTAGACAGTTTACAATCTCGCGAGATAGATTACAATCTAACTGTATTTACAATTTTACAGTGACATATACACTAAGAACAAATGTACTAGCTGTGACCCGCGGCTATGCTCCTTATCTATATACAAATTCCTTTATCCGTTACGGCGTAAATTGAGGCACAAACAGTCTGACCAATTTTTTGCATACAACTTATCTCTAGAGAAATCAAACATTTTAAAAGAAAAAAAAATCGTTTGCGCCTCACCTTTTTCTTGGTCTTGGTGAGAAACGTCTCGATGGTGACGTCACCGTCCACCTTCTGCAGCTCCACCCGGACATAAGGATCGCTGGAACGTACGAAACGTAATCAGTACACATTCCTCAGTGAGTCATAGGCTCATAGCTGATATCAGTGTGTCATCAAAGCATATTTTTCGACCACAAACTTATTTTAGGAATTATATTTATAAAACGTCTTTGGCCTCTTAAGTGATTTCCTGTTGGCATAAAGATCTTGTGTAGGTACCTGCAGCACGAGAGGCATTCTGCAAATCTTCCGGGTGTTGTACTATGTTACTCGTAGTTTCTAACACCCAAGACACAGGGAATCGTATTATGGTCCCAGGGCTATGTGACTTTTGCCTGTATTGTTTTAGCTCTATAATAAATTGTATGCCAGTCTACACGCCACCCGACCTTCAGTCACATACATTATATCAACGACCTAACGGTTATAATCGTTATAACCATGCCATTATGTCATAACCCACTGCCAATCCTATCAGTGAAATGGCGACCTTATAACGGAGTATCGACTGCGACAATATCACCTGGTACTTTAGAACTTACACCTATGGACTGCAAAACTAGTTGCCTAGTTTCCTTGCTAAAGGAACTACTCCGAAAATTTATATTTCAGCTCATAAAAAAGTAAGTTCGTATGAGCTAGTGGCCAACTCTTGTGACGGAGTTTTTAGGCCGCCTAAAGGCCTTCACTTGGCTTAACGACTTAAAAGCCGGGACCGATAATTTAACGTGCCCTCCGAGGCACGGAAGCGCTCAGCTCGTAATGCCACTTGCGATCACTCATCTCAATATTGTGATCGCGCACAACGTTGCTTAACTTCAACGATCAATCAAGAACGTCTAAGCAAGCTACGCCACGAGCGCTTCATTTCAGCTCATGACACACCATAAGGCAAATATGTTAAAAAAAATAAGTTGTGAGGATGAGAATCCAATCTCGAATCCTTCGAGACAGGATGGCGGGAAACCTCAATAGATCGAGATGGTGTAGGTAAAAACACAAGCTCAGCAATGAGGGGATGTAGGTAAAAAAAACGAAAGCAAATCAAATATTTGTCTCCCACTGTAACGACTCCTTTTGAAAATAAAAACTGAAATACGAGTAGGTACTTGTCACTAAGGCTGTTCACACACATAGTACTTTACACATTACACACAATAATGTAGACACGATCGGTGCAATCACGTAGGTATAAAGGGGAAAGCCCTGTGGAGTCCAGTTCTAGTTCGTCTGAGTCTGGGGACTACGTAGACGGCCTTGAACGTGTAGGTACCTAAGTACCTACCTAGGTGCTGCGGTCACGGCATGCGATCACACGGCTACTACAGTTATAGATTAAATATGAATTCGCAAATATGTTAAGTAACATCAAGGTTAGATTAAATAAACCTGCTGTGGGACAACTTCATAACAATTGCCGTTATGTATTTTTATGCCTTTGGAGTCTTCAAAATAATGAGCTAACAATAGCACGTCAAGTAACTATTGTACGAAAGGAGCCTTTTTGAGGCGCACTTTCTTCCTTTCACCACACTGGTTTGAAAGGACTGATGACACGAGTAGTCGAACCTACGTCAACAAGGATTGCAGAAAGAATTTATTTTTGCAAATTCTTTACTGTTCCTTTGTAATGTTGAGGCTTGAGTCAGATGGTGATAGTGCCATACCCAAATAGATTAACGTTTTCAAGGGATTCCCCATTGAGATGCCAGTTAAGGATCTTTTGTAATGTACAAAATGTACTTACGAGTTAATTGGACCCTTGATATATATTGAAAATAGCTAGTTATCCTAGGAAATTACGTCACAGACAAATGGGTAGATGACCTAAAACCCATTGTGAGTCTTATGAATCACCCAACAGTTTTGTTTTTGATACAAGTTCTGTTAGGTATTCTCATTCCCACATTTTTAATACCACTGAACTCACTGCCATATGCTGTTAATCTTTAACCTGTGATGCCCACCACTTACTAAGTTCTTCTGACTAAAGTAACTTTATTCTTAATAAGTAATACAAAAACCATTTTAAATGTTTCAAAAAATAATTATATCCAGAGTCTAGATTCTAGACTTTAAAGGATCAGTGCTTATTGTCCAAGGATATTCTGTCATCTACATAAATTTCTAATTATATTGTTATAATTAATGTAGAATTAATGTATGTTTTAGATTATCTTGATTGATATTGTAAACTTTATTTGATGATTCTATTGTTATTTTGTGAAATTATTTATTTTGCATTTAGAGAATACAAACATACAAACTGACTCTTACTAACATACAGATGCGATTGATCTGTGTGATTGACACATCTGTTTGTATGTTGTGATCTAAATTGAGTACATAATTGCCAAAAGAATATGTTTTAATTTTATTTTAATCATGAAGTGGCGTGGTGGGCTATTGCTCGGCAGAAACGCAAGAGGCACGAGTTCGATTCCCGCTGCGGAAGAAATGTTTGCATGTTCTGTAAATATTTCTTCCGGGTCTGGGTGTTGTGGTACCATGGTACTCATAGTTTCTGATACAGGGAATCCTAGTGTGGTGTCATGACTATGTATGTGACTGTTGGGTGTCATTTATTTAAAGAAAAAAAAAGTATAGTCTTATATTATAAGAATCTTTGTCCTGACTGACTGACTGACTGACTGACTGACTGACTGACAGACAACGCACAGCCTAAACCGCTGGACGTAGAGACTTGAAACTTTCAGTGTAGGTAAACCTTGGTACGTAGGGGTGTACTAAGAAGGGATTTTTCAAAATTCGACCTCTAAAAGGGTGAAAAGGGATGAAAACCTGGAATCAATTTTTGGTTTAAAACTGCACATAACCTATATCAAATTAAAGAGCCGATTTTTCTCATTTAGTTGATGTCATAATTACCTGTAAATTCTTTATTTTTGGTATGTTTTTCATGAAAAATAGAATACTTTTATTTTGACATATGACAGCGATGATACCGCAGATTATTAATAGATGATACAAAACATATGGAAAAGGAACTGTCAATGTCAAATTACCTGTGAAAGGAAGCATAAATTATTACTGGTCTAATAAGTTTCCAATCTTGATTATTCATGGAGTTCTGACGTAATTCTACGTCTGATAACTAGATGTCGCTGCTAATTCTGTGTCTGTAAATCCTAGAACGCGTTATCGTTGCGTTTTGAAAAGTTTACCTTAACTCTCAAAATTTTTATTAAATTCACCGAAATGTCTTAATTTTTAGATTTAGGTATGTTTGTTACTCTTTCACGCAAAAACTACGGAATATACTTACATACCCTATTATTCATATTCGTTCGCTAATGTTAGCCATTGCTTAAAGTTAGCCCTGTCACTGTTTGTCGTTATGAAATGGTAAGAGATGGCAATACTTTAGTCATCGTTTAGCGTACACTATATTATAATGAATAATGAGGATAGTAGGTACCTACGTGTGCTGGAATGGGACATAGGGTACTTTTTATCTGGGTACCGCGTGAGCGAAGCCGCGGGCGGCTGCTAGTTACACTATAAATAATTTGACAATACATACCTAGCACCAAATATGTCTTTCTTAGCCAATGAGTAAGCCCCTACAATCTTCAGTCGAAGCAGGAAGCTGTTCTCGTCAGTCTGAAAATAAAACATAAATCTAATTAGGAAACTAATATCTTACTTAGATTATAAATGCGAAAGTTTGTTAGGAGGTTTGTATGTTTGTGCCTCAGACACGCCTAAACAACTGAACGGATTTGAATGAAGCTTGGAACATACATAGTGTGCGTGCTGGAATAACATAAAGGTACCTTGGTACCACATGAGCGAAGCCATGGGCGGAAGCTAGTATTATAATAATAATCACCATAATCTTCATCAGCCTATAGAAGTCCATAGCTGGACCTAGGCCATCCTAAACAATTTTGTGCTGCCTCCATTCACCGGTAATATCCAATAGAGTAAAGTAAATATTGATGAAAACTATCCAAAATCTACTTCCATATGTTGCAATATAGTTTTACCTTTGAATAAAACTAGCTGTAGCCCCAGGGTTTCATTCACATAGAAACAAAATATAGCCTATCAGGGATAGTGTAGCTTTCTACAAACAAACTTTACCTCTTTATCATAATTTCTTCGAAATTAGAAACTTTAACTAACCCCCGAATACTCAAACGCGACTCAGAGTTGAGCATGTCTCAACTCACAGTTTTTTGACAGTTTCTCATGAAAATCTGTAAAAAAATCGTCATTTGAGACGTGCTCAACTTTGAGATGCGTTTGAGTATTCTGGGGTAAATGACATACTTTTAAGATCCCAATCCTAATAAAACTAGGTGGGAAATAACAATGTTCTAGCTATAATTTGGTCTTTTTTTTTTGTAATTTGAATGTAATGTAAAACTCTCAATACCATTAATATGGTAATATAATGAACAGAAGAAAACATTCATTTGGGATCATCAGTAAGATGTTATTGAACCAATGATGTTTGTTCACAAAAAATAGGCTCAAGATAAAGTAAAATAGGTCTGTTTGGGAAATTATGGTCTTCAAATACCTATCTATCAATACAGCCGGAAACACACACAGTTAGGTAAAGGTGACTTCTCTAAAGCTTGTGACTTTATTGTTTACTTCTTCTTTAGATGATCTTATCATTTATCATTTACATATAAATATCTTATATTATTTTTTAGAAAGGTAATCCTTTACTAATAAAATTGTTATGTTCATCAGATTAGTTTTTTACCAACTGGAGAGTCTTTGGAGCAACAAGGCAGTATGTTTTCAAAGAATATGCTATGAAAGTCGATGTGACCTACGAGCCACTCGCCCTAAACACTGAACTTGGACAGCAAATCCCATTAGAGATTAACCTCCAGAGGACACCCACTCAGTTCTGGTATTAACTAGTACATATATGTCAAATCTGCTATTCAAAAACTTAAACGCATAAATTAAGACAATCGTTCCGCATTATAAAACGCATTTAAATGGTAATCGTACACAAGGACAAGTTGTTGTGAGACCAAAGGACTTGTAAGTATGCAACATTTTCCTGAATAAGTTAGAATAGGTACGTACACGCGTATCCGACTGCCAAGCCATCACCCATGTGAAAATATACTAATTGATAAAACAATAAGAAACAATCCACATTCCTCCTGGCGACGTACTACACGAAAACAACTGTTTGTAAAATGTTATGACACGTTCTCCAACTCTGGTACACCGAAACTTCACAACTTGTTATACAGTGTGTTGGCATTAGCGACAACTTTAAAACAGGCACCAAAAATCTAAACACCGAAACTTTACGAAATGCCTAGAAATACTTGAAACAATAAAAACTAAAATGCAGGAACCACTGTGACAAAGTGACAGCAGAATGGATGACTCGACTTATGACAGTTGCGGTGAGCGGCATGACAGCTTGAAGTTATAAACATTACCTAGTATTATTTTATTGTCTCTGTCGTTTATGCAGAGTTAAAGGGAGAGAGGTATAACAAAATAGTAGTGTTCCAAATAAAATAGTCATGCTAATCAAATGTCAAAAACGTCATTTAAAAATTTGACGCATTACGCTCCATTACACGCATAATGCTGAACCACATACCACCTAAAAGTATTGATCAACGATGGAAAAAAAAGAAGAACCTAAGGGGTTAATGCTTTAATTATGCTTTATTGTACTCTGCTACTAAAATGGGAAAAATAAGATTAAAGAACTCCATCTATGTTAATAGGACTACTCTAGTCTAACTAATCTTGTAAGTACGCGCGCCCTTACGTGCAATCCCACAAACGATGCACTTAAAGCACTGAAGTAACCTACAGTACAGCCTCGCACTATTGCTTATGTTCTGCTTTATTTACCTCATATTGCAGAGAAAATCTAGGTTCGGGCCTCGTAGAATTCTGCAGATGCCGAGAAGTCAAGGACATGGAGCGATTCCTGCCAGTACCGGACGCAGGCGGAGTGGTTGCGCTCGCGAACTCAAACGGCCTGATGTGATGCATCGTGGAAGAAAACGTTCGAAGATCTAGCATTTCTCAGCACTAGCTCACAACACATTTCACCATCACTTTTCTGGACATCCAAATTCACTGAATCAAAAATATTCACAACAAATCGCGCACAGAGATATAGATGGCGTCGATGCGAAACATATGACGCTGTAATCTTATCAGCACAAGAAATGGGCACGATAAAAGAAGTGTACCCATACAATTAGCATCGCACTGATAAGTCCGGCGTGTCATGTGAAGTATGCCCGATTACTGCCTCCGTTTCATTAGGTACGGCTCGGATGATAACGGTATCTTCAACAGTATTCATGCTACATACCTACCTACTGTGTTCTTTTTCTCTAATGACCATTGTATTAACATATTATGCAGATGCAGACATATTTGGTACGTCACCAGTTATTTCAAGAGTTTTGGCGTAAAAAGCATAGGTAGGTATATATAGGCTACTTTAGTTTACTAGTAGCGGCAGTAGGTACTAACTAACCTACGAAAAATACTTCAACTGCGAGTGAATCTAGGTGAGTAGGTAGGTATTTTGAAACCAGAATTTGTTTGCATAGTAAACTAAGTTTTCTTGTACTAAATAGGTAATATCGTCACCAGGTCACCGAATATGCCTAAATACTTTGGATTTAACTGCATCTATAGACCAAAAGTTGTCACATACATGGAAATTGATTTATCTAGCTTCTATAGGCATAGAATAATTAATAGTGTACAGAATGAGTTCTGAAAAACTCTCATGACTGAGATTTCCCGTTTTGAAATAGGCGATATTAATCAAAGGTGTGCATGCCCAACTAGGAAGGCGAAGGACCAAATAAGATCTCTAAACTGTCCGCTAGATGTCGTCTTTAATGACTAGATAACAGAACAGGAGCGTCTGAATTTAAAAACAAACATTGATCTTTTTGAAATAAAACAATCAATATGTAATCAAATCAAATCTTTATTTTAATTATACCAATAGATAGGTGCAATATCTTTAGAAACCACACAAGATTACAATACTCCTTTTACAATCTGCAACAATCATACCCAACTACAGTAGGCAAACATAATAATAATAGTATGGAAATACTAATTAAACGTTTGAAAATTAATTATAGTTAAATTATTGTATGTTAGTAAGTACTTACAAATAATTAAAGTTTGGTTCGGTTTCCATAAGGCACGTAATAGGCCGTAGATAGCGGGTTAAATTAAAGCTTACCTAATATTTAACTAGCTTCCGACAGCGGCTTCGCTCGAATGGTACCTGGATAAAAACTAGAGTTTATGCTTCTAGGTCTCAAACTAAATCTAATCAAAGAAAAATAAATTATAAACACATGAATGGTTTTACATAAATGGTACAAAAAAGTTGAGCGCGTAGGTACCTTGCACAAAACTATATTTTAGGTAAGTAGGTACCTACATTACGTTTATTTTTATTTAGCATGAGTTTGATACTCTATTGTATCATGCTCGATGATTGTATCAGACACTGATAATAATTGGACTTGTTATTCTTTACAAGGTACCTATGTGATACACGATATCGTCAGTCACGATCTTTAGGCCAATGTCCTTGCTTTACCAGACAAGTCGCCCACCTCACCTAGAAAATACGTAGTACGTAACTACTTACCTAGAATACTAAAACGGAAAACGTACTATTGATTAGCGTAAGCGCATAAATCTTCGACAGGCATAAATGAATAAAGAAAGTATCTGTTATTGTTGTGGCACATTAATATTCATTACTAGAGGACACTTGCATACATAAATGTCGCGACTTAGACGCGCTTACCTAAGTCAAAGAATACTAACTATACCTACACATTATTAATTCTATTTTGGGATCTTTTACACATCGAAAAATAATGAAACTTAAGCAAAGTTCTGACCAAATAAATGGATAGATTATATTTATTTTCTTAAGATTTTAAAAAACATTGGCTAATAGTGTTTGTAAGCCTGTCAGATTTTTCTAATAGGTTCTGTTTAAAAAATATTCAGAACACATTTCAATAGATTCTGATGTAGGTATTATGGTAGGAGTCGTTGAGTAGGTTAGGTACCTTATCTACTCAAAGCTCAAGGAGACGATACCTCGCTAAATTTCCGTCTACCTAGTACCTACAAGAGATCATAAAAAAACATTTTTGTTATAAATGAGTCAAGTTTCCGGCAAAATTATAAGCATGATTATTTATTGCGTTATAGACGTATTTACACGAAAACCAGGTTTGAATCTATAATATAATCTGGAATCTACTGGGATATGAAACTCGTTTATTGTGTTATATTCTTCTCTAGACAAATACTGCTAAACTGGACATACAATTTATGTTTAAACAAACTTTCGCGATTATTATAATGAACTCTTGTGGCTGGAATCTACTGGTATATGAAACTCGTTTTATTGTGTATATTCTTCTCTAAGCAAATACTGCTAAACTGGATATACAATTAGGTAATGTTTAAACAAACCTTAGGTAAATAAAGCTTGCGACATAAGTTTTCAGTTTTGACACCTTAATTTAACTATTATTACTTAACTTAAAAGTTCCATAAACATGTAATAGAAAAGTAAGTTTTAGGTTAAGCATGGGCGGTTTGTTTAGCTATTTAGCTACGGTACCTACCTATAATGGCTACTATTACTGTATAGCTAGCTAACCTCTGAACGGGGCGCACTGTGGTTCGCGTCTATAGAAAAGGTCGGACATAGGATTTTTTTAAGTCGCATAAATAAATATCAATTTGATTATACCATTCGTTTGCTACGCGAGCCGGCCGGCGCGACGCCGGAACCGCAGGTAACCTGGTTTCTGTGTGCTTAAGCTCATGACATGAACAATTTTGCCAGTTGATCTATGCTGTGATATAACTGCTCTTGGGAGCTTACTGGCGAGCGTGAAAGTTAATTTTATGAATAGAAAGTACTCTACTGCAATAAGTGTTTGTCAATGAAAATGAGATTTCTTTAAACGGAAATTAAAACAAGGCTAAATAAATATTTCGACATAAGTTTAGAGTTAATGTAAATATTCCAAAAGAGCACCAAAGTGGTTATAATAAAATTAAACTACAAACATAAAAGTTAAGCAAAAAAAAAATCAGTCTTAGTATTTAACAGGTTAAAGTATCAAATCAAATAAAATCATAAATATGACTACAAAATTGATGTAGTTAAAGTAATAATAGTAATTATTGAGTTCAATAAAGTACTACTTATACTATCAAAAAAGTACTTTTTAGTAAATAGTAGCTGTTCTGTTTTTTATTAATTTATGAGTTCAAAGATGAGATAAATAAGTTTTTTAGAGAGACTATAATATGCCTACTACACAATAGCTTACCTTCAGTTACCTACTAATAAAACTTATTAGCAATATGGAATGTAAATTAGGTACATTAATTGACTTACATCTAAGAAAAGGCACACCATGTCCTAAGTACATAAAATAAGTATCCAAAAATGGCTCTAAATTCCTGTAGGTACAAGAGTAAGTAATAAGTTTCAGTAGCTGCTTACAAAAGTAGGGTTGTTCCTATTTTCAAACTGTAATAAACTTTATTATTTTATGTTATAGTTTCAGTCATTGATTTTTTATAAGAATCATAATTTTTTTATAATCGAAAGTATTTTATGTTATGCAATTCCAAAGTTTCGATATTAATTCAAATGTTTAAGGTGCTTCCATAGCAAAAACTGTACTTTAGATTATATAATCACCTAAGTGTCCTATCTTGGCTTATAAGTAATACTAAAAACACTTCAAAATAATTATGTGTCTTATTCTAAAAATGAGTAAT
Organism: Scotopteryx bipunctaria; assembly: GCA_949320045.1. Classification (NCBI taxonomy): domain Eukaryota; kingdom Metazoa; phylum Arthropoda; class Insecta; order Lepidoptera; family Geometridae; genus Scotopteryx; species Scotopteryx bipunctaria. The sequence continues at coordinate 495,610 of OX439458.1, read as the reverse complement.
CATAACCTAAACAACTAAATTCAGATCTCTATTAAATTCTGATTAAAACTGGTCCCAACTCTTTGGATTCCAAGGTACAATACCTGAATCATTCAACTGATTTGTTTATTGCAATCAAATTGCTTACTGAATCTTGCAACCCCTTCTCTTTTTCATCTCTGCCTTGCTTTTCTTCTTGGCCAGTCCTTCCGCAGTGATGTCAGATATTACCGACAGTCTTTTTGAGGGATCGGCCCTGCCATCCCTCAAGTCGGTGGAGCTGGTTTCCGGAGGGAATGTGGAGCTGTAAAGGTTATTGTTCTCACTGTAGCTATGAGGTAGAGGTCCTTGTGTCTCCTTGGGCTCATCAGTAGGATAGTGCGAGGCTGGTCTGATGCTGACAGGGTCTGGGAACCGAGGCTTCTTGCCCACCGCTGGCGGGAGCGGGGGCTGTCTGTGCTGTATAGGGTTTGCTCTCTTATCTGTCTCAAAGGATCTTGAATGGGCATGAGATATTGAACTGGATGTACCAGCTTCAGAGTGCTGGGAATAAAATTCTCTAGAAACTTCCAATGACTGCAAGGCACTAGATTTGGATTGAATGGTTTCTTTCTCAAATGGCTCTACATAGTTCAAATCTGAGTCAACAGACTTGCACAATCTGAGGCGGTTTTCATTTATTAAGTCTTTGGGATTGCTGTAGGCATCGCACAGCGTTGCCTGTGGTTGGGCGAGGTTAGTCTCTCGCTCCATCTGCTGAGCTGCCATTCTTTGCTGTTTTTTGAGTAAAGCTTTTTGCCTTGCCTTCTCCTTGGCTCTTTGGAGCTTTTTATACTCACGCTCTTGCAACAAACGTGCCAACTCTCCATCCTGAGCTTCTACAGCACATCTCATATCAGCTAAGAGAATGTCCCTGTCCTGAACTTCAGTACTCAGCTCTCGCGCCAATCTAGCATCTCTTTCTTCCTGTTCCAAGCGCCTCCTCATCTCCTCAAGCTCCAAGGGAGAAAGACCTAGTTCCTCAGGGTTAAGGTCTTCCCCGGTGGAGGGAGTCGGGAGCGTCGGAAGCGGAGCGGCGCGTGAAGAGCTCGGTTGTTGAAGTACATCGGAATGCTGACGTCTCTGACGGCGGAGGTTTATTTCCGCCATTTCTCGCGCAATTTCTGCGTCGATCTCGGCTTGGCGGCGGCGCGCGAGCTCCCTGAGCTGCGCCTCGTGCTCGATGCCTTGCTGCTCGCTGAGCGCGACGGGGAAGTCCTCGCGGATCTGCTGGTTCCGATAACGGTTCTCGGTGAGGTGCGAGCAGATCTCGCGGTCTTGCAGGCGATGCGCCAGCGCGCCGTCCGCGCGCACCACCCACTGCTCGCGCAGGTCCGTCACGTGCCCGAACTTCGGCATCGTATCGCTCGCCTGGAACCGGGCCATCGCTCACGAGAAAGCCAGCCTTCACACCCAAATAAACACACCGAGTTACCGCAGCGCGTTCCAATACTTCATTTGATTTGAGCACGAGACGAGCGTGTATCTACGAATGTGAATATAAGAATATTACGCGAATGCACATTGAACTTTCGTTTCATTCACGACACAAAAGACTTTCCTCGCGTTCCGTGAGAGTATCGAACTATAAACTTTTTACGTTTCCCCATGTGAACTCCGCGCGAACAATAGTGAGCAATGTTTGATAATCTACATAATTAATTCTGATGGCCATTCATTTATCCCTACTCCAAACAAACAAAGCAGAAGGTTGCTTGCTGGTTGGTGCTGCTGGAAAGGAAGGAATTTCCACGGAATTTTATGAAATTCTAAAAAACTGGTGTGACAGGTTGACACGCATGACAAAACACAAAACAACTTTATTTTTCGTCTGACTCTGACATTCATATCGGACAAAATAAAAACATGACATTGACAGAAATTTATTTTTTGATTGATCGAGTACCGGCCGGTCGCTTTCGGCCGGAGGTTTGTCGGAGGTTCGTCACCGGCCGCCGCGATTAGTCGCGCGCGATACGTACGAGGTTTGATTTAAATGAAAGGTAAGCAAAGCTATTGGCGGTGACGTGACGGGGTGCGCCGGCCTGGTGTGGCGTTTGCTTCATAGGCAGTCGAGTACAATTAGACGGGTACTTAATACAATAAAATAGAAAATAGGAGTTTCAGTACCCGCGGTATACCTACCTCTACCTACCTATATAACAAAAACTACGAGTTTTCAAAAGTCGAACCCGCACTCAGGTGAAACCACACCAATATCAAGTTCTACTGCGTCGAGAGCGATGTCAGATTATTGTGTGTGCGGCCCTGATATCTCTCAGACTAAGAATCAGTGTTTTTAAGCACTTTAATAATAATAATAAAACTTTATTTCAGTCAGACACAGGTCCATAGAAAAATACAACACTAAAGTTAGGTACTTACATTAAGAATATAAGAATATGAGCTTTACTTTGCTAAGGAGTGATCCTTTGCTATCCATTTTTGAAGGATTACCAAAGCCATAAGGGGGGTGGCGGCGACCGGGGTGTAGCAGGGAAGAGGACCGGCCGGCGGCGGCACAGGCTGCTCTAACGCGTTGAACTGTTTTTCATACAATCATATGCCAGGGGTTTTATGAAAAGTAACGAAATCGAAAAAATAATATTTTTTTATACTTAATTTAATCGAGGAAAGAATCAAGATACAATACAATTTTCTTCACGTTACTATTTTTAATTTTGAAAACATTGCATTTTCAAGAATCCGGAGTCGCCGTACCAGCAAGAAACCGTCTCCTCTGCGAAGTGCGCGGACATTTGAACAGCTGACAATCCACACAGCCACAATCTAGTCCAGAAATACACTATTGTAAAAAAAAAATGTTCCTAGGGGGTGTTACGCATTCAAGTGAGCAACTCAAGTGCCAGTTGCATATGTGAGAAATATGGTAATACCTACTCCTAATCTGAAAGTCCTAACTCTAAATACCTGAAATGACCTACAAGTATAATATAGGGAATTAAAGCAATAGGTTAGTAATATAAAATTTAGTAAATACCTGTACCTTTGTCCTAAGCTAGCTATGTAGATTACCTATTATTTATTTTGGTAATAAAACTGATTTAGGAACACAGGTATTATTTTAAAGAAACACAAAAGGAAAGAGCTTTACAAAGGGTATATTAAATATTCATAACAAATGATAACTTTGGCATATTAAATAGAACATGGCATAGAGCAAGTAGGTACCTACACATACATACACGAACATACATAGTCACAATAAATAAATCTTGTTAGAGAGCAGGTAGGTACACATAAACACATGAACATACATAGTCACAATAAATAAATCTTGTTTAGAGAGCGAGTAGGTACACATAAACACATGAACATACATAAATCTTGTTAGAGAGCAAGTAGGTACACATAAACACATGAACATACATAGTCACAATAAATAAATCTTGTCAGAGAGCAAGTAGGTAACACATACACACAATATTCAGAACACAGAAAATGGTTACAGTACATAGATTATGAGAATTTAGAGTAAAGTTACAGAGTTGGTACTTAACTTGGATTCCTTGCCGTTGTTCCAGTCGATGTGCCGGTAACAACCCTTACCTCCCTATTTATACTCTGCCAGAATCACAAAATGTTCGTTACAAATTGGACCAATCACAGACCAAGGATCTTCTAGCCCAAATATCTTTACAAAACAGTAAGAGTAACAATGTATGGTATGATAAAACTTTGTTGAAAATGTAAACAATGGTTACAGAAATCTTTATAGTCAATAAATCGTATTAATTAACCAGATATTTGGATAAATCGGATCGACCAATCACAAAGGGCTTATAAATATCTTTGTTTCTAGGATAATAAAGCAAATCCTAAATTGGCAGATCTCTTTTAAAACTTGTTAGATGAATTATACAATTTTTATTAGAAACTAATCCTATTTAAATAATAAATATGTTTGTTAACGATACGTAAACAATTCTAGTCGTATATCCATTTCTTTACTATTTATTTCTATCTTACGATATAACAATAATTAATGGGTAATGACTACTTCATAAATCACATTTGGCTTAAACAATACTACTTTAATCTTATTTACTAATTGAAATATAACAGTATATAAAGTCACTTATTAAATAACAGGTTATTGATCTTATGTTCCGTTCAGAAATTGGTTTTACTATGTTCTCCTTCTAAAACATGTATCTTTATTGACAAGATGCAATATTTGACATTGACATCTGAAATGGATCGATTGATCTTTTTATTGGTAAATAATCAACTGACTTTTACACTGACATACTAAACAGATTAATATAATCATAAATGAGACATCTGTTATTAGTAAAATGCGATTTGACATTGACATTTTTAAACAGATATAATGTTTTTGAATTCAAATAAGCAAAATATTCCTTTAACTCAAATATTACCCGTCACGGCCATTCTGACATGTACTTCGCTCTCGAAGTACCTAGGTATTTACATTTAGGTAATCTTACAAATAAAAGTGAGAGAAAAAAAAAAAACTAACAATTAAGTAATATTTCTAATCATGTTTACTTTAAACATTATTATTTATCATGTTCCTATCCACTTCCCTATCCGTGTCCCTATCCAAAACCATATCCGCTTCCCTATCCACGTCCCTATCCACATCCCTATCCACATTCCTATCCAAGTCCCTATCCACGTCCCTATCCACGTCCCTATCCACGTCCCTATCCACATCCCTATCCACGTCCCTATCCACATCCCTATCCACGTCCCTATCCACGTCCCTATCCATGTCCCTATCCATGTCCCTATCCACGTCTCTATCCATGTCCCTATCCACATCTTCAAATTCACCAGGCCATTGTCTCAATTTATCTTTAGCCACAGTGATATTTCTTAAATTACCCATTCCTCTGAGCAAATATCTATCATGAGGAAGAATTGAAGTTATTTTGTAAGGTCCCTTATACCTAGGACTCAATTTATCATATCGCCTGTGGTCTTGATTTACGTATACAATATTACCGACGTCAAAACTTTTATTATTGCGTCTCAATGAATCAAAACGACTTTTAAATTTATTTGCCTGTGAACGTAAACGTTGTTCAGCTATTTGACGATCTGCCCTTACATCGATATTGTGTTCAGAAACCCTTACATCGTTGAGACGTGATTGAATACACGGAATATTAGCATTACAGCCAATCAATAAATGAATAGGTGTAAAACCTGTGGATTTTTGTACAGTAGTATTAATTGATTGTTGAACTTTCCATAGACCGCTTGGCCAATCTGACGAACCATTACAAGTTGTATTCAACATATCTATTACTGTTGTAACATACCGTTCTACTTGTCCATTGCCCCTTGGTGTACCAGTTGATACCATATGATGTTCTATTTCTAATTCCCTAAACAAAGACTGAACTTGATTTGAACTAAAGTTGGTTCCCCTGTCAGTTATTATTAAGGAAGGAGTACCAAATATTGTAATAGTGTCACGAATTAAAGGTACAAGTTCCTGAGCATTTAAAGTTTTAAGAGGTTTTAATAAACAAAATTTTGTAAACCCATCTACCATTAGCAATATATATTTGTACCCTTCATTTGTTACTTTAAATGGACCTGTGCAATCTAAATGAATTGTGTGGAATGGTATAGGAGTTTTATCTATTGGATGCAATAAACCTTGTTTTGGGCCTGAGTGACCCTTACGTTGAATACATGTTAGACAATGTTTAATGTATTTACGAACAAATGCTGCCATTCGGGGAAACCAGAAATGTTCACGAAGCTTCAGTAGGGTTTTCTCAAATCCTACATGACAATTTTCATCATGGAAAAGTTTCAAAAGATTAAGTCTAGATCCTTTAGGAACAACGAGTTTAGGTTCATTTGGTTGTACTTTATAAAATAATAAATTATTTTGCATAAAATATTGGTTTTCATCAAGTTCACCAGCAACACTCTGACTAATTAAATTTTGAGTTTCCAAATCAGTAAGTTGAGCCATTTCTAACCATGATTGATCATTGATCAAATTTATGGTATCTAGTGATAACGGTTTACAGGCTTGCAGTTCAGTTGATGGCATTATGAGGTTAATAGAGTTTTCAACAGGATTGCGGCTCAGAAAATCAACGTGTCCAATATATTTACCCTTTTTATAAGTAATGTCGAATTTAAAATCTTGCATATATGTCCACCAGCGGGCTACACGTGGAGACAAATCTTTTTTATTCATTGTAGATTTTATAGAGTTACAATCAGTTATAATTTGAAATTTAATACCTAGTAAGTACACTCTAAAGTGTTTTAATGCATTGAAAATTGCCAGAGTTTCTAAGTCATATGAACAATACTTCACTTCTGCAGGTGAAGTTCTTTTGCTAAAATATGCTATTACTTTCCTTACGTTGTCTACTATCTGAATTAATATAGCCCCATAACCCAATGAACTAGCATCTGTATAAAGTTCTGTAGGCAATGTTGGATCAAAAACGGCAAGCAAAGGTTTAGATGACAAGTGTTTTATAATGTAACCCCTAGCCGCCTCTTGTTCAAACCCCCATTCCCATCTTTGGTTAGTTTTGGTCAATTTGGTTATACAAGCAGTTTGAGCCGCAAAATTAGGAATAAATTTTCGAAAATAACTTGCAAGTCCCATAAACTGCCGTACTTGTTTGATGTTACTAGGTTGTGGTGAATCGACTAATGCAGTAACTTTTGTTTCACTTGGTCTAATACCTTCTTGTGATATGTGTCTTCCAAGGTACTCAATATGATCAACAAAAAATTTACATTTTTTAAGATTTATAGCGAATCCAGCATTAGACAAAGCCCGAATCGTTTCTTCTAAATACAATAAACCCTGTTCTATCGTCGAAAAAGGTATGAGAATATCATCTATGTACACCAATAAATACTTTAAATGTTGAACAGCCTTTGTAATAGCTCTCTGAAATACAGGAGGCCCATTACAAATTCCAAATGGCATTTTTAAAAACTCAAAATGGCCTCCAGGTGTAACAAAAGCAGTGTACTTTATGGAATCTGGCGCCACTGGGATCTGATAAAAACCATTTTTCATGTCTATGGATATAAAATATTTTGCTTTTCCTAACTTGTCTATTTGGTCTTCAATGAGAGGAAGTGGGTATCTATCTCTTTCTAAAATTTTATTCAGGGCTCGATAATCTATGCACATTCTATCACTACCATCCTTTTTTTTTACTAATATTACTGGACTGGCAAAGGGGGAGTCACTTTCTCGTATTATTTTGTTTTCTAGAAGTTCTTGTACAATTTGGTCTACTTTTTCTTTTTCGATCGGAGCTAATCGGTATGGACGATAATAAACTACATCATTTTTCTGTAAACGTAAATTTAGTTCACCAGTTTTTACCGTATTGGAATCATTTAAAATTGAAGGGTATTTCCGAAATATACTTTCTATTTGATTCTGTAAATTCACATCTAAATGTTCAATTTTAGAGTACAATTCGAATAAATCTGACGGCGAAGAGATTGCATTGACAATTACGTTGGTATCTACTAATTTTCGAACTAAACGACTACCAAATGAATCTGTAATGATCTCTACATCTGGATACTGAACAGCGTTTCTTCCTATAAGAAGATCGTAACAAAAATTGCTATCACTAGTGACATGTAAATCGAGTTCTAAACAAATATTTTCAAATTGAATCATCACAGTAATAATAGCAAACACATATATTTTATTTAGTCCTATTCCTTTTATGTATACTGAAGCGGGTGAAAAATGGCAACCTAATCGCCTTGCAACAGATTCTTTTATTAAGCTACAGCTAGCTCCGGTATCTATAAGAGTCATAATTGGTATATCATTAATAAAAGCTCTTGTGAACTTTAATTCTGCTGTCCTAAAAAATTAGTTTCTGTATTTGGTGCTGCTGTGCGTGATCTTACTTCAGCCCGCTTCTTGTTGAAACACACCGATTCGGTATGACCAATTTTGTTGCAATAGGTGCAAGTTTTATTCAAACGATCATGAGCCACTGGTATGGTTTGGCTTAACATTTTTGAGCACTGAGACTTAAAATGCCCTACTTGATTACAATAATGACATTTCCTTTCCAATTTATACCGCTTAGCTACTATGGAATTTTCAGAGTTTTCTGATAGTCGCTTCTTTGTCTTGACATGAGTTGAAAGCAGTACTATGAGAGCAGATGTGTTTGTTACATTGCTGTTTAGGGCTGCCATTCTAACATCAACATCATTTATGCCACCGCAAATTAATTCGATCAATTGTTCATCGGTAAACGCTACTTTGGTATAACGAAGCAACCGGATCTTTTCACGAGCATATTCACAATAGGACTCCGCGGAATTTGAGGAGTGAAGGACTGCTTTGCTAAGTTTTTCGGATAGATTCTTCTTGTCAGGATATGCGTCAATAATATCGATACGAAAGTTTTCCCAAGATCTTCCATCGACGGGTTCCCAAGTTTCAAACCATAACAAAGCTGAGCCTTTAAGGCCCTTACCGGCTTTTGCTGCTGTCTTGATACTGCTCCATTTGAACTCCTGAGCCAACGCCTCGATACTGTTGCACCAGCTTGTTGCGCTGCAGTCGTTCTTGTCAGGATCGAAGAACGGCAAGGCAACATCATCATCCTTCCGGTGAGTAGAAGTGATGGCATCACGAACAGCTGCCAGAAGTTCCCCAATTTCGGCCAACTCCATTCTGTAATAAAATACACAATTTCATTATAATGATCTGGGTGAAAATCCCACTTCTGATGTGAGAAATATGGTAATACCTACTCCTAATCTGAAAGTCCTAACTCTAAATACCTGAAATGACCTACAAGTATAATATAGGGAATTAAAGCAATAGGTTAGTAATATAAAATTTAGTAAATACCTGTACCTTTGTCCTAAGCTAGCTATGTAGATTACCTATTATTTATTTTGGTAATAAAACTGATTTAGGAACACAGGTATTATTTTAAAGAAACACAAAAGGAAAGAGCTTTACAAAGGGTATATTAAATATTCATAACAAATGATAACTTTGGCATATTAAATAGAACATGGCATAGAGCAAGTAGGTACCTACACATACATACACGAACATACATAGTCACAATAAATAAATCTTGTTAGAGAGCAGGTAGGTACACATAAACACATGAACATACATAGTCACAATAAATAAATCTTGTTTAGAGAGCGAGTAGGTACACATAAACACATGAACATACATAAATCTTGTTAGAGAGCAAGTAGGTACACATAAACACATGAACATACATAGTCACAATAAATAAATCTTGTCAGAGAGCAAGTAGGTAACACATACACACAATATTCAGAACACAGAAAATGGTTACAGTACATAGATTATGAGAATTTAGAGTAAAGTTACAGAGTTGGTACTTAACTTGGATTCCTTGCCGTTGTTCCAGTCGATGTGCCGGTAACAACCCTTACCTCCCTATTTATACTCTGCCAGAATCACAAAATGTTCGTTACAAATTGGACCAATCACAGACCAAGGATCTTCTAGCCCAAATATCTTTACAAAACAGTAAGAGTAACAATGTATGGTATGATAAAACTTTGTTGAAAATGTAAACAATGGTTACAGAAATCTTTATAGTCAATAAATCGTATTAATTAACCAGATATTTGGATAAATCGGATCGACCAATCACAAAGGGCTTATAAATATCTTTGTTTCTAGGATAATAAAGCAAATCCTAAATTGGCAGATCTCTTTTAAAACTTGTTAGATGAATTATACAATTTTTATTAGAAACTAATCCTATTTAAATAATAAATATGTTTGTTAACGATACGTAAACAATTCTAGTCGTATATCCATTTCTTTACTATTTATTTCTATCTTACGATATAACAATAATTAATGGGTAATGACTACTTCATAAATCACATTTGGCTTAAACAATACTACTTTAATCTTATTTACTAATTGAAATATAACAGTATATAAAGTCACTTATTAAATAACAGGTTATTGATCTTATGTTCCGTTCAGAAATTGGTTTTACTATGTTCTCCTTCTAAAACATGTATCTTTATTGACAAGATGCAATATTTGACATTGACATCTGAAATGGATCGATTGATCTTTTTATTGGTAAATAATCAACTGACTTTTACACTGACATACTAAACAGATTAATATAATCATAAATGAGACATCTGTTATTAGTAAAATGCGATTTGACATTGACATTTTTAAACAGATATAATGTTTTTGAATTCAAATAAGCAAAATATTCCTTTAACTCAAATATTACCCGTCACATACAACTCGATCAAGTTCTCTTTGAAGTACGAGTTCGAGTTATCTGACTTGCACTCGAGTTGACTTGCATTCGTAATCACCAACCTTGCAACATAAATTAGGAATTTTGGATTTGTGTCAACTCGCCTATTCTTCGCACGAACTCGCAAAGCCCCTTCTTATTGGCAGTTATGTAAAAAACTTCTTCGGACATACGAAATAGCCAACATGAAAGACGAGGGTACCTGGAAAATAAACCATCATTTTATTTTGAAACTATAACATACCTTTACATTATTATCTTCATACGGATATTAAGTACTTGCACGGACAAGAAATCTGATAGCACAAATCAGCAGGTACTCTGAGCAAAGGCGGTTCCACCGTAAAAGTCAGGGTAAGGGGGGGTCATATAGTCGTGATCTAATCAGGGCAGAATCAAAGATTAGAAAAAATATCGCTAAACCTCCAGCCCAGGGAGGTGATGCCTAAAGACCGCCCCCCACCCTCACCCCTGTTCAAATAGTTAGGTAAATGAGCAAGGCACCTCAATCGATCGACAGGCACGAGGCAGTGCAGCGTGCTGGTGGTGGCGCCGAGGCAGATGTCGGCTAGCGTGGGCCAGCTGCCGCCGAACCAGTGCTTGCTACCCAGCATGCACTCCAGGTCCGCGTACGCGCACTCTATGTCACACACCTGCTGGGGCATCACGAAGTTGCAGTTTTCGTAGAGGATGGGATCCTGGAACGCAATGTGCCGCTAATGATTTCGATGACATCATTAAAAGTAAGTTCGTATGAGGCTATAGGTAAGCTAGTGGCCAACTCTTGTGACAGATTTTATATTCCGCCTAAAGGCCGACTTGAAAGCCGGGAGATAAGTTTATAGGATAAAACCCAAAACGCTTAACTGCCTACCTTAAATTTGCATAACTCAAATATATTCTAAGACTGCCATAAATGGACCATAGACTGTCATTGAAGATGTCGATATGCTGGAAATCGTGGAGGAAAGCATTCAATAAGTCCAATGCTCGCAATGTTGGTGCGTCAAATGTGATTCGAGTCCCGTCACTACTACATAGCAGGAGTAAATCGGTAATATCAGACTAACAGTAGCAGCTCGATACCGCGGATACAAGATGCCTCCGTTGTAATGCATCTGTTGGTCCATGATCGCTCGCCCCCCGGGATCCTTTGGCAGCAAGCGGCCGCTGTTGCTGTACCGAGCCGCTAGGTACGTGCAGATTGCGTGGCTAGAACCAGGAACATGTTGAAAAAATAAATAGGTACTTAAGTAAAATCCTCAAACGCAAGTGAGTGCACTGGTGGTCTAGTGGTTGTCGAAGTTCGAATTCGCTAGTGCACCAATGGATTTGCTGTTTGAAAAAATAACAGTACTCTATACCAGAACTCTCAAACGGTGAAGGAAAACATCGTGAGTAAACAGGCATGTACCTATTACTTATCTAAGGTCGTGTGAGTTAGTGGCCAACTCTAGTGACGGAGTTTTTAGGCCGCCTAAAGACCTCCATCTTGACATAACGACTTAAAAGCCGGGACCGAAATTTAACGTGCCCTCCGAAGCACGGAAGCGCTCAGCTCGTAAAGCCACTTGCGGTCACCCATCCAAATTGTGACAGCGCACAACGTTGCTTAACTTCAACGATCAATCAAGAACGTCTAAGCAAGCTACCCCACGAGATGTAGGTACTTAGAACCTTAAACCGAAATTCATAAAAGTACTTTCGGAACTGATTTCCATTAGACACTGTGGACACGAGTATTGTGAAATGAGAACTGACAGACCTGTCACGGATTATAAGCTCGTTGTCTTGGAAAACTGGCAACGTTTGCTGAGGGTTTCTCTGAAAACACAATAAACATAGGTAGATAGGCTGTTCATCGCGTTGGATTAGACTTGAGGTTTTGTTCATCCTAGTGGCTAGGATATTCCGTTGATGACTGCTTATGTTTGCTAGCTGCCATTTTCCAAATGAAGTTGATTGTCTGTGGACTACCAATTAGCATCCGTCGCTGGCCAGACTGGATGAAGCTAGCAACGGATCGTGCAGAAAGACACTCACAAAGGGAGACCCATACCCAGCAGAGAGTGAAGTCAGGTTGATAAAGATGATGATGTTTCAAATATTCTGACGACCTCGGTGACGTGGCGGGCGAGTTCTCGGCTGAGATGCAAGAGGCGCGGGTTCGATTCCCGCTACGGGAGAAATGTTTGTATGTTCTGCAAATATTTCTTCCAGATCTGGGTGTTGTAGTAGTCCTATGTATTAAAAAGTATGTAAGTAGGTCATCAGCCATCTGGTGTCCATACTACAAGCTTTGCTTAGTTTGGGGCTAGATGGCGCTGTGTGAAATGTCGACAAATATTTATTTATTTATTGGTTCACGTACCATAAGCATCTCCGGTGTTCTATGCTCCCCCCGATCCATGTTTACGTCCACCTCGTTCACGCTAAGATTCATAGCGTCCAGAGCCATCATGACGGCTCGACAGGCGGGGCTGCGGTCCGCTTTCCATAGAGTGACATTTCTGAAAAGTAAACCTAAATAGTTACTAGCGGATAGGATAGTGGGGCAGGCTATTTGAATCCCGGCAGTTCAGAGTCAGACAGAATTAATGAGGTATTCACAAAGCAGTAAAGCAGTTTGTGAGGATGTGTAGATGTGTGGATGTGACGATGCATGTTTGTGCCTCAATTACGCCGTAACGGCTGAATGGATTTGAATTAAACTTGGAATGTAGGCACATAGTGTGCGTGCTGGAATAACATATAGGCTACTTTTTATCAGGGTACCACGCGAGCGAAGCTGCGGGCGGAAACTAGTAATACTATAGAATAAAATATGTACATAAACATACTTAAGCGCCATAGACGTCGCCTTGCTGCCACTGCCCCCCATGCTGTATCACATAGATATTTTGAGTTTCAAAACATTTTGAAACATTTTTATGGATTATTTTTTGTACTAAGTAATTTGAACGATTACATGTTTTGAATTTCGCGGAGAATTTATTTGACATAAGTAATGAGAAAAAATCACAGATTTGAAAGCTGAACTGTCAAAACGAGTTTGTGTCAAATCCTCATCAAATCATTTTTCCCTCCAACCATCGGAATTCGGTGCCTCTCCACTCACTCCAAGCTCCAATCCAACTAATAAAAAAGTTTCCATTCTTGTGGCAGACAGAATGCAATCTACTCAGAACATATTGTTCTGAGGCAATCTAGATGTAAACTTGTCAAAATCATCGTATCTTAATCCGATAGTTAAAAAAAATATTATTAACTAGTACGGATTCCACAAAACTATTTAAGCTCCCAATACATAGGTAAAAAATACTAAAATAAATACTTTAAACATTTGAATTGTTTAACAAATCTGTCAATACACCTTTATCTAACATAGTTATTAATCTGTGACCTATACCCTCATCTCCCTCAATAATAAAAACCTACCTACCTATTTGAAATTCAAAACTCTGGTAGGTAAGTATCTTGTTGCGTTGCATATAATATTATGAGCCTGGCATTTCTGGTGTGAAGTCGTTTCTTCATTGCTATGATCGGACTGCGTTTTGATTTAAAAAAAACTTTAAATTTATTTAAAGTACAACAAAATCGGTGAGTATTTTTGTTTATTTATTTCAATTTAATGATATTTGTCTAAAGCTTGTCTTTTATGAAAAAATTATACCTAGCCTATGTTTGATCTTTATGAACTTATGTCTACCTATCTATGTTGGTAGTATTTTACATAGTGGTTGATGAACCTTACCATTCAACTTAAGTAAACTTAATAGATAAGTACCTATTCATTAAATTTCTTACCATTTTAAACGTCCACTGTTTCTTGTCGACAGGAATTTCACTAAAACAATGTTGTCGAAAGACCATACCTTGTATGGCGATTTGGCATCGCCTCCTGTACGGTTTGTATTGATAACAGCATCTATTCTCGGAACAAAATTAAAATTTCAAAATATCGATCTGTTTAAGTCAGAAAATAAACTGGATTTCTACAAAAAGGTATGATAACAAGCTTAGTTTTTGTAAGCTAACGTTAGTTGGATTTTTTTAGTACCTATTTATATTAAGTCAACTGTAGCCCGCTCCTTTACAAAAAAAATATGTGGACATTAATTTTTAAGACAAAAGGTAGAATATTTTCTTTTCTAGGACACAAACTACCAGTTTATCAAATTTGAATCAAATCTGTTCAGCGATTTAGAAGTGAAATGAAAATGAAATATTATTATAGGTACCTAATTTAAACATGATAATAATGCAACTATACTTGACGGTTACAAGTTTGTTTCAGATAAACCCTCTTGCAAAAGTTCCCGCATTAATTATTGGCGACGAAGCAATAAGCGACAGCCATGCCATTGCTATGTACCTTTGTCAAAAAGTTGAAAATCAACATTTATATCCAAAACAAGACATAATGAAAGCAAAAGTTGATGAAATGCTGTTTTTCAATGCCACTACGCTATTTCCTGTGGATTCTGCTATTTATGTAAGTACCTACCTAATATAACTTTGGCTTGCTATACCTAACTAGAGGTAGGTAGGTACTTAGTTACTTACTAATTTTAGTAAATGAGATAAATAGATTAGCTTAGATTACTTACTTTCTTACTTATTTTTCAGACTGATTTCTTTGCGGGCAATTGGCCTACAAGTGACAAAAATATAACCAATTGGTATGCGGGCCTAGACTACTTAGAGCACCGACTTTGTAAACAAGAATGGTTGTCAGGTGATAAGGTAATTTTATTATAATAATTTAAGAAGTGCTAGCATTTGGCTCGAAACATTAAAATAATCCTAAACAAGTCATGTCTAAAACTATGAAGTAGGCTTTATCTACTATTAGGTAGGTCTGTGTCCTAGACTTCGGAAGCCTTCACTGCATATAGTTACATCACGTGCTTGGCCATTTACGTATGACATTTAAGTAATTTTCTTAAATAAATAACTACCTACTTTAATATGTTACGTTATTATAAATAAAATTACATACTTACGTATTTAGTCTTATCTAAATAGTTAATCTGTCGATGACATTTTATTTTCAGATGCTTCTTGGTGATATTTGTTGTTCGATAACGGTGAGCACACTATCACTTATAGTGCCTGTTCCAGATAAATACAAGAAGATTCAAAATTGGATAAGGAAAATGGAGAAATTACCAGATTTTCATATAAACGAGCAAGGTTTAAAACATCTACGTTCCTTCATCGAAAGCATCGGCCCGAAATGTTATGAATGATAAATAATTATTCAGATACCTACCTACTACTAAATTATTCATTAACGCGCAAGTAACCGAGTTTAACTTACATTTCTTCAGTGTTCCTCTCTGTTTCCTACCTCCCACTACCAATACAGGCAAAGTGGAGATAATGGTACCCATTCCTGTAAACCTACCTACGTAAAAAAACGTGTTAAGATTTTAGGACCTAGGTTAGTATAAATGATAGGTATTGGTAGGTATAGCGGTAGCAGGTTTGAACATAGATATTTTTGTGTTCACTGAAGTGGTCATAACGTTAACATAATAATTTTACTCCAATTCAGTTAGATGTGGGTACAAAAGATGAATGAATGAGCTGATCTGTTGTTAGTTGCTGCAAAGGGGTTTTGGTTTATTACAAGGAACCCTAACTATCGATTTGACAAAGAACCATAGACTTAGATGGATGACAGCGCCAGCCAGCAGTTATGTCAACTTATATAGTCTATGGCAGCTTATTGATTTTTGATTGGTCGACCGAGGCATGACCGAGGAGATGTAAAAAATGGCTGCCTTGCCTTCTCCTACTCAGGTAGAATTAATTGCGAATTCTGTAGAAATTGCAGTGTAAAGCAATCTTGTGTCTAGCTCAAAACAAAGTTAATTAATCAGTCTACCCGTTAAATCTGCGATTTAACGAAGCTTACCGTCATTTTATAGAAATTGATCAGTGTCAAAGTTCGGTGTTCTGTGAATGAATCTCTCCCCTGATCTAAATCAAATTTTGTCGGTGTTATCTCGTACAATGATGCTTGTGTGTGGTTAAAATAATAGTGTAAAGATCACTAGTAGTATTGGTGGTAATTTTTCAGATATACACGTTGATCTGACCTTGTAATTACATGTATTTCTACGCGAGAAATTTACGTCGTGTCTAATGTCACACCCATCGAGATACAAATACGTTTGTAATTAGTGTATAACAGTGTGTATATCGACTATAAAGTTTTGAAAATGTGGCTTGAACCGTTGCAGGTGGCAGGGACCCACTGTGCTATATACGAAGCATATTATCATCAGGTGAGTCTATCATTCAATACTCTGCTTCATAGATTTACTTACAGAACTTTCAAGTACCTATTGAAAGTTTAAGATGGGCATCGTAAATCTCAGTCCGTTATATACAATCAAGCTAACAAATTGCCAATTTATTGGAGATGCGATCCAAATTAGTTCTTATTACATACATGATAAAGGTCACAGCATGAGCAGTCATTCATTTCGGTGGCTTTACTAATCAGAGATTAGAATTACTGTGTAAAGTAAAACATGAAACTGAAGGACACCTTGAAATAAAATTAAGGAAACTTCTGTAACTATAGGTTATGAGAGAATATAAAGCTCAATCAATAAATTAGAATAGATTCTATAATATGTTAGGTAGGTACATGAATAATTTCACCATAATTAAATACTTAAAATTTTTTGTCACATTCTATTTAGTTTGAGGCAAACTATCCATAACAAAGTCCCTAGCGAGATGACAAATTTGTCAGTTAATAAATATAAAATTCTAATAAAAAGAAAATTGTTTAAAAAAGCTTAGTTCAAAATATCTGATTATGTAAAAGACACGCTCGTAGCATAGCTTGCTTGGACATTCTTGATTGATTGTTATAGTTAAGCAATATTGTTATAGTTAAATGATTGTGGATGGATACACGGGCAGAGGAAGGCCTAAGAAAAGATGGATGGATTGTGTGAAAGAGGACATGCGTATGAAAGTAGTGAATAATGAGATGACGAGTGATAGGAGAAGATGGAAGAGGAAAACATGTTGTGCCGACCCCACCTAGTGGGATATAGGCAGGAAAATGATGATGTTATAGTTAAGCAACATTTTGCGGTCACAATTGGAATGGGGGACAGCAAGTGGCATTAAGAGCTGAGCTCTTCCAGGCAAGCTAAGTGAACCTCTCCCGGCTTTTAAGTCATTAAGCCATGTCGGAGACCTTCAGGCGGCCTAAAAACTCCATCACAAGAGTTGGCTCATAGATCATACAAACTTACTTACTTTTATGTAGAAGATAAAAATGCTTAAAACTAAAAAATGGTCCAACTCGTTTTATAAACAAGATTGTAAAGGGATCATGAAAAAAATAGCTAAGTGTGGTTTATTGCTTGTATGTTCCATGCTTGGTTGTGTTACAAACAAGTGTAAATTTAACATAGATTTTAGACAATTTAAAGTGATCCTTACCGATCCTATTAAGTTTAAGTTATCTAAAAAACTGAAACATTAAGTTCAATCAATGTTTTACACATTTTTTATAATATTGATATCTTCCATACTCTAAACACAAGACTAGCAGAAAAAAAACTATTCAAGTAGCTGTTACAAAACATAAGTAAAAATCGAAATGATAAAGTAGCTTATAACAATTATATTTTATTGCTTTTATTTTTACAGGTGGATCCAAATGGTACGGGAGCGGTGCAAGCGCTGGATGCGGCAAGGTTCCTCAAGAAATCACGGCTCAGTGATGTCGTGCTCAGCAAAATCTGGGACCTCTCCGATCCTTCTGGCAAGGGCTACCTGGACAAAGTGAGTTTTTAAGCCGCACATTGTTGAATTCATTGACCTCTTAGGCCCATATTCAGGCTATCAAGGGGGACACATCTCAAGCAAACATTTGCTGTTGCAAGTCTATGCTCGAGTATTATACTTTGTGAAACAGTTTTGAGCTGTTTATTTTTAGGTTTAATTTCTAAATTCACACTTTCTTCATATTTAGGGTAATATGACAGAGTTCTTATAACTAAGGGTAACTTGACAATTGTAGATCTCTGTTGGTTTTCACTTCAAACATCTTGTTATCAGTAATACTACCATTAGTTCAGTTTAGGCCAAGAAATGTGTAACAAAGTAAAGCATTAGGCCATAAACTAAGACTGGTTAATGAACTGTGCAAGATGATGATGATGGCTAGCTTATACTAAAGATTTTCTTATCTAGGAATTAAAATTCAGGCATTATTTTATGACTTCAAAATCTGATATGTCAGCTGGAAACCTATTAGAATAATATTACTAAATATATCAATATAATATACAACAGAATATCTGTCTTTCGAACCAAAACCAATTCAAATAAATAATATAAGTGGCAGTTCTATTGTTCCTCCCATATCAAACTCATTCAGATCATAAATACATCTGTCAATCAAACTGATATGCTTCTTATCAGACAACAAGATATTTTCTTCTAAGACTAATAACAATAACAATAATAATAACAATAATGTTCTAACATTATTGTTATTTACATTTCAGGAACTTTTTTGACACAAAGTACTTACTAAATTTTTCTATGAATAATATTTTTTTTACCTTCTGGTCAACTAGGTCAACATTGGGATGGGTCAATATCTCATATTGTACGATGTTAAGTTGTAATGCAGCTGCTGCCTACAAACTCACAAAAATATTACAAAATTATTGATTAAAAACACTTACCCTACCCAGACTTTGTAAGCAACTTTATTGCCTGACATTTGGCAAGGATCAGAGTTATGTAATACAGTCTAGGTTCATTGAGCTTTGTTTTACTAGTAGACACTATTCAGGCAAGCTCTCAACAGGATCCTATTACTAAGCCTCCGCTGGCCGTCCGTCTGTCAGCGGGCTGTATGTCATGAACCGTAATAGGTAGTGTAGAAATTTTCAGTGTGTATATCTATTGCCGCTATAACAACAAATAATAAAAAGGGGGCCCCATACAAGAAACATTAATTATGTATTGTATGTACATGTACGGTGGTACGGAACCCTTCGTGTGCTAATACGACTCGTACTTGATCGGTTTTTTTCGTTGACACCTACAAGAATTTAATGATTTTTCTTACCGAGGGCTTCAGTACTCAGTTGTTATCGCCATGACCGCCAGACAAATAAGACATTTTTATTAAAATATTGACACAGCGCGGAGGATGTGTTTAATTACGAATTCAATGATAAACGTGTTATCTCGGAACTGGTGCTCGTATTGAAATGTGGGAGGTTGCGACATTTTTGAGCCACTCAAAACTTGTGAAAATTCAGTGTTTATAAGTCGAATTAAGAAAGATTGTTTGTTTGGAAAGTTACGGTAATCATACAAAGAAAGGTGCTGTTGTGGAAAATTGATTGCGGTACGTTTTACGAGTATACATAAACTTAAAGGAGAAATGACGCCTGTGGCTTATCAACGCCCATTTTCTAACACATTATGTTTATTGATTTTGTGAATTTCAATCAATAGTGGACAAATATTGATTGTACTCTTCTTTGGTCGTTTATGGTCACTCTTCGTCAAGTCAATGACGTATATGTAGTGCTGAAACCACAGTACTGAATGGGATTGAGAAAACCCCTTTTTATTAGTTAAGATACCAGTAAACTATTATGTTATCGGTGGATTTTTAGTTCCTGGTTTTTTCCTTTCCTGTTTGATAACTGACCACTAGACCAGCAGTGAACTGTAAAATAAAAATGATTTGAAGACTAAAGACACTTTACGCCCGGCATCGAAGCTATTGTTTCGTAAATGTCGTAACTAATAGACGGAGTTTATTTTTATGCCCTTGACGGGGGTACACTTTTAGAGGGATATTTTTAGCAGCTGGATGGAAAATGTTACTTTCTTTGTAGCTGATAACGTCTTTATCGTGTCGGGCGTTTATGTCATACTAGCAGCCGCCCGCGGCTTCGCTCACGCGGTACCCAGATAAATAGTACCCTATGTCCCATTCCAGCACACGTAGGTACCTAATATCCTCATTATTCATTATAATATAGTGTACGCTAAACGATGACTAAAGTATTGCCATCTCTTACCATTTCATAATGACAAACAGTGACAGGGCTAACTTTAAACAATGGCTAACTTTTGCGAACGAATATGGATAATAGGGTATGTAAGTATATTCCGTAGTTTTTGCGTGAAAGAGTAACAAACATACCTAAATCTAAAAATTAAGAAATTACGGTGAATTTAGTAAAAATTTTGAGAGTTAAGGTAAACTTTTCAAAACGCAACGATAGCGCGTTCTAGGATTTGATCAGAATTAGCAGCGACATCTAGTTATCAGACGTAGAATTACGTCAGAGCTCCATGAATAATCAAGATTGGAAACTTATTAGACCAGTAATGCTTCCTTTCACAGGTAATTTGACATTGACAGTTCCTTTTCCATATGTTTTGTATCATCTATTACTAATCTGTGGTATCATCGTTGTCATATGTCAAAATAAAAGTATTCTATTTTTCATGAAAAACATGCCAAAAACAAAGAATTTACAGGTAATTATGACATCAACTAAATGAGAAATCGGCTCTTTAATTTGATATAGGTTATGTGCAGTTTTAGACCAATAATTGATTCCAGGTTTTCATCCCTTTTCACCCCTTTAGAGGTTGAATTTTGAAAAATCCCTTCTTAGTACACCCCTACGTACCAAGGTTTACCTACACTGAAAATTTCAAGTCTCTACGTCCAGCGGTTTAGGCTGTGCGTTGTCTGTCAGTCAGTCAGTCAGTCAGTCAGTCAGGACAAAGATTCTTATAATATAAGATTAATATACGATACGAACTGAATAAGTAATTGTGTACATACTTTTGATGGTATGCTGAAATATATTTTTTTGTTTAACTGATTAACTGGTCAATATTCTATACTGATAAAATGGAATCAGAAAACGTCGAATCTAAAATATTGCGGTAACATGCGGTAGATCCTGGACTGGGAGTAAAGAAAAGACATAGATTGCGTCCATCTGCTTCTCTCCCCAAGCATGTCGTAAAAGTCGACTAAGGGATAGTATCCTCCAACATGATGAGATACAATAAGCAAGTATTCCCAAGGAGGGTTGACATCAAGCAGGCGGCCGGTCATAAAACACCTTAGTCAAAACCCCACCTAAAGTGGGATAGGGGCAGGAAGATGATGATGCGGTAGATCCATATTATTATGGTCATTAGGAATCTACTCTCAAAGTATCAAAGTATCCCGAAATTAAATCCTGTAATACTTTATTTAATTCAGTATTACAGTACTTTATATCCATTCAACACACTGGTTCGAAAGAACTAGTTACAAGAAATAGTTTAGTAGTATTATCGAATAACAAACTCAAATAAGGTTAATTAACTTAAAAGGGCTACCCACGTAACATTATATGCGCTGGTTTTCATTAGCTACATTTAGATGTGGACTTATAAATAAAAAACTAATGGTACCGACCTATATACGTATTTATTTATGTCGATCTAAGATGTTTTTTATAGTTAGACTACTGTTTTATTTCTGTTAATCCGGCGTAAATCTGCGAGTTATAAATAGGTCGCCGTTGTAATTGCCATCAGTCATGCCGTGTCGGAAATTAATACAGCCAATCGATTATACGCACTTTCTTCAGATTCTGCTGAATTTACTGTGTCTTACAACTTTCAATACTTTTGTATGATTCATGAATATTTAACTTAAAGTGCCACTAAAAAAAAACCGACCGATATTGGAAAAATACCTATACTTCAGCCAAACTGGAGATACAATTTATGTAAACAAACCATTGCGTATTTTTTGTTATTACGATGAAATCATTTAGTTTTAGGTAAGTAAACCTTTAGCTTTTACACCTTAATTTACCTTTAGTACTACTTAAAAGTTCCATAAACATGTAATAAAAATTTCTTTTTAGGTTAAGTACTGACGGTTTGTTTACATAAATTGTTTCTCCAGTTTGGCTGATGTATACCTAGATACATCCAGGGTAATAGGGTCTCTGAAGACCTTCATTGAAACTTAATGGTGTGCAGAGTTACAAGAGAAAATAAATGTTAACTAAACATTTACAGGAGTGATGATCGTAATGAGGATATAATCGATTTTTAGGGTTATGTACCCGAAGGATGCTAACGGGACCCTATTATTAAGCCTCCGTTGTCCGTCTGTCTGTCAGCGGGCTGTATTTCATGAACCGTAATAGGTAGAGTTGAAATTTTCAGTGTGTATTTCTAGTGCCGCTATAACGACAAATAACAAAAAAAACGGGGAACATACAATGAACTTTTATGTACGTGTACGATAGAACGGAACCCTTCGTGTACGAAGTCGACTCACACTTGACCGGTTTTTTTTTTTTTTAATTCCAGGCGGGTCTATTCGTGGCCTTGAAGCTGGTGGCCCTGGCGCAGGCCGGCAAAGACATCAACATGAGCAACATACACTCTGAAGCGCCGCCGCCCAAAGTCGTGAGTACCTTTTATAACATGTACGAAAACGGTCGTGGCAAATAATTCCTATGTTACCCTTCGATTCTAGATTGTCACTGTTGAAGGTTAACAATAACCATGCACTATTAATACACCACCGCATTTAGATTACAGATTATACCCGAATGATGTGTTTTAGCTAAATCGTGTTTAGTCAAGTAAAGTGTTTACTTTTAAGATTAGTAGGATAGCATAAAGACTTGCTTACGCACGAATCTAGGTGATCATAGCCTATATCTATAGTTCAGTTATTATAAGTTTTAAATGTTGTTTTTTTTTCTCCCAAATAAAAATATACTATAAGAAACCTAAAGGTGCCACTTCTACGTGTACTAAGTGTACTTCCCACGGTCACTACGCACGAAAAAAAAAACTAAGGCCTTTTACCATCTATAGTAGATGATTTACACAGCGTCAGGAGGCAACTTTTACCTTCACAAACGGGACGCTGTAGTGCCCGGGACGAATTAAGATGGAGTAGGCTTGCCCAGCACCTATACCATCCTCTCAGCTTAGTCGGCCTTGTCCACAGGAAAGACATGGTCAATACGTGCGGAGCTAACTAAGCCGCGGGTTTCCTCACAATGTTTTCCTTCACAGTTTGAAAATACTAGTAATAGCGCACATAAATTTTTCGCGCATCCATTTTTACACGACCGGATTTGAACCCACGACCTTAGGATCGGAAGGCGGGGTCTACCAACTAGATCACCAGTGCTCTACGCACGAATGCGTGAAGTATTGCCGGCCGTGGGAGTGAAAAAGTGACATAACAAGTATTTGTACGTCATCGTGGTTTTTCCCTATCCCAGGGCGAGTTGCCAAAGGTGCCTCCGTCGGCGCCGCCGGCGCGGCCCGCGGCGCCGTCGCCCGCGCCCGTACTGGCGCCGCTCAGCGACTGGAGCATGAAGCCGGCCGAGCGCGACAAGTACAGCCAGCTCTTCGACTCGCTGCAGCCCAGCAACGGACTCATCGCCGGCAACAAGGTATGTCAGCCCTATATCCACCCGCGTAGAGCGCACATTGCGACAAGCACAGCTGTTTGACTCCTTGCAGCCTGACTATGGAATCGTCTTTGGCAACAAGGTAACATAAGATTTTTGCCCACAAATTCCACTTCATTCGTTGCTGGGAGGCGGGACCGAGGATCTGAATCGTACCTTAGTTTTTAAATATCAGTTTTAAGCTGTGACTAGAACTGTAGAATGGTGATTTCTAGGTGAAAGGCGTGCTGATGGAATCTAAGCTGCCTCTGGACACTCTCGGCAAGATCTGGGACCTCGCCGACCAGGACAAGGACGGCATGCTGGACCGACATGAGTTTATGGTGGTCAGTACACTATACAGAATCTGTATAATGGATTAATTTAGTTCCGTGTATAATGGATCAAAATTACATAATCAGAGATGATTTTGACTGTTTGCCTTTGTAGTTCGCTGAATCGTATTTACTTGAAACTCGTAGTACTTATCGGTGTTGTGTTCCACAGGCGATGCACCTCGTGTACAAGGCGCTAGAGAAGCACGCGGTGCCGACGACTCTGCCGCCGGAGCTGAGCCGGTCGCGGGGCGCGCGCCCCCCCTCCCGCCCGCCGTCGCGGCCCCCCTCGCGCCCGCCCTCCCCGCACGCGCGCCCGCCGCGCCCCACCCCGCCGCCGCAGTCCAACGCCAACCTGCTGGAGGGACTGCTGGATCTGTCCTCTGTTAGTACACTGAACTGTGTTTTCTCAGTGCAACCAGTAATATTAGACTGGGTTCTGACCTGTCTTAAAAAAACAAGTTTTATGAAAAACAGAGTTATTTAACAACGCGAATACTTTTGACACTAAACTTCCGGTTTTTGAAACCGCGCTGCCGGACTTCTAGCCCGGGCAATACTGATCCAGACGTCAAAGAAAGACTGTTCTGGTTTCGGATCCGAATGTGAAGCGAAGAAATCTGTAGTATAACTAAAGTCACCAGCAAATTGAAGTGGAAAGTAGGTCGTCTGTGTAAACAGCTGCGGTTTATAAACATAGTCCTTTGTCTCCAGCCCCCCAGCACCACGCCCGTGATGTCAGCGTCCCCCCTCCCCGGAGCCCCCTCCCCCCTCCCCCAGGCGCCCTCTGGCTGGGTGGTGAGTGCGGCGGAGGCGGCTCAGTACGCGACGCAGTTCGCCGCCGCAGACCAGGACCGGGACGGATTCGTGTCCGGAGCCGAGATCAAGCACACCTTTCTGGAGACGGGGCTGTCGCAGCATACCTTGGCTCATATATGGTAACCAGCTACATACCTACCTTTGTTTTCAAAAGTAGTTTGATGTGACACAGTTGGCCAGGACATGGGTCCTCATTTTTCGATGATTTTTATCTTTCTAGGAACAAGCCTAAAACGGCATGATCCTACATAACTTTTGAATATCATAAAAGCAACTGTTTGATCTGACTGTTACCATTGTTTACTGCAGCTTTTGGGTCAATGTTGCTGTTTCATAGGGGTATAAAGCAGGTGATGACTTCGTGTGTTTGGTTCCAGGGCGCTGTGCGACATCCATAGCGTGGGCAAGTTATCCCGCAACCAGTTCGCACTGGCCATGTGGCTCGTGAAGCGCGCGCTGCGCGGGGAAGCCCCGCCCGCCGCCCTCTCGCACGACATGATCCCCCCGCCCGACTCGCAGGTATCAGAAAGAAAGAACATTTATTTAGCACACACACAAAACTACTTCGGCCTATCACACGCCTAGTGTCTCAATAGGTAGTTTCTTAATGTTATTTGTTGGTTTTATTTTTAAGTAGTTTTAGGTTTACTAATTTAGTTTGTAAGTTACAACTAACACAATGTGGATCATGGTCTGCAATAAACGAATTTTATTTTATTTAAAACAAACAATTTAAACAAAAAACGGGGAAGGAACAAAAAATCTGGTTAGCAGGTACCTACAAAAGAGAGGAAGAAGGCAAACAAATAGCGACAAATATACAACAAAAAAGTACCTACAACTAACTATTAGCCCTTCCCGCGAACCAATCGGCGATGTTGTGTGGCCAAAAAGGTTAGAGCTCAGCATGTGCTACTTCCAGATTTAACTGAAAGTAGCGCTGGTATCATTATCCATCCAGCCGGTATCACCCACTGCTAGAAGAGAAGTAAGCTTGAGACTGATTAATCCAACTTGTTTCATAAACATGATTGTAAAGAGATAATTTTCTGAAAATGAATTGCAGAGCGTGGTTCTGTTGCCTTCCACGCTTGATCGCGTTACGAACAGGCGTGATTTAAATTAAATTAAACGTAGATTTAAGACATTTTAAAGTGATCTTTACAGATTTTATTGATTAGACTATATTAGATTTTTTGGTTTACTGGTGGTTTTGTGCCAGCTAGATTAACTGTTCTTCTTATAAAATCATCTTGGATCATGAGTGGCTGCAAGTTTACTTATGACTAATAGCTCTGACCACCCCGTTAGGGATACGGGCGTGATGTATGTATGTGAAATAAAATTAAAAATAACTTTGAAGCAATATTTCTCAGTACAACTTCCCTTGTACGATTTGATCTGTAAAAGTTATAGAAGTGTTTGTCAAAGTGAATGGATATCCGCTAGAACATGGTGTATAACATTTCCATTTACAATTAGCAGCAGCCAGAGCCGGCCCCGACCCTGGGCCCGCAGCCGACGCCGGAGATGGAGGCCATAGCGCGCGAGATCGACGCGCTGGCCCGCGAGCGCCTCGCCCTGGAGGCCGACGTCGCCGCCAAGCAGCGCGAGACCAGCGCTGCCGCCAGCGAGGCCGACGGACTGCAGGTACATGCACCAGACGCACTGCTCTAGGACTTACCTCTATTAACGTCAGAAAGAATGAAAATACTTTGTAACATTATACGATGAGAAAAAAATATAAAGACGCACTCAACAAAGAAAAACTGAAACTGAACAGTTCAATTACACTACTTTAAAAATCGAGTGTCTCGCAATCGTCCAAGATCGGCAATTTACCCTCTTGTTCGTTGTCCCTGACAACCTTCACCCATGAGGACCTTAAATGGGACCGTTGAAGCCGTGGAGGTGGCTAGTTTTTGGTATAAAGTACCAAGTTAAAGTCAACAAGTCATTGACACGCAAAGAGAAAGGTGTAGGAAAACATCGTGAGGAAAGCGGCTTCCATAGAACATAAAAATACTGGAAATTTGTGTCAAGTGCACGAAAGGAGCCTTTGAGGCGTACTTTAAATTCTTCCACCACAATAGTTCGAAAATACTAGCGACACAAATAATAGACTGCAACATCTAGGATTCGACTGAATCAAAGATTTTTTTGCTGTCCACAAACGCTAGAGAAAATGGCAGATTATTATATTATGACTCTTTGTTCTTTATAATTCTTGTTTTCTGTTTACAGAGTGAATTGGACACGCTGACAGCGACATTAAAACAGTTAGAAAACCAAAAAGGCGAAGCGCAGAAAAGGTTGAACGATCTCAAAACACAGGTAAATAGTTACACCAGACAGTTCTCTATGTTCAATTTAATCGCCATTTGAGGACATATCACACATTCACACACATCTATTGAATATATATTTTTTATTTTGGTGACGTTTCCAGGTGGAAAAGCTCCGGTCTCAGGTGGCGGCTCAGGAGGCGGCCGCGGCGGAAACGGAGGCGGAGGTGGCGGCTCGGCGCGCCGCTCAGCTGTCCCTCAAGGAGAAGGAGCAAGCGCTGCAGCAATCTGCAGCGCAACTGCAAGCCGAGGCCGACGCGCTCACGGCGCGCCAGAGCCACCAGGTGTTGCAGCTCAGCCAGGCAAGGAAAATCAGGAAATATCGGCACATTTTGCCTATTTTGCAGTCAGTAATAAGATTATTGTTAATTACTTCTTCGCTGGACTGGGAGTAAAGAAATCACATAGAATACGTCCAGCTGCTTCTCTCGTCGACTAAGGGATAGTATCCTCTCCGACATGATGAGATACAATAAGCAAGTATTCCCAAGGAGGGTTGATGTCAGGCAGGCGGCCGGTCAATAAAACACCTTAGCTAAAACTCTTACACCATGATACAAGAATCATGCTGTACATGCCGACCCCACATAGAGTGGGATAAGGTCAGGATCATGATGATGCTGATGAGTAATAAGATTATTGTTACTTTCCAGGCGAACATCAAGATCGGGCACTTGGAGGAGCAGCTGCGGTTGCTGAACGAGGCGGTGGCGGCGCTGGAGAGCGGGTCGGGCGCGGGCCACCTCACTCTGCAGCCGCAATTCACGCAGGACCACCTCGACCAGCTCGTGCGCGGAGCCACGCCCAGCGACGCCCTCGTTAGTATCTCTACAATACATATTTTACTTAGAAACTGCGCTTCCGTGCTTCGCAGGGCACGTTAAACTGTCGGTCCCGGCTCATACGAACATACATACTTAGAAACGCGCTCTGCTGACCTATATAGCTTCGCTTTGTATGAAAATGTACCAGCCTTCACTGCGGCGTACTATGTCGATTGTTCCCGGCAACGGGTACGAGTGATACATCTGGTGGACTGAGTAAAAAAAAAATGCTTCTCTCTCCGAGAATGCATTAAAAGTCGATTAAGGGATAGTATCCTCACCAACATGATGGACCATCTATATACAAGGAACTTCAGTGTTGAGCGAATGAGTATGCAACTTTATCTCTACAAATGTTATACCTTTCCCTGTCTCCCTCAGGAGGATGAATCGTTCGCGCAAAGCAACGGCTTCACCAACGGCGGCGGCTTTGAGCGCGACCCCTTCAAGGAGTACCCCTCCACCCCCAAGCACGACCCCTTCGCGCCGCAGGGGAACCCCCCGCCAACACAGGTACCGTACTGTATTATTTATTCTGTGGTTTATTTGACGTGCTTTACTGGCAAGTAACAGTAAAATATTGGCTAGTCTTTATGCTAAGAGTTTTAGATAGTTAGCTTGTGTTAAGTTGATAGTAGCTAAGTTGATTCATTGATGATATGTTGAGGCCAATATTGATATAATACCGGTCCATTAAAAAGTAGTATCAGAATCGACCCCATGTCATTTTTAGGATGTTTTTATCCAACATCAAAAAAGTATCCAAAGGGTGCCAATGGGACCCTATTACTAAGCCTCAGCTGTCCGTCCGTCCGTCTGTCTGTCAGCAGGCTGTATCTCATGAACCTTAATAAGTAGAGTCGATATTGAATAGTTTTTCTATTGCCGCTATAACAAAAATAATATAAAAAAGGAAGCCCCATACAAGAAATATTTATGTACATGTACGATAGTACGGAACCCTTCATGTGTGAATTCTACACACACTTGACACGTATTTTGTATCATAAGCTAGTTGAAATATTAGTAGAATGCTAAACATAAAGGAACAGCAGTTCGGTATTGTCACGAGATATTTCATAGCTTTTTCAATGTCAATTTCATACATTTTAGACTATATTAGCATCACTGACCAATACCTTGATCAGGCCTTCTGGAAATGATGGTTCGGTCATGTAGAGAGGATGAATTAAAGACGATTAACGAAACAGGTGTATGAGGTGAGTGTGAATGGTAGGAAGGGGAAGACCTCGGCGCACGTACCTGGACCAAATCGGCGATGTTTTGGAAAAGGGCCAGGTCAAGAGTACTCTAAACCGAGCATGCATGAGGAATGTAATGAGAGTGAATGAAACGAAAGAAGTATGTCGGGATCGTAGCAAATGGAGATCCGTGATCTCTGCCAACCCCTATGAGAAACAGGCGTAATTTTATTTATGTATGTAAACATGTGAATGACTTCGCGCTCTAAAATGTACGATAAACTCTATTATGTAAATGGCGCTTAAAGCGGGTTGTATAAACAAATATTTGAGAACATATCACACAGCACCATCTAGCCCCAAACTAAGCAAAGCTTGTACTATGGGAACCAGATGGCTGACAGAATACTTATATAACTCTTTTTTTTTTAAATACATACTTAAAACACTTAATATTACAACACCCAGGCCCGGAAGATAGAAGAAATTTGCAGAGCATGCAAACATTTCGCAGTGGGAATCGAACCCGCGCTTCTTGCGTCTCAGCCGAGCACTCGCCACGCCACAGAGGTCGTTGTATCACCTGACGCGACAAGTCGCCGGAGCGAGCTAATGTTATTTGCTCATCAGAGATCTACCGAGGGATACAATTCTCTATCCATCTGGCAGTAGTGTATTCGCTATGGTAGTTGTGCTATTGCGTAGTTGGCAGCAAGCTGTGTGTTGCAGGGCTTCGGCTCGGACCCCTTCGCGGCCAGCGCGGACCCCTTCGCCGGGGACTCGTTCACCAACCACGCCAAGGAGGACGTGAGTACACGCTGCTATGGCGAAAACTAAATATTTATTTTGATATTAACATTGAATACTCAGACCAAATAAAAAAAAGACGCCGCGCCGCAAACAACAAAAGTGAAGCCACAGAAAACCGTGCTTCTGCAAGTAAACATACACGCTCACGCACACACACTAAAACCATGCTCATCGCTCATAGTACACGAGTCTTAAAAATAGAATTATGCCTTCCTGTGTAGTGAAAACATGTAAAAACAGCAGCAAATCACATAAAAAGTCTCACGGAATCACTTTTTACTTGTACTTCAAATAACATCGTTTCTTAATCATTATACTATGAATTTTAGGTTACTTGCAACACACAACCTCAAAACCTTCGATATACACACATGGATAAAAAGGTGGCTTCTTTTTTGTTGTTCGCGGCGCGGCGTCTTGTTTTTTTATTTGGTCTGAGATTGAACATTGCTCCAGCTCATCTGATCAGTGGTGTGTAAAAGGAGCATTTGCTAAAAAATAGCCAACGTCGTTTCTTGCTTGATCTATCATGCTTAGTCGCATTACGAACAGGGTAAATTCAACTTTTTAATTATTTTTGTTTTATTTGTATTTGAAGTTTGAATATGCCAATGTGTATCGAAACTATGTAAAAAGCGTCCATCTGTACTCTAGATTTCTGAAAGAATTATCTACATAAGTTGTGTAAAAAGTCTTTGTATTTTTATTATTTGTCGGGTATTGTTTTAATTACCAACGAAAGTTTTGAAATGTTCCTTATGATTTTATTGAATAGAGGCATTAATTATTTGAATCAAAAAACCTTTGCCCTGAGCTATAATAAACAAGCAGTCCAAACATTTCAAAATCATTTGCAACATATGCCTGCATATTTCTGTCACACTTGCAATCGTTTCCAGGGCGCGTGGGAGAACGATCCTTTCGCCGTACTCCACGCTCCGACGCGCGCTAGCGTGGCGGCGGCGGCGGCGGGCGCGGGGGCCGCGGGCGGAGGGGGCCCCGCCCTCCCCCCCAAGAGTCACAAGACGCCGCCGCCGCGCCCCGCGCCGCCCAGGCCCAACCCGCCGCATAAGGTACACACAACATACTATTCTCTGCCAGACGGACATTTTAAATTTACACTAACAATGAGCATTTTACATACATGACACACAGGGATTTATAAAATTAAACTTTAACTGATAAGAATTTATATACAAATAAAAAAGAAAAACTTAACTGCGTAATATTTCCAGCCTTTTTTGGCTTAGGAACTTGCATTCATACCTATATGCAGAGTTCTTCAGACGGATTGAAAAACAAAACAATTGGGTGGCCGTATCGATAAACCTATCTCTGCAATGACAGGTAACCCAGGGTGGATTAAACAGAACAGAGTAATTTTATGGTTTAAATTTTGTTTCACATTTTATCCAACTGACATATCTTAAAGGGGAATATAATAGAAAATGTAGGCACTTCAAAATGGGATTGAAAATACAGATATCTTAAACACACAGTCAGAACTTTTTTTTTAAATGAATCCTTTTTTCTTTAGATGTAGGTAAGCTAATAGTTTTATTTCAGATTATGTTTTATTGTTTAACTCCGATCCCTCTAGCGGCATGTGGTGGTTGCCGGGTTCAGTAAATCGCTAAATCATAGTGTTTATTTTTGAATGCTGCAGAGAAAGTAAAATGTACGTAAAAAGCAAGAATTGCTATCGCACTTCGCTACTGAGGATGGCATTTTAATTTCGTCGGTTAACATTCTCGACTTTCAAACAAGTTGCAATAAAGAGAAATATAAGACACATAAGATAATAGTCTTTACTAAAACACATTAATTTAACATCTCAAAACATAACATTAAAAAAAATCAAGTACATTCCAAAGTTGCTCGAAATAAAGTGATTTTATTTATTTAAGCGTAATTAACAAAAAGTCATGCAAGACGGAACCATTTTCTATAAACAAATATTTTACTTTCTCTGTGATGTAGAATGCCATTCTCGTATCACGTTAGTTTTGTTACAGCATTGTTGCCTCGCCACGCTGCGCCCGCTTGTGTATGCTTTCATGTTTTATTTCGTTCATGTTTCATTGTGGTATAAACCGATCCTGAAATAATAGGGAATATGCATGTGATTCAAATAAGGGTCGATTTTTTTTTAACAAATTTTACTACATCAGAATTATATACCTCCAACAATATTTCTGATTAAGTATAATTTCTTTCTTAAGAGAATTATTTTTTATTAAGTAAAAATACTGGGAAATTCACATTTGAAACGCGACGCCATTATTCAGATCGTATGTACAGACGATTACGCCACGTCTATTATAGATGACAACAAAATTGTAAATGCCACCGAGTGTGTAGTTGTTTGGTTTTGCCTGTGAGTGATAGACTATGACGTCACACCACGAGCGCCAAAATGTCAGGCGTTCAAAGTGCCCGTGTGTCGGCTAGCTATTAATAACTGATTTTTGAAATACCTTTAATTATTTTTTGTGGCGTTGAATATAAAATAATACACGCATATTCCCTATTAAATAAACAAATGTGATTATGAAAAAATCTATATTTCAGGATTGGTAATATTATATATTTTTAATTATTTATGTCTTATTTATTTATTTTGATATTTATATAGCTTGAATGACATCTTAAACATGGCATATTGGGATTTCAATTTATTAAAGTACCTAATTCAGTAAATTCTTGGAGCATCGTGGCTTTTGCCCAGATGTGGGACACAACAGGCTAATTAACAAACAAAAAAAACACCTTATAATAATATTCGCATTGGTAAAGGGGACTTCAATGAAAACATAAATATTCCTCGCATTTCTTTTAATTACAAAAATGTAATATCGAGCAGAATCAAGTTTATTTCTTACTTTGGAATATGATACTGATACTGTTACCGGGGGTGGTAAATGATTGAGTGCCTTCTATAACGTTGCAGTAGAATTGTGCATGATCTTATTAAATGTTTATTGATTTGTATGCATTATTTATTTATGTGTTTAAATACGTTCATGTCTTTTTTTTTCTATTTATCGCTATTTTACAATAATGTATGTAAATAAGTAGAGCACTGCATGTTAGGTTCCACTCCTTTTATATTTATTTTATTTATTATCATTTCTATCCTATAACTACAATAATTACACTGTTTCATGAATAATTATATTTATATTCTTCTGGATACATCAAATTAACACAGTTTCATGATTTTCTCAATAAAAAAAATACAGAGATTCATTAGATTATTAGATATAGATAAAAAATAATAAAGGTTAAAATGTGTTGATTAGAAGCATCCACACGTATCATAGTCCATAGTAAGGGATTCCACTAACATGCTAACCACGGCTCGTGTGCTTGTCCCGACATTGCAGCGCTAAGCGGACGCGGCGGAGGGGCTGACACGTGCGTATCTATCTCTCTCCCACACACCACACTAGCGTACACGCGTCTCACTCACACTTCTGTTACGTCCAGACCCAACGCGCCGCCATGGAGTTTACCGACGATCCCTTCAAGGACTACAGATACGAGGACCCTTTCAACATCGAAGACCCCTTCGCTGACGTCACGGACTCGAAGAAACCCGATCCGTTCGGCCGGCCGACGTCCGTCGCCGGCTTCGAAAGCGACGACTTTTTCGGAGCTTCCTCGACTATCAACGGTAGCTTTACTTTACCGGAGAAGCGGAGCGGGCGCGTGTCCGCTCCTCCGGTCGCCTACGACCCCTTCGCGAGCCGAGCCGACAGACCCGCCGCCCTCAGCCACTCCGCCAAGAACGTCTCCGCCAACAACAACGACTCGTGGTCCGCCTGGCCCAACGACAACTGGGCCTCCGACGACGCCTGGTCCAAGCCCACCCAACCTAAGGACTCCTGGTCCACCACCAAGAACACCACGGCCAACACCAGCGACGACTGGAAAACCGACAACTGGGCGAACAAAACGGAGAACTGGGCCGCGGACTGGAGCTCCGACACTAATAAGAACCTCAACGAAACCTGGCCCAGTAACACTCTGCCCAGCAAGAAGGAGAAGTCTCCCAAGCCGGTGAAGTACGCTAAATCTCTCGTCCACACGATAGGCGGGATCGGGAGGACGAAACAGAAGAATAAGAAGGAGAAGGCCGCCCAACTAGAAGCTCGCAGCTCCGAGGCGATCCCCAGCGAGGAGCAGCAGTGGGCGTGGGCGGCCGCAGAGTCCAAGCGCCTCGAGAAGGAGGCCGAGAAGCGACGAATGCAAGAGGACGCGGAATTACAACTAGCCCTAGCTATATCCCGCCAGGAGAAGTGAAACTTACCACCTGGCTATAGAGTCGGTTTTGCCATGTCGTCGTAGACGCTACTTGCATTTGGATTTCGTTCGTTATTCGTAAGATTTTTCGATATTACATTGAGGAAGTCGTTCGTATTTAAAGTCATATTCTTGCATTCCATAATGACACAGTGCAATCGGGACAGCGTGTCTGTCCATAAATAATCTGATAAGTTTATTTTACGCTGTGATAAGTTGATATTCTAAAATAAGCTGCACTAAAAATTGAAAACACGCTAGCCACAGCAACAACTAGTCAATGGAAGTCGGTGAGTGGTCGGTACGTAACTATTTGGACTGAAGGCGTGTGGGACTGGGTCGCGATGTTCCTTTAGTGTTGCATTGGACCAGTGGGTGTGTCGGAATCGGTGAGCTGGGGTCGTGTCGTCTGGCCGTTACAAACGTGTTATATTCTGACAAATCGGTAGTTTTAGGCACATAGTGCATTGCAAACAGAGAGCTTGATAAACTACCCGGAAAAAACTTAACCAATTATAACAATAAAATGGTCTATCTCTCTGATTGTAGGTCCGTGTGCTTTGCGTTGTGATGTTGTGTACTATTGTTATCACGCGTTTGATGCTACTCCCTTATAATTTATTAGCTTTGTCCTAAAACGACCGATTTGCCAGGTAGCTAAAACGTATTAAAATTATAATGTTTAATGTAAAAGTGTATTATATTGTTATCTGCAAGTTGAGGCCTATTAAGCTTCTTCACCTGTATAGTCTATTAGAGATTATTTTTAACTGCACTGGCTATAATTTCTATAACCAAAAACATGTTTAACTACTGTTATTTCTCTATGTAAGTTTCCACATTTGAGATATTGTATTGTACGTTCGTTGGTTGTATAAAAGTTGTCTCCGCTTTGTTAAAAATATATGGATAATGTTATCGTCAAACAGTCAGTTTGGCATCAGCTATATCAGTCACCGGTCATATCTTTCCGTCAGTCGATCATGCGAACTGATGCCCAATTGATGATTGAAAGTGTGGATGCTGAGTGAATTTTTATGTTCTGATTGTAAATAAAGGAAAGCTTTAAATATCATTTTAATGTGTAACTATCGCATGTCATATTATGTAATTTATATTGTGAATTATGTAATTCTATCGTACCAGTGTTGGTAGTAATTCTGTCTATTTATTGTTTTACAATGTAATCGTTATGTTTTGTATAAATATGTTAACATCTTGATCAATATCCATCACTTAATATTTATTATTATTTGTATAATTGATAAATGCTTTCTTGTAAAAATTCCATTGAATGAATGTCAAACTTGTCAAAGTACAATATTAAAAGTATGTGGTTTAGCATGATAAATTATGTGCTAATTTTATGTAGGCTATTTATAACATTTGGGGTAGATTAAAATTCCTTACAGTCTGTCCTTAGTATTTATTATGTTTATAGGTATTGTTAGTCTTTACTTAGATAATCACAACTGTTTTCGGGGTGTTAAATTACCCCAAATATTGTAAACTCTGCTTAATCCTACACCAGACACGGAAGAGAGTTGATGGTCAGACACTATGATCAGTCATTGGTGTACTAAAGTATAGTCCGGTTGGTATGTCGTTTCAGAAACATGTTTGATGTCGCAACATACCTACTCAAAACACCCAAAGAATAAATTCATTTTTAAAATGTATTTACAATGTACCGAACCACCGAATGCTCAACAATAAATGGTGTTTGAAACGTTATTTTTTTTATTTATTTATTTATCTGCGCAATTCTTCTGTAGTGCCTTTCCGCTATCATGTTTCAAAATGTTCTTTTAGCTGTTAATGTAAAATTACCCATTGAATATAATCTAAATCGAAGTATAAATATGTGGGTGTATATCAATAATCGTTGTAAGCGTTGACTACTTAGTTGGTAGATTTTCTATTTAGCTTGCAGTTAGTGTGGCGAGCACTCTCTTAGTGCGCAGCGCACGGACCTTACGGCCGCCTCCGACAAATAACTATTTCTAGTTGCGCTTGCTGAGATATTCTAGGGGCCTACGTTTACAGACAGCACGGAGCGGCATAGGATCTTTTTCGTGGACAAATGATATTCGACCTTATTTCAATGATTTTAGTACCGATATTCTTTATTTCAACACAAAACCACCCAAACGTCTCGCGGGATGCCACAGCATCACGCATAGACCATCCTTTAACGACATGAAGATTAACTTCATGTCGTTAAAGGAATGCGAGTGATGACGGTAGACGAGCGTATGGCATGCCGCGGAATGCCATGCCATGCCATGCCTCTGTGAGCACAGGCCCTAAAATAGTATTTTCAGCACTCCAGCACGAACGATGATGTCTCCGCAAGCAATTGTTAGAATATAGGTAAATTAATTTATGTGTAACTAAAAATACCCTTGTCGGATTATCCTATAATTGTTAACTCTTTCTTAGGCGCTGTTGTTTGAGGCTCGGCGGTGCGCGTGGACTGAATAAAAAAATGTAGATTTTCATTTATGTTTGGTGTCATTTCACTATTCAGATACCTACTCATTCACATATTGTTTTTCACACTAATGATATACCTACCTACTTTCTCATCTTGATGTGTAGATGGAAGCCAGGTTGCGTCTCGTAAGGTTGTGTATAAATAATTTTCCTTTTGTTTTATTCAGGTATAATGTTAATTTTACGAAAAAGAATAAATACATTCCTAAAACAATAAGCAAAGCAACCACTTCTGCGAGTAAAAATTTCCACATTCAAAATTTATCCCGCGGTTTTTCTCGTGACGTAGTACGCCTATGGTTTATAATCTAATCAACTTTTCTCGCAAGTGTTTGTTTTTTTGTTATCCGCGCGATCCGTCCGACCCCGTCTGTTATTGAGTACAGTATGTAACTTCACTGATGAATGTAACTCAACGTGTATATTGTGTATTCGGTTATCGGTATTCTACTACGGTTAAGGTGTAAGTTGGTAGTGACGGTGCGCGGGACTGTAAAGTCCTCAAGTTCAACTTTCAATCTGGCATCAGTTTTCATGACCTGGCGTCAGTTTTGAATCAGTCTTGCATGAATCGCTTTCTGGTTGACGATGAGATGAGATTCTAGCTTTTGAGTTCTTATTTTAAAGTTACATACAACTCTTACAGAAAGGTTGACGATCGTTAATTGGAACTGTTGCCTTATTGAGTGTTGCCAGGATACAATGAAAGTTAAATATATCTATCTATCTATAGATGTAACAAAAGTGTAGTAATACTGGATATCTATCAGGATATAAAGTATTATATTTTTATAATGTAGACTACATTATCAAATTCATTTCATAACAGTGACATTTTGTGTCTTTTTTTGGGAGTTTTTTGGCCTATTACGCAATAATTTTGAAGATAATGTCTGCATTTGGGTGGGCCCATAGCCAATAATTTCTAGATAAATGTTGATTGGGACCGCGCGCCTCAGCTTTTTAGCGTTTAAAATAAATGCGCCAACATGAAGAGTGTTAAAGTCATGACTTTCTATTGGTAGAATTTGTAAGCTATACTTAAGGGGTCAAGATTGTTATTCGAATAGTACGAATTAGTTTAGAATAGATAAATGTATCGAAATTGGGGTCATAGGACCTGACCTTAGGAGGAATTTGTGCTTACTGTGCTGACTATGATTCTGGGTCAGGTGACATGGAACAAGTTATTCATGTGACTGCTAAGAATGTAGGCTTATATCCTCAATCGAACTTATCCCATCGTTGTTGTAATAATAAACCTGATCAATAAGTAGATATCTATATTAAATATTTTGCATCCTTCCTACATTTCAGTTATTTGCAGCTTTTTGTAAAATGCAACGAAAAATTGACAATTTTCTACAATTATGCTAATTTATTCTGTTTCTATGAAACAGTGGTTGTTATAAATATCTGAATTTTAGTTATAATTGTAATTAAAAAAGTTTAATTGATGTTTAGGTGTTTAGTTTTAAAGTACAATATATTAAAGCCATATCATTACGTCATCAGATGGTCATGTATAGAAGTACAATAAACACTATTTTATCAGTATAATGTGATTCAAGGAGGTATAGCCATTCTGTGAAATACGGCACTTCCAGTAGGTATTCTAGATACAACAGATTACGAATATCTTAAAAATAATAACTTATGAATATGATAAACTTCACACACAACATAAATAAAAGTTCTGAAAATGACTGATTACTTAGACCTACAATAATTTGTATGGTTTGTGACAGATAGCTTATGTAGTAGAATTACTCTTATGTATACCATAAATAAGCAAAGTATGACTGGTATAACTCTTCCTTTCTCAATGTAGTCAATAGACGAAACGTATGTAAGTGTTTAGGCATTTTCACAATTTGATGTACCTGCCCCGTTCTCATGATTTAGTGATTACTAAACTTACAGTTACTTGCATCACAACACAATTCGTAACTAATTGTGACGCTTATGTTCGCTTTAGTTTAAGCCGATGACTGCATTTTCTACTCTTAAAACCTTACTTTTTACCTGAAAACTGATTTATTGATGTTAGAATGTTTGTATGTTTTAACTTTATTATGTAAAGCGATATATTTACAATGCACATCGTTCTAATAAGATAGTAAAGTTACTCGGATATTGAATGTTTATTAGATAAAATATAATTAACAGTTGTGTACGTTTATATTGTAGCGTGTACGACCAATATTATACTATTTCTGTCAGTTTATAAGAGTCGAGTTGTTGAGAGGTAGGCATAGAGTCACGACCTAACTGTTGCCACAAAGCAATGGATATTTTTCGTTAAGGCTGTACTATTATCCTATATTATTGCCGTGCCGTGGTAGCTTTTTGAACTTTATGCTGGGATGGTAACGTCTTGAAGTATTACTTTACTATTGTTACCTTGTAGAAGCTACTTCAAACCCAAATTGAGAAAATTCTTAAAAAAAGTCATTTTTCCGTAAGGTTTCATACAGGACGCTAGGTTAAGGACAATATCAATGATGAATGAGCTGGAGTCAGTTTCACGAAAGAGGTCTCGCGGCTGTAGTCTTCGTG
Organism: Scotopteryx bipunctaria; assembly: GCA_949320045.1. NCBI lineage: Eukaryota > Metazoa > Arthropoda > Insecta > Lepidoptera > Geometridae > Scotopteryx > Scotopteryx bipunctaria. Next base: position 456,073 of record OX439458.1, on the reverse strand, counting down.
TAAAGGGAAATTACCTTAGAATTTGTTTAGTACCGTCAATTTCCGCGGGATTTTTTTGCGTGAAAAGGACTACCTATTTGTTGACTGATTGCTTGACTGTCAGCTCAGATCAGTCGTTCCTGTGCACCGGAACCGCAGTGGTGGTTTTTTTAAAGAATGTTCCTCATTGTTATATTTAGGTTGCTAAAGGAATAAAATAGACAACCGTTTCTAAGTTACATTATATAGAAAAGACACAAAAATCCGGCAGAAAGAATCGTTACCCAAAACTAGCAGTTCTTATGGCTACCGCAATTTTATTTGTATCAAAGCTATCCAGGACTCCCGGAGAGGTGGTGAAAGAAACTTTATTTGTGTGAAAGGACGGTTACCTGCCTACCATTTCGTGCATTCGTCATTACCCGCTCATATAAGAACACTGTAATAGATTATAATAATATATTCATATGAAAAACAATTACTGAAAATAAAATGAAAGTATTATACATAATTATGTACCAATGTGTTGTTTTATTTATAATCTTATACAATTAACTAGTCTTTCGCTTGCGGGCGCGAGCTGCACGCAGCTCGCGAGGGACGTAATCGCTGCTGTTGAAAAAAAAAAAAAAAAAAAAAAAACTGTCACCTTTGGCATTTGCATCGCGCCATCCTCTATGACATTTGTTCGAGCACTCCATGCCTATCGCTTATAGTTATCGAGATATCGTCGGTCAAAGTTTGTATGGCGGCCATCTTGTTTTCCGCCATTTTGAATTTTTTTCACCGCACATCGGATTCGACCAGGGTGCATGTCCACATTCCGCAAGCAGGAGAGATCTTGGTCTTGCAGTTTCGTCTGGCAGTAGGAGAGGTCCCTGATGAGGAGCAGTTTTCGAAGATTTCGGATTTTTCCCATACTCACTTTGACATTCTGAACACTTCCCCCATACATCATTTATACCCATCTCTGCTCCATCCGCCAGAACAATTCTGTCAGTCAGTGAGTCAGTGGGTTTGCAGCTATATTATATAACTAGTATTTTCGCTTGCGGGCGCGAGCTGCACGCAGCTCGCGAGGGACGTAATCGCTGCTGTTGAAAAAAAAAAAAAAATAAAAAAAAACAACTGTCACCTTTGGCATTTGCATCGCGCCATCCTCTAAGACATTTGTTCGAGCACCCATTACTTATCGCTTTTAGTTTTCGAGATATCGTCGATCAAAGTTTGTATGGCGGCCATCTTGTTTTCCGCCATTTTGAATTTTTTTCACCGCACATCGGATTCGACCAGGGTGCATGTCCACATTCCGCAAGCAGGGCGGATGTCGGTCTTCTAATTTCGTCTGGCAGTAGGTGAGGTCCCTGATGAGGAGCAGTTTTCGAAGATTTCGGATTTTTCCCCTACTCGAATCGACATCCTGAACACTTCCCCCATACATCATTTTGACCCATCTCTACTCCTTCTGGGAGAACAATGATGTCAGTGAGTGAGTCAGTGAGTGGGTTTGCAGCTATATATAATATAAATAATTAATTACCTAAATTAATAGGTACCTAAAATAAAACCGGCCAAGTGGATTCGCACACGAACGGTTCCGTACTTAGACGAATGTTCCGTACCATCGAACATGTTTGTGCCTACATAAATGTTTCTTGTATGTTACCTATTAAATTATAGATGGCAGCGCGTTCACTAAAAAAATGCAAAATAAAACACGTCTCTTTTGTTATTATTTTTGTACAAATGTAAATTTTGGATCGTATGGAAAAGATATACCTAGGTACTCATACAAAAAAATTATAAGTAATGTACGATGTATTAGTTTCACTTCAAAACCCAGTTTATGGCGTTACCTAGTTTAAAAATTAATGTACAATTTATTATATTTCAAACTAGATGGCAGCACAAAAAAACAGCGCCTATCGTTATCATGGCTTTAAAATTTTCGCACTCCTTTATCGACAATATTTTGTTTATATATTTTTTATTGTGGCAATCAATGTTGGGACGACTCTGACTTGCCTGCGCAAAACAGGCAGAGACAAATTGATGTTTTTTTTTGTTTGACAAGTTTGACAACTATCGCCTATCGTCAACTTCGACAAGTCTCAAGTTCAGTCTTTCATTTCTTTTTCGGCGAGCCGTCTTCACGGGAAGGTGAATATTTATTTCGCATTTTTCTGTGCCCTTCTATTTATTACTGAAAATATTGTGTGTATGAAGTATATATCAATCAATAAAAGCATATCGTGAAGGTATAATTTAAAAAGTTTAGTGTATTACTGTGATAATCTTCGATTCGTGTAACATAACCTACAAAGTGAATATGCAAAAATGTTTTATTTTCGCAAGTCCAACTGTAATTAACTTTTCCAGTCGCCAAAATGGTGAACAACCGCGTGCCGTCGGTGTTTTCGAAGACATACGTGACGCCGCGTCGTCCATTCGAGAAGGCGCGTCTCGACCAGGAGTTGAAGATCATCGGAGAGTACGGTCTCCGCAACAAGCGTGAAGTGTGGCGCGTCAAATATACGCTCGCCAGGATCCGTAAGGCTGCCCGTGAGCTGCTCACCCTTGAGGAGAAAGACCCCAAGAGATTGTTCGAAGGTAATTCACAAACTTTATGGTTAGTTTCTACCTAATGTTACTGAAGACTAGATTAATAGGTTATGGAACATGAGGTTATGTGCAGCATTCTAAATATCACGTGGTCTTTTAAACTCTGAAGTAAAATGATGATAAATTCACTGGCAACCTCTTGTCAGAGTCCTCATGTTGATACAAACTTGTTCCTGATCATTCCCATCTATACCATACACTACACATGCACGTTGCTATGTTCTAAAGTAGATTGTATCATCAGGTAATGCGCTCCTACGTCGTTTGGTACGCATCGGAGTGCTGGATGAGAAGCAGATGAAGCTCGATTATGTGCTCGGTCTGAAGATTGAGGACTTCTTGGAGCGCCGTCTGCAGACCCAGGTCTTCAAGGCTGGTCTTGCCAAGTCCATCCATCATGCTCGTATCTTGATCAGACAGAGGCATATTCGGTAAGATCTGATTCAGGATTTATTTAATTATGATAAGTGATTTCTTGTTCTAACAAAGTTGAATGATTTTTTTCCTGGGTGTATTTTGATATTTGAATCAAATGCAGGTAACTACAGCACCGTTGGCTGACAGCTGACTGAAGCTTTGAATTTATTCCTAAAGACCACTTGCTCAACTTGAGTTCAATGTCTTGAAATATGTATGCTCTCTTGAGCCATGAGGTAAGATGTTTTCACTGGCATTACAAATATTGCCTACAAAATGTACTACAAAAGCAATGTTCTTGTTACTGGCTCCCAGTAGAGCAGGCAATTGTACTCTATCAGCTGTCTGTATGGAGCTGAGCCAACAGCAATGCCATTGTCTTGATTCCCAGATGCTCCCAAGCCGAGAACAGCAATGTTTCTGGTGTTAGCACCTGCCACAGATCATGGCTACAAACCCCCCTAACTGTAAACTATTATTATTCCAAGAAGTAAAAGAGAAAAGATTATTGTCTAAACTATGTACTTTTAACGAAGTTGATTTGCTGTTCTGTGTTTCACTGTATGATATTATATATTTAAATTTATTTTAACTTACGTATATCATTACAGGATAACCTAATAAAATAGCATTATAATTATATTACTAGCCTTCTGCTTGGGGCTTTACTTGTGTGGTGCCTGGATAAAAAGAGGCCTATGTAATTCCGGCACAAGTTCCATTCGGCCATCACGGCTTGATTGAGGCTTGGACAAACTCTTATAATTTCATGTCTGTAATATGAGTATGATGAAAAAACTCATATTTTATTTCTCTATTGCAGTGTCCGCAAGCAAGTAGTGAACATTCCATCGTTCATTGTGCGGCTGGACTCTGGCAAGCATATTGACTTCTCGCTTAAGTCTCCGTTCGGTGGCGGCCGGCCTGGCCGCGTCAAGAGGAAGAACCTGCGCAAGGGACAGGGTGGCGGCGCTGCTAATGATGAGGAAGAAGATTAAGCAATAAATGTATAAGATCTATGTTGTGTTTCATTGAGAATGTTACGCTCAGTCAGACTGCATGGTGCAGCAGATTTTTGATATGTAATTGAAACATAGTTTAGCCTGGAGTATTTAGTAGGAGAGCACGAGGAGGAAGCGGTTTGTTTCGGCGGAGATCTAGCGATTGATGCTTTGACAAGACATTCAATACATAATATCACGCCTGTTTCCATAGGGGTAGGTCGAGATCACAGATCTCCATTGACATGACATTCTACATCAAAATGAAAGTACCTAGATAGGAAGGTACCTACCTTAGAATAGTAACTTTACCAGCCAATACTAAAACAGCTTTGCTGGATTGGAAGTAAAGAAGTAAAAGCTCAGAATGCTCCTCACCCTGACTTCGATCAAATAGGATCAAATAAACAGTTTATTTTTATCGATGCTCCCCGAGCATGTCATTTATGTCTGCTATTAGTCGTAATGGGCGATGGGCTGATCACCTGTCACTGTCACCATGGTTCACTATACCTAGGTATTAATTTTAGGACAATATCAAAAGTGGCTGCTTTTATTGTTTGCTTGTGGCTCTGCCCACCCCATTAGTAGGGATACGGGCGTGATATTATGTACCTGTTATGTAGGTAGGTAGGTACTAAAAGGTACTGGTACCTACCTAATTCATTCGATTACCACGGCGGAAGGGATGTTCTGCCAATTTTTTTCTGATCTCTAATAAAAAAACCGTTGTAATTAGAATACATTTTATTCTTTTAAATTACATTATTGATATACATTTTAATTATCTATATAAATTATAAATTAGCTCTCAAAAAGCGTCTCCTTATTATAGCGTACTTACAGCTTAGTAATATTATCATGGACCAAGAAAATGTTGATAGTTCGGTGGTATTGAAATACCCCTTCTACTTGGGACTGAATAATGCAGTTTCAACTCGTTTCATTGGTCGCGTTACGAAGACACAAATTCATCTTGGGTTTTTTTTTTCAATTTATTTGAGGGTTTTGTCGCTTTGCGACTACATCACCCATATAAAAACAAAATTAAATAAAGCAAGAAAACAACGTAAGTTGAAGACGAAGGATTACTTTCAATTCAACGTAGGTTGAAGACGATTTAAAGTAATCCTGAACGGTCCTAAAAATAAACTATTTTTTTACTAACAGGTGTAAGTATATAGCTTAGCTCACATAATATAAGTGATCCTATATTTTTTCGATTTAGGTACTTTCTCTATTTAGTCTATCATCTATTTCAATCACAACAGGTCGTTTGCATCCCGCAAACTAGTCTCTCGCAGCTTCTCCGTAACCTCCTTGGAATCTTCAACCTCCATGATCTGTTCAAGGCAGAGTTCTAGAACCTTATCCAAGCCCCTCGCGATCTCCTCCGAGGAGTAGATGGTCAGTTCTGGGACGTGTACGAACAGCGTCCGCGTCTTGTCCACGCTCAGCGATGTGTAGTAGATGTATTCACAGAGATATCTGGAATCAACAAAACAAACGTTACATGATAATCTAATGTACGGGAAATTCAGTGGCTGGTATTGGAAAGACGTACCTGGGTTCACGGCTGACTCGAGTCCGGGGGCCTTCCAAGATAGCACCGATATTGTCCGCACTTGTAGAAATCCACAGGACTGGTGAAAGGGTCTCACAGATCGTGTCGTCTGTTCGAAAAGAAGGACCGTAGACACGCACACACAACGCGATAGAATACCGGCGCGGGCGCGTGGGAAAATCGGGGCAAACGGCAGTCAGGGTGCGTAAACGTTCGTCTCCGATGACGGTGGAGCGAGGAATGTTTGTTGGCCGATTCCTTCACGAGAGCGCGTGAGAGGCGTCGTCAAACCAACCAGCCAATAAGAAAACAGATAGGTCAAAAAGATTTCTCGATCTACCCTCCAAATTGTGTCTGCTTGCACAGGAAATGTATTGCTACCCACACCAACAATTTAAGAATGCACTCATTATCATCATCACAATAAATGAAAATTAAAATGTGAAAAAAAATCAATTCCGGTACGGAACATAGCCGCTCACCTTAAAAGAACGTGGTTGTTTTAACGAAATATACACAAAAAAAAGTAAGAAATATGAAAGGAAAAGGAAAAACAAAAAAAAATATAATATTTGCTTAGGTACTAACTAAATGCTCAACTGAAAAAGTAGACTTATTAATCTAACGGAAGCGGACAGATCTTAACGACGGGTCTCCTCGTAAAAGAGATTCCCATTTTAAGAGTGACAGCACGGGTAATGTTATCACTGCCCGGGTGCAGAGCGTGTACTCTGGCTAACCTCCACTGTAAAGGGGGTAGGTTGTCATCACGCACAACAACAATCATGCCTTCACGGATTGGAGGTCCACGACTATGAAACCATTTTTGAGATTGTTGTAATTCATGTAAATACTCGCAACTCCAACGTTTCCAAAAGTGTTGAACGCTTTGTTGAGTCCATCGCCATCGAGTAAGCCGATCAGGATTAAAGTCCGTCAACGAAACGTCCGGTAGGGCCGTGATAGGACTGCCTATCAAAAAATGTGCTGGAGTCAGCGGTAAGGGGTCTTGGGAATCAGTACTCAAGACGCAAAGAGGGCGCGAGTTCAACACTGCCTCAACCTGACAAAGAAGAGTATGCATTTCATCGTAGGTTTGTGTGCGAGTACCAAGAACACGATACAAATGATGTTTGAAACTTTTTACACCAGCTTCTACCAATCCACAAAAATGTGACCCGGTAACGGGTTGAAAATGAAAAGTAAGGTTTTGACCTAATACCTTTTCATGAAACGCCTTTTGAACTGAATCTGAATTTAGAAATGCATATAACTCTTGTAAGTAGTTATTACACCCAACAAAGTTTTTGCCGTTGTCAGAGTAGATGTCCGTACATAAACCCCGACGAGACGTGAAACGTCGTAACGCAGCTAAGAACGATTCAGTAGTAAGATCTGAAACTAATTCGAGATGTATCGCTTTTACACTCATGCAAACGAAAACTGCAACGTAGGATTTTATTATTTTAGCGTTCCTAACCTTATTAGCGCGCACATAAAATGGTCCGGCGTAATCAACAGCTGTTTTTAAGAATGGACGCGCTGATTGTATACGTACGCTAGGTAAAGGAGCCATGCGTGGCTGTGTGTGAGTCGGCCGCGCTCGAAAACAAGAAATGCATTTATGTATACGCTGTCTGATTATGTTTCGTGCCGATAAAATCCAATATTTTTGCATCAACAAATATTGCGTAGACTGGGGACCAGCATGTAAATGGGTGACGTGTGCATCATCAATAATTAACGTAGTTAAATGATGTTTTTTAGGAAGTATCAATTGATGTCTAGATTCAAACGAAAGAAGAGATTTATGCAATCGCCCGCCCACACGTAATAAGTTGTCCTTATCTAAAAACGGAGATAAGCGTTTCAATTGACTTGAGGATTGTTTCCCCAGTGTTATGTTTTTTATATCGTCCGCGAAAACGGACTGTTGAATTCTACCTATTATTAACTTTAGGTTAGAGTTATATTCGGGCACAGTAATGTGCGCAGGGAAAGAAGTTTGAGTTTTTCTACATTTATGATAAAATCGAAAAATGTACGATATGACACGAACCAGTTTTCCTAACGATGAAAATTTTGAAAATACCTCGAGCTCGCCTACAGAAGATGGTGTTGCGAGAAGAGGAGGATTGCGTTTTTCTTCCTGTGTAACAGGACCTTGAATGAGCATAGGCCACAATTTTGGTTCTTCAACTAACCAACTAGGGCCACAGAACCATAAAACGTGTTTGACAAACACCGAGGGCAGCATGCCTCGGGAGGCTGAATCGGCCGGGTTGTCGTACGATGGCACATGTCGCCAACAACCGGCTGGTACTCGTGACAGTATGTCACTGGTACGATTGGACACAAAAGTTTTCCATTCATGTGGTGATGAGCGTAGCCATGCTAACACAATCGTGGAATCTGACCATGCGTAGACATGATCGAAATGAATTCGGTCGCCGTAAGCGAGCATTACTTTTCTTATTAGTTTAGATAACAGTTGGGCTGCCATAAGTTCAAGTCGCGGGATAGATAAACGCTTCAATGGCGCAACACGCGTCTTTGCCAACACAAGAAAAACACGAATCTTGTTGTCGCTGCATTTACACCTAACATAAACACATCCAGAATAAGCTCGTTCACTAGCATCTGAAAAGCCATGCAACTCGATCGATGTAGCCTTGTCGAAAATGTGACGAGGGAAAAAACATTCAGCTAAGAGCGGAAGCTCACTGGTGAAGCTTGACCACGCGTTGACTATATCAATGGGCGGTGACTCATCCCACCCGGTCCCAGCGATCCACAGTAATTGCATAATATGTTTTGCATACAAAATCACAGGCGATAATAAACCTAGGGGATCGTAGATTTTTGCGATTTCCGACAAAATGGATCTTTTAGTACATGTCGAGTCAGAAGATTGAACATTGAATGAGAAACCATCCGAACAAGGGTTCCATTGGAGTCCGAGTACTTTTATTGAAGTATCATTCTCCACTAGTGCGAACGAAACATTATCCGGCCGCTCACCGTGAGGTGAGGGCGCTGCGGCGAGAATCGCCGGCGAGTTACTATGCCATTTTCGAAGTTCGAACCCTGCGCTTGCACAGACATCTACTAATTGTTTTTGCAGAGCGAGTGCCTTGGCCTCGTCGGCCTCTCCTGTAATAATATCATCGACAAAGACGGAGTCCATCAAAACTGCTGACGCGAGCGGAAATTTCTCAGCCTCATCCTGTGCGAGTTGGCGCATCACACGTAAAGCGAGATAAGGAGATGAGCTCACGCCGAAAACAACAACTTTTATTTTATAATCCAGAATGGGTGCGTCAGGAGAGGATCGCCAAAGTATGCGTTGATAGTCCCAATCTGAACTTCTAACCGCAATATTACGGTACATAGCTTTGATATCAGCTGTAAACACGACATTATGAATTCGAAATTTTAACAAAATATCGACAATGTCCGAATGAAGCTTCGGACCGGTAAGCAAAAGATCATTTAATGAGTGACCATTTGTGGTTTTACAACCAGCATCGAACACTACCCGAACCTTAGTAGTTTCGCTAGACTCTTTGACCACGCAGTGGTGCGGAATATAATAATGAGAAGTATCATCTTTGGAGGGGGGATCACAAAGTTCCATTTGGTTCAAATCTAAATACTCTTGTAAGCACGAGTGGTATTCCCTTTTCAGGGCAGAATTACGTTCTAAACGATATTCTAATTTTCGAAAACGCGAGAGAGCGATGTCACGGGATTGACCTAGTATAGGTGCACTTTTGAATGGAAGGGCCACTACATAGCGACCGGATTCGTCACGTGTGTGCGATCCTTCGAAAAAAGATTCGCACAATCTTTCATCAGCAGAAAGGGTTTTTTCTTCTGGAACTGCCTCCAGCTCCCAGAACTTTTGAAGGTCGTTGTCCTCGAAAAAGGAGCTATGACAAACCTGGAGTGGCGGCGGGTTCACCACATCGAAAAAAACCTTTCCCATCAACAAATAACCGAAAATACTATTCATTGCAATCGGTGCATCGGGGTGACCTTTGACAATGTTTCCTAGCAAAATGTGAGATAGAATATCTGCACCTAAAAGCATTTCAATGGGTTGAGAGCTGTGAGCATTAAAATCAGGATCAGCTAAATACAAATTTTTGATGTGCGGCCACGCATCTATAGGTACCGGTATTCTAGGCAGGGTCGAAACTAGTTTTGGTAAAATTAAAGCCTCCACTGAAATAGCTGGTATATCCTGATTTCGAGGACTGATAACGCACGTAACTATACCTTTAGGATAAATCGGTTTTTCTTCACCGATACCAAAAATCGGAATATTAATATTCCTAGAGCTCAAGCCTATGCGTCTAGAACAAGCCTCCGTAATAAAACTAGCTTGACTTCCCGAATCAACTAAGCAACGTAATTGATGTTTCACCGTACCAACGTGTATATTGACGAGCGCGGTAGAAAGCATTACGGTCCATTTCCTCGTAGAGGGCGCAATGGACGACTCGCAGTTCGCGCTTATCGCGTGGTTCACGGCGGTCGTTTGAGGTAGCACGGCAGGAGGGCCGGGTTCAGACGCGACAACCATATGTTTCTCCGAAGGAGGGAAAGAGACGGCCTGATTTGAATGAATAGGCTTGTTTACCTGATTCTCAAAGTGCAATAATGAATGATGTCGTTTATTGCACGATCGACATGTATATTTGGAATTACAGTTTACGAGACTATGACCAACATTCAAACAATTGTAGCAAACATTTTTGTTTTTTATGAAATTATACCTATCACCGGGAGACATATTCAAAAACTTAGAACACCTCGGTAGGATGTGCTGCGCATCGCACAAAATGCATTGCTTCTCGCTTTGTACGTCGGATGATTCGGTAGCTGCAAACGAGCGACGCGGACCCGACCCGGAGGGCGCATTCGATCGATATGGATCCACGCTGTTTGCGCGGGAACGAGAACTGCTATCTATCCGCTTTGATTCCTTCAATTCACCACCGGTCATAATTTCAAATGTGGAAATTTCCTGTTCTAAGAACCTAATGAGCACATCTACGTTAGGTATTTCGGACGGTTTTGAAAGAGATAATTCAAAACGCTTACGAATGGTATTAGGAATTTTTCGCAACAAAACGTTCAACAAAATGAAACTCCATTCATTCACTGGGAAACGCATCGTTTCAAGAGCCTTAATATTTTCCATGTATACGTTTAGCAAATTTCGTAGATTGGAATATGACTCATTGGTACAGGTGTCACAGTCCAGAATGCGATCCAAATGTTTCGAAGCAATAATTCGGCGGTTTTCGTACCTATTTTTTAGTATATCTAACGCAACTAAATAGTTTTCATCTGTAATGGGAATCGATTTAATCAAATTATGAGGTTCGTTTTTTAAAGTTAACAACAGATAACGAAACTTCTCCGCTGGCGTGTAGGCATCATTGTTGTGAATCAACGCTTGATATAAATCAAAGTATGAGGGCCAATCAGTAGATTCACCGCTAAATGACGGCAACGGTAACGTTGGCAATTTATGTAAATGCAAACTATGATCATGTGCATGAGGCATTGAATTAATGGTAGTGCGACTCATGCGCCTAAATTCCTGACTGGCTTCTTTCAAATTATTTACATGAACTAAAATAGCATAATAACAATCATTAAAATCGTTACGAATTTTTAACTGTTCGTCTTTGTTAAACAACTTCGACTTCATCAACGCTTTTTCAATTTTAGATTGAAGTTTACTAAACTTTCTTTGTTGAGCATTTAGATCAGTAGATCTTGATTTGAATTGAACTTGATCAGTAGTAGCAAATAATAACGTTCTTTTAATGTCTTCTAGAATAATATCTCGCTCGAAAATATCTTGTTCAATTCCCGCGTCGTCCGCCATTTTGCGTAGCAAAGATGAGCAAAAACGACCAACGGAAAATTACAAAATGTACACGTAGTGTAGCAATGAAACCAATGAAAGATGACACAATCTGGAGGAATCAAGAAATATATCCGGCTCGAACGGATCAAAAAGTATGTACGGGAAATTCAGTGGCTGGTATTGGAAAGACGTACCTGGGTTCACGGCTGACTCGAGTCCGGGGGCCTTCCAAGATAGCACCGATATTGTCCGCACTTGTAGAAATCCACAGGACTGGTGAAAGGGTCTCACAGATCGTGTCGTCTGTTCGAAAAGAAGGACCGTAGACACGCACACACAACGCGATAGAATACCGGCGCGGGCGCGTGGGAAAATCGGGGCAAACGGCAGTCAGGGTGCGTAAACGTTCGTCTCCGATGACGGTGGAGCGAGGAATGTTTGTTGGCCGATTCCTTCACGAGAGCGCGTGAGAGGCGTCGTCAAACCAACCAGCCAATAAGAAAACAGATAGGTCAAAAAGATTTCTCGATCTACCCTCCAAATTGTGTCTGCTTGCACAGGAAATGTATTGCTACCCACACCAACAATTTAAGAATGCACTCATTATCATCATCACAATAAATGAAAATTAAAATGTGAAAAAAAATCAATTCCGGTACGGAACATCTAAATATATGAAACTCTTGCGCTACTGTCAGACTGACAATCACATTAACGCACAGCCTAATAATTAGGCTGTGCGTTAATAATGGTTTAATTATTAAACCATGAGTCCTAGAAGTGTTAAACTTTGAGGGCATACGGCCACACTACCCTACCGTCTACCGCCCGTTTACCGCAATAATTATGGCATTACTAGCTTTCGCCCGCGACTTCGCTCGTGGTATCCGGACAAAAAGTAGCCTATACGTTATTCCAGCACACATACTATGTATATTCCAAGTTTCATTCAAATCCGTTCAGCCGTTTCGGCGTGATTGAGGCACAAACATACAGCCTACATCGTCACATCCACACAAACGCATTTATAATATTAGTAAAATATAAACACGGCATGCAAAAGTACAAACAAAAGGATGAAACATCAATAAAATAAGATAAATAGAGAGTGAGATAAGAATACCCTATGTACAGATAAAGATAAATTTACCTAGATATGACAATGAAGCTGTAAAAACTGATATTTTGCAAGATCGTACTTTATGTGTATGAAAAAATATCTAAGCAGACAATGTCGCCGAGCATTCCAGTAATACAAAATAAATAAAGTAATAAATAAATAATACAATGGAAAAACTCGTTAGTAGCGACGATGATGATCGATGCGCAACTCGTGAATGACGTGGTATGCACGCTTTGCGATTCAAAGTGTCGAAAGAGTTTGTAAAGGCCCTAGCACTGCCCTCGTTAGCAAGAGGGCAGTATGTAGGTACCCTAAACCTATTTTTGAGAAAATGGCGTTCGAAATTGATTTTTCGAGTCTGTAAAGATACTATGTTAGCTTAATGTTACGTTCCTCTATAAATTGAGGAAAATATTCTCGTTTTAAATGTATATTTAGAATTTTAATAGTATACATTTGTCCTTTTCAAATAATAAAAAATCTATTATTCCATAGCAATCTATTACTAGATCTAAAGGCAGTATTTTAATAGTTTACTGCTCTGCTATTTAGGAAAATTATAATTTTTCGCTATAGTTTTTAAGTCGTCAGAAGTTGTACTACCCTCTTCAGTTGTATTTTGGGGTACCTATTCAGATTCAGCAAGTTTACAGACACACTGAAACCAATTGCTGTTTTGTGGAATGAAGTAATATCGGGGCGTAAGCAGGAAGATATTATATCTGCATTTCTAGCTTTTTTCATGGAGAAACGCTACTAATATTGCTGCTGTCCAAGTTAAAGGGGAGACTTTGATATAGGGTACAAAACATGTCACAGCCAAGAGAACTTTGAAAAACTAAGTTATTTGCAGATGAAATTCATAAAAACGAAAAAAATACCCATGCCTCAAAAGAAAATCACATCAAATGGAAAGATTGAAACAGATCATAAATATTTTGTGCCCATTGATGCCCGCTAATCGAACATTGTTTTGGAAGAATCTACATGTAAATAATACAGAAAACCTCGCAGTTGGTGATGATAATGGTGAAAATGAAGGCAATTAGGTTGCGCATAAAAATACTTACTATTTACTTACGTACTAGGCCCTTAAGCAAAAAGGTGATGCAAAAAGATAAAATATCTACTATGGTAGTCCATCTTACAAATAGGTAGGCATTACCTGCCAGCGTCTTTAGAAGAAACTGCCTTCATTTTCTCCGTCACTTCAAAGCAGTCATTGAACTCCTTGCATATCCTCTCCACATTGAGTTTAGTTTGCAGCCTGATGGCTCCCTCGGCTGAGCAGGTGTGGTTGTCAGGACATTTGTCAAGGTAGTCCATGCGCTGGTACCCTTTCCTGTGGGCCTGTGTCTCCAGGGTGAAGTTCTTTGCTATTTTCGAGACTCCAACGTGAATCATGAGCTGGAAATTTTATAAAATCATATTTTATAATTTAATGCCTACACAAATTTTGCCTAGATTATGCCATCCAAATTATCTGAGTTTAAGTATTAGGTACCTACAATAACTTTTACCTAGGTATAACCTTTTGTTACATTAAAATATTGAAAATTATTTGATGATGTTAAAACTAATATGATAACACACCTTGGGCTCGTGTGTTTCCCAAAGCGCCGGCACAAACTCATCCACATTCTCATAAGTTACAGGAATCTCTATCTGCACCAGCTCTATGTTGTGTTTCCTCTCGATTTCATCTTTGTTCATCAGCTTCACTCCTTCCCAACTTGCGTTCACTGGATGGTCGGTAAAGGGACCGAACCCAGTCACCAGGACGATGGGTTTGAACAAGTAATCCATTTCGTTGTTCATCATAAACTCTTCAACTATTTATTACACCGAAAATCGATAAATTAATATTTTTAGCTTTGCTTCATGCTTCCTCTTGATTTAAAACAAAAAGCTCGCGGGCGCTTAGCTCAGTCAGCTGATTTTGACTACTTTTGCAATGTTGGCAGGATTGGCTAACTTGACATGCGACCCGCTGACCCCCTCAGAACAAGCTGACCCCCTATTCCACGACACTGACAACTTTGTTCCATTTCCATGCTTGTTTTGTTTTAAGCATAAGAGTGAATGATTCTGACAAACTTAAGATTTATTTTTATTTAAGTCTGACTGTAGCTAGCAATAGAGCTGCGACATGGTGCTTGCAGAGAGTAGCAGAGACCGTAGTCACGGAAAATTATAATAACATGGCTTATTATGAGAACTCCAGCTCTCTGTTATTCGTTCACTTGATCGTCCACATCACAACACAACTCTTCATGTCATGATCATGAATTTAGCAGCGACCTCAGCGACCATCAGACGACGACCGAATGTGACATTTCGTGACATTCTTTCTAATTTTCTTTTTATCTGTCATAGTCTCGCTCCAACTCCATCCATGGTGGTGCGTTAGAATTTCTAAAATCTCATTTTTTGAGTACCTAGTAATTTAATAATTAGCTGCTCATTCTAATGCACTTTCAATTACGTGCATCGGAATTATTTAATTGTTTCCATGAAGTTACGTCTACTTGACAAAAAGTGTTGTTGAAGAGTTAGGTTATGTTATAACTGTGTCCATATTTCTTAGTTTTAATTAATTTAAAATGACCGTCGAGGATAGCAATAATAGCCGGATAGTGGCGATACCTTGGCCATTCGTGAAGAGAAAAGTAGAATGCGCGGGGGCGGCGTTCCTTAGATATTACAATGTGAAGTGCCACGGGGGTGATGCCCTGTTTGCAGCATCAGAGTCCAGCGAGAAGGCTAAGGAGGTGACGTTCGACGACGATGTCGAGTACCTCAGAAGCTTGGACCCCAAGGATTGGAAGAACCAGGATCACTATGCCGTGTTAGGGATGAAGAATCTGCGCTTCAAGGCCACGGACGACGACATCAAGCGTGCGTACCGCCAGAAGGTGCTGAAGCACCACCCCGACAAGCGCAAGGCGCAGGGCGAGGAGGTGCGCAGCGACGACGACTACTTCACCTGCATCACAAAGGCCTACGAGATCCTCGGCACTCCGCTCAAACGCAGATCCTACGACTCGGTAGATCACACAGTAGACGACACCGTGCCCACTCAGTCTGATATAAAAAAGGAAGGATTCTTCAAGTCATTCACTAAGCTGTTTGAGGTCAACGCCAGATGGTCTGAGAAGAGAAATGTGCCTTTGTTAGGAGATGATAATAGTACAAGAGAGCAAGTGGAACGATTTTATGCGTTTTGGTACGAGTTTGACTCATGGAGAGAGTTTTCTTATCTTGATGAAGAGGAGAAGGAGAGGGGTCAGGATCGGGAGGAGCGACGGTGGATAGAGAAGCAGAACAAGGTAGCGCGTGCCAAGCTAAAGAAGGAGGAGATGGCGCGCATCCGCAGCCTGGTGGACCTTGCCTATGCCAATGACCCTCGCATCCAGAAATTCAAGCAGGAGGACAAAGACAAGAAGTTGGCTGCTAAAATGGCTAAACTGGTAATTAATATTCATGTACAATTATATATTTATAGGCTGTTAAAATTAGTACCATTGTTATGTTACAATGAGGTATTTTTTACCTTATTACCAATGTTTTCCCTTTGCTTTCTGTATTATAATTTAGAGCTAACAATTGTAACTTTTTTAATTTAAGAAACTACTAAACTACTTTTATAATTTATTTAACTTTTAGAAATCTACTCTATCCATAAGTGGTTTAGGTTATAATATAGTCCTAAGCCAGAAACTGCAGGGACAGCCTGGTACTATTCAAGAGCATTACCTGCAACAACTTTTTCTTTTTCCAGAATGCGGTGCAAGCCAAGAAAGCAGAAGAAGAGCGCATTATCAAAGAGGCACAGTTGGCAAAGCAGAAGGTGGAGGAGGCAGAGAGGGCTCGCATGGAGGCTGCTCGCGCAGAGAGAGAGCAACAGAAGAAAAATCTGCGCAAGGAACGCAAAGCACTCCGAGATCTCTGCAAGGCCAACAACTATTATGCCCAAAATGATGCTGAAACTGTTATACACATGGCTGCAGTAGAAAAACTCTGTGAACTGATGAAGGTAGTAGAAATACAAGACTTTATGAAAAACCTGGAAGCACAAGGACGAAATGCCTTCATAAACACTGTCAAAGAATCAGAAGCTAAGCTAGAAGAGGAGAGAAAAGCTCTCTTCGACAACAAGAAGGTTGAAGAAACTAAAAAGAAGGAGTCCTCTGTGAGAACTCCAATTGAATGGTCTGTAGAACAAACTCAGCTCCTGATAAAAGCAGTGAATTTGTTCCCAGCTGGAACTAACCAGAGATGGGACGTAGTTGCCAATTTCCTGAACCAACACAGCACTTTCATAGATGAGAAACGATTCACAGCTAAAGAAGTACTCAACAAGGCCAAGGACTTGCAAAGTTCTGACTTCTCTAAAAGCAGTTTGAAGAAAGCAGCTAATGAGGAAGCTTTTGACCAGTTTGAGAAGGAAAAGAAGAAAATGACTAATCATGTTGATGACACCGGCATATCTAAGAGTGACAAACCTGCTAAACTTACTAATGGAACTTCTACACCCAAGGCCGATGAAATTAAGGTTGAAGACCGCACTTGGACTAAAACTGAGCAAGAATTACTAGAACAAGCAATAAAGACCTTCCCAGTCAGCACGCCTGAGCGATGGGACAAGATAGCAGAGTGTATACCCAACCGTACTAAAAAAGACTGTATGAAACGGTACAAAGAGCTAGTTGAATTAGTTAAAGCTAAAAAGCAAGCGGCCAACCTGGCCAAATAACATACACTTAAACTAGGCTTTCTAACATATTCTAAAGCTACCAGTTGACCAAAACTTTATGAACATTATTTCAAATTGTAAAGTTTTCTTTGTTATGTACAGAGATTAGCAAAAAATTGTATAAGTATGTAATTGAATTGTTCTCTAATTAACATAATAGTCCCTTTATGGAAGACCCATCCTTGAGTGGTGTATTTGGGTACCTACCATCCTGTTAAGACCAGCCTGTAATATTTTTATATTTATTTTTTGTTTATTGTGATGAAAAATAGTCAATTTTAATGCATGGCTTTTATTTCACCTTTTAATTATTTCTATGAACCACATGGCGATAGACTGACGTAGTTAAAGGTCGATGGTGGTTAAAGGCATGTATATTAGGGAGGCCTATATCAGCTGTGGACTTCTTAAGCTGATGGTCATGATGGATGAAAGAAAAGTAGGTAGGTGGGAAGTGACCTAAATAAAGTTGTAGGAAAGGGAAATATTTAGAATATCTATTGATCCTCTGACTCAGACTACAGATTTATCCGTGTAGTGTCAGCGCGTAGGCCAGTTTATTACTTTGTGGCGTAGGCCAATGACAGAACAGTCACCGAAGGCTATACTATATAATTATTTTTGACCTTGAAGAAAATAATTTTGAAAGTAAAACATAATCTGAGTGAAATAGGTGTAATTTTATTTTAACAGAAAAGAAACATTCGGGTTATCTAAAGGCCGCTGCAAACGGTCTATAGTCTGACTAGGTCTGACTGAAATGGAATGGAACGTGTAATAACTATGAATGGAACAAAGAAAAATGAAAACATTACATCTGTGTTTGAATGTCAATGATAAATGTCAATCGGCTGCTTTTAATCTTCTGTCAAAACTCAAAAGTCAAAACAATATGAACATGTGTGTTGTGTGAGACGCGAATTTTGGTTATTTATATAAAATGTTCTATTATAATGTCTAAGCAGAAGTTATTTGAGGATGAATCTGAGGAGGAGGTTGAGATTAAAACCGAAAACGAGTACGCCAAGAAGTACGATACATGGCGCGGGAAAGAAGAAATACACAAACGTAAGTTTTTCTTTATTTACTTACACAAAATAAAATCCAATTAATTTTACTCTTTAATATTCAAACGGTTCTACACATTTATACTTTTCAGCCAAGCAATGAGTTTATTTCATTATATTTGATAGGACTAAAGTTCCATAGCTACTTTTTTTTTAACCTATTCCGTCCCACTGTTGGGCAAAGGTCTCCCACATGGATTTCCTTAGGTACTTACTAACTATAAATCTGCAAGGTATATGACTGTAGGTATGGAACTAGGTATAAATTAAAATAAAGATAGAAAAACTTAATTTACAGTGGAACAAAAATATGGCACCAAGGTCCTGAACTCCGATGCCTCCATATCGTCAGACAGTGAGGATGAGAGTGATGAGCCTCCTGAGGAGTCTCCAGAGATGGAGACACAGTTCCTGAAGACCCTGGCGTTGCTAAAGAAAAAGGATCCAAGAATTTACGACCCTGAGTTTAAGTTCTTTGATGAAAAGGAAAAAGAATCAGGTGCCTGATGCTCATTTTGTTGTGTTGTGTTGTGGTCACATAATGTTATGTTATCTGTATCAGGAAAAGTGAAAATACCACAATTTATCACAGTATTTACAGACATAGAATGCCATCCCTCTTAACACACATGAGAGTCAATGAAATACATCAATATTGATTCTGTTGGGCATTTTTAATCTCAATTTAATTTGACAGTCCTAAAAATATTTGCTTCTAACTATCTTAACTCTGCGACATTTCTTTGATCAGGTTTTCCGACTAAACAAACATCACACAGTCGATTAATTTATTTATCCATTATCTTGCAGATCAATAATTAATCATTTTCATTTACAGTAAAAGAGACCAAGAAGAAGACCTTGACATTCGCTGACAGTGATGAGGACGACGATGATGATGACGGCAACATATTCACCGTTGAGAAGAAAGCTGAGATTGACCAGGATTCAGAAGAAAAGCCAAAATCCAGTGGAAATAAAATTGGCCCCGTAAGTAATGCAAAAGTAAATAAATTTTGTGTCAAACACGTACATAACCACCTGAGACCACAAATCTCCATTAGCTACCTCCATGACATCCTACTCTTGCTTCATTCACTCATCACATGCTACTAGACTGGAAATTTGGATGCTTATCTTCATCACCATTATTGTCGGGGACAAACATCGCATCGGCCGCCACCGCCTGCACTGGATAGCGGCGAGCGGGGACCGGGGGACGAGGAGGCCGAGAGGCGCCTACCTGCGCCGCCCCACTCTTACAAAAACCACGGCGATAGGCGCGCGTTTCCATATGTTCGAGAATATAACCAGTACCTATACAGTCCATTTTTTTATATTACCACCGATAATCCCCAACAATTATCCCACCACCATTGCACCCACTATCAGGTATAGGATTTCTCTTAATTTTCTCGGGATTATTCTGATTATAATAAAAACAGACTTTGATGGTTTGACGCCAGCGGCTTCGCTCGCATATTACCTGGTAGAAAAGTAGCTTACATGTTATTCTAACTAAATCCAGCTGTTACGGCACAAACATACAAACATCTAGACTGATTGAGGAATGATCGTAGGGATCCCTATGGGACCGACATCGTCGCGGCAAAGGTCCCCAAAATAAATAAGAAAAAAAAACTAATATATGAACTAGCAGACACCCGCGGTTTCACTCGCGTAGAGTACCTACTTAGGTAAGTACTTTAGGGTGCGTCCCGTGCCTGAACAGCATTGACATATCATTGCAGTTTTCCGGTTGGAAAACCCCCAAATTCCCCCATTAAAAAGTTTCCATACCGACATGCACACCCTCTTCTACCCCTTTTGAGGGGAGGTTTTTAGAAGATTATTTTCAAAAGCTCCTCAAAAAAACGTAATTTTTTGGTCATGATTTTTGTTATTTTTAGGATGGTAAGCTGAAAGACTACCTGATCGGCAAGGCGGATGACGTAGACAGCACGGCAGTGAAGGACCTGGAGCCACTGAAGGCTCTCTGGTCTGATCCCAAGCTGAACGAGGGAGAAGCCTTCCTTAGGGACTACATATTGAACAAGAAGTGAGTTCTGTATTAAGAAGGCAGTTTATCAGTAATTAAATTACAACCCGATTGGTACCTGACGATTCAGCAGTCTAGAAGAAGTGTTATTGAACAATTTTAATGATTTCAGATATAAAATATAAACACGAAGCACACACTAGTTCTATTTCTATCCACACTTGTAGACAGACATAAAAAATATCTATAGACTTTTGTCTAACGAAGCCGCTAAACATACTGCCAAAATGTATGACATTGAAGTATTCAATCGTGTTTGTGAACTCTTTGTGAAATGCAAAGTGATTTAGCTACAGGCTCTCTAGGAGGAAAAATACATATTGGTCAAAATTATAACCTTCGTCTTTGCTTCGCCGTAGTCGGGTAATAACGGTTTGTTGTGTCCAGGTATCTAGAAGAAGGTGAGTTGGGCGAGGCTGGTGACAAGCTGCGCGATGACGCGGACCTGGGCGCTGACGAGGAGCTGGTGGAGGAGCAGGACAGGTTCGAGCGCGCCTACAACTTCCGCTTCGAGGAACCAGACCAGGAATATGTAAGAAGACACTCAACAATTGCCATAATCAATCAAATTACAATGAACGGAATCATTTTAAAACATCTTCAATCTTAATCTAAACAGTGTAAAAGGTAATTTAACACACAGTTTGACATTATGTTCATACTCTGAGAGTACTGGTGGTCTAGTGGTAGCACCTCCACCTTCTGATACTGAGGTTGCGGGATCAAATCCGGCCGTGTACCAATGGATTTTTCATTTCGAAAAAGTGGCCAACTCTTGTGACGGAGTTTTCAGGCTGCCTAAAGGCTTCCGTCATGGCTTAACGACTTAAAAGCCGGGGTCTACAGTTTAACGTGTCCTCCGTAGCACGGAAGCGCTCAGCTCAAAATGCCACTTGCTGTCACCCATCCAAATTGTGACCGCGCACTACAGTACTTAACTTCAACGATCAAAAACGTCTAAGAAAGCTACAAGCTACGCTTAAAATGTAAAAATTAATGATCTTTCAACAAATGTATGTATTTGCAGCTGAAACGCTTCCCCCGTACAATGAACTACGTCCGCCCTAAGGACGATCGCCGCTCCAGGAAGCGCGCAGAGGTGCGCTCGCGAAAGGAAGAAGAGAAGACGCGGAAGATGGAGGAGATTGCAAGGCTGAAGGCACTCAAACTCAGGGAGATACAGGAGAAGATACAGAGGATCAAGGAGGTCACGGGGAATGAGGAGCTGGCTTTTAAGGTATGAGCAGTCTTGGCAGACTGCGGCTTAAGAAACTGAATGAAAATGCCCATAAATAAAGATCCTGTCCGAGACGACCTCGGCGGCGTGGCGGGCGAGTGTTCAGCTGGGACGCAAGAGACGCGGGTTCGATTCCCGTTACGGGAGAAATGTTTGTATGTCGTCAAAGGTCGGTATTCGCCTGCACTAGTGTAAGAATCAATTATGGTTTTAATTCAATAAAACATACTATCCTGTATGAGACGATGAATTGTCAGACAACTTTGATGCACGTCAATTTGAATTTTTTTGTTGAGCAGTTAAACATAAATTTCTATGCAACAGTTTGTTCTGTGCCTTAGATTCAATTCAAACTTAATCAGCTTTTTAGCATGCAAACATAGAACATTAACTATACATCCTTAAAAAAAATTGAATTATGGTCACTTAAGTCTATTACATTAAATAAAATCATATATGTCAGGTCATCAAATGTCAAATTGATATAAAAATTACTAGAATTTGTCCGAGAGATATTCATTGACACGCTAATAAACCTTTTGCAAAAAAAATGTCTCTAATTTAAATTTTAAAATGATGAGTTTATTTCGATAATGTCAGAAGGCAAATGATTATAAACACGCGGCGCCATGAAAAACACACTATTGTTAGACATTGCAGTCTTATTTTTTTGTCATGTATTGACCCTTGTTTCGCAAGATAAATGATTTGATTTTCTGATGGCAGGATGAGGACATAGAAGGCGACTTCGATCCTGCGGAGCACGACCGCCGCATGCGCGCCATCTTCGACGACCAGTACTACGGGGACGCTGATAATGAGAAACCTGTCTTCCCGGATCTCGACAAGGAGTTGGAGATCGGTGAGGAATTACTCTATACAACACTTTTATCGATACGAATACAAATACATTTGATGCCAAAAAGAGAACATATTATGTATGTTAAAGAGTAAATTCCCAACGAGGGTTGACATCAGGCCGGTCTTAATACACTTTAGCCAAAACTTACATTAAGGAACATGCTATGCCCATCCCACATAGAGTGGGATTAGGGCAGGAAGATGATGATGAAGACATAACAGAGTAAGCAAAAATGAAAATAAAAAAAAAGTCTGCGTTATTCCGCGCTCATTGTACGCAGTGCTGAGTTTCAGTCTAGCCCAGTGTTCGAGCCGAGGTGGTTGTCCAACTAGAGATAGTATTAAAGCAGATTTACAATTTAATTACTTTAAATACAGCATTATATTGATATACTAGCTGCCGCCCGCGGATTCGCTCGCGTGTTACGGATAAAAAAGAGCCTATACAGGGTGTAACATTTAGATCGGTCAGTATGGGAAAGTCTGAAACTATAAGACATACGAAGATCTGTTCTTAGGAACCATGTCATCGATTTTAGTAACAAGATTACAATATTACTTTAATGTCAAGTTAATCAATGTCAATTTACAAAATGTCAAAGCAAAGATATTATATAAAATAAATTAATCTATTAATTAATTAATTACTTATATAAAATTAATCATCATGTTTCAGAAAATTGGGATGACTTCGATCCCGAAGAGGAGACAAAGGAGGCGCAAGACTTCAGCGTGGAAGGACCGCATTGCGAAGACGCAGAGTTTAATGTAACATCACTTATTTATATATATCTATCTAGTCTACTAGCTCTTTCGGACCAGTGTGGTGAAAGGATTTAAAGTGCGCCTCTAAGGCTCCCTTCGTGCACTTGACACAATAATTTGGTTCTTTTTATGTTCAGAAAACTGTCGCTCCCGTATAGGCATTACGGGACGGTATGTTAACGAATAGAATAGAATATAGTTTATTAACACAACACGAAAAAGGTTTAATAACAAACAGATAGGTAGTAGGTACTTAAAATTAATTAATAAAAAATTAGAAAAACCGATTGGGTAGGCAGGTCACAGTAGGTAGGTACCCACCTACTAGAGAAACGATATTTGCATTTACCTCTGCATCGGTGGCGTGGCGGGCGATTGCTCGACAGAGTCGACTTTTACGACATGTTCGGAGATAGAAGCAGCTGGACGCATTCTATGTTTTTTACTTCCAGTCCAGCAGAGAAGGACTTACCCTCGAATACTCAAACGCGACTCAGAGTTGAGCACGTCTCAAGTTACGGTTTTTTGAAAGTTTTTGATGAAAATCTGTCAAAAAAAAAAACGTCATTTGAGACGTGCTCAACTCTGAGATGCGTTTGAGTATTCTGGGGGTTTTTTTTTTATTCTTAAAGCTAAGCCTGTCTGGACGCTTTGGTTCAGCCCGCGAGCTAGCCTACTCTTACCTCGGACTTTATCCGAGTCTTTTAGTAGTTTGTTGTTTTAGTATTCTGGGGTTACGCAATGGAATGAAATGGAATTAGAGGAAGTTTGAAAGTAGCGCCTGTGACGGAAAAGTTGAGGAGCAATAGATTAGCATGGTATGCGGAGGGATGAATGTCATGTGACGAGAAGAATGTTAGATATGAAAGTGGATGGATACAAGGGTAGAGGTAGACCAAAGAAGAGATGGATGGATTGCGTGAATGATGATATGAGTAAGAAGGGAGTGAATACTGAAATGACGGCTGATAGAGGGGAATGGAAGAGGAAAACATGTTGTGCCGACCCCACTTAAGTGGGATAAGGGCAGGGAGATGATGATGGGTTACGCAATGGAATGTTCCCCAGATGGACGCGGAGTACGAACCGGGCTCGGCGCGGGGCGGGCTGGTCGCGGAGATGCGGCGCGCGCTCGGCAAGCGCCGCCGCGGCCGCAAGGGCAAGTCGAAGCTCGCGGACCTGCTGGCGCGCGACAAGCCCAAGTTCATCCCGCACGAGGACAAAACATACGCGGAATACATGGACGAGTACTACAAGATGGACTGCGAAGATGTTATAGGTACTACATACAATCACGCCCGTATCCCTAATGGGGTGGGCAGAGCCACAAGTGAACATAAGAAAACTTGCAGCTACTTCTGATTCAAAGTCCCATGGATATGGTGAACCGTGGTGACAGGTGATCAGCCCATCGCCCTTGTAGATGGTCCATCATGTTGGAGGATACTATCCCTTAGTCGACTTTGACGACATGCTCGGGGAGAGAAGCAGCTGGACGCCATTCTATGCTTTTTCTTTACTTCCAGTTCAGCAGAGAAGCGTATAGGTACTACCTCCTATTTACTCTCACTAGTTCCTTAGTAAATGATTAATTTTTTAAACCAGACTTCTTTGCTTGACGACCTCGGTGGCGTGGCGGGCGAGTGCTCGGCTGAGACGCAAGGTTCTCGAGTTCTATTCTCGCTGCGGGAGAAATGTTTGCATGTTCTGCAAATATTTCTTCCGGGTCTAGGTGTTTTAGTAGTTATTATGTATTATAAGTATTAATGTATGTATTTAAAAAAGCATATAAGTATCCTTAATTCTTAATTCTTTATTGCACATATAAAATCACATAAACACACAGACATAAAGTAAGGACATGTACAAAGGCGAGCTTAACCCTACAAAGAGTTCTCTTCCAGCAAACCTTTGAGGCTAGAGATAAGTGGAATTTAAATAGCGGGTACATGTACAAACAAGTATCATTTTTTAATATCAGAAAATTCAGAAAAAATTCGTCGACGTGTGACGTACATTACAATACTTTATCTTTTCCAGGCGGAGATCTACCGACACGGTTCAAGTACCGCGAGGTCGTTCCCAACGACTATGGACTTACCATTGAGGAGGTAAAACTATTTAACTAGTGCTAAATTATACAGTACTATTAGTAGTACAGCAGAATTCATATAATAGTCTATCTCTCTAGTCGTGTCACTAGTTCTTTCGAACGAGTGTGGTGAAAGGATTTAAAGTGCGCCTTAAAGGCTCCTTTCATGCATTTGACACATATTTTCGAACTTTTAGGTTCTACGACATGCCCGTTTTCTCACGTAATTTTTCTCGTAATTTTTCTGTTCGACGCAGACTTTGGAGTTGTTTTAAGTTGATGTTTAAATCAGAACCCTAAAAAATATAAAGTACTACTTTCAAATGCCTAGTTCTGAAAACAATATATAATTTATTATTATGAAAGTCGAGTTCTAAGTTTATTAAAAGTCTGTGTGTTCCAGATACTCCTAGCGGACGATAAGGAGCTGACGCAGTGGGTTCCTCTGAAGCGGATAGTGCGGCACAAGCCGGAGAGCGTGCAGAAGAGCGAGGTGAATGCCTACGCGCAGAAGGCGGCCGACCCCAGGCTGAAGAGGAAAGTGCTGCCCAGCCTCTTCAAGAACCTGCCCGAGTACGTACCCCATTTCTACTAATATCAAAGAGCTGGTCAAGTGGGCTCATTGAAGAGGGTTGTCAGACCCACGGCTGAGGAAAGTGCTGCCTGGCCGAGGCTAGGCAGCTAGGCAGGATGCAAATACTTACTCAGGCAGGTTTTTGAAGACAAAGATCTGCCTGTGTAAGTATTTGCACCCTTCCTGCTAATATTACAAGTTCCGAACATACCGTTCCGGCACAATAAAAGAATAGCTCCCGTATAAGTTTGCTTGTCGGCGACAATATGGGAATTGAGGATGGTGGTTCGGTAGCGGTAACTTTAAACTTACTTTTTCTTTATCTACATTTTTGTAAAACTTTTAAGTAGTATCAATAGTTAAGTTAAGTTTTATTTATTTATTTTAATAGTTAAATTAAGGTGTGAAAACTATGTTGCGAGGTTTATTAACCTAAAACTAAAGTGATTTTATCGTAATAACGAAAGATACACGACGATTTGTTTACATAAACTGTATCTTCAGTTTGACTGAAGAATAGGTTTCGAAATTCACTTAATCTTTCACTATTTTTCGGTCTGGCTGGTGTAAATCTTCTTTAATAAAATCTATACACGATCTTCCTGATGATGCGATTGTGTAATATTTCTCATCACTATATACCAAGTAGTAGAATTGTGACATGGTCCAAGTATAAAAGATGTTTTTTAATTTCTAGGGAACCTGAATTGGTAGTCTCCCCAGAAGAGAACAGCAAAAAGAAGAAAAAGAAAAAGAAGTCTAAGAAGAAGGAGGCTGACGAAGTAGAACCTGAGAGCACGGCGGTTATTGATGATGCAGTGAAAATTGAACCTAATGCAGATGAAAATAACGAACAGAATGGCGAAACTGACGAGATAAGAGAAGAAAAAGTAGGTAAGAAGAAATCTAAAACAATAAATAATGATGTAAGTAAAAATATCGAAGTAAATAGTTCTGTAAAGAATGGTGACTGTAGTGTAGAAGTTACCAATAAAAGTACAGAAGTAAATGATAACAAAACTGTAGTAAAACATAGTAAGAAAAACAAAAAGAAAGATACACTCGTTGAAAACAATGATGAAACTAAAGTAACAACAAATGAAAGTGTAGAAGTGGCTAAAGGTGAACTCAGCAAAAGACAAAAGAAGAACCTTAGAAAAAAACTAAAGAAAAAAAGAATAGTTGTTGAAAATGTAAAGAATGTAACGCCTAGTACGAACAGTCAAACTAATGCAGGCAAGAAACGGAAGCTATCGGAAAATGAACAAGTATCAAGCAAAAAACAGAAGAATACAGAAGTCAATGAAGAAGAAACGAAGAATAAACCTGTCATTAAAGGTGAAAAGAAAAATAAAAACGTTTTTAATAAGGAACATACAAATAAAGAACTTAACAAAGACGGACCCAAAAATAAAGATAACAAAAATAAAGACAAGTTTAAGAATGAAAAGAAACAGAAAAACTTTAAGACTAAAATCAAACAGCTTATTGATAAGACTAAACAGGGCAATGAAAGTTCTGATAACCCCATGAATAACTTATCAGATGAGAGGTTAAAAGCTTACGGGCTTAATCCCAAGAAGTATAGAGGTTTCTTGAAGTACAAGAAGTTTTAGAAGTATCTAGCTCCTTACATTGTATAAAATTATGGATGTTTCTAAATAAATTGTTCAGATTTTGAACTTCTTTTTTTTAACTTCACAAAATATGGTTAGGGATATTCGTAGATGGTCTTACATTGTGCTTCTTTTCCAGCATTGCGTAAATTTGTATACTGTAGATGTTCTACATACAGTGTAGAACATCTGTATATTCTAAAAATGTATAAAGCTTTCTTTGAAGATTGGATCTAAACTTTCTAACTCCGACCACTATAATAAATAGGGTATACTCTAAATAAAACAACCTTTGCAATGGGATTGTATCACTTATAACGTAAATACGTTTAGTGGTTTTAAGGAAAAGTTCATGAAAAACAATATTTTTTCCATTAAGATGGAATTTAATGGAAAACAACCGCCTAGCTGGGTATTTTTTCTGTTATGATTTGCTTCGGCGCTACTCCGATCTTTCGTTCTTCTGTCCTGCCTTCGGCTCCATGCACAGTTTGACGAGCTGGTTCAAAGGGGACTCCACAGTCAGGTAGAACACGTACGCTGATACGTACGTCAGCACCATCATCAGTAGGATGGTCTGTGTCTGGAACCAGGTCAAAATTATATCCAGTTTAGAGCAAGTCAAAACAAAGTGTTTTATCGTATTCTATTATCCTACTTTATGGTATAAAAATGTCAGTCTGTGAGGACGTGACGATGCGAGGATGGATGGCTAACCTGATTTGCATGCAATTTTAAATGTACATAGATCGTGACCTGCAAAAACATATAAGCTACTTTTTATCCGGGCACCATGCAAGCGAAACCGTAGGTAGAAGATGGTATCTAGCTAAAATGAAGTTATGTTTTTGCACTTACAACGCTGATGTATGTCCCTGGTACAGTAGTGGTCTGCATGCCTCCCAGGACCCTCACGAAGGCCACGTGCAGGAGGTACGCGCTGTAGGACACTCGCGACACAGTCGTCCAGCCGCTCCATTCAAGAACTCGTCGGTATAAATCTGCAAATATAAACCGTTCAATAACATTGGATTCGACATCACCCAGCTTGATCAAATGGAGCTGGTCCAGGACGGAAGCGCTTGGTTGAGAATGCCAAATCCATAAAACCTGAACTCACTTTCAATCTTCAATACGGTCCCGGCTAAAATGACTGCCATAGTGATTCCGAAGCTGGGCCGAATTATGGACGCAATGACGGCCCGCCAGCACACGTCCATCCTAGGACCCTCCGCGTAGAACAACTTGCAGAGCATGATCATGCCGAAAGACATCGGGAACATCGCCCAGTAGACTAGACGCCACTTCTGGAAAAATATAAAAATAGCTGATCTGAAAATACTCTATTATAGCCAAACAAATTATAGGTTACCTACGTTTTCGGAAGCCAAATTCGATTCGATATTCCTTACCTCAATATTAAATAATTTACTTAAATAACTATCCTATGATTTCTTTTTTCGAATTTGTGTAATTTTCAACCGTATAAAATGTTTCACTATACCTTATAGTTGCTGTTATCGGAACTGTTCTTCTGAAGACTGTAGACGAGGTACCCAAGGGCCAGCCCTAGCATGTAACTGGGTATGTTAGTGTGAGCGCGTTTGTACACGTGGTTGAACGTGGGATCTTCGACGAAGGCCGTCATTGCAGCACTAAATAAATACATCTTTTTTACTGTCGATTTTAATCAGAACCAAGGTGTTGTTCACAATTTAGTGCTAATAATTAAAGAAAGATTTTGTGCAGTCTTTTGAGCACATATTAAAATCACTACCCAAGACTTACTTAGGCCTGACGATAACAGCCGCATCCAAATCTTGGAAGTAGGTGTGCAGACCAGGGAGCATCACGCCGATGAGGAATAAGGAAGAAAGCACAAGGTTCCTAGACTTGGGGCTCCTGCAGAACACGTAGATTGTCATGCCCAGGCAGTAGAGCTGAAAGTCTGCTGCTAGATACCTGGAAGAAAACTAATGTGATGAACAAAGACAGAAGAAGAAAGGCGCAAAACAGTGTTCATTCATAATGACCATCTCAGTCAAACTTCAGTGACGAATATGTACCAAGCTTGCGGCATGCATTGTGAAGTGTCGAAATAGTTATTAATGTGCAGCAGATGCTTCCACCATTCTCTTCTGCAGTGTTTCGACTCCGTCATCACCAGGTGCTGAAAGAAACCCCTCGTTAAGATACTGTCACTAATTTATATTTGCGGGACTTAGCAGTAGGTATACTTTAGTAAATTGTGGTGAAACTTACTTCCCATAGAGGGCCATCCCCGATGTTCTTCAACCAAGTAGCAGTCACTCCTAGCACAATGGCGTAAGATGGTGTCAATCTGAAAGAAACACTTTTATTTATCTTTCTCTTTAATTGAAAGGCAACGGTGTGAACGAATGTAAGTGGACTTTGGTCTTACCGCAACCATCTCTTCAAGATCTTCCGAGGCAGTGTCATCCAGCTTACGTTATGCTTTTCCTCAGCCTTCAATGAGTTATATACCAAGAGAAATGATGATAATATCAGGAACGTCTGCATTATCAATGAGCCGTTCATCAGTAAGTGTACTACTACGATATCGTATTGCTAAAAATTTAGAAAGTTGAGTTGATGTAGGAATTCTAAAAAGTAAAGATCTTTTTCTCATTATCTTTTTGGAAACTTGCCATTTCAAAGAAGATTTGACTGTCTGAAATAATCATTGGGAACATCGCAGCATGCGCAAGTACAACCATGATCATTGACATTGCTCTGTAAAAAACAGGATTATTTGTAAGTAAAACGTAGTGGTTACTTTTGTGTGTTTATAAGCTCTTTTCTGTTTGTGGGTTAGGAGCGTACTATTACCTGATACCGTGCATTCCCTGAAGTCTTATTTCTCTTGGATCTTTGTTATTGTCTGATGAAGCAACAAGGTTTTTCCAATTTCGACGTAAAGAGAAGCAAAGTAGTAAATATGCAACTAAAACATAAATGTTTTTATTGTTTAAGTTATTTTTCTTGAGTACTTATACCAGAGTTTTATGGAAAAACTTTTATTACCTGGCCCAGGCTTCTTTCCCGAAAAATAGAAATCGTATAAACTTCCGACCGCATTAAATACAAGCAAAGTCAGACAAACAACTATCATTGCTATTCCTGCGCTATCTAGAGATGCTTTTCTACTACTTCCTCCAATACAGTGTATCTCACTTTCTATTTTCACTTTGAGTTTGTAGTTGTTCCATACAGTTCGATTGAGGCATGCTTCAAGGGTACTTCTTAGGGTCGTCTTTCTTTCCAATTTACATTTGTCAGAAATACACGTACCGTATAATGCTCTTGTGTAGTTAAAATGCCTAATATTATATTCTGAATATTCCTGAAACATTGAAAGTGTTTGGTAAGACAGAAGGTATACCTAATGAAAAAGATAATCATTACTTACTACTAAATAGGTACACATATACACAGACAATCAAAATGTACTTAGCACAGAATATAATAGCTTGAGATCGTAATTCAGAAATAATAGCTACCTGCATTTGCATGAGCAGTGCGCTGGGCTCATCAGAGACGAAGTTTATGAAGCCAGTGCAGTAGACTCCGGCGGGTTTGCGAAGACATCGCTCGAAGGAGTCGAGGTGGACGATCGGAGGCATCAGATCATGCTGTGAATCTAAAGTTTGGGTTAATATCTCGCAAGATGTAATAAGCAATATAGAAAGAATCAGAGTCAAGAATGAAAAGGGGCAAACAAAGCTATTCCTAGTTTCCTACAGCTACATGCTGGAAAAGGTGGAGTTTGAAATGTATTTGTGTTTTATTATAAGCACAATTTCGAGAGAGAATTAGAAATACTTAAAGACAAGCTTAATGTTTTTTTGTACTGTAAGGAAACTACCGGTTATAAGTAGACTTACCGTTGAGCCTATAAATCACTGCATAGCTGGACCCAAGCATGGAGAAGATCACAAAAATAACATTGTACATGATGATATCTAATTTATTTTACAAATTTCTTGTCCTCTAGGTTCATAATGGTCAATAATCTTATTTATTCAAATTCATTAGAAGCTGTATGAAGATTTTTATTCATTAAAATTTTAACTAGGTATTTCGTTTCAAGATTTAGAATTACACTTTACACGGATGGCACTTTTGTCAAGGCTTTTTATAAATGTAGTAATTATACTGCAAAAAGTCATACTTATACACTACTTAAACTAGCTGATAGACTAATAACAGACATGTAATTAATAGTATCATTTGAATTGCCTTGCTTCTGCCTGCGGCTTCACTTGAGTAGGCCAGTACATCAAACATAATCATCGCCCTGTCCTTGTCTTTAGTGTTGTACACGTTTGTATCTTGCATGCCTTTTTATCAGTAGGTATCTATTTCCAGCCTATCATCTTGTAGAAGTTACTAACTTTCGCCTGCGTAGTACCAGATTATAGTTGCCTAAATGTTATTCCAGGTCAAAAATAATGTACCTACATTTCAAGTGCCACCCAATTAGTTCAGCTATTGCGCCGAAACAAACACTCTCCCAAACCTTTTAGATTTTAAATGATTAGGATGATGTAGTACAGCATGTCAACATACATCGGTACAAATTATTTGCATTTATCTATGTAAGTTTACATACTTCTGATTCGTCATGTTATTGCCAAAAATTGACCTCGGTAAGCGGGGCCATCAAGCAAGGTAGTTTTAGCTAGACCTTTGACCGATACACGAACGTGTTAGTAGTTGTAATTGACTAAATGATCTTCAGCATTGACTGACTTTAATGACGGAATACGAATACGAACATTAGCCACCTCCTTAGTCGGTTAAAAACAATGCTCCATTGTGAATCGTTATCGGCATAATGATACACATAAAATACAAAAGAAACAGGCGGGCTGTCTAAAGACCGTTGCAAACGGTCTATAGATAGCTCACCTGATCCAGCTCATCAGACGGTGGAAGCGTGCATAAGACGCTGGCCGCATTGCCACGCTGAATGGCAATATTCATTAAGTTAACCTGCTACATTTTCGGACTTCGGCGAACTTATCGATGCAATGTCCGACAGCAATGTCCGATCAATCGGACTTCGTGAACTTTTTTCCAGTTGGTGCAATCAGTCGGACTATGTAAACTTTTTCGTCCAGCTGGTTCGAATCTCTGCAGTACGTTGATAGTGTAGCTGGTGTGTTGGGTTAGAATTTGGTTTGTTCAAGGATTTTGGGTTGTTCAGTGTTGGTCTTCACCAGGTTCATGAGCGGAGCCTCCACCATCAGACAGAACGGGAGGGATATCATGAAGGTCAGCACCATCACGCCGAAGTGGAACAGAGTCTGGAACATCAAATTATGTACATAGTCTATGAGCCTTACAGCTCAGTTGGCAGTGGATCTGTGAAGTCTGGTTTCCACTCCTACCCAGGACAAACATTTGTGTGATGAACAAAAGAAACAGAAAAGGGGGTAAAAATAAAAAAAAATATATTCGAATTTAAACGTAACTAAGTAGTCAACACCGCAGTGCAGAGGGCTGGCTCACTCCTAGCGCAAAGAAGTTGTTTGGGCCATACAATAAGGGAGTGCATTCCCTTATTGTATGGCCAAACAACTGAGCAAACAAACAGCCAGTGCTCTTGGAACCTTGCCGACTGATTAACATTTTTTGTAAACTTGAGTTTTTTCTTTTAATCATTAATTTGGATAAAAAATCTATGTTAACTAAATTAGTGCCAGTGAAAGATTGAGGAGTAAGGCTAGTGTGGTATGGGCATTGTCATAAGGAAGGATACAAGTCACTCTGCAAGGAAAGATATGAATATGAATGCTGATGGATTTAGAGGTAACAGGTAGGCCAAAGAAAAGGTGGATGGATTGTGCGAAAGAGGACATAGTTAAGAAAGGAGTGAGTACAAAAATGACGGCTGACATTAGAGAACAGACCTCACATATAGATGAGATAGGGGCAGAAAGATGATGAAGTATTTGTATTAGTTGCAGTTGCTCCAATAAGAGGGTCGGAGCACTGTAACATGCGCCAGTAGACGACGTACCATGCACTGTAACATGCGCCAGTAGACGACGTACCATGTTGAGCGTGGAGGCGTGTGCCAGCTGCGTCTTGAGGCCGATGTGCGCGTGGATGAGGAACAGGTGTAGCAGGTACACGGAGTAGCACAGCCGGCTCGGTACCACCCACACGCGCGCCTCGAACCACGAGCGCAGGACCGCTGGGGATAGCAGACTCCTTCAGCGAAGTTCACACCAGCGACAATCCGTAATATCACAAGATCTGATTGAACGCTCGGTATGCGAGTCAAATTATTCTTTTTTTAACTATATATTTTTGTATTTGTGCTGCACAGAACTGTTTTGTGTTTTTTATTATCATGCTGTGTACACATGTTTTGGGATTCAATCTAGTTTTAAATTGTGTTATTTGTACTTTGCTTATTATGTGATTGTTTTCTGTTTTGTGTGCCTTAATAATAAAATAAAATAAATTGATGGATATAGGCCTCATCCCTAACATCATTCTCTAGGGCTCGTGCCAGCTTCATCCATTGCTGTCCAGTTACGCTGACTATGTCGTTGGATCAACGGCTCTGCCATGTGGTCGTGTAACGTCTCTCGGCTAAAAAAAATTGAGCGGCTCTTATTCAGACGGGTATTCAGAAGTGGTACTGACTGTTCAGCCTCATGGCGAGTCCCAGGAGTCCGAAGCCGACGGCCACGCCCACCACCGGCCGCTGCAGCGCTGCGTACGCCGCCCGCGCCCCGCGCCCCGCCCGCGACCCCTCCGCATAGAACACGCTGCCCGAGTAGAACACAGCGCCTATGCAAGGCAGTACCAGCCACGCGAGTGCGATGCACAGCTGGAATAAAAAGGTGGGCACAGGTACCTTGAGCATTTTAACATTATTTACATTATTTACATTTAAACATTATCTCCCCCTGTAAGCCGTCAATACCCCGCACCCCACGTATAATTCTCAATGACTGTCTACAATTCCGAGTTTTGTCTTATTTCGTTTGTTGCGGAGCAGTGTAATGTTATATGTTCCACAGTCTCTTTCTCTTGGAAGCATCCGCGATAGAGGCTGCTGTCCGTTACTCTTTTTTGAGTAGATGGTGTAAGCCATTACCTTGTACCTTGCTAAAGTACCTTGTTATTAGAGAGGTCGAGTTGTCGCTTCTGCAGACGGTGGGCGAGGTAGCCGGTGTGCATGCCGACGACGTAGCTGACGAGGTTGTTGTGCCCGTACACGTGCATGTAGTGGAACGTGTCGTTCAACATCGTGCGGTAGAACCTGCGTAGAGAAGGGAATGTCGGAGATTCGGCCCAAGAACTCAAATGGCTTAAACATGGAGACCGTAGGGCATCGTGGGGCACGGTCTAGTCGAAGAGAAGTGTGATCCAAGACCTGACACATTTTTTTTGGCTTAGCGGAACAACAGTGCCATACAGCGTGGCAATACATCCAGCAACCTGGGAACGCGTTCATCTGACAATGATCTGTATCAGTTGAGCTATCTATAAATCATTTACAATGCAATGTGGGATTCTGGGTGATTCGCTGGATGTGTGTAATGAAAGTTAGTACTAATTCATATTTGGATGCGTGTTTCGTGTTTGCATGAAAGTGCAATGAACTGTGACGACAAATATCCTGAGATGTGTGACTACAGCATAACAGCGGTCTTCATTATTCCAAATGTTTTTACTTGGTACGATCATGACTTACTCTGGAGTCATGAGCACGAGTGCGTCCAGGTCCCACAGCCAAACGTGCGCGGCGGGCAGCGCCACGCCCAGCACCGCCAGTACACCCAGCGCCACGCGCAACCCACCCCGCCGACACACGAAGTACACCACTAGGCCCATGGAGAACAGCTGCGTGTCTGTCGCTATGTGCCTGAATATGACGTGAAGGCCTTTTGATGGTTCAATACATCTTTCATCATCATGTTCGTACCACAAGCAAAAGTTGAGACAGAACATAGCAAGCCAATCCAAACCAGGGGGGAGCTTGGATTGACTTGCACATGCTTCTTATTATGGGATATGGCCAAACCATTGCAAGCGTCACGATGCAGCATTAGACATCTACCGATAATAGGATCCAAAAGTGTCTCTTTAACAACCACAAATCATTATATTTCAGGGACCTACCGAAAAGAACCACAAGATAAATAATAATCTGTCAACGGTGACAGAACCAGAATAATATTTATAACAGAACCGTACATAAAGGAAACCCCTATTAATTTTGTTACAGTCCTTTTTTTCCTTGTGTAACCTTAAAGAAGACGTAATTCATACTGTCTCATCATAACAACTGAGCTCACCAAGTATGCAACGCGCAGAAGTTTCCATCTGCGATATAATTGTTGACGTAGAGCAGATGCGCCCACCAGTAGCGGCGGCAGTCGGCGACCACGGAGTCGGCCACGAACAGCCGCCACAGCGGGCCCGCGCCCGCGTGCCGCAGCCACGTCGCCATGAACGCCAGCACCAGGCCGTACGCTGGGGTGAGCCTGGAAGAGGTGATGGCTTGGGGGAAAAACACACTTTATGGTGAAGAGAAAGATCCCGCCAGAGTTATTGTGTTTCGATTTATGACAGTTTCCAATATGTAATTTCATCGCTAGCATGTATAGCTCGCTTGCACTGTCTGATGAGCTGGATCGGGTGAGTTATCTATAGACTGTTTGCAACGGTCTGTAGATAGCCTGACTGTTTCTTTTGTAAATAATATTAGTATTAAAGACTCACTTTTGTCTAGTGTTGGAATCTCACCTCCACCACCTCATGATCCAGATTTTGGGAGCCAGTTTCCAGCCCACGGGGTTGTTCTCGGCGTAGGACTCCAGGTTATAGACGAGAAGGAAGCCAGAGATCACGAAGAACACTTGCACGATCACCAGCCCGTTGAATATCATCTGGTAGTACGCGTTCTCGTACAGCTAGAAGAATAACGTTGAACCTTATAAGTTATAGGTATACCTATTCAAATGATGAAAATTTCATTCCGAAGATAGATTTTTAGAAGATTTCAAGGAAGATTTTTAGGTAGCTTAACCTAAGAAGTACAGGTAAGTAAAAGAAAATGTCCTGAACTTCAGACAAGTCCAGGAAGAAAAACAGAGAGACGGCTGACAGAAGACAAAGCGAATAGAAGAAAACATATTGTGCTAATCGCACATAAAGAGAGATAAAGGTAGGAAGTTGTGTAGAAAGCTTCTAGTGAAGACTTCAATAACAAATTAAGTTAAACCATGACAGCGCCAGTAAAATGTAGTGCGATACTCACCTCTTCAAATTCGTGGATGTTGTCATTAAAGCCCATGCTGTTGACCCACATCACGTGCGCCATGAACATCAGGCATATTGTGAGAACCCTGGAAAATAAAGTAAATGTGCTTATGAAACTATCAAGTTCAAACCAATGAAATATCATACCTCCTTCCGAAACAAATTGTACAGAACACCTTTTTAATTTCCAGAAAGATGAGTATAGTGACTTCAATTTAGTGCAATTTTCTTATTGTATTAATGCTTGAATTATTATTACCTTGCTCCGTGTAAACCTGTTAATCGCTTGGCTTTCATTTCCTCTGTCTCTTTGGAAGTCAGTCGTTTCCAGTTTTGGATCAACGAGAAGCTCATTAGGAATCTATTTCCTAAAAACAACATGAATTGATAAAATTAGTATCTTTCCCATCGCCTGCCAAGTTTCAAATAACATTTTATGTAATATTGTTTCAGGATACCTACTCATACTTATTTTTATGTAAATATCAGGTAGGTAGGTAACAATAGATGTGTATTTAGGGGGAGTGGTTAGAATAGGTACATTCATTACACATACTAAAGACACAAAGAAGGAAGTAACATACCTACCTTTAGTATCCCTAACCATCCTGATAAATATGATATCATACAAGGTTCCAACTATGTTCACCAACACGATAGCCAACACGACTCCCAGAACAATCCAATCTCCATAATCAAACTCTATTCGTTGTCCTTTTCTCTCACAGTAATACAATTCCGCAAGCTCTGATTCCAAACCGTAAGCAGAATAGATGGATTCATTGAGGCATCCCGCAAGGATGTTTGCGAGTCCCTCCTTTGTATGTAAGCTGTGAGATTTGATATGGTTTTTGCAGGTGGTGGTGACACAGACGCCTCGTTGAAGGTAGGTGTGGTTGTAATGTTTTATTGTGTTTTCTGAATACTCCTGTAACATTATAGAGCATTAGAAGGCATCCATATCAGAACCAGAAATGCTATTCTATCTTGTCAGGCTGGCTTGGCGGCGTGACATGACATTGCATAAAATATTCTCGGCTATCCGATTTTCAGAATTAGATCCAACAGTTACAACATAGGACCCCACACTAGGATTCTCCGTGTCATGGGTATCAGAAATTACGAGTACCATGGTACTACAAGACCCAGATCCGGAAGAAATATTGCAGTACCTAAGTACATGCAAACGTTTTTCACGCTGGGGGAATCGAAACCGCACCTGCCAGTTGCAAAATGCCCGGTTCCAATGTTCTACTGAACTAATCTGAGCTAGGTACTCAACAAATGTAAGGTACAACATAACAATAGATAACTATGTTGCTATGGTAATGAACGACACATTTTCCGCTAGAATATTGATTCCGGACATTAAGCGTATGGTTTGCTCACATGAATAAGCTCCAGGAGTTGATTGCTGGTCTGTGAGAGGAGATCTACTCGCACCAGGCAGTATGTCCCGTTGGCGGGCACCAGGCAGCGCCCGTAGTCATCCAGCCCGTACAGGGGCGGCATGCGGGCGTATTCCGACTCTGAAATAAAATGAAAACTTACTGGTTATATTATCAATTTCGTGGTACCCCGATAAAAAGTAACCTATATGTTATTCCAGCACGCATACCATGTACATTCCAAGTTTCATTATAATCCGTTCAGCCGTTTGGACGTGATTGAGGCACAAACATACAAACATCCTCACAAACTTTCACATTTATAATAAAGTAGAATTAATTACCACTATATTACCGAAGAGTGCAAAATAAACCCTAACGCGGGACGTCAGTGCAGATCTTTGTTCCCTCCCACTAATTAGAGTTTGAGCCCATCAGACGTTGGTAATATTTTTCTTACTATCTATCCATACAAAACATAATTAACATACAAATAAAAATAGCTACGGGTATGCTGAGAAAAAATCTTAACGTTGCCATCGCAACTACTTCTATTTTTAGAAAAGTAGGCAGGTAATATCTAAGCAAGCTAAGTTCTATTGCCCTGCCCCATTGCATGTCCTGAGAGGTAGCTTTTTTTGTTACCCTATATTCTAAGTGTCGACAAATGCCTTAAAATTGTTATATATAGGTTTGGTAACAAGATAAATATTTTTCTTTCTTTCTTAGGTAAAATTTATGTGCTAAGTATTATGTAGGTAGTACCTTAGTTAACTTTTCTGTTTTCATTTTTCACTACATTTTCATCCCTTAAAAGCACTCACCATTAAGATGGTGAATAACCGCGGAACACGAGCAAATCAACAGAAACAGCACGACACACACCCTGCCGTCCATTGCGGACGACAATCCCGGAGTCCGACTTATAACTGTCCTCCAGGCTAGTTATTTTAACCGATAGAATGCATAGGTACCTACCTAGAACCAAGCTAAGTAGTAGATATTCTATGGCAGGTTATCGGGAATAGTACCGGGCAGGTGTGATACGCACTTCGACGCACTATTTTGTGCTTTGCGGCAACCAAAATGTAGATTTTAGGTAAAATTACCTATACGATACTAAGATAAGCTTACCTACGAGGTACTTAGGTACTAGTAGTGTCACTAATTTTCACGAACCAGTGTGGCGAAAAGAGTGCGCCTAGAAGGCACCTTTCGAGCTTTTTACCTAAGTTCTACAACATGTAGGGTTCTTCACGATGCACATAAATTTTGCGAACGGATAAATCTATTGGTACCTACATGAGCGGATATGAACCCACTACCTAAGGATCGAAAGACGAGGCCGCTACCACTAGACCACTAGTGCTCTCTTAGATCGTTGGATAGGTTAGTTTTCGCCCTACTAGGATTCTCTGTGACATGTAGATATCAAAAACTACGAATATCATATTTTTCTAACATTGCAAGCATTTGTCCAGGATCCAAGAATCAAACCGGTGCAACTCACATCGCAGCAAAATGTCATTCCATAGTACTTACTATCCTATGACATGCGTGGCATAAAACTAGTTTTGAATATATTTATAGCTTTGGTAATGATGAAGGAACCGGCTCTGAAGGAACTGGCCGGTATCCCAGTCAGGTTGTTAGATAACAAGCTATACATAGGTATGTATAGACACGAACCCGCACATCTTCCTGTAAAATTATTATGTTGTAATGTATGTATTATTATCACGCCCGTATCCCTAATGGGGTGGGCAGAGCCACAAGTAGTCATAAGAAAACTTGCAGCCACTCCTGATTCAAAGTCCCAAGATGGAAATGGTGAAGCGTGAAGACAGGTGATAAGCCCATCGCCCAGATAGACGGTGCATCATGTTGGGGAGGACACTATCCCTTAATCGACTTTTACGATATGCTCGGGGAGAGAAGCTACTGGACGCATTCTATGTTTTATTATTATTATTATAAAACACTAAACCATAGTCCAAAACTCTCATGAAAAATATCAGTGAGCGCGTTGAAATCTTTTGTATGAGAAAAGGAAGTCAACCTACCTAGCTACCTACCTAGATAAATAGTGATATATACGTGTCGTCTATACTCAAACTGCGGCGGTGCTATGCCCTTACGAAATTGGTCGTAAAGTCGTAAGGAAAGCGTCTTAACTAAAAATCATGCTTGCTTGCATACCTACTTACATTTTTGGCATTTAATTTGCCGCGGTTTTGATTGACCACGGATTTCTAATATTTTTTTCTTTTTGATTTCGATTAATGTTGTGGTCCACAACATTAATCGAAATCAAAAACAACTTGTGGATGACGATCTTTTCAACAGTTTCAACTAAAACATATTATGCTGTCAAGAAGCTGTCCAATCCAAATACATTGACAGATGACAGTAGATTTGTTCGTTTTTTGACAGCCGCCCGTCCGCCAGAATTTTTCTAACCTCAATCAAAGTGGACCGGTTGGATTTGTTGTTTTTCTCGTTTACAAACAAATAATAATTTCAGCACAATAAACTCACCAAGGAATATTGTAATTAGTATTATCCAAAATAATAAATCATGACTACGAACCCCAGGAAGGGAACGGATCCGTCCCCGTTGGAGGAAAGTGATCAGCTTACTATAAGACCTTTGTGAGTTTATAAACAGATTCACTTGAGAAACATCAACAATTACTAAGCTCATTAACTGTTACCAATTAACTGTAATGACTGTCCTTGAGATTTAAACTGTTTTCTTCGTAAACATACAGATCCTGTAAAGAAGATCTTGTAATTTCTTACTTTGATTATTTTTCAGAGGCGCAGGTCAAGAAGTAGGCAGATCATGCATCATGTTAGAATTCAAGGGAAAGAAGATCATGGTAAAATGCTTTGAAAATAAGTGCTTTTACCGCTAAACAAAATTAATAAATGGATTCTTGTGATAGCCTATTTAAAAATGTCAATCAGATAATTTTTGTTTCAGTTGGACTGTGGAATCCACCCTGGACTATCCGGCATGGATGCACTGCCTTTTGTAGATTTGATAGAGGCAGATGAGGTGGATCTGCTACTTATTTCACAGTAAGACTTCCACCTGACTATTGGTTCCCGGGACTTTTATGTTAGATAAATGATAATTAGACTACTTAGATTAGTCGAGGGTGCTTAAACCCATGCCAACTACTAAGATTACATTATACCTGTCTCACATAGATGCAGATGTACAACCAGCTATCAGAAATCACCAAAAAATCAGCCAAGTGTGAGTCGGACTATAGACTCTGCTCACGATTGATACAATGCGTTGCATTGGATTTACAAACATAATAGCTTATCAACATCAATTAGATTGCTGTGGGCATGCTAATTGATGTTCACAATATACTTACACATTTTCTGTTTTTTTTTTAATTTACAGTTTTCATTTAGACCACAGTGGAGCCCTACCATGGTTCCTGACCAAGACCTCATTCAAGGGACGAGTGTTCATGACGCATGCTACTAAAGCCATTTACAGGTGGCTGGTCTCTGATTATATCAAAGTTAGGTGAGTAAATTAGCTATAAGTAAAATTCCTGCTCAAACTTTGTCACCTTGTTGTTTTTGTTTTCAGTTTGTCTCGACTAACAAAATTATTTTTATCATTTTCATCGTGCACTAAAGCATTCTATAAACCAGGAATTAATAAAGATCTTCAACTCAAAATTTAAGAATATTTCTTGCCAAAAGAATGAAAAATTGAGTTGACTTATGTGTTGTTGATCCTTCCAGCAACATATCGACAGAACAGATGCTGTATACCGAGTCGGACCTGGAAGGCTCCATGGACCGCATTGAGACCATCAACTTCCATGAGGAGAAGGATGTGCGAGGAGTGAGGTTCTGGGCATACAACGCAGGGCATGTGCTCGGGGCGGCTATGTTCATGATAGAGATTGCTGGGGTTAAGGTAATATGAATATAGTTTTCTTTTTAATGCAAAATATTCTGCCCATAACAGGATTATTATGCTAGTAACTCCAATATAAACCTCATACAACGCTTCCAGAATGGAGTTCTAAAAAACATAGCTCGTGCTCCCTGGTTTATAAGAAACACAGAATTGCATGACATCCTTAAGATCAACACAGTAGCTCAAGAGATCAAAACTTTTGCTCAAGCTTATCAAAATAAGCTACAACACCATCCAAATCAACTGGCACAGCAACTGACAACACCCTCATACACAAGGAGACTCAAGAGAAATGTCATGAAAGAGATGTCATGCAACTCAAGGATGACTGCAAATGAAGAGTGCTGGCTGTGGGGATGGCAGGAGAGTGCTCTACCCGACACCAAACCCACAAAACATTTGCTCATAGTTGTGAAACTGATTGCAAATAAAACCCACACAAAAAAAAAAAAAATGCTAGTGGAATGCCCTGTGATTTTGTCCATGTTAAGTTTATTTTCACAAATATCATCTTCCCGTTGTGTCCTATAGGAGTTGAATTTCGGGAGTTCCTTTCTTAGAGAACTCCTACACTATAAGAGGAATATACCTACCGAGTTTCATGCTTCTGTGGTCTTATGGTTTAGTCTAATAGTTACAAATTGTATTTAAAGTTACACAGGATTATTATAGGTGTTATAATGTGTTCTAGATTATTATTATTACCCAGCAAAATTATGTTTTACAGGTCCTTTACACTGGAGATTTCTCAAGACAAGAGGATAGACATTTGATGGCGGCCGAAATACCTACAGTCAACCCAGATGTATTAATTACAGTAAGTAATAAATGTACTATGTGTGCATTGGATTTGAAATTAATTATTTCAAATTGATGATTGACTATTATGATCTGTAAAGGTGTTTGAATAACTAGTAATCTGAGAATTGGAATATATATCATGTGCTGGAATAAAGCATAGGCTATTTTTTATCCGAGTACCACGCGAGCGAAACCGCGGGTGGTAGCTAGTCTATTATATTCTAAAGCCTTCTCCTTCGTTTTAGGAGTCGACGTACGGCACGCATATCCACGAGAAGCGCGAGGAGCGTGAAAGCCGCTTCACCGGGCTCGTCTCTGAGATAGTGCAGCGCGGCGGGCGCTGCCTGATCCCCGTGTTCGCACTGGGTCGAGCGCAGGAGCTGCTGCTTATACTGGGTGCTTAGTTTAAACTTGGTTTACCATAAACTTTGTTTTACTACGAACTTGTGCTATAAGCTACATTTCTTGCCCAATTCATATACTCTATCAGGCTGGAGCTATTCATATTCAGTTACATGACTTTTGTCATCAAGTTAAAGTTAATTCTTCATAAAGCTTACTTGTCTTAAAAGTTACAAAGTTATTCTTAAGCTCACTATATTTTTATGCTCGTTTTCAAGCTAAACTGTGACCTTTTATATATACAGATAGCCGTGTCTGTCTGTGAGACATTTTATGCTCTTTACTTCTCAGCCACTGGGTGATCCTTAACTACCAAAATCTAACTTATTATAATTTCTAGCATTTATTATTATTATCTAACTTATTTCTAATCCTATTCCTCCAGACGAGTACTGGTCACTCCACCCCGAGCTACAAGACATCCCGATATACTACGCGTCATCCCTCGCCAAGAAATGCATGGCGGTATACCAGACGTACGTCAACGCCATGAACGACCGTATCCGCCGGCAGATAGCCATAAACAACCCCTTCGTGTTCAGACATATCTCCAACTTGAAGGTACGTGTTCATTCGGACTTATCGCCAACCTGAAGGTACGTATTCAGACATACCTACAACCTGAAAGTACGTGTTCAGACGTATCTGTAACCTGAAGGTACCTGTTCAGACATATCTCTAACCTGAAGGTACCTGTTCAGAAGTATTGGATACTAGCGTTGTAACCGCACGAAGCGCGAGCGGAGTTGCGTGTGGAAGTCACTTATTTAAATGTGAATAGGTAATTAAAATCAAAAACATTAAGTAAAATATTTATTCCGTTATAACATTCTCTTCTCCGATCGCAAACACATCAATCTCTGGCTTAACCTTATCATATAAATGTGGGAAAGCGCCTTCCGCTTTATACTTCCTCCTCATAACCTCGTACAGACTCAAATCGAACATTTCCTCAAACTCTTCTCTCGTCATAAATATATCCGCATACAGAAATGAGTATCCTCCAACTTTTCGAGTGAAATCCTCCATTTTTCTCATTGCTACCACAGGGTTATAAGGCTTCTTTTCCTTCACTCTTCCAGGTACCCCGTAAACTCCCAAATCGTTATACATTGCGTAGTTCGTCCCTGGTACTAGGTACTTTGCAGGAGGACGTTTCAACTGACCCGACGATGGACCGTGATCAATTATCTTACACGGGT
This sequence comes from Scotopteryx bipunctaria, assembly GCA_949320045.1. Taxonomy (NCBI): domain Eukaryota; kingdom Metazoa; phylum Arthropoda; class Insecta; order Lepidoptera; family Geometridae; genus Scotopteryx; species Scotopteryx bipunctaria. The sequence goes on along the minus strand of OX439458.1, from coordinate 411,396 downwards.
ACACTAGTAAAGGAAACTTTTCAAAGAGTTGACTGGCTATTTCTATCTGCTTCTCTAGTTCTGCGATTGGTAGGACGATGTCTTGGAACACTTGTTTTGTGAATGTGTAAGCGCGGACTCCTGGGGTCGTAGTGAACTTTAGAAAGGCTGGTTTGGGAGGTAACAGCCAACCGAAAAAGTATCGGAATAGAGCGTCGTTGCCAAACGAAAGCATGTCTTCTACAACCCAGAATATAGCTCTGTTGTGTCGTAGGAGATAATGCCTCAGCGGGATCAGTTCAACCGATTCCCCTTTCGTCAGGAAAGTTTCCACGTGTTTATAGAACCAGGGTTTGTACCATCTGGAGCAGTGATTCACTGTGATATTAGGATCGTAGTCTGAGTAATCTCCACTCATAATAATTGCCTCATCTTTAGAGTAAATAGTCCCCTCAATATAATCCGGGAAGACCTTTGGTTTCTCTGCATAAGTCCCTGATAGTTCCCTGATCATATCGCAGTAGTTCTTCTGACCTTTCACTGGCTGGTACTTGATTTTGATGTAGGGTTTTATTTTGACGATTCTCAAGGTCAGAGTGACCAGGAAGCCTAAGCTTCCGTGGCTCCAAGGTAGGGCTTTGAATAGGTCGGCATGTTCGTTGTTGGCCGTGGCTGTTACCAAGGAGCCGTCAGCGCTGACGACCTCGTAGCTTGTTATCGTCTCGTGGTAGAGGCCAGCCTTGTGGGAGTGTGTTGACATTCCTGTGCCGAACGCCAATCCTAAAAAAAGAAGGAAATTTATGGGGTCCAGTCTCGGTCTAGTCTAGGTCTAGTGTGACTGAATGTTGAAATGTACATATTCCAGAAAGAACAATTCTTAAAACGGACTTCTCCCATAATGTCTGAAATCTGAAAAGACTGATTTGTGTAATGTCTGAATTTCGAAATGACTTATGAATTTGGTAAATTTCTGATTATGACTGTCGAACCCTGAAAACAACTTTATTTAGCAAAAAAAAGTATCTCCTTTGTGAGTCCTATTGCTACTACAACTTGCTTATTCTGAGAGCTTTGTCGGTGACTCTAGTTCTACGGAATTGCTCACATTGGAATTAAACCCTAAGCTTGCTTCAATTTACTCTTTCATTCCTGTCGCTTGTTGTTTCCGTCTCATTTGATGAATGCTTGCAAAATAAACTAACCTCCCAAAGTAGCATCAGTCAGCTCAATACAAACGGCCAACGAATACCCCTTCGGTATCAAGAACTCCGTGATATCTCCAATAGTACACATCGGTTCTACCCGCACCGTCATAGCCTGCTCATCTAGCTCCAGTATATCATACAAGGGTATCGGCACCCTGTGATGAAGGTGTTTTTCGAAGAAGGTGGTGGATAGAGACTGCCAGTTCGGCCGGGCTGTGCAGAGTAGACGTCGCTCTTGGGGTGGCAATTTGTTCCATTCTTGGACCTGGAATCGTGTTTGTAAAGGTCATATTGGCGTGAGCTAGCAGTGCCTATGCGTTATGACATTTGGACACTTCAATTTCCAAGAAACATGCCTCTGAAGGTGAAATGTGAGCGTGGAAACTTTAAAGCTAGAAATATGTACTCAATTGGAACAGGCCACGTCAAGATATCAATGATGCAGCAGATATCTTGCAATGCAAGATCAGAAGTCACTTTTCTACTGAAGTTGCTAGACGCTACTTGTAATAGTCTCTAATGTAAAACTGGTCACTAGCGAATATTGTATGGGGAACTCTTGGTTCTTCTCAATCATAAAATATCGTGAGGAAAACGAAATGCCGTAGAACCGAAATGTATGAAAGTAGCCACTTTGAGGCTAACTTTATTTCACCACTGGTTCGATATGTTTGTTTATTGAGACGTGTAGTCAAAATAAAAATATTATTATGGTTTATTTAGCGGAATCGGTAAGGATCACTTTAAAACGTTTTAAATTTAGTTGAATTTTTGCCAACCAAGCGTGGAAGATGGAAGACCAAACGTGAAGATGGAGTAGTAATAAAGTTAGTCTGTTACCCGGGCCTGTATCTCCCGGACACTGTCTGCGTGGCGGCTAGGACTGCGCCCCCTCAGCCAGGCGCGCGCTCGCAGCAGCAGCGTGAAGAGGAAGCTGGCGGGCAGGCAGAACACCGCCACCACGAACTCACGGTGTTCTTCCAGCCAGAGGATCGCACGGGCTTTCCATGACGTGGGGATCATGGCTTGGATTACCTACACAGAACCCTAAAACAATATTTATTAATAACCTCTAAATTGTTGCCTGTGTCATCCCACTACTAGGCAAGGGCTTCCCTTCGAGTTTTCCAAATTCTGTGGTACAAAATACCTGCCACTGATAGTCTCTGGCTAGGATCTGAAAGCCCCCCCCTGTAAGAATGAAACTTGGAGTATACATCATTTGTCACCCAGAAAAAATCTTCTCCAACATGACGGAACATAATAATGGGCGATGGGCTGATCACCTGTCACCATGGTTCACTATATTCTGGGACACTTGGATCAGGAGTGGCTGCAAGTTTTCTTATGTATGATTATTTGTGGCTCTGCCCACCTCGTTAGGGATGTGGGCGTGTTAATATGTATGTATATAACCCACAATATAAAATACATAAAGCGAAAAAATAATATTTTTCATACTAGTACCGCGGTTGAAAGCAATTTTATTATATACCTATGGTTAGTGACCAAGAACTGGGACATTTCTTCCAATTATTCTCTTCTGGAAATGAATTTTGTAAAATCTACGTAAATCACATACCCGATAACAAATCGACTCCACACAACACTCGCCGGCTCCCGGCTTCAACACACAGACAAATTAATCAATAAACACTGTAATATGCTAATCCATATCTTATCCTAGTAGATGGATTTGTATGTTTGTATATAGATATTTTGTATCAATAGTTCAACTAGTATCTGTAGAACATCATCTACAATAAAATATTCCTTTCTAAACAACTCAAACTACCTATATAGGTTATGTAGTGAGCGAGATTGCGAGCTATAACATTCCACTGACAAATACGGCCATGACCTCGAGGCAAATTATCAACACTGACGGGATATTTTGAACCTTATCGCTATGAATACAAGGTCTATGTTGCCTGCGAAATTTAGATTGAAATTCCGAACAAACGAATTTAGTGACGACTTCGGTGGCGTGGCGGGCGAGTGCTCGGCTGATACGCAAGAAGTGCGGGTTCGATTTCGAGAAATATATGTATGTTCTGCAAATATTTCTTCCGGGTCTGGGTGTTGTATTATTATAAGTATGTATTTACAAAAAAAGTATAAGTATTCTATCAGCCATCTGGTGTCCATAGCTTTGCTTAGTTTGGGGCTAGATGGCGCTGTGTGAAAATATTTATTATTAATGTATGATTCCTTAGTATTACAGATAATAGTTTTCTTATCAGTTTAATGATATCTTATAATTCGTTGCTAGGGCATGCAGGTGTTTTGTATTCTGATAACATCTCATCATCAGCTTGTTAAATGTCCAGTGCTGGACATAGACCTCTCTCTGACTATATTTTCAGGACGAATGATTTTCTGCCTACTCCATCCGGCAAACACCCGCGATCTTTACTTTGTCATCGGGATCGGTATTTTAAAGAATGCTGCCTTATGTAAGAAGGGGTCATGTATCTACTTATAGAATTTTTCTGTAATTACAAATTGAGTTGGTGATCGTATTTAATATTGTATTGGAGTATTTTATTTTCTGACAATCGTAGTGAAAAGTAGAGTTTAACACACGGCCCTAGAAACCCGATATAACTCGGTTTCATTTTACTCTGGTCATTTTAGCCCCTTTTATAACAATTTATAACAATAACTCGGGTCATTTTAGCCCCTTTTAATTCCCGGTGGGATAAGCTACACAATTGTTTTACGGTATAGAACACTTCGAAAGGACGAACCTTGTGTGATACTATAATGACCTATATTCCCTGTCTAATAAGGAACATAACCGTTAGTACTTCCAGGCTATCGACCATTTCGAGAAAACAAACCTTGTGTGAGTCCAGCCTCTATTTTCTTTGTCATAAGGTGCATAATCGTACTGTTCCAGGGTATCGACCACTTCGAGGACATAGGTCCGTGCGTGATCATGGCGTCTCCCGGCATGATGCAGTCGGGGCTGTCGCGCGAGCTCTTCGAGTCCTGGTGCACTGACCCCAAGAACGGAGTTATTATTGCAGGTATTTAGCCTCATAGTTTTCGATGCCCACCCGCATTTGTTTTATGGATATTGTTCTTTATGTATCTAATCGTGTCATTAGTTCTTACGAACCAGTGTGGTGAAAGGATTTTAAATGCTCCTTTTGACACATATTTTCGAGCTTTTTAGGTTCTACGAAATGCAAGTTTCCTCACGATGTAGCGCACATAAATTTTTCGAACAGAAGAATCCTGTGGGACACAGGCATATTTTTTGTGTTAAATTTTACGGTGTATGTATGTACGGTGAGGGTTGACGTCAGGCAGGCGGCCGGTCATAAAACACCTTAGCCAAAACTCTTACACCATGAGCCAAAGATCATGCTGTGCCGACCCCACATAGAGTGGGATAAGGCAGGAAGATGATGATGATGTATGTACGGTGAATGAACACCTCGTAACGCTAGAAGACACATTTGATTTTGTTGTTTCCCAGGTTACTGCGTGGAAGGCACCCTGGCTAAGACCATCCTCTCAGAGCCGGACGAGATCACAACCATGTCGGGACAGAAGCTGCCCCTCAAGATGTCCGTGGACTACATCTCCTTCTCGGCACATACTGACTATCAGCAGACCAGCGAGTTCATCAACATACTCAAACCGCCGCATGTGGTGAGCTAAGCGCATGTGTAAAAGAGCTGTAACCCAATCACGTTGCGTCCAGATGACGTGATTTACTCGCCATTGGCTACTCGCGACTCGATTCCTATTCTCGACTCGATAATCTATTTGTTAAATTGAATCTTTAATTTTATATATATATATATTTTTGTAATTAATTAGTGTAATTGGTAAACCGTTCTAATTAAATCAATAAATAAATAAATAAATAAAATTCCACTTCATTTGGACAAGCTCTAAGGGTATTCTACAAAGTTGGTGTTTAATGATGTTTGATTTTGTAGAGTTATGTTGGGTAATGTTGAATGATGTTGAATTGAGCGAGATGGGATATGATAGAGTCAAGATCATGAACCGTAAATGGATGAAGTTAACGGGGGGCTTCTAACCTATTAGAAAACCTATTAGAGGAGCCAGACATTCACTTATGTAAAAAAAGAAGTTAAGCTAGGAAGTAATGATTAAATTTAATATATTATGTGTGTGTGTGTGTGTGTGCGTGTGGATTTGTGTGTGTGGATGTATGTGTGCGTGTGTGTGTGTGTGTGCGTGTGTGTGTGTGTGCGTGTGTGTGTGTGTGTATGTATGTATACATGCTTAATGATGGTTATTGTAGAATGTTGTTGGACAATGTTGGGTGAGGTGGGATGATGTTGGATGATGTGCGCAGGTGCTGGTGCACGGCGAGCAGAACGAGATGTCCCGGCTGAAGGCGGCGCTGCAGCGCGAGCACCGCGGCAAGCTCGCCATCCACACGCCGCGGAACACGCAGCAGCTGTCGCTCACCTTCCGCGGAGACAAGACCGCCAAGGTACCACCCTCAGGAGGCAACTTTTACCTTCACTAACGGGACGCTGTAGTGCCCGGGACGAATTAAGATGGAGTAGGCTTGCCCAGCACCTATACCATCCTCTTAACTTAGTCGGCCTTGCCCAAAGGTCGGTCAAAACTTGACACTACCAACTGGCCTACAGAGGACTTAGATCTGGAATAAGGAAAGAAGGCCTGTCCAATGGACCCAGTGTGGTCATTAGATGTACTTACATAAAATTATCATCATCATCATTTTCCTGCTGTTATCCCACTAGGTGGGGTCGGTACAACATGTTTCCCTCTTCCATCTTCTCCTATCACTCGTCATCTCAGTACTCACTCCTTTCACATGCATAAAGTGAAATCCATGCTTAATATTATAAATGCAAAAGTAATTCTGTCTGTTACCTTTTGACGCCTAAACCTCTGGAATTTAATAAAATTTGGCAGGGAGATTACACCTTAGGGAAGGACATAGGCAGGAAAATCAATGCAGACGAAGTCGCGGGCAACAGCTAGTATAAATATTGTGTGAAAAACTAGCGTTTGCTGCAGGTGATGGGGTCTCTAGCGATGGAGCCGCCCACGCCCGGCATGAACCTGCAGGGCATCCTCGTCAAGAGGAACTTCAACTACCACATCCTGGCGCCCGAGGACCTCAACAGTACGTTACTACCAGCTGTTTCACTCGCACGGCATCATCCAACACCGTTCAACATTACCTAACACCGTTCAACATCATCCAACACAGTTCAACATAATCCAACACAGTTCAACATCATCCAATATTATTACAGCTCAAGGCTACATAGAATAGAAATTATGAATCTGCATGAAAAGTTTAAACATGAATATTTTTCACAGAAGTGTCACAAAAAAGTTTGGGGCTGGACGGCGCTGTGTGAAATAAATAACAAATATTTGTGGACTTTTGACACAGCGCCATCTAGCCCCAAACTAAGCAAAGCTTGTACTATGGGGAACCAGATGTTATACTCACATACTTTTTTTTATAAACACCTTACTTATAAGTTTTAACACGTAATATTACAACACCCGGGAGAAATATTTGCAGAACATGCAAACATTTCTCCCGCAGCGGGAATGGAAACCGCGCCTCTTGCGTCTCAGCCGAGCGCTCTCCCGCTACGCCACCGGGATCATAGTGTAGATGAATTGTTTATTCTGTGCAGAATACACGGAGCTGAGTCAGAGCTCGGTGAGCCAGCGGGTGTCGGTCCAGTACAGCGGCTCCATGGCCCTGCTCAGGCACGTCGTCACACAGGTGAGGACCATTTTTAGGGTTCCGTACCTGAAGGAACGGAAGACCAGCACGGTTTGTTTTTCAGGCACGTCGTCACACAGGTGAGGACCATTTTTAGGGTTCCGTACCTGAAGGAACGGAAGACCAGCACGGTTTGTTTTTCAGGCACGTCGTCACACAGGTGAGGACCATTTTTAGGGTTCCGTACCTGAAGGAACGGAAGACCAGCACGGTTTGTTTTTACAAACTGAGTTAGGGTTCGTTTTGCAGCAGCTTACAATATTATGTGGTTTATAAATGTTGTTGCAAATAAAATACTATTCTATTCTAAGGGTGTCAACGGGACCCCGTTACTAAGCCTCCGCTGTCTTGTATTCCTGACAACAAATAATGAGAAAGGAGGCCCGTATATTTTATTGAGAGGAATCAGCATTATTTTAACCGAGTGTTGTTAGCACGACAGTAACTACCAGGCGTATTGCTAGTTAGCGTCATCATTTTCCTGCCCTTATCCCACTAGGTAGGGTCGGCACAACATGTTTTCCTCTTCCAACTTCTATCACTCATCATCTCAGTATTCACTCCTTTCATACGCATGTCCTCTTTCACACAATCTATCCATCCCTTCTTAGGCCTTCCTCTGCCCGTGTATCCATCCACATTCATATCCAGCACTTTCCTTGTAACATGACTTTCTTCCCTCCGCATAACATGCCCATACCACGCTAACCTATTACTCCTCATCCTATCTGTCACCGGCGCTACTTTCAAACTTCTTCTAGTTAGCGATGGACGAAAATATCGGCGGGGTGTATACGTGCCCCAAATGTGGTTAATTAAAGGGATCATTTTCTAAAAAATAGCCAAGCGTGGTTTCTTATCTTCCACGTTTGGTCGCGTTACGATTTCCCGCGCATACTCACGCCTCGTCGTGTTTGTAAAATCGGACATTGGCATGCAGAATACGATAACACGGTAATTCCACAAGCACACCTGTGTTTAGCCGTGTTACGTTTCGATTGGTCATCGTGAATAGGCTTTCAGAAATAAATTCAACGTAGATATAATACATGACCAAATGATCATAGACATTTTACGAAATAAAAAAAATTGAATTTGTCCCCGGACCTTACAAATCGTAAAAATAAATTTAATATAATTTTAAACATTAATTTATCTTTAAGAATTATTCAATTCAGAGGGTGGAACAACGAAGTCCTCGCAAAATATAAAGTTAATCCAGCACACGGTCGTAAGACATGGTCGTCATCATCATCATCACGTGTGTAAAGAATGGACGAGGTACAGAGGACAGTATTTGCTTGTACTGAGAGTATGTTTGGTGTCACTCCGCAGATAGCAGGGCCGGTTCAGTTCCTGTCGGAGTCGCGCTGGCGGCTCTACTGCTGCATCGAGCTCACTCTGCACCAGGACGTGCTGACGCTCGAGGTACTGTAGGGCACCCTTGGCTTGGACGATTCTGCTCTCCCAGTTCATTCATTCATCGTGTCAACGAACTCAAACTCAAATTAATATAATAAAACTAAATAAGCTTAGCAAAATATGAAGCCACCTCTATGGCCCTATCAGAGGCCTCGAAGGCAGGAAAGCAAGTGTAGTATGTCTTGTGTAGGCGCTCCGCACTCACACTGGACTTGGGATGGGTCAATTATGCCCCACTTGGCTAAGTTGCTTTTGCAGCGACCAACTTGCGTACGGAGTCTTTTAAGCGACTTCCAAATTGGCCACTGCAGTTGGCCACCAGGGGGAAGGCATTCAGCTGCTCTCCCAGTGAAAAACGCAGTAACTATGTCAAACATGTTTTGACACGTGAGTGAGAACAGAATGTTGTATCTTGTTAGGTGTTCCAAACAAGTATTGAACTTTTTGTCAAAAATGCTAGTTACTGCGATTTCACTAGGAGGGCAGGATAGGTTCCTGTACTGTTCTTGTAACAAACGATTGTGTTTTTTTTCTACGGGTCATTTCAAAATGCGACAAGTTACAGTGATTGATGATTGTGGAGTTATTTTCAAACGCTTTTAGGCGATAGTTATCGCTTCTCAGGATACAGCTGCAAGGGTTTTAGGGTTTGTGGAAATTGTAGCTCAAGTGATGTAGAAGTTTTTGAGCTGCACCTTTATGGTTATTAAAGATGATATAATCAGACTTCTCTGCTGGAAAGAAAAAGTATAGAATGCGTCCAGCTGCTTCTCTTCAGTGCATGTCGTAATAGTCGACTAAGGGATAGACCTCTCCAAAATGATGGACCATCTATATGGGCGATAGGCTAATCACCTGTCACCATGGTTCACCATATCCATCTTGGAACTTCAAATCAGAAGTGGTTGCAAGTTTTCTTATGTTTACTTGTAGCTCTGCCCACCCCATTAGGGATACACGCGTGATAATATGTATGTATGTATGTATAAAATCAGGTGTTAAATGCGTTTCCATCTGCAAGAGTTGTAATGTAATGCCACGGAAGAACGGCGCTGTAGTTGCTTCCGGGCTCTGCAGCACACGCTGAGTGCTTGCCTTTTTGGCTCTCAAATTATATGTTTTTTTTTGTGTTAGCTGTGTAATTTTTTATAAGTGTTTGTGAGCTGAATAAATAATTTCTTTCTTTCTTTAATGAATGTTTCCGTGCAGTGGGTGGCGGGCCCGGTGGCGGACATGTTTGCGGACGCGGTGGTGGCGGGCGTGCTGGCGGCCTGCAGCTTGCCCGCGCCGCGCCTGCCCCCGCAGGCCCACAAGCTCGACAAGATGCACTTCAAGGTACGTGGGGCACAAGGCACCCCGCCGGTATAATTCCCAGAGTTCGGTACGGTGGATCTACTTAAAACGACATACGGCGGGGTACATGGGTACCCCGGGGCACAGTACCATGCTCAGAGGGGTTCAGTATGGTGGATCTAACAGACTGTACATTCCCAAATATAATCTTAAATCTACACAACGTCAACTACTGTTTAACAAAAAAATGAAAAAAATGGCTTATTGACAAATAATTTTACTCTATCGACAAATATTTTATTTTATTTTATTTATTAGGTTTATCTACAGTTATTACAATTTTACATTACATAAAATACATATAAAATACACAAACTAATTGCACAACTAATTACAGATAAACACCGCATGCAAATAAGAAATAAAAGGATAACATAACAAAATAAGAGAAGAAAGGAACAGATTTATACATAGATTAAAATTAATTAAAATTAAATTCAGATTTGAATTTCTAGATAATTGAGTTCGGCAAGTTCTCAGACAATATTGAAACAGTTAAATTACTCAATTATGCATCTTTATATTCTGGCATTCCCAAATCATGATTATAACATAACAAGGTTTCAAATTAAATCCTCAATTAAATGGACCTAATAGATTTGCATGCCCACTGATGTACCTTTTAAGAACATAATTGTATTGCATGTGTTAATGCAAATAAATGTAATTTGTCTGCTTAAAACCTCAGACGAAACGTGTGGGACCATTAGCCGATGACTGAATTCTAATTTAAAAAATCTAGTGACTTTATGGAATAAACAAAATAGACTGTGACTTTCTTTCTTGTGCTAAAGGTCTACAAACAACAGTGGATGCACACAAGTTGAGGAATAAATACAACCTGTATTTGCAGGAATGCGTCATCGAAATGCTGCAAGAAATGTTCGGCGAAGACTCGGTGCCCAAAATGTTCAAGGGTGACAAACTATACGTGACCGTCGACAACAAGCGAGCGGACATTGACCTGCTCAATATGGTAAGGAAATGGTTACCACATCGTACTGAAACATATATCCTCTTTCTTTTAATCTATTTCTTCGTACTTCTGGGCAAGTCTCGTTTTCTCCCGCCACCCTCTTTTGATTTTTATGAAGGCAACAACTGAATGGATTTGGATAAAACTTGAATATGCACAGTTCGTTAATCTTACCTATATTATAAATGCGAAAGTTTGTGAGGATGTTTGGATGTTTGTGCCACAATCACGCCTGAACGGCTGAACGGATTTGATTGAAACTTGAAATATACATAGTACATGTGCTGGATTAACATTATAGGCTATTTTTCATCTGGTTACCACGCGAGCGAAGCCGCGGGAGGCAGCTAGTTGGAATAATATAATCGGCTACTTTTTCGTCGAGTACAACGAGCAATTCCAGCAGACGAAAGGATAAATTAATAAATTCAGAGACAAATCCGAAACGGATTGTAATTTGTACAGGTACATACACTTGCTCATACCACTGTTGTGTTCCAGGAGGTGATGTGTGCCGACGACGAGGGTCTAGAGCGCACTGTGCAGTCCGCCATCACTAAGCTGTACGCAGCGCTCTCCCCCGTGCGCCCGCCGCCCGCGCCCGCGCCCCCCGCGCCCCTCTCCGGCGTGTAGGGACCTGCCTCACCGGGGCCCCTCCGTCACGAATGCAACCCACAAGTACAGGAGTTTTTAGCACATCCTTTATACACCAACTATAGCTAAAATTGAAGTTCATGTTATAATGGTCTCTGGAGCCGTGTAATGATCTACCTTTAAACTTCAGTTACCTACCATCGCAGACCATGATGGAATGGGCGTCTGCACCAGCGTATAACGACCTGTCTTATACACCTCCAATACCTAGAATTGCAGACTATGTTAGAATGGTCGTTGAGAGCGCTCGACTTTTTGTCGATTTTGTAGCAAAGGAGTCTTGGATATCAGATTGGGACGATTGATACAAGTTGGGCTGAATGTGTGATGTGAAAAAAGTGAACTTTGTATTCTGAAGTGTTGCAGTTTTTATTTAGAAATTGTATGGACAATGTGATCCTAGATAAGTTTAAAAAAATGTAAGATATTTTGAATATAAATAATTTCAACCTATATATAAGTCGTTTCTTTGAAACGATTATCAATTTTACTGAAAGCATGTTGATAAGCAAAAATAACAACAGGACATCAGTGGATACAAGTTTCTTATGATTACTTGTGGTTCTGCTCACCCCATTTGAGATATGGGCGTGTATTTTATGTATGTTAGTTAATGTTTTAATATAAAAGAAAAATAAAACAACCTATTTCATAACAATGTTTATTACAAATTATTTACATATTATTGCTAAATAAATTAACGCACAGCGCTGATCCTATAACTTTCCTTACTGCAGATAAACTAAACTAAATCAATGATAACATCATTGGTAGGTATAGAAATTAACTAAAAGCTTATGGACAGAGCCAAAATATATCTAGAAAGTCTTTTATAGCAGAACAAAAAACTTTTTCCCTGTTGCATTTGGCATTCATCTTGTGAGTTTTCCTTTGAACCATTTTCTTAGCTGTAACGCATGGTATCAATCCTTTCTGCCCATTCTCTTTATAATATGTAGCATGGCTATGAAGTACCTCTCCCAGAAACATTGTCATGTGTACCATTTGTTCACCGCAATAAATGTCATCTGACAAGTGTGTATTCTATGAGGCCTTTGAGTATTTCTTAATTCCTATGAGGAGTTCTTGGAGCATTTATTCTAGAAGCGCTCGATTCCTGCAATAGCTTGGAGTATCTCTCGACTCCTACAAGGACTTAGGAGTATCAGTTAACTCCTATGATGACTTTGACATACAAGTATCTGGACTCCTACGATATTTGTAGTATTTTTCGACTTCTACCAGGACTTGGAGCATTTCTTCTAGAAGCGTTTAAACTCCTACGATGATTTTGTAGTGTCTTAGCATCCCTTCCAGAAACATTAAGACTCCTACAATGACGTGGAGTATCCCTCGTCTCCTACAATGCCTTGAAGTATCTTCCAACTCCTAGGTGGACTTGGACCATCTCTTCCAGAAGCGCTCGACTGCTACGAAGACCTGGATCTCGTGGCTTCTAGGATGACTTGGAGTAGCGCTTCCAGAACTTCTTGACGTCGTCGTGCGAGGCGCGGGTGACGACCATGGTGCGCGCGCGCTCGCTCTGCCACGTCAGCACGCCCGCCTGCCGCGCGTAGTCGCGGAGCACCACGAAGTCAGCCTGGAGGGAAACATGGAATTACTTGACGACCTCGATGGCGTGGCGGACGAGTGCTCGGCTGAATCGAAGCCGCGCCTCTTGCGTCTGCAAGGCGCAGCTTCGATTCCCACTACGGAAGAAATTATTGTATGTTCTGCAAATATTTCTTCCGGGTCTGGGTGTTGTAAAACAAATGTGTGCTACAAATATGAACGAACATGACCAAAATTAAACAATTGTGAAATAAATAAATATGTAGATAACGGAGTCGCCACAAACGTATTAAGGCAGAGTCTCACCTGCGAGAGGAACTGATTGTAGACGACGCCCTCGGTGTAGGTGAATCTGTTCCGCTCGCTCTCCCACAGCTTCACCTGGTCCACCACCGTGGGCGGCAGCGACCACGCCGAGCGGATGCCGCCCGACTCCGACTTCAGCATCTGACAGATACATAACATTACGTTAAGAATAGCGAAGTGCGTTTGTGCCTACCTACATAGATGTATCTAAGTTTATTCATTTCATGCACGAAACACATTACAACCACACAGAAATAATGTACTTGATGGACCTATATGGGCGATGGGCTGATCACCTGTCACCATGGTTCACCATATCCATCTTGGGAGTCTTGGATCAGAAGTGGCTGCAAGTTTCCTTATGATTACTTGTGGTTCTGCCCACCCCGTTAGGGATACGGGCGTGATAATATGTATGTATGTAGAAATAATGTTACAAAAAAATGTTGATGATCAATATCGATTATGGCTATGTTTTAGTACAAAAAAGAAGTGGTACATTAACGCAGTGATAGTGCGGTAGTGACTTGCGGATGCGACTGTTGTTCGTGGTAGTAAAAAAATCACTGCTTGCAAATCCTCAAATAGGTTAGCAAGCTTTCAATCTGTAACTTCTTTTTGTTTTAATCTCTTGTATGTAACTGTTTACTTTTTGCTCATGTCGTGCCTGCTTCTAGAAGGGCGTACACTGTATTTAAGTTTATTTCATTTCTGTTCTTTTCGTTTTGTATTCGTGTAACGCCCAGTTTAGTGGGCCAATAAAAAAAAAGTAAAAGAGCGTGGTAGTGACCTGCGGGTGCGAATGTTGTTCGAGGTAGTGTATGATCTGGTGCGCCGTGATGCCGCCGCGCAGCGCCTGCCGCACCGAGTCCCGGGTCAGCACCCCCACCACCATGTTGGGGAACCTGCACACATGTAGACATAGACATAGACATAGACATAACATTTATTTGCTAAGATAGCACACGTAACACATAACATAGAATTTTAGGAAAATAAAATAAAAAATACATAGACAATTGAGAAAAAAAAAATGTACTGCTCATATACTTACTGTGCTGGACTGGGAGTAAGGAAAAAACAGAACGCGTCCAGCCGTATCCCCTCCAATATGATGGACCATCTATTTGAAAGGATACCATCCCTTAGCCAACTTTTACGTCATGCTCGGGAGAGAAGCAGCTGGACGCATTGTTTTTAATGGTTAAAATGAATATTGCTGGACATCACGCACGGCGTCATCTAGCTCCAAATTAAACAAAGCTTGTCCTAGTGGATCCAACATCCCTTCATATACTTTAGCCAGTTGAGACAGCTTCACTTTGTACCATCCAACACAACTGAGCCGACCTTAATTGTCTTACCAATTCGTTCTTTACCTGTACATCAGTGTAGTAAATAACCCCAGTAACGCCACCTGAAATAAAGTATATTTTTAATCGGTTTGGATACTTTAAATAAAAACAAATGGACATGTTAATTATAATTTATAATTTGTAAAATCTTTTAATTAATCTTTTATTAAGTTATTGTATTTAATTAGTGTAATTGGTAAACCATTCTAATGATTAAATTAAATGTTTTTCAGGGTTTTTAAAATAACCTACATGGGTATATGAAATAGGTGGTGGGCAAGCCTACTCCATCTTAATTCGTCCCGGGCACTACAGCGTCCGGTTTGTGAAGGAAAAGTTGCCTCCTGACGCTGTATATAATCAAAAGGCCTTAGTTTAATAGGCTTATATTACCTGCAGGTTGGTCTGTGTATAGGCGTAGACCCTATAGTTGGTCTCCACTATGATGTACCCCTGCGGCGAGGGGCCGGCGGGGCCGACGGGCGCGGGGGCGGCGGGGGGCGCGGCGTCGCGCACGCACGCGATGTTCAACGCCAGCCGAGTGGGGAAGAAACGACCCGCCTTGCGCTATAATAAATAATACTACGTTACTGCCAGGCAGGAAATTAAGCCATTTACGGCAGAGTAATATTGGAAGGACGAGGCGAAGCCAAGTCCCAAGTGATTATGTATCTCAATCTTAATTCAAGAAACAGAAGTTTCATTCCCAACCAATTTGACTGCGCGCGGTCTTTTTTCTTTTTTTTTACTTTTGAAGATGGCATTCCGCATTGCTTTTAAAAAGTTTAAAAAATCTAGTAAGTACATACTATCATGTCCATATCCCTAATGGGGTGGACAGAGCCACGAGTAAATATAAGGAAACTTGCAGCCACTTCTAATTTAAAGTCCTAAGATGGATATGGTGAACCATGGTGACAGGTGATCAGCTCATCGCCCATATACACGTTTAATGTACTAAAAATCACGTTCTCGCGAGCAATTTCTATTATTATTTATTGAGAACAAAAACTTAACAATTGCTGGCAAAATAAATATATAATATAGTTTAAAAGATTTCATAGTTTAAATGAAGCTATTCCCGAGCAAGTGAAAGAGAACACCAGTTTCGTTAATCTTCTTTAATTCATCCTCTCTACCTAACCATGTTAAGACATCCATCTCAATGATCATCAGTATCTTCTCTCACACCACAACACTCTTTAATCACTCAAAAAACATCGTATGAAATATTTGTTACCTTTCTCTGATAGACCAGTCCAAACTCTCTCAAATGTTGTAGGAACACCAACATGTTATTGGTCATGCCCTCCGTACTATAATCCTGAAAAATATATCATTATATTTAAAAAAGAAAATATTTGGTATAAACTAATTCAATGGTTTTCCTTGGAATCATATTATAGCATCTAAAAGACATTAAGTCTAGGCAAAGATATCACATAGTATTAGAGGTACAAAAATAATAAAATAAAATGAAAAAACAGACTGGTTTTTTTTTCAAATTCGACTCACACTTGACTAAATGTGAGTCAAATTTGCACACGAAGGGTTCCGTACAATCGTAAATGTACTTTTAACATTCATAATTTGCTTCTTTTATTTTATTTTTATTATTTGTTGTTACAGTGGCAATAGAAATACACACTCTGTGAAAATGTCAACTCCAATTCGTTCATGAGATACAGCCTGCTAACAGACGGACGGACAGCGAAAGCTTAGTAATATGGTCCCGTTGGCACCCTTCAGGTACGGAAGAAGGAAATTGAAGAAGTACCTCCTTTTTATAAGAATAAAAAATGTGATTGAAGCTTTCCTGAATACTGAATGGCAAATGATTGTTACCTTGCCGAGGGTACTGAAGCTGAGCTGGTACAGGAAGGCCAGGCACTCCGCTGCACTCAGGCTTCGCTTCTCCGCTGTGTGCAGGTAGTGTTGCAGGAACAGCCATACCTACGAATATACATACATATTACCACGCCCGTATTCCTAATGGGGTGGGCAGACCCAGAAGTGATCGTAACAAAACTTGCAGCCACTCCTGATTCAAGCCATAATATGTTAGTAGCAGTATTTGTTGCAATACATTTTAGTTTTGTGAGGGTGTGAGGCTGTTTGTATTATTTGTGCCTAAACGGCTGAAAAAAATAGAATAAACTTGGAAAACAGTGTGTGATCCAAACTTTTTACGGGTAAAAAGCGAGAGTAGTCCCGGGCATTAGCCAGTCAAAAATACGTAATTGAATTATTTTATAAATATTAAAGTTTACTTGTTTGGCCGTGCTCAGAAGTAGAAACTGGAAGCCAGCGCGTGTTATAACGGCTGAACCGTCTTCTGCATCCCTGAAATAAATATAATTAAATAGTATAGATTGCTTTAGTAATAGTCAGATGTAGTAAATCTATTTAAACATCTTTCACCATAATATTCGTACTTTTTTTTGTTTTTAGGGTTTCGTACCCGAAGGGTTCCAACGGGACCCTATTACTAAGTCTCCGCTGTCCATCCGTCCGTACGTCTGTCAGCGAGCTGTATCTCATGACCAGAGTTTTCACAGAGTACGTACTTATATTCCCGCTATAATAACAACGAGCCCTTCGTATGCGAATTCGACTGGCACTTAACCAGTTTTATTTGTCGAAGATTCGGTTCATGTCTTGTAGTCTGCAGTGGTAGTCAAGTAGTGATGACCCCGCCGTTCGATGGTTTAAATGCGGTTGTACACTTGTACAGTAGATTTGTGTGTTCGAAAAATTTAAGAGTGCTAAGTTTTCAGCTTCGGAGGTGTGCACGATTGGAGGTGTCTGGAATACCTTGTCATGAGTCCAGCATGCAGCAGGATTCTGACGGCGTCCGCGCTGATGCCCTCTGTCTGCGCGCTGCCCACCATGTAGTGCAGGACGCACTCCCAGCGCTCGCGCGCGTACGCGTCCAGGAACGCCACGTCGCGCGCCTTCCCATCCGGCTCCAGAGACGACGACATGCTCCACGGCCGACCACTGGACAAAATAAAAAAAACTTCAACGTCTATAAAAATCTACTGCTGGACATATCATCATCTTCCTGCCCTTATCCCACTCTATGTGGGGTCAGCACAGCATGATCCTTGGATCATGCTGTAAGAGTTTTGGCTAAGGTGTTTTATGACCGGCAGCCTGCATGACGTCAACCCTCCTTGGGAATACTTGCTTATTGTATCTCATCATGTTGGAGAGGATACTATCCCTTAGTCGACTTTTACGACATGTTCGGGGAGAGTAGCAGCCGGACACATTCTATGTTTCTTCTTTACTCCTAGTCCAGCAGAGAAGTGTACAGAGCTTAGTGGACATAGGCCCTCCCAATATACTTCCAAAACAAAGTACTGTTATAGCGTATATACATTTTCAAACTGAAAAATCTATTGCTGCATGACCAGATTCAAACCCACGACTAGTCAGTCTAGTAGCAGTGATTCTGTCTTCCGATCCTAAAGTCAGAAGGATATTCACCAAAATTGTATTATTGTGATCTCAAGCATTAGAAGACTGATAAAATAGTTCAATGTTCAAGAGTTTAAGAGTATTATTAACAAATCAAAATACAATAACTTTATTTCTATGCTACTCTATGCTGTCACGGGGTCTTGTAGGCGCCCGCGGAACGCCTGAACAAGACTCCCTTCGCCCAAACTCCGCATCCATGAAGGTAGATAGTCGAGCAGTCGGCACTCTCACCATAAATTAATTAATTAATTTATTTAATATAATCAAAACTAAGTACAGTTTCTGGTTAATAGTGTTCTTAAACCTAAATTAAGTTTGTGCAAACACTAGGTTCTCGATAAAAACACATCTGCCTGTCAACAAGCGCCGATTAATCATACAGAAAAAAACTACCTACATAAATAAATGGAAGTGTTAAGGTTCTTGCATACTGACCCTCCTAGCAGAGCCACTTTCAAGTTCTTCTTGAAGGACTGTGCCAGCATCCAGCCGGGCATCCCGCCGGGGATGGGCGCCTCTTGCCACACAAACAGCTCTGAGAGGGTTTCACATGCTTTCAGCTGTTCTCTGTAAACATAATGCAAATCAATATTACATCTACCATATTGGATTTTGACATTTTATATAGCCTATCACGTAATAGATGGAGATATCTACTATCCTACATAGTAGGCGAATCCGAATCTCGTTTCCCCGAAATCAATAGTCATTTGGATTAAAATGACAGATAATAGAACTTACAACCTACCTCATAATTATTAATATGTGCAAGTAATTTTTTCAATATTATGTACCTGTATCAAATTGGTTACGTTTTGGAAAAGGGCCTGGTATCATAAACCGACGAGCATGCATGAGGAATGTTATGGGAGTGAATGAAGCAAAAGAAGTATGTCAGGATCGTAGCTAATAGAACACAGTGATCTCTGCCTACCCCAATTTAACCTGATTTTTTCACAACTTGAATGTATTTTATTATATCTATCAATTTACACACAGATTCGACTTTTTTGAATTGGACATAATGGAGATTGAAAGCTTACTTGGCAAAATGCTGTGATACCCAGGAAGAGACAACAGCCTGTGGTACTGGCTGCTCCACAAACAAAAGCCTTATTACAAAATGTCGAGCCAATTCTGGTAATTCCCTGTGAAAAAATGAAACAACTTCAGGAGGGCTAACACAGATTGCGTTCGAAAAGTATGCAATAGGTTGTGTATAGCAGAGTTCATGTTCCGTTTTGTTGTAAACATAAACATAACCTCAAATATTAGTGTCTCTTGTTTTAAAGTTTTTTACAAAGTATACCTGTAAATAGCTAAGCATATCGTTGGATAGTTGTACAAAGTCTCCAAAAACTGAGGTGATCTACTCTTCAAATACTCGTGAAGGTCTTTGCACTGTAATGTAGGAGATGGATTTAAGTTCAAAGACTTCGACTTGGAAGATGAAGCCTCGGACATCTTAAGGCTCGATACAGATCTATTTACAATTTTATCGCTTTACTATCTAGATGTTTCATGATCAAAAAGAAAGATTGGAGATTGGTTAATGTTTAAACCAAAACAAACACAATATTAGATTTGCCGCAGACATAGCGACATGCATGACAAATACACACTGACACTGTCGTTGAACTTGTGGTTGACACTGACATTTGATGAAAATTGATATTTAGTACCATAGACACTTTTATTTTTGTGTGAATTCTTAAAATTATGTGTCTATGTACCTTATTCAGAGGGATTCACATTTAGGACGTGACCGCGAACGTGCAGCGATTAGCGAATGAACACGAACAGTGGGCTTCTCTGGCTCTTTCGATTATAGCGGTCTTGTAGGTACACTCTCTTTCATGCCTGTATTCCTCAATACGAAACTATTATATGCTAAGAACCTACCCACTTAAAAATATAATATATTATTATTTTTTTACCAAGATAACTTTTCACATTAAAAATTACATTAAAAACTTTAAAGTGATCGGTCTAATACTAGGAAATGAAACTAAGCTCAGTTTTCTATCTGAGTTCGAATACAGATAGAAAACAAAAAAAAAATGAAGTATTGTAATTATTTTATTCATTTTCGTAAACATAGATTAAAATTACATCTGAACATATAAAAAATGCTTTTGTGTAATTAAACTACACGAACAAACTTTTTTCCGTGAGTTCATTGATCATTCGCGGACTTCGGGAACAATATAAAAATTTTTCGCTACTTGACGGTAGATGGCGTTATTTATTTTTATTTTTTATTCGTTGTGAAATAAAGATTTCTTTTGAACTATAATTATAATTAGCTATGTGCCTACGGTTTGGACTTCAATAAAATTACTTTACTACTAGTAATAGTATTAACTATTTCTGGATGCTGTAGTCTCCTGCATATTTTTACATTGAATATGGGCACCGCGAGCATTCACCTGAAATGTACCTACCAATCGGGTATACGTTGGTAAGCAGTACCCATTTAGTTAGATTATACTAACTTATTCTAGTTATCGATAGTCTAGACGTAGATTCGGACGGAAAGTTTCAGATAAGTAGGAAGGATCTTGTACTAAGGTACTTACTTTCAGACGAATGGAAATAAATTTATTCTTATTTCGGTAGTTAGGTTTGCTGTAAGTACCTACTTATTAGGTAGTTTGCTGAGAAAACCAAAAGCTAGTTTCTCAAACGTTGGAGAGAGGGGACGGACGCCACTATCAAGTTTCTGCCCCGGTTCAAAAAAATCGTAGATCCAGGACTGGTTTAAACACCCAGATATTAGGTATTAGGCTAGTTCTAGTAGATACCTTCCTATCCACGGTAGGTAGCGTAGGGTGGTCATCTTTGATTATACACCTGTCATAATTAAAGGGTGGTCATATTCAATGCACATTTAAATTAAAATTATTTATCCATTGTAAAGATAGATAGTTCCTACCTACCTCACTTCGAATAAATAAAATGCAGCGAAATTCCAAAGGACTATGTGACATGTTTTTAACAAGTCAAGAACAAATAATAATCATGACGGTTTACGTAGGTAAGGTAGGTACCTCAAGGATCGAATCGTTCACTGAGAAAAAGAAATAGGTACCTTGTTCATAATCCCATGCAAAGAAAAAATATATACTTACGCACACCAAAGCAAACATGACGCATACTTGTGTAATTTCCCCGTTCACGTACACGAGCGCACACAACACACTTGCACGCATCGGACGCACACACGCACGCGGCGCCGAGTTCCCCGCATTTCATTCTCGTCGGCAGATGGCGGATGCAGTAGACGCCCTCCGTCCGTCAGTCGCGCATAGACAACTCGCCGAGCCACCGCGCTTTCGTTTCGCTCAGCACCATTTTGTGTGTATCTTCTCGAACGGGACATTGTGTGTTGTGCTCCGTGATAAATCGTGAACTCGCGAGTTTCAATAGACGATCCACCGTTCAATGTCGACATGCCCTGCGGAGGGATCGATGCTATATCTCGAGCGCCCGTAGAAACCGCGCCTCCGTCATGAGCGAGTGATCGTCGACGTAAAAAAGCGAACGCAGGAAACATGTCCGGGCGGACCGCCGACGCGGATGCGAGCGAAGGGTTCCAGTTCGAAATTCGAATGCGGTCATGTCATCGCCACTCGGATCTATCATAAGTCACCGTCCAATGTCAAAAGCGTGCACGTCCCGCTCGCGCCGACCCCCCGGATCGCGCGGACCATGCACTCCCTGGTAGTGTGGTGGGCCGTGATGTCGGCCGGCTGGGCGCTGGCGGCCGCCTGCTCGTCTAGCGTGTCGAAGAGGCCCGCGCGCCCGCAGCGCCCGCAGCGCCCGCCGCAGCCCGTGCCACAGCCGCGGCTCAACGTCACCTTCCCGACTTTCAAGTGCGAGCCCGACTACTCGGAGTACTACTGCCTCAACGGCGGCGCCTGCTTCACGGTCGTCATCTCCGACAGCCCCATCTACAACTGCGAGTGCCGCAGCGGCTTCGTCGGCCAGCGGTGCGAGTTCAAGGACCTGGACGACTCGTACGTGCTGACGAGCCGGCAGCTGATGATGGAGACGGCGTCGATAGCGGGCGGCGCCACCGTGGCGGTGTTCCTCGCGATTCTAGTCTGCTTCGGCGCGTGGGTGCGGCTGCACCGCGGCGGCGGCGCCAAGGCGGGCGCGGCGGGCGCGGGCGGCGCCGAGCGCGGCCAGGTGCAGCTGGTGGCGCTGGGCCCGCGCGGCGCCGCGCGCCTGCTGCCGCCGCCGCCGGACCTCGCGCCCACCCACCACCGCTAGCCCTCCACAGAGACGGTATTCCGCGTGTGACTCTTTGAAGGAACGTGAAATTTTATGTGATAATTATTTTATGAATCGTAATTTATTCGGAAGGAATTTATTTTGTAAGTTCGGTCGAGGAGGTTCTTCAGATTTTCGTCTCCTGATGTTTCGGTGGATTGTGATCATTGTGATGATGGGTTGTGTTGTGAGATCGGTGACCGACCGTGTACCTTATGCTACTCGCTTCAAGTAGAGCCGTTATATGTTATACATATTGTTGTTTGTGCCGTATCCTTGGATATGTGTGGGCAGAGCCACCACCGGGGTCTGAGAGGGTGGGATGGATCGGACCGTTTTGTATTTCAAAGTTGTCATGATGGGGCCTAGTCTCTCTGTCCCCGAGGGTGGTGTGTGTGGCCTCAGCGGGGGCCTGCACACGCTGCATGTTATTATTTGTTAGCGTAGGTAAAGTTATGAGAGGTGCAGTGAGTGCAGGGAAAGTGTTGTGTCCTTCCTGCATCCACTGCACCATGCTTAATCATTGTAAATTGTATTGATCATATATTCCGTTCTATACAAACACATAGAATTGTGATGAATTGATATTGCTTGAGAGAGGCGGCGAGTAGCTCCGTGGGTTCCTATTGCCGTTCCATTCCATCTGCGGATAGAGTATTTACTGGTGTCAGTATTATTTTGTAATACGAGTGTTAAGCGGCAGCTTTATTTTTAATTTATACCTGTTATCCTGCGGGGATAGTGCTGTATTATATTTGTTTAAAGGCTGAGTAAGTGCCGTCATGATGAAGGCTTATTTTTGTAAATATAGTAGGTATTTATTACATATTTATAATCGTTTATTTATTGACTGCTTTACTTAGTTAATATCGATGTTGAGTCGCATCCGAGCGCGTACTAAGCGGTTAACGATTGTATTTCATTTCACCCTGCTAAGCATGGCCTCGCATTTGTATATTCAATTGTAATCTCATTATGAATCTCCATACTCTTCTAATAATGTAAAAAAGTAAACATTGGACGGTGTAAATGCTCCTCCTCAGCGTAAGCCCTCATGTTCCATCATGTGCTTTTGTATGCCTTTCATTTGTACAGCGGTTACTGTTGATCAAAATGTTAATGTTAAAAATAAAATTGTAATTATGAAATCAATAAAATAGGCAATTTGATGAATAATAGCCGCGTTGTGCCGAGTTTGATGTTGATCTTGTCATCAGGCTCGCGTAGCTGTGTCGTGTCAATGTGGCTGGGAGGTGCGCAAAAAAATAGTAAATCAGTTATAAATTAGGAGTGAAGAGGGAGGGGAGAGGCGGCCGGCGACGGGTTTTATCCTGGACTCCTCGAGTGGCATTTCAGCTTCTGACTATGTTACCGACGCCGCCGCCCCCGCCGGTCCCTCCTCACGCCTCCTCGTCTCATGTACATTGATTCATTTATGAGATTGTTTAAATAAACATTCCAAAGTATTTGTAAAATATTAGGTACCTACATCCCTAATAATTTTGAGTATCTGTTAAGACGCTACTTGTTAATTATACAGTTTTCTATTGATAATATAATTTGTTAAAAGAAAATTATAAGAAACTAAATCCTTACGATATCTTTCATTGATCACTCCTGTTCTGTGAGGTTCGTTCATTTGTTGTAAGGTCGGCTCGAGAGCGCGCCGCCGCACCTAACTACCTACTTGATAATTATTATAATCTTGAACTACTTTTGGGATAACGAAAAACTGCTCACTTTTGTTTGGCAAGTGAGCGTTGAGAACGTTTTATAAATGTAACTACCTACCTACTACGACTTATATTAGACAGGTGTTTAGATCTGGTTCTCTCCCAGTAGTCCCATTGAGTTTGGTTCCGTGAAACCGCTTTGTCCTTAGCACAACTGGTAATAAAGCTCTACGGAAGTAAATGGGACAAGTGGTAGCGACTGGCTAGGTTTTGCCACTACGGGTGATCTATCTGTAAGGTTAGACAGGCAGGATGTAGATTTGCATGGCTAGTACTGTCAGTGGGCTAGTCATTAAGTTGTGCAATGTTGGCAAAGAAGCCGCACGTCATAGCCACGCTGCCCCTGCTGGCACCACCCACTCTTTTCGTAAACTTGTGCAATGTACCTAACCTACCTGTTCGCAATTAGATTAATTCACTAATCGGTACACAGACGCTGTGAAATCGATTAGAAACATGTGCATATCGTGCCGACAACGATCGGACAATAAGTTCTTTCTCGAAAGAGCGAAATAAGTAGGTTTTGTTTCATCACGTTTGGGAAATCGGACAAAAAATTATACGTGATCGGATCGGTGTCGCTGCGCCATAAAAGCTTGAGTTGAAAGAGAGCTGAGTCGCGCGTCGGCGCGGCGCAGGCCCGTCAGCCATTGAGCGTCTGGGAGCATCATTTTTATGAATACCGGTCTCGCCACCGTCAAGCAGGGTTCATTGAATGAATGCCCGTTGCGTTCGTTTGTTGACATTCCCCGAAAACCTGCCCGCCCGGAATAGCCGCGTATCACCGCTCCCTATGGATGTATGGTGCCATGGATGGACAGCCGACAGAAATAGACGCCGCCGCCACTAGATTAATACCGTTTTTGACTTTCGATTCTGGCTCTCACCCATTTTTTGGGCAGGACAGGAAGTCGCATTACGTATCGGTGGGTATTGGAACAAGTGTGTCATTTGTTTGCTCGCCTTAGTCAGAAACCGTTGTGATTTCACTTGGATGATCGTATTGGCAATACTTAACTGTTCCATTTCTAGAAATAAAGATTACGTGCCCTCCTAATTACGTGTCACCGTAATCAGGGATAATACAATCACTTGGCTAACAATAGGTCTGTATAGATAAGTTGGCACTTCCTATAGGCAGGTTACATGATTTCATAGGTGGAATCTACTGCAATCGGAAACATGTAATCCTAGTACCTACCCAAATCTACTTTTGTCATTTGAAGTGAACTTGTACTATTCACCTAGTTTCTGGCTCGGTCGCCAGCGCCCTCTGCTAATAAGAAAATATGGATAATCGTAGAAACGAAAGTATAGAGTCATAACGTCAGCAAAACACTGTGAATGAAACACAATGGCTTGGATAGATCCACAGGCCCCCGCTTAAGTCCAGCGAAGGTAGACCTGTGCCTCCTCCCTGAGGCCTTCAAACTCGTGATAGTCGAGAGGTGAAGGCGCGGTTTGTAGGGGTCTTGCGGCTGGTCGCGGGACAGACGCTGCGTCTCTTCGCCCACGCCCGCTCGGTTATGGCTGTCGGTGGTGACCGCTGCCAATTAAGATGCCTACGTGCTTCTTCCCACTTGTCATTACTCGCGAAAATCCTCCTGCGACATGTATGGTGCTCTATGTGTCGGTAAATGGTAGCTTTTGGTGAATTTTTACGTTCTTACGAATTTTTTCTCACAATGTTTACTGCCTCTCAAATTGAAAGCACAAAAACCCGGTTACTTACCAGTTTTAAATGAGGATGACCTTATTCTATCTCATAGTATTACAAATCAATGTTTGTTCTATTTGAGCGGTGTGCAATTTGCATAAATTGTTTACTTAAATGACTCCGTAACTTTCTACTGAACATCCTTCGTTACATTTTTCAGGAAATTACTTATTATTAGATTATTAATATGCCTTCCTACACTAATATGGACAACAATTAAAGATTATGGTCTTAAAATATTTTTGTGGGCTGTAAAATTGACGATTATGTTAATAGCGATCAATGAGGCGATCGTTAATATCGTTTAGACAATAGGATCGTAGATGGTCTGTCTGGCAACAATGTGCGAATGTCAAATAACAATCGACGAAGAAACTAGTTTATCTATGTACCGGGGAAAACATTGGTTTCACTGTGGAACCAGTGAGAACAATTTTTGTACCTACATTGACCTTGATGATGATAATGATGACATGTAGGCAGTAGAAGGTTCCTATGGGGAAAAAAGGTCTGTTCCTATGTAAGCACAATATTGAGTGAGTATAGATATGCTATAGTAAGTGTAGGAAGAGCCAGGTACCTAGGTTAAGTAGAGAAACTCTAGTTTTCATAAAGATGCGTCTGCTGCGTCAGCAGAGAACAGTTATTAGTCTGATCGTTTCCTGGAGGCCTGCCGCTTCTGAGCCGCTTTCTAAGGAAACCATACCTTGCGAGTGGTTGTGAGGCCCCAATGGGAAATAATCGTGTTTCTCGCTGTGCATCTTACAATCTGTTAATTCTGAGGTAAACGTACTGAACAGCCGTGTAGGTAGTTCCAAAAAAGGCATCCATTGTTCGCCAACCAAATAACGCAAATAACGGTCCATCTGTTATTTTGTTTTTTAAATTTTGAATGCAAGCACCTGACATGACAGTGTTGCTGTCAATTGCGGTGTCAGCATATTGTCCGAAGCCCATCTTCCACTCGGGCGCCGCTTCCTGCGACAGATGGCAGCATGAGCGCACGTGCGCCGCGCGCGGCAAAAACGCACGCCTCGACATAGATTAGACATTATTTATTGGTATTGGGGACATTTTGATGCAAATTATGGAAAATGGAGCCTAAATTATGCTTAGCGGTCTGTGACAAGAACCTTTAAAACATGCAAATCGAAGACTTGCTGGTTAGGTCACTGGAAATGCGGTTTTGAATCTTGCACCGTTGAAAGGTCTTGTCTGTTTGTTCTGAAATTATAGAATCTGAATCTGGTTTTTATGATTCATGGAGCCTTCCCTCCCTCCCAATGAACCCTAGAGAGTTGTTTTAGGATTTACTATTTAATAATAACCCTTTATTTATTGATGCACGTAGGTAATCCTGCCAAAGTAGTAAGTGTCTCATCTCCTCTAATTAGTCTGTATCCGCGAATCAAGTCGAGCCAGTCGGGGTGGCCTGTAAAAACGAGCACGTGGCACCTGCCTCTCGACATTGTTCCAACGTCATCGGACTATCTCTGGCTGAATAGCACTGGATGCGTTGCCAACTTGAGATTTAAAACGATGGTGTAGATAAGGGTCGATTTTATAACGACTTTACACGCATGTGTTGCGAAAAAAATGACGCCTTAAGTGAATGGAAGACTTTATCAATAAAAGAAAATAAATTCACGAAGGACTAGGCAATAAGGTCTCAGACTATTCGCCTGCCCGAAAGGGAAAACCATAAAATAAATCTACACACCGTGTTCCTAATTTAAACTTGACGAGATATTAATTTATCATTTTTTAATTTTTTATGCTAAAACCCAAGGATTTGGAATTGTCTGTGTCTTACAAGCCTTAGAAAATATATGAAGTTTTATGCAAGATGCTGTGATACAGTAGATAATACTCATAAGTAGATATACAAAATAGATCGCAAAAATAAATAAATCATTGTATGATTGACACTGTAGGTAACTTTTCCCATACAAAAGATTTTAACGCGCTACTCAAAAAGCACTTTACTAGGAGGTATTAAAGTCTTTTGTTTTAACATTCGGCACTTATGGTAAGGTACTTATAATAAAAAGAGTCTTGACACAGGCACGAGCTATATTCTCCCAGGGTGGTCTGATACCAGGGCTGAATCAACGGGTTATTTTTTATTTATTTATTTATTTATTTACTACAAAATGTGATTATCGTAACCTTATTGTAACTACATAATGTAAGGTAACTAGTTGCCAAAAATTAACACTCCATAATGGTTTTTACACTTTTTTAAATCATTCATGGACTTTGCTCGTTTCAAAATTCTATACCAAGTAAAAAAAAAACTGATACTGTTGGTTGAGCATCGTTTAAATAATCTTAAAACTTCTGTGCATCATTAATCTTCAGATTAAAAATAATTACTTTCAAGCGGCATTCATTTGCCATCAGCAAACAGAATAAAGGTTAATACAATTTCACTAGAAACCATGATGGTTCCCACGCGTGGGAGCCATTGTCCCGCAGTCGGAAGAGCAGGGTGAATTAGCGTGTAATTTTAATGCACTGATATGACGCTCTGTCAATGTTATGTCCTTTGGTCACGCTGCTTACTCTACGAGAAATTATTATATGTTATTGAACTTGGAACACTATCGTACGTGTCCCACACTGATTATTATAATTAGAATTTGATATTCATTCTATCTGATGCTTGTCTCTTATAAATTTAACTTTTTTAGATGTCTAGCTCTAGCGAAGTTAGTAAGATTTAGTGAAATATGTATTTTTCCACTAGTACCTAATACAAATAGCAAATTTAAAGAGATTTTTATTAGGAACACCAAGGAGAATTGTTCAATCTTACTGAACTTATTTATTAGGTGACTTAAATCTAGCGGTCTTTCAATTATAGGTGATCACTGCGTGCACATAAAAATTTTAAATGCGTGAACACAAAATGATGTATCTAATATTACCACAGAATTATTAATCTGGGAGCACGGTAGTGCCCAAGAGAAGAAGTAGAGCCAAAAGAAGCGGGATTTCGTCGTATTTTCGAACCGTCATAGCTTCGGTCCGGATGATAAGATGTAATGGCCAAGCCATACATTTTAATCAAGATTTTGAGTTGTAGAGTCAAGGCTTACAGGTAGAGTTATTTTAATAATAACATCCAACAGTCACATACATAGTCCTGACCCCACACTAGGATTCCCTGTGTCGTGGGTATCAGAAACTACGAGTATCATGGTACCACAACACCCAGACTCGGAAGACATATTTACAGATCATGCAAACATTTCTCCCGCAGCGGGAATCGAACCCGCGCCTCTTGCGTCTCTGCCGAGCGATCGCCCTCCACGCCACTGAGGCCGTCTTTTGTTACTTATTGTTATAAATGTGGTACAGTCAAGAGCATTTATAGAATTGAGACAGGCCCCGTGGGCCACGTGATGCGCAGCACAAATTGGAGCTCAGACAGAGGCTTGGCTCTGCTAGTGGCTATTTCATAACTTTTTAACAACGACAGCATTATGAACTTGTCAGTTTTGGCACCCATTTTACATAGAATGTTTTTTCTACTACGCAGAAGGACAGCCAACATAACCCATCTCTCGCAGACGTTTAAAGACTACCAGCTTAGAAGTTTTTGAAGACTATCGTTACTACCATTCGTGTCACTGCTTCTTTCAAACCAGTGTAGGCAGTGACGGATTAACCCTTAATCAAATTAAGCAATTGCCTAGGGCATCACGTCTGAGGGGGCACCAGAAGAAGCACAAAAAAATCCGTCCTTAGGGCGTCACGTCTCACTCTCACGTTACATCACATCATCTTATTTTACAAAGAACTAATGTTTTTAGACGGTAAAGGTTTAAAGATCGATTCTAGTTGACATACGGATAGGGGGGCCCACAGGCATGGATTGCTTAGGGCATCAAGTAGTCTTAATCCGTCACTGAGTGTAGGGAATGGCTTAAACTCGTAAAGTATGACAAGCAAGACAAATGCTCCACTAGATTGTCACTACAGCTACAATCGAATGGGATCGACATGGTCACGCAACGCGATCGATGCGAGTGACGAATGAAGCAGATGACCTGAGAAAGCGATTACCTTATTTGAGACTACAGCTAGTAGAGACAGCTAGTGAGGTTTTAAAATAGCGAGAGCACTGCTTGTGACCGTTTTGGTCATAGGTGGGTTCGAATCCAGACGCGTATCAATAGATTGAACGAAATGAAGCGCTCGTGGAGTAGCTTGTTTAGAAGTTCTTGATCGTTGAAGTTAAGCAACGTTGTGCGCGGTCACAATTGGAATGGGTGACCGCAAGTGGCATTACGAGCAGCGCATTCGTGCTTCGGAGGGCACGTTATACTGTTGGTCCCGGCTTTTAAGTCGTTAAGCCATGACGGAGGCGGCCTAAAAACTCCGTTACAAGAATCGGCCACTAGCTTATACGAACTTACTTACTGATCTGAATAGATTTTAGTTTTGTTTGAATTTGGATTTGCAGAAAGGATCATTTTTGGAGCGTCTCTTTAATTCTAGTAGTCCAATGCAAATTCAACGTAGATTTAAGAAGTTTTAGAATTATCCCCTGGATTTTATGAAATAGAGAAGATTTTGTGTGCAATAACCAGGTTTTTTCGGCCAATCTAACCTGGTCATTGGCCTAAAAGCATTAGTGGCACTAGGCCTGTAGACCACAAAGGTGGTTTGACCTATGCGTCAACCAGTCCAAGAATGCTGACCGGCAGTCAAGTCAACAAACAGTAGTACTGACTGTTTGTTTTGCCGGCTGCGTTGTTTGTATTCACACATTCACTATTGTTTCGCGTGTAAACACAGAACCTAGGCAGTGACATACGGAATCTTCAGACTTTGAGTAAAAATACAAACACTACCTACTTATGTATGATTGAATCCGTAGTCATCAACAAAACTCTTAATGAGAATGGGCAGGTATAGCTCGAAGAATATAATCGTGGAATAGAGGTGCACGAATGGAAATTCCTCTCTTACATCGACAAGATGAGGCAATGAACGCCGAACTCGACACGTCTAAATGAGACCCTAAATTCCTCCAATTAGGTCGTCCCATCAGGCAATGGCCTAATAATCAGCCAGACTGCATGACCCCAGAGCAACGGCTTTTTAAGGAGATACGTTGGCGTTCGTATTTAACATGTTATAGGCAAAAAGCTACAAAGCTACACCTAAGTATAAAAATAGGTACTTGTTTTTTTGAGTTATGGACAAAACTTGTTTTTTAAAGTTATTGAAACAGTTTGGATGGCTACGGAAAACTACGAAATAAGGTCTGAAAGACAATTAAAATGTGCTCGGAGTTGGAAAGCGTTATAAGGACGTAATTTCAAAACAATTTTTGAGTTATTATCTAAGGATTTAGTGCTGAAACGTGCGATGGTATAAATCTGACCATAAGCTTGAATTTGCTTCGAAATAGTGTTGATTGAAATTAGTCTAGCATGTTTCAAGGAGACGAATGCCTTCATAGAAACTGTCGTAAAAACTGTATCGAATGTCATTCTGGGAAATATGTAACGGGTGATTTGAAGCTGGGCGAGTTTAATTGCAGTCTTTGAAATATTTATACAGAATGTCATGTAGAGTGATTATTGTAAGGCATTTTGACATGTTTTTTAAAGCAGATTTTAAGATATTTAAGGTGAGGCGTGGGCCCATAACCTGTTATGGTCTGATGACGTCAAGAGTAGGTAGACCCTATGACGTACGAACATATTGTTAGACTTTATGTCACATGTCAGTTATGGAAACAGATTAACTTTGGGTTTAATTATAGTACCTACAAAATGGTGTTGTTTTTTTCTTTAATTTACTTGTGAAGATACTTACAGGTATTGTTAAGTCCAAAAAAATACCGCGTAGTAAATCTCGCCAGAAACTCGAACATGTGTTTGAAAGTATCGGGCGTTAGTCAATGAGTTATCAAGATT
Source organism: Scotopteryx bipunctaria (assembly GCA_949320045.1). Taxonomy (NCBI): domain Eukaryota; kingdom Metazoa; phylum Arthropoda; class Insecta; order Lepidoptera; family Geometridae; genus Scotopteryx; species Scotopteryx bipunctaria. The sequence goes on along the minus strand of OX439458.1, from coordinate 379,657 downwards.
ATTTAAACTTATCTATCATCAACTTTCAGAAAACTGATAAAATAAGAGCGAAAACGATTAGAAAAATAACAAAGTTAGAACATATAACATACATAATAAGAAAACATAAATGGAGATGGGCGGGACACACTCTGCGAGGTTCTAAAAAGTGGAGTAAAACCATCATAACCTGGTATCCCCAAAATAGGAAAAGGAAACCTGGGAGTCAGTACAAAAATGGGAAGACGAGCTAAAATACACAGCAGGACAATCATGGACAAGAACTGCCAGGGAGCGTACGGCGTGGATACAGTTGGAGGAGGCCTTTGCCAAGCTGGGGCAAACAGATGCGGTCGCCGATGTCAAAATCTAATTGTAAACATAGCTTGCAAGTGTCTGAAATAAAGGCTTATATTATTATTATTAACATCATCAACTTACGTAAGTACCTACTTGAATCTAACAGGTCCTGAGTCGACAACTTGCTCCAATAGCCCTGTCGGGTCCTCAAGGAGCAATTGCCGGCACTGAGGTGTTGCGTGATTCATCCTAGGTAAACCAGCGGCTTCCTGCTTAGCGCAAGTAGGTAATGGCGTTTCCCGCGTAAAATGTCACAAGATTACAACTTTTAAATTCCTAGAGCAGAATTTAGACGCTGTAGTAAAACGAGATGATTAGAATCTTCTCCAAAATGATGGACCATCTATATGGGCGAATGGGATGATCACCTGTCACCATGGTTCATCATATCCATCTTGGGACTATTGGCTGCAAGTTTTCATAAGACATTGTTTTTAATTTTCAATAGCTGTTTTGATGATTTGATCTGATTTGATTAACTTACCCATTCTGTATTCCGGTTACGTTATATGGTAGGTTAGGGTTTGTTATCACTATAACAAAATTCTCTCGCGAAAAATTTATATGCGCTATGCCAGTACTCTCAAATGGTGAAGGAAACCCGCGGCTTAGTCAGCTCTTCACGCATTGACCAATTGACCATGTCTTTCCTGTGGACAAGGCAGACTAAGCTGAGAGGATGGAATAGGTGCTGGGCAAGCCTACTCCATCTTAATTCGTCCCGGGCACTACAGCGTCCCGTTCGTGAAAGGTAAAAGTTGCCTCCTCACGCTGTATAAATCATCTACTATAGATGGTAAAAAAGGCCTTAGTTGAAGATAAAAGAGATTGTTAACAGTTTAGTACGAGTATAATAGTAGTAAGTAGGTATCTCTAGTACGCAATCGGTCTGATCTAGGAGCCGCCATGCCCACTCCTTCCTGTGCCGGGGAAGTGAAGTCATCTGCTCCATTTGCGAAACCGGCACAGTGATGCCAAAACAGAATGTCTTCAATCAATACTTTGCACTATTTAGCATCTTACTTCTTACTTATATTTAAGAGCATATGTTTTTTGAAGACACATTTTTTTAATGTGTAGAAATATAATTGCACCGAAAAAATCCATTATCTGTGACGACACACGACGAAGGTCACCACTAGGCCAACGTGGCTCTCTACGTAGGCTACAAAAAAGGCACCCGTACCTACGTATCTTTTAATAAATAAATAATAATAAATAACACCCAACAGTCACATACATAGTCCTGACCCCACACTAGGATTCCCTGTGTCATGGGTATCAGAAACTACGAGTACCATGCTACCACAACACCCAGACCCGGAAGAAATATTTACAGAACATGCAAACATTTCCGCAGCGGGAATGGAACCCACGTCTCTTGCGTCTCTGCCGAGCAATCGCCCGCCACGCCACCGAGGCGTTTAATTTTCCTAAGCATTTTATGGAATGTCTTGATACCATGATAGCGTCACCGTCTAGCTAGACGATTCCAAGCCCACAACTAGGTCAATTGACCCTAAAGGTGAACCATTTGTATTTAGGGGTCTCCTGGGGTTAGCAGAATTGAAATTGGTTTTTGCTGACCATCATTTACAAATACAAGCAAACTTTCGACAGGATTTTGCTTATTTTTTTTGTGTCTACCAGTGTGGTGGAAGTATTAAAGTGCGCCTCAAAAGATTTTCGTGCATGAGACACGTATTTTCGAACTTTTCAGGTTCTACGACGTACCGGTTTCCTCAAGATGTTTTCCTCCAGCGTTTGAGAGTATCCAGTACTTTCAAACATAACGCACATACGTTTGTGAAGGTAAAAGTTTCCTCCTGACGCTGTATAAATAATCTACTATAGATGGTAAAAAGCCTTAGTTTTAGTATTTAGCACCTACTTATGAAAAAGTACGTAAGTTTGAGATACTTTTTTAAAATGTTTTAAGGCTACATTACACAAGTCATTTTGACCAATGGATGAGTGTTTCAAATGCAACCAATTCATTGCAAAATCTTGTGAGAAAATGCACTAAACAGTTTGCAAAGACACAATAAACCTAAAACAAGTTCCCACGGGACCATCCTTTTGTTCTGGTTACCTCATAATAGTTACACAACAATACGAACAAATCCTTTAAGAAGGTGGCAATATTGATTCATCATTTTTTTGAATGGTGATTGGCGGGTGGTCATTGAAGGCTGATGGACAATACTGTACTGTATTTGTGAGTTTGTGAATGAAATTTTGTTTTCGTAGTGAGATGGTGTCAATTATATATTTGTGGACATTTCACACAGCGCCATCTAGCCCCAAACTAAGCAAAGCTTGTACTATGGGCACCAGATGGCTGATAGAATACTTATATACTTTTTTTTGTAAATACATACTTATGATACTACAACACCCTGAATATTTGCAGAACATACAAACATTTCTCCCGCAGCGGGAATCGAACCCGCGCGCCACGCCACCGATGTCGTCAAAGACGTCAAGATGATGTCAATTACATCGTGGATACCCTAGTATAGGTACTTTGTAATATCCTCTGAGCGGCACCCGCACTACATCGCCTATGTATAAATTAAAATTCTATACATAATCTATGAAAGAGACATATGCCGCCACGTCTTCACCACTTGCTAGTGTTGTGGAACCATCGATAGTTTCACTATCGATAGTTGACTTCGAAAAATATTCAGGATATCGATGGTGTTATCGATAGTACAGTCACGTGTTAATGAAAAAAAGAAAAAAAAAAATTTTTTCAGCAAACACTTTAAACAATTTTCATAGCCACAAGGTTTTATGTTGCTGTGGCTTAAATTAAAACTAATATTGTGTTTCAGCGGTCTTCACACTAGGCAAGCCTGTATCGTGATAGTATCGATAATACTCGTAGTATACGATAGCGCTATCGATTCTATTGGTTTTGCCTAAACTATCGATAGTCGACAATCGATAAGCAACACTACCACTTGCAACTTGTGTACAAACTACTTCTTAGGTTGCTGAGGAACTTTTTAGTTATCGAAGCAGCTTCAACTCAATTCTGAATTCTGGCAGTTCGATATTAAATTGCGTCGAAAACCGAGGAAAATAAATAAACAGAAAATAATAAATACTGGTGATTAATTTCAATAGAAGTTAATTTACGTAAATGACGGCAGGGCAAAGTTCGTCTTTACTTTCTAGGAAAACTCTGTTTTTATTTGTTGATTGATCATAATTGTCGAATCGCTTATTTGGTTCACCAAAATGTACTCGGCATTTCTTCTAAGAAGTTCGGAAAACAGATTTTTTTAAATCATAGTCTCATACATAGTTTTGACTCCATACTAGTATTTTCTGTGGATATCGTCAGTACACCCGGACTCGTAAAAAATATTATGTATATAATATGTTTTTTTCACGACGCAGGAATTGAACACCTCTCACGTTTCAGCCAGACAACTTACCCGCCACGCCACTGAGGTCGTCCAAATACAATATATGTATAAGTGAGTAGGTATAAGGCTGCGGCTGCATCGGAACACATCCTATAAACATAATGACAATGTCTTATTCACCGACGAGCGTTTCTATGAATAGTCGCTGTCGTGTGTCCAGTGTGGACATGGCCTAACGCCCAGCTCCAATATTTTACTAACGGTAATCGGTACTCCGCTAAAACTAAGCCTCAGCTGTCCGTCCGTCCGTCCGTCTGTCAGCGGGCTGTATCTCATGAACCGTAATAGGTAGAGAGTTGAAGTTTTAACAGAATGTGTATTTATATTGCCGCTATAACTATAAAAAAGAAAATAGTTAGGTAAACATTTTTTATGTACGAAGGTACGGAACCCTCTCGCAATCGAGGGGTCGACTCGCACTTGACCGGTTTTTATACCACAGCAATGTTATTATTTGTCGAAATAGGCCGAAAGGCAGCATATTTTTTTTGACAAAAATCAACGTTGCTATGGTCATAAACGATCTTTCGTCCATAGTATATTGGAACCGGGCATACATACATCCTACTAGATAGTTACAACATAAACTTTACATAATCTTACGTAAATAGGTAGATACGATAATAATATGAACGTATCTAAGTACTAAATGTGATTCACACGACTTAAACCACAATTAATTGTTATGAAATTGAGTAAATTATTAACTTGGACATTTTTTTAACTAAATAACATATTTGTGGTTTAATAAATGTGAAGTGATAAATAATCATTAATGATGACTAAACATGAGAGCACTGGTGTAGTGGTAGCGGCCTCGCCTTCCGATCCTAGGTCGTGGGTTCAAATCCAGTCGGGCGCTAAAGGTCTATGTATGTTTTTTACTGTACTTGTGCCTGTATTTATTTAACATACCTAACATATAGCATTAATAAACTAGGTACAATAAACCGAAATATAGCAGTACAGATAAGAAGCCGTTTGACAGCCCCATTTAGAGAATCGTTTATTGTCTACCTGCAAATCCTTCTAAAAACAACATCTGGCTTTTGTTAGCAATCTTATCAAAACTAGTAAAGCACGTGTTTTGACTCAGCTGGTTGTTCTATTTGTTCTTTATTGTTTTTAGTTTTTGACATGTGTTTGGGATAAACAGTTTCTTTAATAGCTTAAATTACCTGTATTCAAATAATTCCCCGATCCAGGCTTTTTAGATAAAAGGAAACGGTCCCTCTTTTGTTTTCATAGTTGTGAATTAGAGAAAATAATAGTTTTTTATAGTTTTCTCTTTCGAGCAGGCGGATAGTCTGGGACCTTATTGCCTAGTCTGTCTAGAATAAAAAAAAAGTGGTAGATTGCTTAGATATTAAACTAAAAAAATAGGAAGTTACATTATCATAAAATGATTACGTTGCCTCCACATTCCTCATTTTAGTGAAAGAACGTCGAACAATGATTTGGCCATTGTTTTCCTCAAAGTCTAAGGGAAAAACCCTGCCTACAAATTCTCTAGTCATTGGGGTTAAATAAAACACAGATTGATTTACAAAACAATGAGTTGGTTAATGTAGTGTAAAGTAATATCTGGTTCGATTTGACCGTCAAACTAATATTATAAAAAGAAAAGATTTTTTGTTTGTTTGTAACGTATACCTAATATCTCCGAAACTACTGGACCGATTTCAAAAATTCTTTCACCAATAGAAAGCTACATTATCAGGGACCAGTATAGGCTATAATATATTTTCAAAAAAATTAGAGGTCCGAAAATTACAATGTTGTAACCCAAGGTAGAAAACCCAAAATAGTTTTTGGCGTACGCTGGTACTACACGCGTACGAATTCGCGGGCAACAGCTAGTTACTTATACAAAGATCGCGTCACGTGAGATAAGTAGGTAAGTTCGTATGAGCTAGTGGCCAACTCTTGTGACGGAGTTTTTAGGCCGCCTAAAGGCCTCCGTCATGGCTTAACGACTTAAAGCCGGACCGACAATTAAACGTGCCTTCCGAAGCACGGAAGCGCTCAGCTCGTAATGCCACTTGCGGTCACCCATCCTAATTTCGACCGCGCACAACATTGCTTAACTTCAACGACCAATTAGGAACGTCTAAGCAAGCTACGCCACGAGCGCTTCACGTAAGAAAAACAGCGGGAAAATATTTGAGAGTGTGTTCTATTTTAAAGATTTTTCTTTCTCGATCAGGTTCAATTATTATAAAAAAAATACCTAAAACAATAAGCAAACGCTCTTGTGAGCAATAACGTAATAAAACATTTTTTTAATCGTGGTTTGAGCGTGAGCAACAACAACATGGAAAAATAGCTAGCCTGTGAACTAGGATTAGGTAACCGCGGTAAACATTACGCTTTAGGCACACCACGGGGGTTTCTCGTGTGAATAATCCTTAGATAAGGCACGTAACACATCAGCGTCAGCAAACGTTGTCATACAATGTCTATGACGTCAACACAGAGGTTTTCCTTGTCATGGTCATAAGGGTTTAAAATGAAGAATAGGATGAATATTGATATGTAAACAATGTCCGGTTCTAATATTCTACCTATTTACTTAAGGGAGACGAATCGTTCATTATTATATATACCCTCTCATTTAAAATGATTTTCGTAATAAATTAAAGAACTGGCTTGTGTCTAAAGTGTTCTACAAAGTGGAATATTTTTTATTGAATCACCGTATTTAAGGTGCCAATTACGCAACTAAGTAGGTAGGTACCTTTACTAAGTGGATACCTATCAACTTAGTATCGATTGATTTTTTATATTGTTTGTGGTGTTTTATGTTTTTTCTGTATGATTGTACGTCCGAAAAGAGCAAACAATACAATAGAATATAACTTTATTGTAAAAACACAAGAAACATCAAATAAAATTAAAATGAAACAAAATAGGCACTTAACATAATCATGCGTTACAATGAGCGGCCTTATCGCCAAGTGCGATCTCTTCCAGGCAAACTTTGGATGGACAGGAACTTTGAAAGATAAAGACGGCAGTAGTGCAAACTGTTTGTAGGCACTATATTTGTTTATAATAGGTACCTAACAACTTATACTTTCAACATTTTACAATAAAGTTTTTTTCTGATTCTGATTCATAGCAACGTTGTTTATTTAAAAGTGCCATACATTTTTTGACAGAGTAATACAAAAATCGTGTAATACCAAAGTTAATGTAGGTAAGAAGCTGCGGGACAAAAATTGAACTTCAATCCAACGAAAATCCATTTGAGCAAACAGTATCCGCTCAAAAGGATTTTCAAATTGTTTTATTTATTCTAATGACACATTTAAAGGGGAAATTAAATACCTACTTAACTTCCTCAATTCTCATATTGACTTCATAGTATCTAAGTTTTAGTATAAAGTACCTATCTACGTTTTGACCCACAAAATGACTTCATCGGAACAATCAAACGATCACCATTTTTCGGCGCCAGCACATCCCGCAGCGGCGTCTGATTGCATGATTGCCGTTTGATTGCATGATTGCATGATTGCTTGACGCGTGACCCGACACTGATACTATATCCTTATCAAGGAGTTGAGTCAGGTGCCACAGAATTTTCCATTTTCCCTTTGTCTAGTTTTCCTTTATCTACTTAACGCTTAAAGTTTATTTTTTTTATTTTATATTATTAAACATTTTTTATTTAACTAAGGTGCCTTACATTTTGATGTTTTAAAATTTAAATTTATTTATTCTAATATTTGACGTAATTTCTTAAATTATTTCTATATTCATAAGTATTCTCTCTTTTGCCCTCACACTCTGTCTTTTAATTTTTAATTTCTGTATTTTTAATTGTTGCCAATAAACTATTTTCTTTCTTTCTTCATACGCCTGTAAAGGCAGGTTTTGGCTGAGCAAACCGTTTTAAAGATCTTTTGTATGTACCTGGAATTATGAATAAATGATTAACCCCCGAATACTCAAACGCGACTCAGAGTTGAGCATGTCTCAAGTCACGGTTTTTTTGACAGTGTTTGATGAAAATCTATCAAAAACTCGTCACTTGAGACGTGCTCAACTCTGAGATGCGTTTGAGTATTCGAAATATTCGGGGATAAGAACTATAGAAATGACAAACAAGTCAATCACGCTATTTTTCAACGAAGGTATGTATGTGAGTAGGTTTTGTTTTGGCAGATGTCAACCTCTCATTGTTACACTGAAAAGTTTCTCGGCACTAATTTTGCAGACGTTTACGAACGTGTATTAGTAAAAACGTTTAAAATTAGCGCGACTTTCCCGCAGATATACTTTGACCTGAACATGAAATGTAGGTAAACTAAGACGTGACAAATGTGCAAACAAACAAGAAGTCTTAGCACATGCCGCCACAGGATATACCTACCTAGTGCAAAACAGAAGACAGGTCGAAAATAGGTCAACAACTGCATATTGAACAAGTGTTGTCAATAATTACACAGGCAGTGTATAGGCAGATGTGGCCAGACGTCTGATTAAATTCAACCTTTTCATAATAAGGCATTATGCATTACACTTATGCTGATGGCCGTACATTAGACTATTTTTGTGTTCTGGCAATTTTTATAATATTGGCATATTACCTGTCTCTACACACATTTTAAAATGGCTATCTATCAGTCTCTGAGTTGATAATTGTAAGTCTACCTCCTACGTAAAAACTATTTTATTCCGATACAATAAGATTTATCACCCAAACTACTTTCATTGAATTCGCTATAGAGCCATTTGTGGAAAATCAAAACTTTAATTTATTGCCACTGCATTGCAACGACGGGGTATTTTATTGGTTTTGCCTCGTAAAGGCGGATATGCAAGTATTTTTGGAATTCCAAAGTATGAGTCATAGCCAAGGTCGAGTCAATGCCATTTCACGGCGAAAAGATTCATATCCGTCCCCAAACTTTAAAAACTGGCGCAGAGTAGTGTATAATTTAGCTTTCGAAATTTGAATTTTTTAAAGACGATCTTGAATGAAATGAGTCATATGTTCAATTTTTCTTGGAAACTGACCGAGTTTTCCCGCGATAGACAGACGAGATGTTTGTTGATTCATTTCCGGACGGCCTTGCGTGGTTTGTGTCAGGGCCGCGTATCTGCAGGTAGTAAATACTTGCTAACTTTGATTTTATTTATTATAATAATTTATTCTAATGCTTGCATTAGAATCGAAAGTCAGCAGGTATTTACTACATTTGCATTGGCAAATCATAGTAAAATTATTTTGTAACTGTATTACATAGGTAGGTACCAAGCAATATCTACATACATAACTTACATAATACATTATATCATGTCTGTATACCTAATGAGGTGGGCAGAGCCCTAAGGCCATAAGAAAACTTGCAGCCACTCCTGATTCAAAGTCCCAAGATATATAAACCATGGTGATAGGTGATCTGCCCATCGCTTATATAAATGGTCCATCATGTTGGAGAGGATACTATCCCTTAGTTGACTTTTACGACATGCTCGGGGAGAGAAGCAGCTGTAAGCTGTAAGCTGGACGCATTCTATGCTTTTTCCTAACTTCCAGTCATGCAGGGAAGTAAGCAATATCTAGTTTAATTTATAAGACAATAGCTTGCGTCCAGCTGCTTCACTCCCCGAGCATGTCGTAAAAGTCGACTAAGGGATAGTATCCTCTCTAACATGATGAGATAAGCAAGTATTCCCAAGGAGGGTTGACGTCAGGCAGGCGGCCGGTCATAAAACACCTTAGCCAAAACTCTTACAGTATGATCCGAGGATCACGTTGTGCCGACCCCATATAGAGTGGGATAAGGGCAAGAAGATGATGATGTCTGACAGTTTAGTAGAGTTTTTAATGTGCCTTTACTAAGCAGGGCGCCGGGTGGTCCGACTTTAAGTCAGGTATGATCGTGAAATGAAATAAAATAATTTATTTGCGTGATTTGGTACACAGAGAACTTAATTATCTAAATTAGATTCACACACTTTGCTAGGAAACCCAGCATGAGCACCCAGCGTGAGGAACGAGCCTGCCTGGTTCCTCAAATCAAGTTTCCTCAAATTAATCGATCTTTAATTGATTAAATAAAATGAGACGTTTTATAGTGTCTGTTGTGGTTATTGTTTAAAGATGCAGGTATGGATCTTGAGCGCTAAGCTCCAGCTCGTACGCCCCCTCACGCCGAGCGTCCAACATCCGTGCGCTATCCGTACCCACTTCAGGTTCTCAGGTCACAGGTTCAACCACTCGGTGGGATGTGACTGGAGGAACTCTCAATATTTCCTTCAAAAGCTTGCATGAGTTGATATCTTCAATCGATAGCGGTGCGCTACCCTCGGTAACCCGACGCCTGCGGTCGCCCGCCGTGGCCCCAAACTTTACGCCTTGTTTACCCTCGCAATCAATATTTTATGTCCCACTGCTGGGCACTCTGGTCTTTTTGTTCTGTAAAAATATTTTTTTAATCGATTAACCCACGAATATTCAAACGCATCTCAAAGTTGAGCACGTTTCATATGACGATTTTTTTGACAGATATTCATCAGAAACTGTCAAAAAACCGTGCTCAACTCTGAGTCGCGTTTGAGCATCGTTTGAGTATTCGGGGGTAAGATGTTTTTTTTATAAACCACTGAAAAGATTCAGATAAAACTTGGCAAGAAGATAGATTGCATTCTGGGAAAGACATAGGCTAACTTTTGGCTCAAAATAATAATTAACATTAATTAATAATAAGTTTGTACTATGGGCACCAGATGGCTGATAAAATACTTTTATGTACCTACATTTTCTTTTGTAAATACATGCTCAATACATAATGCTACAACACCTAGACCCAGAAGAAATATTTGCAGAACATGCAAACATTTCTCCCGTAGCGGGAATCGAACCCGCGCCTCTTGCGTCTCAGCCGAGTACTCGCCCGCCACGCCACTGAGGTCGTCGAACGAATGCAGACGAAATGGCAGGCAACAGCTAACCTACACAAAGGGGCACAGAACCAAACTATGTTTTTAAAATAACAGTTAGTCCTGTCGCTATGAAACCTTTCAAAATGTATTCCATTTTGAAACGATCTCGTGACCGACTCCAATGCTTACTAAAAGTTGATATCGTAAATCGTATTTCCTTATCACAGGCATGATCCATAAAGCATTTTTCGTCCGTTCCGTCGCCATAGTCGTCTTGATTCCGTGCTTTTTACTATTATAGTTCTCCAGGGCTGTATTCGAACGTAGAAAGGCACTCAGTACCTAGTTAAGTTTTTAATATATCACACTAGTATCTGTATTGGAGTAGGCAGAGCTGCAAGCTATCATAAATAAATAAATAACACCCAACAGTCACATACATAGTTCTGACCCCACACTAGGATTCCCTGTGTCGTGGGTATCAAAAACTACGAGTATCATGGTACCACAACACCCAGACCCAAAAGAAATATTTGCAGAACATGCAAACATTTCTTCCGCAGCGGGAATCGAACCTGCGCCTCTTGCGTTTCCGCCGAGAAATCGCCCGCCGCGTTACCGAGGCCGTCAATAAGAAAACTTGCAGACACTCTTCATTCAAAGTCCCAAGATGGATATGGTGGCAGGCAACCCATCGCCTGTATAGATGGTCTATCATGATGAAGAGGATACTATCCCTTAGTCGATATTTACGACATGCTTGGGAGAGAGGCAGCTGGACGCATTCTATGTTTTTACGTACTCTCATTCCAGCAGAGTTTTTAATGAAGCATTGAGCATGTTTTAAATGAATATAAAGAAGAATGAATTTAGTTTCTAAAAAGCATGTAGTTAGTAACTAGTAAGTAAGTTTGTATGAGCTAGTGGCCAGTTCTTGTGACGGAGTTTTTAGGCCGCCTAAAAGCCTCCGTCATGGCTTAACGACTTAAAAGCCGGGACCGACAATTTAACTTGTCCTCCGAAGCACGCAATTCTTGGAGTCACCCATCCCAATTGTGACAGCGCACAACGTTGCTTCAACGATCAATCAAGAACGTCTAAGCAAGCTACACCACGAGCGTTTCTTTAAGAATGTGTAAGAAAAAGTGTTTTTTAATCCTGATTTCGGCCCATATTCTGGCCAGTTTTCAGTGGTCTATTTATTGGCAGTCGACAAAAGTACCCACCACTTGACCGATAGCTAATGTGGGGTTAGAACATCATAAATTACGTTTTAAGGTGGCCATGTTGGGGAAATGTTTCTTTACTTAATAAAAGGTCAGCTATTAAAATTAACATAGCCTAAAAGACCTTGATAAACCTGGATTGCGGTTAGAACGGCTATTTTACTTGTAAGTAATAAAAAATATACATTTTTCTAATAGGTTTTTTTCTACTAGTTTACTGCTACTTTTGGAAAAATGTACCTCTCCACTCGAATAAATTATGTTAGACTAGCTGCCGTTCGCGGCTTCGTTCGCGTGGTACCCAGATGAAAAATAGCCTATATGTTAATCCAGCACATGTACTATGTATATTCCAAGTTTCATAAAAAACCGTTCAGCCGTTTAGGCGTAAAAGTGTAACAAACATATAAACTTTCGTGTTTATAATATTAGTAGGATAAGTAGCAAAATTGTAATAAATAGATAAATACAAAAAAAAAATTCACCACACTGTTTCGAAAGAACTAGTGATACAAGTACTATTACTTAATAGTCAATAGAATCATCATCATCATCAACCAAAACCACATCGCACCACTACTGGGTATAGATTTCCCTTTGACACTCAACAGTCCTGCGCTAGCCCGAGAATCACTTCACACGAATAATTGCCCTTCGAATATAACAGACTAGCTGCCGCCCGCGGCTTCGCTCGCGTGGTACCCGGATAAAAAATAAGCCTACATGTTAATCCGTGCGCGGTCACAATGTAGATGGGTGACCGCAAGTGGCATTACGAGCTGAGCGCTTCCGTGCTTCGGAGGGCACGATAAATTGTCGGTCCCGGCTTTTAAGTCGTTAAGCCATGACGTAGGTTTTTAAGCGGCCTAAAAACTCCGTCACAAGAGTTGGCCACTAGCTCATACGAACTTACTATGCTGCCCTCCTAATGAAGAACGCAGTAACTATGTCAAACATGTTTTGGTACGTGAGTGAGAACAGAATGTTGTATTTTGTTAGGCGATTCCGAATGTCTGTCTAACAAATTTTTGTCATAAATGCCAGCTACTGCGTTCTTCACTAGGAGGGCAGTGTCTATATTACAAGTTTGATTTGAAAGAGTAACAAACATCCATACATACAAACTTTCGCGTTTATAACATTAGTGGGAAGGGTTTATTGAATTGATTGTTCCCCTAGTCTGTCATCATGGCCGCAGCCGGTGGTGAGCCGGCTGTCCCGCGCCGGCACAGGTGGCGTCACGGTGCCTGCCTTCAGCGCCATCCGATCAATACTGTCCGAGACTGTCAATCATATCGCTGGCACCTTCAGTCAACCCCGACTCAAAGATAGCCGTTGCAAGTAAGTACGTATGAGCTAGTGGCCAACTCTTGTGACGGAGTTTTTACCATGATGGCTATTTAACGTGCCCTCCGAAGCACGGAAGCGCTCGGCTCGTAATGCTACTTGCAACAACATTGCTTAACTTCAACGATCAATCACGGGCGATTCTCCAAGCAAGCTACCCCACGAACGATTCACACTTAACCGTTGTACTTAGCCGTTGTGAAAGAATATTTTACGACATCCTCGTGGAAAGAAGCGGCTGGAATCCTTTCACCACACTGGTTCGAAAGACCTAGTGACAAGTTGATTTGCTGGTCTAAAAGTAACATGACTAGTACATAGTTCGTTCAATACAATTTAGTCTAATCTAGGTATTTAGCTCAGGTGATTTAACATAAAACGTGTAATCAGATTTTACTATAAAACGTTAAATTGTCGGTCCGGCTTTTAAAGTCGTTAAGCCATGACGGAGGCCTTTAGACGGCCTAAAAACTTCATACAAGAGTTGGCCACAAAGCCACAAAGCTATATTGCATAGTGTCAGAACAATGGTCAATAATTAGTTACTATTAATGGTCACTCCTGCTGGTCGCAACACGAAGCCAATGGAGCTTTGGTATAACATAATAAGTGCACCTCTTAAATTCGACGGCGTAATTTTGTTCAGGGTTCGTTTTACTCTTTCAACCCCATTTTATGGCAATGAGCAAGCAGGAATAAGAGTAGATAGGACATTTGTAAGTTCTCATTCTTTTGAAGAATGAGGAAGAAATTACCTCTGAAATCCTACATAACATTTGCAAAACTTTGTGAGGAAGTTTGTATGTTTGTGTTATGTGCTGGAATACTATATAAGCTACTTTTTTGGTGTGGTTGGCGGAGAAACAGCACCTCTCGTGTCTCCGCCAACCGCTACGCCATCACCACCGAGGTAGTCAAATTATTTTGATTGAATCTACTTATGAGCTTGAATTATTTTCTGTTCTTGTCTTTGTTCTGAAACAACTTAGGTACTGATTATTAAAATAATTAAAACAAGTTTACTGCCTACACTGGGGTTGAGTGAGAGCATTGGTGGTCTAGTGGTAGTGACCCCGCCTTCCGATCCTAAGGTCGTGTGATCAAATCCGGTCGTGCACCAATGGATTTTTCTGTTCGAAAAAATTATGTACGAGTACGTTATACTCTTAAACAGTTAAGAAAAACATCGTGAGAAAACCGGCCTTTTTCAGAACCTAAAAAGATCGAAAGCATGCACGAAAGGAGCTTTTCACCACACTGGTTCGAAAGACCTAGTGACGTGAATAGCCTACAAATTGCTCAATCCGCCATCTATACCGACCCTACTCTATGTTTGATCAACCCTTTCCCACATTCCATCATTAATCACGGCGCTAATGAACTCCTAATGACTTAATAACACTCGTGACAAGGGGTAGTTGCTACCCCGCGCCAGGCAAGGGGTTCATTTTTAATTGAATTTCGCCTAGGGGTCGCTACCGGGTTAAAATAGCGTGGCTAAAATGTTCAAATTATTAAAACAAGTTTTTGTGACATTTTGAGACCAAACCAATTTAATGACTAGAGGAGCCTTTGAGACTCACTTCCTTTCACCACGCTGGTTCGATAGAACTAGTGACAAAACTACTAAGGCCTTTTACCATCTATAGTAGATGATTTATACAGCGTCAGAAGGCAACTTTTTACCTTCACTAACGGGACGCTGTTGTGCCCGGGAAGAATTAAGATGGAATAGGCTTGCCCAGCACCTATTCCATCCTCTCAGCTTAGTCGGCCTTGTCCACAGGAAAGACATGGTCAATACGGCTGGAGCTGACTAAGCCACGTGTTTCCTCACGATGTTTTCCTTCACCGTTGTAAGAGTACTGATAGCGCACATAAATTTTTCGCACAGAAAAATCCATTGGTACACCACCGGATTTGATTGGAACCCACGACCTTAGGATCGGAAGGCGGGGTCACTACCAACTAGACCACCAGTGCTCTCACCAGTGGTAAGACTAGATAGTTACTGACTAAACAGCTATTTACTTACAAAAATAGAATTGTGTGTGTCTTATTAAATTAAATCCTTTTTTTACCATTCTTTCAGGGCGTCTGGTCGAAGCGATGCGCGATCCAGGAGCTGGTTCTTATTTGGCTCAACGGATCAGTATTGCCATTCAGCGTGGCAATGCGGCCAGCGTCTTGGGCACGCTTCCACCGTCTGATGAGCTGGATCAGGTGAGCTATCTATAGACCGTTTGCAACGGCCTTTAGGTAGCCCGACTGTTTCTTTTGTAAGTATTTTGTAAACCATATTTGTATTAGTTGTAAGTTTCTTTATATTAATGAATGTTTATTTTGTTTGTTTATACTGATTGTTTATACTTTTGTTATATACTGAGATTGTTCGGTTATTGACCCTGGAAGATTGAATTTCCGGGTTTGTCTGTAGTCTAGCCGCTGTTTTGGCGACGCTGGGATTTGGCAAAGATCTTCTATTCTGCCTAAAGCTGAAACTATGTTATTTTTCTTACAAAATACTCGATTACGCTACTGGCTGCAAACACTCTGAAAAAAGATAAGTGCGCTATACCAGTAACGAGTCTCAAACGGTGAAGGAAAACATTGTGAGCAAAGCAGAGGTTCGTAGAACCTAAAAAGTTCGAATATACGTGTCAAGTGCATGAAATGAGCCTTTAAGGCGCACTTTAAATCCTTTCACCACACTGGTTCTAACTAGTGACCCGACTAACACTACTGCTAGTCGGGTAGGATTCTACTACTAGAATCCTACAAATCCTACTAATATTATAAATGCGAATGTTTGTGTAGGTATGTACGTATCTCATTAAAAAGATTTTAAAGAAATTTAGATAAAAGCAGAGAACAGTATATGCATTTTTCAAAATAACACTCAAAAAGCGGTAAAATGGCGTGTCAAAATTGAAACCAAGCGAGCGAAGCCGCGCGGTTAAACTAGTACAAAATACAGTAGGTAGGTACCAACGATTTTGTTTGTGTTAGTAAAACTTCACGAACAATTTCGAATAGCTGGATTTTATTGAATAAGTTCTGCTGCCAACGGAACGGTTGAAGTTCGCTCGTTGAGTGTAGTTTTGTCATCAAAAGAAAATCGTCTGGCTAGTTCCGACGCTATTCGATTACTGAATACTTTTGTATCATTTTATTCGTTCATCTTTTCATTTTATCGTACACATAGGTAGACTGGACGACTTTGTCCGGTTTTTTTTTCGTACAAACTTCATCTTCCTTCTGCATCTTCTGGGAGTTGAATTTCGGGAACTACTTTTTTAGAGAACTAATTATAATCTTATTAATGCGAAAGTTTGTGAGGATGTGACGATGTTTGTGCCTCAATCACGTCGTAACGGCTGAACGGATTTGAATGAAACTTTGAACATACATAGTATGTGTGCTGGATTAACATATAGGCTATTTTTTATCTAGGTACTACGCGAGCGAAGCCGCGGGTGGAAGCTAGTAAGAGGAATATAACCAAGTTTCATGCTTCGAGGACTTGGTTTGGGCTGTACGTTGACTGTCAGGCAATGAGCATAAGTTTTTTATATTTATATTGGAATCCATGAGGTCTATCAAGAGATTATATTTGCTTACAAGCTTTGCTTGTTCTATGGGCACCAGATGGCTGATAGAATACTTATATTTTGGATATTTTTTATAAACATATTTCATTATTCCATTTAATGCAACTTTCGGGCACTTTATGTTTAAAAGCCGACGTTCACCGACACTTAAACAGATTTGTAAAGTAACAACATCGGATAAGCCAATTATGAGTAAAAAAAACTGTTAGCTAAAGTGATGGCGAACACGTAACCTAACTTAACTTGGCAGATGTTTGAATTCATAATCGCTGACATAATAAAAAAAAACAAAATACTGCAAAACATTTTATTTTTCCTCTCTGTTACAAATAACTTAAAACTTACATCAAAATTCAGTTTGTACAACATTCGTGGCAATCGTTACAGTTAAATAAGTTTATTTATTATTACAAAAAGGTTGCAAGGTTTCCGAGAAAACAGCTGTTCTTATAACTGTAGGTACCTAAATTTCTTTATTTTTCGTTCAATACACAGTAATCATGTCCGTTGAGTACAAAGTCTTCCATATGATATGAAAAAACAGGTGTTTTAGCCAAATTATTAAATAATATGTTTTCCTTAATCCCGTTATTTGAAAATAACATATTATTTTTAAATTATTGCATTCAAATCGGCACCTCGTTCACACCTTTCATTTCACAAGGGGAATTGAGGTATACAATATTTACTCGGTTAACTTACTCTGTGTCAACTTATGAGGTTCATAAACTAATAACTAAGTATTTACATTTTTTAGTAGGTTTCTAAAAATACATTAAAATTAATACAAAGCGTTTTTGTACTTGTATTAAATTTACAATTTATTATATTTTTTAATTTAAATTAACGATAAAACATAAATCTTAAATCAAGTGGCAAAGTGGGATATGTCTCAAAACAATCATTTCATGAAAATACATTACAAAAGCGATATTAAATATGTTCCTAAGCAATCGATCATTATATTATTAAACTTCCAAATAAGTTAAAGCTGGTGTTACAGTTAATTTAACTTTAGGCCCCTTCCATACAAAAATAATACACACAGTGTACACGAGCCATCCATCATTTAAGTAAATGGCATCCAACCCTTTGAATCACGTCAAAGGTGTTTCAATGAAAGTGTCACATTTGTAAGCGATTAATCCCAAATTATAAGTTCAGTCATTTTGTCCAAATTCGATTATACTTTTGTAAGCTGCTTATACTGATAGCTTAAATTGCGAGTGCGCGCGTCACATGGTACGTGATAGATGGCACACGTGTCGTGCTTCTGGATTTACGTATTCGGTACTTGCACGCTTTCGTAGCAGGCCCTGCGACGGCAAGACACAAGGAAGACATTTCTTACAATACTATGGCGTTTCGGGGCTACAAAAAACTATCAAAAAGTCAGTCTTTTCATCGGAGGTTGAAGTCACTGGTTCAGGCACTGGGGTCAGCCCATCATGTTATTATACAGTTTTTGTCTTGATGCTGGTTCTTTTTCTGTCTTTCTCGCTTCGCACAGGCGACGGCATCATTGGGAACATAGGAGATCCTGACTCCTCCGTACGCTCTTCTCGTCGGCAACGTGTAGGACTCGGCCGAGGAGGAAGACGACGAGCAAGTGCTGCAGTAGCTGCTCGCATCATCATCTCTATGCTTCTCTCTTCTCGGAGGCTCGTCGGGTTCGAACGCTTCATTGTCGTCTCCGCAAAACCTGACCGTTCTGCCTCCTCTTGGCTTTTTAGTTTTTCCATCCACCAAGGTCAGCTCCGGCATCGACGTCGAGTGTCCGGGGGTGACGACCGCTTGAGCCTCAACAGGATGCGGTGGCTTCCACTCCTCAGGCGATTCTTCTTTCTCTTCAGAGGTTGGTGACGGCTGTATTTGGTGCTCAGTTATGGATTGCTCTAACCTTAGGTCCGCTAGGGCTCGGTCGAGGCTGAGGCAAGCGTGCGGCGGGGGAGGCGGGTGCGGCGGAGGGGTCTCCGGAGCTATCGATCCACTGGGCTCTGAATCCGCATCTATCCCAATCGGACCTTCCAAGCATGGAGACGTTCGCTGCGGCGTTCGGACAGGAGACTTTGGGGATGGCACTCGTCGTGGCCGAGGTACACGAGGAGGTCTTCCCAAGCCGGAGGGACCAGGGCCTGACGAGTCTGACGGTGTTGGAGGTTCACCTTTCGAGCACGCTATGGAGCAGAATATCGCGCCGCGGCGAGGCAGGAATGGTCTGCCCAACAGACTGACACGGCAAGTGTGGCAGGAGAAGCAGCATTCTGTCGCGTGCCAGTGCTGCCCCTCGTGGGTCATCTGCGCCTGGTCCACGCCCACGGGCTCCCCGCAGGCGTCGCAGTACTCCGCGAAGCAGTTGTCGAAGCAGGGCAAGCAATAGGGCCTGGCTTCCCTCATAATGTATCGCTGCCCGCCGAGCTGCTTCGAGCACTCCTGGCAGGCGAAGTGCTTCATGTGCCATGCTCGGCCTTCCGCCTCTGTGCACTCGTCCGCTAGGATTATCTGTGGACAAGGAGAAGCTAGTTAGTTTTTTATGTTTTACTGCAAAAGTTATATATACAGTAAACAATAATGTATAGGTAAGTGGGTAAAGTGTCGAATCAAAGAACAAAAAAATCAAGAAAGTTGTTTATATCTCTGTTCTAGACGTTCTAATGGTTCATTATTCCGCGAGAAGAAACGGTTCACGATTCACGTGAAACATTTGACCCGTATCTTTGTCTACAAAATCCAATTACGCAATCCGAAGTTCAACTACCAAAACCAAACCGCAATGAGTTTTTTGACATCAACAATTCCTAAGCCGATTATGACACAGCAACATGGCGGTCGTGTAAATTAATTATCTTTATAAACATATTTTAATTAGGCATCTAGTGGGATTGGCGAGGCGATGCTGACGACCCCACTGCGCCCAGAAAGCTAGACCATTGTTGGGCGTGGGAAACGATCCCACGGACCGCGGTTTGTTCCTTCATTAGTGGTCTCATTATTAATATTTCAAAAACGGTATTTTGTGTCAAGTTGTGGTTCGAGCGCGTGGCTTTGATTTGAATTTGTGCATCTTCAATTTGAATTAAACTTTATGCAGATAACGTTTCTATTACAAACGAATTTTGCCAAGAAACTAAAAGAAAGGACTTACAATACTTTTGTTGAGAGTATACCAATAATTTAGATTTTATATTTTTAAATTCCATTTTCAAAATTCATTTTTCTGCCGCTAAAACTGCCAGTGTTGCAAGCTCTAGGCTATCAAAAGCGCTGGTCGCGCACTCTGAGAGCCCGGCTATCTGCTTCATTATCGCGATATATTGTTCAGGCCTAGATTATGTATCTTTCGATCGTTCCCGTGATTCTGCTTTAATTAGCCAGAGCTTGCGTCAGTCAGGCTTCCTGAGAGGCAATCGTTTGGTGAGGATTAATGAAAAATCTATAAAAATGTTGTGCTTGCTTTTGATTTTATCGCGATTGCCTGTTAAAAAACTGTATGTTTTTATATTTTTGCGCTATTTAAGTATTGTCTGTGTGCAAAAACTATCATAAATAATAAATAAATAAATATGTGTAGACTTTTCACACAACACCATCTAGCCCCAAAATTAGCAAAGCTCGTACTATGGGAACCAGACGGCTGATAGAATACTTTTATACTTTTTTGTAAATCCATGATTCGAACGCGCTATAGGGTCTTAGCCGAGCATTCGCCCGCCACGCCATCGAGGTCATCTCATAATCAAGAAACAGAAGACATTTTGACAGTTTTACAGCCATTTGCCTTGTAAACTGATACCGAAGCGTAGGAAATGAATTTTTTTCTTGTTCTAACAAATTCAAAGAAGAAAAATTTAGAATTTAGATTTAGAAATTTAAAAGGGTTACCCCTGAATGCTCAAACGCGACTCAGAGTTGAGCACGTCTCAAGTCACGGTTTTTTGACAGTTTTTGATGAAAATCTGTCAAAAACTCGTCACTTGAGACGTGCTCAACTCTGAGATGCGTTTGAGTATTCGGGGGTTAGTCCATTGGTTCTCAAAGTTGACAAGAGTAGTTTCGGTGTTATATAACCGCGTATCCTTCACACCGCCGCACAATGCACACGTGTCTTGGGAATGCCTATGATTCATACATCACGGAATTAATTGAAAACATTCAATTGACGACCTCGATGGCGTGGCGAGCGAGAGCTCAGCTGCTACGCAAGAGGCGCGGGTCCCAGTCCCGCTACGGGAGAACTGTTTGTATGTTCTGCAAATATTATTTCTTCCGGGTCTGGATATTGTAGCAATAAAAGTGTTTTTGTGCTTCTCTCCCCGAGCATGTCGTAAAAGTCGACTAAGGGATAGTATCCTCCAACATGATGAGATACAATAAGCAAGTATTCCCAAGGAGGGTTGACGTCAGGCAGGCGGCCGGTCATAAAACACCTTAGCCAAAACTCTTATGCCGACCCTACATAGAGTGGGATAAGGGCAGGAAGATGATGATGAAGTGTTTTAAAAAAAGTATAAAAAATAAAAAAATATTTATCTTACTTATATTATAAATGCGAAAGTTTGTGAGTTTGGATGTTTGGATGTTTGTGCCTCAATCACGCCTAAACGGCTGAACGGATTTGAATGAAACTTGGAATATACATATTACATGTACTGGATTAACAGCTATTTTTATCCGGATACCACGCGAGCGAAGCCGCGGGCGGCAGTTAGTTTAAAAATAAAATAAAAAGCAAACGTATTTATTGTAGGTCTCAGTGAGTTGTCAGTGTAGCGGATAGGTCGCGTGCATTTCCCCAGCCTTGCTTCTATGCGGAGCCGCTGGCCACTATTTGTACCGTGAGGGTGGTATTGTCTGTCTGTTTGATTTCTATCTGGGAAAGTTGTTTCTACTTCTGTCGGTTTATTACTTCCTACTACATTTTTAAATCTAAACGTTAAGGAAGTGAGGCTGTGCCTTAATCATGGCGTAAAGGTACGGATTTGAATTTAACTTGAAAATACATAAGAAATTCATGATCTGAAATAACATATGGAAGGTAATATTTATCAGGATAAAGTCACATAAGCCGCGCGCTGAAGCTATTAATTTCATATTTTCAATCTGTACTTATCATTATCATCATCATCTTCCTGCCCTTATCCCGTCGGCACAGCATGATCCTTGGATCACACTGTAAGAGTTTTGGCTGAAATGTTTTATGACCGGCCGCCTGCCTGACGTCATCTCTCCTTGGGAATACTTGCTTGTTGTATCTCATCATGTTGGAGGATACTATCCCTCAGTCGACTTTTACGACATGCTCGGGGAGAGAGGCAGCTGGACGCATTCTATGTTTTTTTCTTTACTCCCAGTCCAGCAGAGAAGTTCAATCAGTACTTATATTCTTTTAGATTATTTTTCTTTAAGTATCAAAGACAAAGTAAAAAAAAAATATTCCTTAAAATCACTTGGACACGTCTTAAATCTACGTTGCATTTACACCTGTTCGTAACGCGACCAAGCGTGGAAGATACAGGCAAGAAACCACGCTATGAATGTGGATTAATTTAGAGGTAGAGGTAGGTCAAAGAAAAGGTGGATGGATTTTGTGAAACATGGTTAAGAAAGGATACAGAGATGACGGCTGACAGAAGGGAGTTGAAGAAGAGAACCGACACCACATAGAGTGGGATAAGAGCAGGAAGATGATGATAATGATTTTTGAAGAACCATTCTGTTGATTGTCCGCAAAGCCTGTTCCATCGTATCTTCTTCATACTCGTAGATAATTAATTATCATGTTGCCAAGTCTTGAAGAAGCCTGGCCCTTTAAATAAATTACTACATAGGAACTGCATTACATAAGTAATATTTTTTGGTGTCGTAATCAGTTTTCTGGTTGGCAAAACATTTTCTTGCACTTTTATTTATGTCACCCGAGAAATGTGTTGCAAAATTTTACATTTTCTCGTTTAAATAAGCAAATCAGCTCGCCAAACCTAGTTTTACGAAGGCCTAGACTGGTCTCACGATACTCTGCATTGCTGGCACCTTGACATTTCGATCTAACCATTTTATAAGCACCTGCTTTGCGGATTTTGGTGGTACAAGCTTATTGACGCCACTGGTCATTTCTAGGTTACAAAATCATAAAACAGAAACTAGGGCAAGGTAGCCCTAAGTAAGTAAGTTCGTGTGAGCTAGTGGTCAACTCTTGTGATGAAGTTTTTAAGACTTAAAAGCCGTGACCACGGAAGCACGGAAGCGCTCAACTCGTAATGCCACTTGCGGTCACCTATCCTAATTTTGACCGGTGGGCGCAACGTTGCTTAACTTCAACGATCAATCAAGGTAGCCCTGAAAAATGCCTTGTGATTGTGACTTTCAATTTTTAAATCAGTATGCGTATGTCAGTACACTCTTTATTACTTATTTAGTTAATTTTCAAACTCCAAACAAGTAAAAAAAGACATGTCGAATTTTGTGACGACTTTGTGGAAACCAGGAGTATATTTAGTTCAAGGCCATCCAGGTATTGATCTGAGGAAGTGGCAAACAAGACATTTTTAGGAGCTTGTTATCGTAAACTTAAATGTTTATGGCACTTTGAATCACTTCTCCCTGCCAAAACTAGCTAATTCTTTATGACGGCAAAATAAATTGAAAATGGTTACGAAAACAGTTTATGCGCAATACAGTGGTCCGACTGATCGAATCAGCTGAAAAAAGTTCTGTCGGACCACGTGGCCACAGCCGTTCTATAGCCATGACGGACCTAGGACGTTGTTTTCATACATACATATTATCACGCCTGTATCCCCAATGGCAGAGCCACAAGTAAACATAAGAAAACTAGCAGCCACTTTGGATTTAGTCCTAAAATGGATATGGTGAACCACGGTGACAGGTGATCAGCCCATCGCCCATATAGATGGCCATCATGTTGAAAAGGATACTTAGTTAGAATAATTAGAAATCAACATTGTTCAGCTTGCATCATCATCTTCCTGCCCCTATCCCACTCTATGTGGGGTCGGCACAGCATGTTCCTCGGATCACGCTGTAAGAGTTTTGGCTAAGGTGTTTTATACGCGCCTGCCTGACGTCAACCCTCCTTGGGAATACTTGCTTATTGTATCTCATCATGTTGGAGGATACTATCCCTTAGTCGACTTTTACGACATGCTCGGGGAGAGTAGCAGCTGGACGCATTCTATACTTTTCTTTTTTCTTTTCTTTACTTCCAGTCCAGCAGAGAAGAAAGCGTTTTTTTAGCTTTAAAATTTATTTAGAAATATAACCAAGACACTTTTCAACGCCGATATAAAGTCCAATACTGGTGCTAGGGCCACTGTTATGTAAAAACCACATTTAGAAACGAGTGTTTCCAACTGAAATTATTAAGATTTAAGTACCTATGCTTTAGAAATCAGCTGTCGCGTGCAGAGAGAACATAACATTACGTATTTTTATCATGACATCGACATGCTACGAGACGGCTGATATAATCTGTGGTAATTTTGCACGGTCCCCTAATATCTCGAGTGTTCTGGTAATTAGGTATTTTGAATTTTATGAGTTATGTCATAATCTAGAAAAATACAGTACATAATGGCCTGGACTGTACTTTTAGCGGAATAAACTAAGTGATAAAAACAAAAACCATTCAATCGGAGGAATGGGAAAATATATTCCCGCTCCTCCTACCAATCGGAGTTTCTATCGGAGGACCGGGAATATCCCATCTTTAGGCAACGATGTTTCTAATTTTCAAGTTTTTTTCGCTGGTTTCGTACGTATCCTGCAGTATTATAAGCTAGCTAACTTTCATCTGTGGCTTTGCGTAGTACTACCCAGATAAAACGCAGTCTATAATGTTTTCCAGCAAATAATGTTAGCCTGAGGGCGTGAGTGGACTCAATCAGACAAACATTGTCACATCCTCACTACCATTTAACAATTTGATTTGTGTCCATAAAATTATGACTTTTTATTTTGTGTTGTATTAACATATGTTTATCATCATCATCATCATCTTCCTGTCCCTTATCCCACTCTATGTGGGGTCGGATTCTTAGTTTTGGCTAAGGTGTTTTATGACCGGCTGCCTGCATGACGTCAACCCTCTTTGGGAATACTTGCTTATTGCATCTCATCATGTTGGAGGATACTATCCCTTAGTCGACTTTTACGACATGCTCGGGGAGAGAAGCAGCTGGACGCATTCTGTTTATAATAAACTAATAATAATAACCTTTCGCATTAATAATGAAGGGTTTAAGGTCTACAGGTATGTACCTAGTAGCTACCGTTCATTATCAAAACTATAAAATCAAAGTTATAACAGTAAGCCAACCAATTATTCGTATATTATATCTTGCCACAGATAAGGTAATTATTACTTCACTACCAATAGGTTCTCTGCAGACCTAAGTACTCGTAAAGTATTTGAATACTAATGGAAAAACCCAGAACCTTGTCCGCGTTGAATTTTTTTATACTTTTTTTAAATATTTGTGGACATTTCACACAGCGCCATCTAGCCCCAAACTAAGCAAAGCTTGTACACCAAATGGCTGATAGAATACTTACATTGTTTTTTTTGTAAATACCTACATACTTACATAATACTACAACACCCAGACCCGGAAGAAATATTTGCAGAACATACAAACATTTCTCCCGTAGCGGGACTCGAACACGCGCCTCTTGCGTCTCAGCCGAGCACTCGCCCGCCATCGAGGTCGCTTTTGGCTGTGCGATGATTGTCAGTCAGTCAGTAAGATAACAGAGTTTTATATATGTATACTACCAATAAGTACTATGTAGACCTAAGTACTAACAGAGTACGTATCGACATTGTATAACCTGTTGTAAAACTAACACGTGATTTAAATGTTATTATGCCTTGTGAGTCAGAGAAGAGAATAATTATTTCCTTTTATTAATACTATGGTGTGAAAACATCGTGCAATCATGGATTTCAGAACGAGAATGTCTTTATTATCATCATCATCAGCAGAAACTGGATATGGAAATAGGTACTACCAGGAAAAAAAAATTCCCTCCATCTACTAAACATCTCACCAACAGTCCATTAAATTTATTAATAAAACTTAACATATTCATATTAATCTATTAATAGAAATTAAAAAAAAGATTTGTAATAAATAGGTTTTGTATCAATAGAATATCAAAGGTAATGTTAGATAATATGAGCAAAAATAAACCGCAAAAATGAAAAATATACGAAAAATCCAAGTACTTAAAACAACACAGAGGTCATTATCACCATTACGAGATCATCAAATGCTAATTGCGTAAAAAATTAATAAAACAAATGAGTGCTACTAAACACCGCAAAAATACCGCTTTTTCCATCATTCAACCGTTATTTGCAACTCCCGAAACAGTTTTAGGATATCGTCCATATTAAAGTAATTGTTCCCAACCCCATGCTTGAGATAGCATCGTTTGATTGTACCTACAGTACCTACAATATACTAAACAGCTGGTTCACTTTATAACTCGTCAAAATATCGCCTTGTGGATAAAGCCGACTAAGTTGAGAGGATGGTATAAGTTCTGGGCAAACCTACTCAATCTAAAATTTTCCCGGGCACTGCAGCGTCTTCTGTTAGTGTAAGCAAAAGTTGCCTCCTGACGCTGTATAAAACATAATAGTAAAGACCTTAGTTTAAACCGTTAACCAAATCCGACCCACCAGTGGGAATTGTGAATCAAATCAAAACCCCCACTGTCAATAATAACCGCGTGTTGGAGATTTGGATAAGTGTTTTAGCAACTTATTCAAACCGACTAGCCTTTTTACGCTTCTGTCTGAGCCAGCTGTTGGCTCCCAAGGCCCTAAGCTGTGGCTCCGGTTTCCGTCCGGAATCCAGCCGGATTCGACAGCATGTAATTGCCGTATGGAGGTTACGATAGTAGGATTCGTGGAACGGCATTTGGCCAAGTTTTGGCATAAAATTCTAAATTAAAACGATGTTCAAACCATATTGTCTGATAAGGGGTATTTTCGATGCTATCGTCATAAAGCCAAAGTCAAAATTCATAAGGATATTTTTGAAGCGCTCGTGGGGTAGCTTGCTTAGACGTTCTTGATTGATCGTTGAAGTTAAGCAACGTTGTGCGCGCTTACAACTTGAATGGGTGACCGCAATTGGCATTACGAGCTGAGCTTCGGAGGGCACGTTAAATTGTCGGTCTCGCTTTTAAGTCGTTAAGCCATGACCGAGGCCTTTAGGCGGCCTAAAAACACCGTCACTAGAGTTGGCCACTGTCATCATCATCATCATCATCAGCCTATAGCAGTCCACTGCTGGACATAGGCCTCCCCTAATGAGCGCCATCGCGCCCTATCTTTGGCTTGACGCATCCAGTTTCTGCCAGCAGCCTTTCGCAGATCGTCACTCCACCTAGCCGGAGGGCGTCCTACACTACGTTTGCCGAGTCGCGGTCTCCACTCAAGAACTCGTTTACCCCAACGGTTGTCGGTTCTTCGGCAGATATGTCCAGCCCACTGCCACTTCAGTTTGCTAATTCTCTGAGCTATGTCGGTGACCTTGGTTCTCTGTCGGATAACATCATTACGGATCCTATCCTTCAGAGAAACTCCGAGCATAGCTCTTTCCATAGCTCGCTGAGCGACTTTGAACTGGTGGACTAGCCGCACTGTGAGTGTCCACGTTTCGGCTCCGTAAGTCATTACAGGTAGGACGCACTGATTGAACACTTTGGTTTTCAGGCATTGTGGTATAGGTGACGTGAAAACTTGACGTAATTTTCCAAATGCTGCCCAACCTAGCTGGATTCTCCTCTTAGCCAGAGAGAGTTGGCCACTGGTTCATAAATAAATAACACCCAACAGTCACATACATAGTCCCGACCCCACACTAGGATTCCCTGTGTCGTGGATATCAGAAACTACGAGTACCATGGTACCACAACACCCAGACCCGGAATAAATATTTACAGATCTTGCAAACATTTCTTCCGCAGCGGGAATCGAACTCGCGCCTCTTGCGTCTCTGCCGAGCAATCGCCCGCCACGCCACCGAGGCCGTCAAAGAACTTACTTTTACTTTAACAAGGATATTTTTTTTAATCTACGTTAAATTTACCTGTCCTATAAACAATTGCATCCAGCATTTTGATAGACTCGTTCACAGTCAGTGTGTTTATATATACATCACATCTTAGCCACAAAATGATAGGTATCCTGGATTCTGATTCACAGAAAATTGCAATTCTTAGTTACTGTTTGAAAAGATGCAGTAGCGTAGTCAGAAGTCTCTATATGCATATGTTGGCTAATCTATGCACTTCAAAGAGACAACTAGGTCGTAGTTGGTCTGTAAAGTGGAACTACCACTAATGCACTTAGCACCATTTTATTCGGATTGCAGTTATTTTATTGTGGGGGTTGATTGCGTCACAAGAGACTTAATCGCATTACTCGGCAGTTTCGGAAGGGGCGCGCGGCACCCCGACCCACTTATCAGCCAGACCAGGGACCGCTCCATGCTACTTATGTCCGGTCCCAATATTCCACTAAGTAAAGTAAGTAAGTAAACTAAGCAAAGCTTGTATTGGCACCGGATGGCTAACAGATTACTTATATGCTTACTTTTTTTGTAAATACATACTTATATTTATAAGATACTATAATACCTAGACCGGAAGAAATATACTTGCAGAACATACAAACATTTCTCCCGTAGCTGGTATCGAACCCGCGTCTCTTGCGTCTCAGCGAACACTCGCTCGCCACGCCTCTGAGGTCATCAGTATGCCGAATTTTCGACAGATATAACGTTGTTATGGTAATAAACGATCCGTTGTCCGTTAGTAGAATAAAACCGGGCTTTAAAGTGAGATTCACTGCGGCAGCTTCGTTTGTATGAAAATGTAGGAGGAAACCTCGTACGGATTGATATCACCTTCTAGCTCCACGACTCCACTGTGACACACGGATGTGACAAACGTCCACGGCCGGCATCCGTGCATCACGTCGCTGTGGGCCGTAGAGTCCGTTTCACGAAAGAGATCCGTGGAGGAGGGCGCTGTAGTCTTCGAGTCACGGGAAGTTGCCGTACAATTTGTTTAGTACCGCCAATTTCCGCGGGATTTCTATCGTGAAAAGGACTCGTAAAAATTTAAGCGAAGCTGCTTGGCCTGATAACGTCACCAATACACGAAACCTATACGAAGGCGTAGTGCACATCACACTACAGCGTAGCGGGCATTTCCTTCTACAGACTAACAGATTCATTTTACAAAAATTTTCGGATCCTGCCGAATCGTGAGGCGCAGGGTCGGGGCTGGTCGCCTGAACGCCCTAGCCTGAGGGTCTGTTTCCGCCTCTAGATTTATGAGCCAACTGGCGGTCGTTCAACTATACGCCAATTCGCTGTTTCATACACTGCAATTTTTTACTGCTTATTTGCGTATGGAGTTATTATTGCTGGTTTTTAGGGGGTTGGGGGCATAAAATACGGCTGGGACGCCCTACCGAATATTATGAATAAATGTCCCAATTAGGGAGTTTATATAAACACCCTATAGTTGGTATTGTGGTTTACAAGGTCCTTTTACTTGTAACTTCGATAACGAGCACGAAGCAGGTGCCTACTTACTGCCTAGGAGTAAGGGAAGGAATTCCTTAGGACAAGTTACCTCTCTGCTGGACTGGGAGTAAAGAAATAGCATAGAATGCGTCCAGCTGCTTCTCTCCCCGAGCATGTCGTACAAGTCGACTAAGGGATAGTATCCTCTCCAACATGATGAACCACCTATATGGGCGATGGGCTGATCACCTGTCACCATTTCCATCTTAGGATTTTAAATCAGAAGTGGCTGCAAGTTTTCTTATGTTTACTTGTGGCTATGCCTACCCTATTAGGGATATGGGCGTGATAATTATGTAAGTTACCTCATCACAAGCTGAGCATCTCGGCTTCATGCTTTCGGCATGATGTCGCCCACAGTAGAGCCGGCCGTCCTTCCAGAAGTACACGAGGTCTACCAGCAGCTCCTGGCAGGAGGAGCAGACGAAGCAGGCAGGATGCCACCGCGCGGCGGGCCCGGCGCGCCCGGCCGCCACGCACATGTCGCCGGCAGACATCGACTCCTCGCACTGTGGAGGAGAATGGAATGTTTAGAATACTTCAGCGAATAGAGGACTTCTACAGAATAGTATCGGATGTACGTTAGAACACTTGAGGGTATTGAAGAAGTCACCATAGATAAGATACCACAGAGCTGCAAGACGAAAGACTTTGACAAGTGCGATTTTCCAGCGATGAGTTATGGTACTGAGACGTGGCCGCTCACTATATTATAGGCGTCCGTATGAATGCCCTGTTGGAAATAAAATTTTATAAAGGCACCGTCACCAACTAGGTGCAAAAATTAGAGCAAAAAAAACAAGCAAACTTTTAATAGAACTTTGATTTTCTTTTATGTTTATCCGGACCACGGTCTGAGGAAGTTGAAAGAAATTCATAAAAAATAGATTTTATTGTTTTTTCATCTGGTAATTCTCTAGAGATATATGCTGCTGTTTGTCTGCTGCTTCAAACACGTGCCTTTAGGCTGACTTTTACAATACTCAATCTGAATTGATAATAGCTCACTCCTACATAACCTCAACGAATTTTACAACAGACTTTGGCAAATACAATAGAAGGCAATCAAAATAGCACACTCCATTCATGTATCTGGTGAATCTGTTCTCTCATTAGGATTCCTTCCACGGCTGCTCATTCATAAACCATCGCTGAGTGCCCTGGCGCATTGACTCTATCAATATTCAGCACTCCACGACCTTGCTGGATGAAGGTCGGCGATTGTGCTTTGTAAGGCGTGGACCGATGACCAGGGATTTGGGGCTCTCAAAAAATATGGTACCTATGTATTCAAACAATCTTATTAACAGCCGAGCACTTTTGAACGCTATAAATTACGAGTGAATCATTAAGAAAAACAATTAACCTCTTTTGAAATGGACCTTCCAGAGTTTTTATATATTTAAGAAGAGAAAGAGAGCACTGGTGGTCTAGTTGGTAGTGACCCCGCCTTCCGATCCTAAGGTCGTGGGTTCAAACCCGGTCGTGTACCAATGGATTATTCTGTGCGAAAAATGTATGCGCGCTATACCAGTACTAAAGGATAAGTATAGCTATCCAACGAGGTAACGTCCGTCGCCAGCCTTTTGGGGAGCTTACCTGCGGTCGGTGATCTGAGCTCTGTTTTCTATCTGTAGACGAACTTAGATAGAAAACTGATCTCAATTTCATTTCTTTTTATTATACCGATTACTTAAAAGTTTTTAATGTGATTGTAGTTTGTCTGTGTAAATCAATTTAATATAAAAAAAGATAAAATTCATATATTGTTTCATAACACCACAGTTTCCATGGTTTACTAATTTACCATGGATTATAGTGCTTATAGAAACTAGAATGTTTCCAATAACCTCGATACACGGATTTCTAGTATAAGTCTTGACTTATGTTTTTGTTCTAAAAATAGTAATTACAGAAAACTATTGGCATCTTATCTAACTTGTAACACATTCGTCACAAGTATAACATACGTAGATACTGACTAGTGTCCGCTACCAATATACTCTTTGAATCATTGTCGCTTGAATCACACGGTTTCTTTCGCCGATTTGATATTGAAGAGTGGGTGTTACCTTACTCATCCCCGAATCATCTAGCTGCACTAGCCTGCTTTTATTATATTTTATTATTAATTTATTATATAGCGTGCTTATATATTAGATACTAGCTGCCAACCGCGGCTTTGCTCGCGTGGTACCCGGATAAAAAGTAGCCTGTATGTTATTCCAGCACATGTATTACGTATATTCCAAGTTTCATTGAAATCCGTTTAGTTTTTGGCGTGATTGAGGCACAAACATACAAATATCCTCACAAACTTTCACATTTATAAATTGCAGATTGTGACTACATCTAAGAGTTTACTGTCCCGGCTTAAAAAAGCAAAGCAGTTTGTCAAAAAAACACTTTATTTTTTTTTGTGAGTTTCCTAATCTTCATCTCTATTATCTTCTTTAACTCCAAATCGCTCTCTTTAAAAAAAAAGTTCTCACTCTATCTCTCAAAGTCACACCACACATACTTCGCAATCCACGCATTCACGTTTGATTTTTTAACAGTGACATCCAAGTGAGCATTTGAAAAATCTCTTGAAAGGATAATAAAAAATTGCGAAAATGTGCATTCCCCCCAATAGATTTAGATCAATTTGTCACATAACAATCACGATTAATCGATTATTAAACTAAACAGGGGCATGCTACAATGACTTGGTGTCACATAAACTGACCCACAGGCCAGCTGCATGCCTATATCAGTGGGTTAGTATACTGTAGGTGGTTAGCAAAGGTTGTTACATATCGATAGTCATTGCCAAGGAATCCCTTTCAATCTGTTTGTTTTCCAGATCTGATTCATGCATTCCGTGTAGGGCAGCTCTTAGCTCATTGTAGCTATTTGCAGTGTGTACTTACATAGGGCAGAATGCTTATTAGTATAATGGTAAGAAAAGTATCCTACTTAATATTATAAATGTGAAAATATTCGGCTGAGATTCGACCGAGATTTCGGCGGGTTCGATTGGCTGCGGAAGAAATGTTTTCATGCTTTGTGTGTTGTAATATTATGTATTGTAAGTATGATTAGATATTTACAAAAAAAGTATTTAAGTATTCTATCAGCCATTTGGTTCCCAAGGTACAAGCTTTGCTTAGTTTGGGGCTAAATCGTGCTGTGTGATATATCCTCAAATATTTATTTATTTATTATTTGAGGAAGTGAAGTGATTATGACATGACATTGAATAAAACCGGTCAAGTGCGAGTCGAATTCACACACGAAGGTACCACCTTACATGAACATACATAACTGTTTCTTGTATACCACCTATTACAGATGGCAGCACGTTTCCTATTAAAATCAAGAAAAAAACAATGACATGCAAAGTGTAACACATAATATTATATTCGTTTGAAATGAAAATATATAAAAATGTGCAAAAAGTCACTCGACCCATCCAATTACTGACCGCGCCTAGTGTTGCTTAACTTCAATGATCGATTACGAACGTTAATTTTTTTATTTCTTGTACAACTACTGGTAGTAGTAGCATAAGGTATTCACTAGTGCACGAATAAAGGAGCTACTTTGTGAGCTCTGATCACACTGATTCGAAGGAACTACTGACACGAGTCATAACGAGTGCTAAGTAAAGTTTACATATTGTTTAAAGCATCAGTGTGCAAAGATCGACGCGAAAAGAACCTCAAAAGAGTAAATTCATTTTCCGAATTCCCATTCTGTTGAATGATTTTTTTTGTGAGAATTGGCAATTGGCGCTATGCTTCGACCCGGGGTAGGCACGTACGGCACCTTCCCAGAAGGTTTTATTGTTCGGCCTTTCAGATCTTTTATAGGGATATTTGGTCCTCATGTCCCACCTTGGCGTTTGGGGTAATATGAAGTGATACGTTTGAAAGTGTGACTTTAAACAAAATTATAGGATGACAAATATTAAATTTTGTTTAAAACACTACTGAGGAACAATATTCTTTCAGCTTTTGACAACAGAATAGGCCATGACTTCAAGGTTTCTGTAATGTCACTACTAGAGTCGCTAGTCCCTCCGAAAAAGGGTGCTGTTGGGATTTATGTGTGTCTAAATGAAATCTCTTGAAATTATAATAAATTTTTGACATTTGACGACTTCTGTGGCGTGGCGGGCGAGTGCTCGGCTGAGACGCAAGAGGCGTGGGTTCGATTCCCTTCGGAGGGAATCACAAACATTGCGGGAGCAATGTTTGCATGCTCTGCAAATATTTCTTCCGGGTCTGGGTGTTCTAATATTATGTATTATATAAGTGATGAATGTGGATGGATATACTGCTAGAGGAAGGCCAAGGAAAAGATGGATGGATTGTGTGAAAGAGGATATGCGTGTGAAAGGAGTGAGTACTGAGATGACGAGTGCCGACCTCACCTAGTGGGATAAGGGCAGGTGATGATGATGATGATATAAGTATGGATTTACAAAAAAATGGATATAACTATTCTATCAGCCATATGGTTCATGGGAAGCTTGTATTATGGAGTAAAAGCTTCGCATAATTTGGGGCTAGATGGACGGTTATTTATTATTTATTTTGAGCAATTTAAATATTGTTTTTATTTAGCGTAATTTGTTCATGACAGTTATGTAGTAAAATGTTTTAACACGTAAAAACCTGTTATTGGCTTTCTGTTTTTTATAAGTGCATTTAATTTGTTACTGATGCTGTTGGTTTTCCTACAATAAATAGAGTTAACATTTCCTTCTCCTTTATAAACTTAAGCGTTACATTATTGAGACTGTATTATTATCCCAATTCCGGACTAAATCGTGGGTGCATTGAATGTTAATCTTTAAATTCAGTATTAGGATTCTACAGGGGTAATAGCATTCATTGCTTCCTTCCAACGGAACCGGCTCTGACTCACCAGACGGTGGCGGCGCAGGCGCAGACGTGGGCCCCGTATTCACTAAGAGGACAACACTAACCGGCCCCCTTTTCACTAAGAAGGCAAATTGTTTGATATAGCGCTAGGCGCAATTGCGGATTTTATGTAACTATCGTATAATTGTAGATATTTTTGACATTTGTAAACGTTGTTTTTAATCAAACTGAGATCTAGCCGATCTACGCGTAGCTTGTGACTACCCCCTTACTCATAAAGACTGCTTAACTTTAACACTGTTTAAGAGTCGTCCTGTCACTATCTAATAATAATAAATATTTATGGATATTTCACACAGCGCCATTTAGCCCCAAACTAAGCAAAGCTTATACTATGGGAACCAGATGGCTAATAGAATACTTATATACTTTTTTTATTACATACTTATAATACATAATACTACAATACCCAGACGGAAGAAATATTTGCAGAACATACAGACATTTCTCCTGTAGCGGGAATCGAACCCGTGCCTCTCGCGTCTCAGCCGAGGACTCGCCCGCCTCGCCACCGATGTCGCCGAATAATCTATACTAATATTATAAAGCTGCAGAGTTTGTTTGTTTGTTTGTTTGTTTGAACGCGCTAATCTCTGGTACTACTGGTCCGATTTGAATGATTCTTTCAGTGTTGGGTAGTCCATTTATCGAGGAAGGCTATAGGCTATGTTTTATTTTTTTCAAAATTAGGGATCCGTAATAAAATTGCTATTTTGTAACACAAGGTGTAAAATCGAAAACCTATTTTTGCGTGCGCTGCAAAAACTATTGACAATAGAACAAAATGATGTACTACGGGTTTGTAGATCCCATTAAGACCTACAAAAAAGTCCGCGAGAACATATATCTAGCTATCAGGGTTTAATCACAATAACCGATTTTGTGTTCAAAATAATTATTAAATCGTCTGAAGAAAAAAAACTACGTTAAATATGTATCGTAATATTAATCCTTATCGAAATTAAGCATTATGTTATCAAGAGTATTTATGTAGAAGTAAAATACTTTTTGTTTCATCTCAATCGGATATTTCGTTTAAAAGTTATCACGTGTGTAAGATGTTAAGAGTTGGTACCTATTAATGAGTTATGGGCCATAGAGTTTTTTATCAACATAAAATCCTGTATTAATCTTTTTGAAATATATTTGTTGATGATTGTAAGTATAAGATCTTTGAAGAGTATAATAAATACATTTCTAAAATAACTCTGCTAAGGAAATCCACGCGCGCTTGATGCAAGCAAGACGAGACGCTGGCGGCGCGGCGGCGGGCGAGACGAGGAAGCCGCGCTTGCTGGCCGCCTGTGAGAAAAACGCGGGTGAAACCGCGGAGCACAGCTAGTAATAATATAATATTCTCTATTAGAAAGCCTACTTTTTCATATCGCTTTTGTCAAGGTCATGGAAGTAATCGGTGCATTCATTTTGTTTCAATGCCACAAATTATTATTTCAAGGGTTGTAACATGGTGTCCTCGACATTAGTCATCGCTATTTTTTAACCACAGCAGAACTATCTGATTGGTCTGTCAGGTAACAGACGATTAGTGATAGAAAAAAGGAGATATGGATTATATCATGCCGTATACAATGGACCAAATCGGTGATGTTTTGGAAAAGGTCCAGGTCAAGAGTACCCTAAATCGATGAGCATGCGTGAGGAATGTAATGAGAGTGAATGAAGCGAAAGAAGTATGTTAGGTACGTAGCAAATGACGATCCGTGATCTCTGCCTACCCTTTTGGAAAACAGGCGTGATTTTATGTATGTTTGTATGTATGTATACAATGTTATCGACGTAACTCTTAGAATAAGCAAGTTGATGTGGCAATGAATGTGAAAATAAATGGCGGTCACGAATCTACACTATATATATATAATATATAATATAATATATAATAATATTATAAAGAGGAAAACTTTGTTTGTATGTTTGTTTGTTTGTACTGAATAGGCTCAAAAACTACTGGACCGATTTTAAAAATTCTTTCACCATTCGAAAGCTACATTATCCACGAGTAACATAGGCTATATTTTATTTTGGAAAAAAATAGGGTTCCGTAAGATATTTGGGTTTTTCGGACACAAGGTGTAAAAAATCAACCAGAAAAGTTACTTATTTTGCGTACGCTGCCTAAACTATAAAAGATAGAACCATAAAATGTTCTAATTAATTGTAGATCTTATAAATATCTACAAAAAAGTCCGCGACACACTATACCCATCTATGTCGAGTGAGGCACAGCAACCATTTTTTTATTTAAAAATCTTGAATTTTTTTTGGACTACATTTAAACGCGTTTATTTTACTCATGCTATTAATCCTTATCAAAATAAATGATTTCATCACTAAGAACAGTTTATGGAGATAATATTTGGTCTTTGAATGATTAAAATTGGACGTTTGGTTTTGAAGTTATGGCGAAATTAAAATATTACGATTTCTGCTGCACGGCCCGTTGCGAAGTGGGCGTCACCAAGGCGGGGGTGCGCGTGCGGGAGGGGAGTTTAGATCTATGAGTAAGGTACCCGCGCGGCTCAGTCGCGAGGTCGGCTCCCTACGCAGCGGTCGTGCGCGAAGTCTATATAGTATAAAAATGAATCGCAAAATGTGTTGGTAAGCGCATAACTCAACAACGCCTGGACCAATTTGGCCAAATCTTTTTTTAAAATGTTCGTTGAAGTTCAAGGATGGTTTTTACGGCGAGAAAAATTAGAATTATTGCTGGAAAAACCCTAAAAATAGCCCTTTTCTTTTTCCCATACAAATGATTTGTAACTAAAACGTAGTCAATTTGAGCTTTATTGCTATGGTATAAAGTTCATATTAAATTACAAGCACTTGAATTATTAATTTTAAGGCGATACGAAGTTCGCGGGGTCAGCTAGTAACTAATAAGCGTTGAGGAGTGAAGGTTTTCGGATGCCGGGAAACGAAGTATGTGATGGCCTAGCCGATGGGCCGATGTCATTTGAAGGGTTGCGGGTGGAAGCTACCACAATGAGAGAGTCGCTCAACATTCCCGTCGGTGTACGCCAATAGCAGGGGAATGAGTCACGTCGACTTTCACTGACCAGCACCGCACGTGACGGACCGACGTCAGCTAAGCGGAAGAGGATCTGACGTCACGGGATGTTGACGAGCTGCAGCTAGTAGGAGTCACCTACTTACCGCACGTGGGAGGACTGAGGCGTCTAGAGGATCGTGAATAGTTTTAGCCAAAGTATACGTTCCTACAAAAGTCTAATTGCCATCTAAATTATGTAAAAACTAGCTGCCGCCCGCGGCTTTGCTCGCGTGGTACCCGGAAAAAATAGCCTATATGTTAATCCAGTACATGTACTATGTATATTCCAAGTTTCATTCAAATCCGTTCAGCCGTTTAGGCGTGATTGAGACACAAACATCCAAACTCACAAACTTTCGCATTTATAATATAAGTAAGAAGTAAGATTAAAAACAAAACGGACTTCAATGAAAAATAAGGACTAGTGACACGACTTATAGTCAGATCCTTACCTAAGGAGTCGTTGGTGGTCCATCATCAGACAACACCAATATTTGCGCAGTTATTCATCACGTCATCCCGTCACCTTGTCATTATCCCGCCGAAATGTTTGCAGTTTTTGCTATTTACCATCAAAGCCTCTGGAAGATGGACTTTACCACGTGAGTTTTAGGGGTCAGTTTTGCGTAGCAGATCAGCTTAGCTATTTAGACACCATCAAAACTCCACAGACTTTAACGCCTAAGGTGTAAGGGTGAGTTTCGCGTGGCGGGTCAGTCTAGTTGTATAATTTAGGTGATTACAAAGGCGTGATCAAGTCGGTGTGTTTGAAAGGCAACCGCAGGGCGGGTCAGCGTTGTTTGATCAGCATTGCCGCTGTTTTTTAACGAATTAGCAATGATTTGTTCATCTGAAATTAGGTCGGGTGATGATTGAGCTGTTAAATGGCCATTGTGATGGCTGTGTGGTCCCTACTGTTTTGACGGCGTGTTTGTTTCAACTATTTGGTTTGGTCTTTTCGTTGGTTTGTTATGAATGTTGTTATGCAGGTAAAGTATTGATGATGGGATGAAGTACAAAGAGATTATAAAAGCTGTGATTGTGTACTTCAATTACAACACTATTCGCTTATTCCTGGGAGATAAACGCATTCATATAACCAGTGAACACTAAGTAAGTCTGTAAAAAAATATTTTCCTTCAAGATTCAAGATTTCAAAGGGTTTGATTTTCCAAAGAGATAACATTTTTTTTGAAATCCGTTGTCTGTTAGCAGAATACTGGAACGGGGTATTAGCTACATAGTGACCATGGGATTTTCAAACGTAATAAATCATAGTGTCAACAAAAAAAGATATTGGATTGGCATGACGCCTTGTCCGCAGGAGGGCTGCAGGCGTCCGGCGGCGCGACAAGAGGCCGCGACAAAAAGACGCGTGTCGTGACGGCCGGTTCGCGCTGGTCGCTGGAATGCGACGACAAGTGCGTTTGTTTGGAATATCGATTGTTCTATCTGTGAGGTGGTGGGATTTTTTTTTAGTATGTTCCATTTGATACCCTCGTATCAAAATAATCTAAGTATGTTATCAATTCATATTAAACTTGACTACTTATTTCAATGATTATGTACTACTGTTGATTGTTTTATTTTTATTGAGGAGTCTTTGAGGCGCTCTTTAAATCCTTTCATCACACTGGTTCGAAAAAACTAGTGATACGACTAGATAGATAGATTGAGTGTAAATTCTGTATGTTGTTTTATTATGTGACTCTATTATATTATTCTATTAAACACCTTAGCCAAAACTTTTACAGCGTGATCCAAGGATCATGCTGTGCCGACCCCACATAGAGTGGGATAAGGGCAGGAAGATGATGATGATGATGATGATGATTATATTAATTAGTGTTAGTGGTTTTAATTGACAATTCTAATTTAAATAAATAAATTTAAATCAAAACCTCACGTCCTAAGCCGACGTATTTTTTTTAACGTAAATGTACGTGTTATTAAAGAATAAATATTTTTTACTTTAACTTTGACTATTGTTAAATGCTTTGGTACTTCAGTAGCGTACATTTCTTCAGTAGCGGGAATCGAACCGGCACCTCTTGCGGCTCAGCCGAGCACTCGCCCGCCACGCCACCGAGGTCGTCCGAGCAGAAGAAGCCATAGAGTTAATAAAAATATTGGATTATGTCATAAGAAAATCTACCACAGGGTCATAGAAAGTCAGTAAGAAAGCACTCGCGTAGTATAAAAAAACATTATGTTGTTCCATAACACTTTGTTATTGATAGTGTTTACCAAACTTCTATACTTGGACCGAGCTATGCCATAACACACCAACCAAGGAAATATTTACTTACTGGCTGCAACCCGCGGCTTCGCTCGCGTGGTACCCGGATCAAGTGACGAGTTTTTGACAGATTTTCATCAAAAACTGTCAAAAAACTGTGACTTGAGACGTGCTCAACTCCGAGTCGCGTTTGAGTATTCGGAGAATAATTAATGAAATTGTACCATTTTCAGTGAAGTGGAGGAGGAGTGTGAGGAAGGCTGACCCCACCACCATGTGGGATGTGAGGAAGAGAGAGAGAGAGTACCATTATATTTTTCCAGTTTTTATTAAGTATAGTCCTTATCGAGTCTGGGAAAACTCCTGGCTCGTAATATTTGTGTACTGGTTCCTTCCTGCATGCCGGCGGCAATGTTTGTACGTCCTAGGAGTGTGGGAGAGGTCTCGTTGTTTGCCCACCACTACCAGTTTTGAAGCACGCAGCTTACCAGCCGCAGGGACTATGTCTGCTTTGGTATTCTGATATTTTTACCATTACCTGCGTCTGTGTTTCCAAAACAATATAACCCGAAACTTTTCAAATCCCGAGTGAATAGGTTGCTTCTGGGCGATCTTGTTACATTTGACCTCATTTGAGCTCATTCGGTTCAGATTGAGGCCCATTTATACTAATAATATTATAAAGCTGCAGTGTTTGTTTGTTTGAACGCGCTAATCTCTGGAACTACTGGTCCGATTTGAATGATTCTTTCAGTGTTGGGTAGTCCATTTATCGAGGAAGCCTGTTTTTTTTCAAAATTAGGGATCCGTAATAAAATTGCTATTTTGTAACACAAGGTGTAAAATCGAAAACCTATTTTTGCGTGCGCTGCAAAAACTATTGACAATAGAACAAAATGATGTACTACGGGTTTGTAGATCCCATTAAGACCTACAAAAAAGTCCGCGAGAATATATATCTAGCTATCATGGTTTAATCACAATAACCGATTTTGTGTTCAAAATAATTATTAAATCGTCTGAAGAAAAAAAAGCTACGTAAAATATGTATCGTAATATTAATCTTTATCGAAATTAAGCATTATGTTATCAAGAGTATTTATGTAGAAGTAAAATACTTTTGTTTCATCTCAATCGGATATTTCGTTTGAAAGTTATCACGTGTGTAAGATGTTAAGAGTTGGTACCTATTAATGAGTTATGGGCTATAGTCTATTTATTGAGGGAGGCTATAATATAGGCAATATTTTATCTCGGTATTTCCACGGAAACGAGAAAAACGCGGGTGAAACCGCGGAGCATAGCTAGTTTAATATAAAAAAAAATTAGAGGACTCTGATAAGGGATGTTTTGCTGTAATATGATGTGGAGTTGTTATACTAACAACTACTCCTTTCGTGCACTTACGTGGAGATATTATTGTAATAATGAAATAAAAATATTTAATACTAGTAGAAACCCATGGTCTTACTTGATGTAAAATATAGCTTATAGGGTTAGTGTAGCATTCTTCCATTTCAGTAGTGTTTAGAATTAGGTATACCTAATGCGCTATGATTGAAGCACAAACATACGAAACCTTTGTGTTTTTGTGTTGATACTTATACTTATGGGTTATCTAACATAATATTAAAAAAGTAGAAAACCTAAAGAAAACATGCATAAAATATACAAACATACGTTTGTATAGATGTTTGCATCTTCACAAACCCTTGGTTTTAATAAGATTTTAAAGTGATTATTTTAAAATGGTGGCTCCATCGAATCTACCAATTCTACCATCACAAGTTCCAAGGTTGGAAACCTTATTTCACCCTTAGCCAGATACAATCAGTGATCTATCCGCATTCAACCCGAATCTACATTTTGAGTTGCATCGCGCTGTGTGGTAGCACCATCGCACTTTTTATTTTATCTCACTGTCTAGTAGACCTATCTCAGGACTACCCCGAGCATTATATCTTCATTATCGTATCAGTTCCACGCGCCACTAAAACATACGTCACTGGAAGTCTTAAGATAAAGGAATTCAGACAAAACTTTTTCGTCACTTTAGTACTGTCTCAGTGTGAAATGGACTTAGTTCACTTGGCGTAAGATTCAATTTAGAAGGATGAATTTGTAGGTATTACAAGCTCAACGGCATGAAATAATCGACAAATGGACTTGAGCTAATTTGAAGAATACTGAAAAAAATATCTACATCCCCAATTGCCATTGTTTCTTAGGGTCGCCGCTTACTCTATTCCCTATTTTGACCTTTGTTCAAGTGATTTGGGAAGCAAATTTTTGAAAGAGGACGTAGTTTTTTTTGTGGCGAGACGGTAAATGTACGGTACAAAGTAGCTCTGTCGCGGCGCTCCTGGAGCTGGCTTCGAAGGACTCTTAAAACAAATACAGTACGGTCAACGGGTTTAGGCCGTCGTGAAGTTAGCCATTTCGATGCGCAGTACACAATTTAGTACGAAAAAGCTCTTACGAAAGATCACCGGTGGTCTAGTTGATAGTGACCCGCCTTCCGATCCTAAGGACGTGGGTTCAAATCCGGTCGTGTACCAATGGATTTTTCTGTGTGAAAAAATTATGTGCGCTATACCAGTACTTTCAAACGGTGAAGGAAAACATCGTGAGGAAACCCGCGGCTTAGTCAGCTCCGCACGTATTGACCATGTCTTTCCTGTGGACAAGGCCGACTAAGCTGAGAGGATGGTATAGGTGCTGGGCAAGCCTACTCCATCTTAATTCGTCCCGGGCACTACAGCGTCCCGTTTGTGAAGGTAAAAAGTTGCCTCCTGATGCTGTATAAATCATCTACTATAGATGGTTAAAAGCCTTAGTACGAAAAATCTGCGCTGCACATGTCAAACGGCTAACTTCACGACGGTCTAGACCCGTTGTCTACGGACAACGGGTCTAGACCGTCGTGAAGTTAGCCGTTGATGACACGCACAACTGTCACTTGAAGTACAGTACGCTGTACTTCAAGTGACAGTTGTGCGTGTGGTCATTACTAGTTAGTCTGTGGCGCCGACCGGGCGGTCCGGCCGTACTAACTGCGAGGCGCTCTGTGCCGTGAGAACTCTACGCGTTAAATCACGCACCGCGCCAGGCGCACCAAAAAATACCATGTCCCAGGAACACGGGCTTTAAGGGGCACGACACGATTTATTCAGTTTTGGATGACGACACAATAACCTGAAGTAACAAACAACAGGATGCTTACCCTTAATAGGCATACACTTACGAGGGATATTTTTATTATGTTAGGATGATAGAAATTTAAACCAGGTTATATTTACAAAGTTAGTCGTCATTAGCAACTGCCAAAAAAACACTGAATACGTAACTTGGCGGCACAATCTCAGCCTAGCTATAAAGAAATTTTTATTATAGGATGTTCTTAACTGGCCATCCTATTACAAATAGCATGAAATTGGCCGATCTTAACAATTTTGCAAACAAAATAGTTGCGAAAAGAATCGAATCGGATGCTATAAAGGTGTAGCCCTCATTCTACATGAGAATGGATAGCTTTCCAATGCGTATTCGACAACTTTATATCTCAAAGGTTTTTCAACATCGCGGTAAACGATAATTAAAAGCCGAGGGTCCAGTGTTTTTTGTTTTATTTGGACTATTTTTTGTCCAAAATCTAATCCGATTGGGTTTACGGCAGGCTAATTGATTGCTATTGTGTTTATCACTAGATGGTGTTTGATGTAACATTTGTATCATCCTACTAATATTGTAAATGCGAAAGTTTGTGAGGATGTGTGGATGTGTGGATGTGACGATGTATGTTTGTGCCTCAATCACGCCGTAACAGCTGAACGGATTTGAATGAAACTTGGAATATACATAGTACGTGTGCTGGAATAACATATAGGCTACTTTTTGTCCGGATACCACGCGAGCGAAGCCGCGGGCGAAAGCTAGTATTTTCATATAATTATTTTTACGCGTGGCAAAAAAAT
Organism: Scotopteryx bipunctaria; assembly: GCA_949320045.1. Classification (NCBI taxonomy): domain Eukaryota; kingdom Metazoa; phylum Arthropoda; class Insecta; order Lepidoptera; family Geometridae; genus Scotopteryx; species Scotopteryx bipunctaria. The sequence goes on along the minus strand of OX439458.1, from coordinate 335,960 downwards.
AAGGAAAAAATTCGGTTTATTTACTTACTAAAGACTAGTTCATGTCGGCGTGGAGTTAATTAGAGCTTTCTTGAAAATCTTATATGCAATAAATAAGGTTCAGAAGTGGTATTCTAACATGAGTAGGCGTGTCCGAACCAAATTCTATACGATATATCAAAAACCCTTCTCATCGACCTAAAACACTCTGCATGTAGCCATTTTAATTTAAGCTTCAATTTCAAAGGTATCTTGAATATTCGGAGCTCGACCTTGGATTCGGAGGAATTTTAATTGTTTCGATATGTTTTTGATCTCTTTTTGGAAGATAAGATATAGGAGCTGGGAGATAAAGATCGGAGTGGGGTGAATTAGGGCGTTAATGTAAAATTCGTGTTCTACAGAGCTCGGTTATAGCGACTCAAAACAAGTTCTTGTAAGTCAGAAAGGGATCTGAGGATAAGGGATTTAAATTTAGAAGTTTAGGTGTAGCTATTGATTATGAGATTGTGAGAAAAGCAAATATACATGCCTAAAAAACTTTTCCACATTAGGCAAGCTAAATAAAAAATAAAAAGAGTTGGTAATAAATGAAATTATGTTTTCAATGCGAGGAAAACGTGACATAGTTAAAGTAGAATGATATAACGAAACAGACTAATCAAGCTGCTCGCAGGTGAGTCAATCTCAAATATTTCTATGTTTCATAATAGAGTTAAAACAAAAGGCTAGTCCACAAACGGCGTTATCAACGCGATAAGAGCTAACGGCGCGGATTCCCACGCCGATGACGACACGCTTAGAAACAATATCATATTTGAATAGGAGATAAAACCACAAGTCAATGTACTTGATGCAGGAAAACAGACTAAAACTAAGTATTTAAAATATCTAAAAGGATAAACTTAAAAGGCAAGTTTGTAAAGTATGTTCCAAAAGTAAAAAATATTCTTGCTAACTGTAAAACCAAAAGATTTGATCCCACTGATGAAATGGAGAATGAAGCTTCAATAACAAAAGTGAATATATTAAACGTTTTGTATATTAAAATCACCATTATTAACTTCTGAAAGAAACGCGTCTCATTCAACCATTCTCTCTTCGATAACACCGAAAATGTCCTCAATCATAATCCTAAATATTGACAAATCATAGCATTCTATGGCCGGCATCAATGGTGGCTTCAATAGTGCCATTGATGGAGGCAACAATGCAGCCGTGCGCCTGACAGGCGTAATCTCCCAAACCTTGCATTCCTCACAGACCGTAGTGTGAAAAAAATAGTCGAGTGTGCAGCCTTCATGGTTTATGGGTTCCGTCAATTGGTTTCTGACTTTCTGTAAGTAGTTCCGCGTTTACTGCACTGATTTCTAATTACAGCGGTTGATTTACGACGATTTTCAACTGTGATAGGCATCGCATAATGTCAGTACTAAAAATAAGTCATTTCTCATCGAGTGAGCATGCATTGTAAAAAAAAAGACATTTTACCTATAGCCTGTAGTAAATACAGGGTCAGGAGACAACTTTTACCTTCACTAACGGGACGTTAGTGCTCGGGACGAATTAAGATGGAGTAGGCTTGCCCAGCACCTATTCCATCCTCTCAGCTTCGTGGGCCTTGTCCACAGGAAAGACATGGTCAATACGTGCAGAGCTGACTAAGCCGCGGGTTTCCTCACGATGTTTTCCTTCACCGTTTGAGAGTACTGGTAAAATCTATTGGTACACGACCGGATTTGAACCTACGACCTTAGGATCGGAAGGCGGGGTTACTACCAACTAGACCACCAGTCTCTTGCATTGTATTGAAAACTTTATTATCCATTAGTTTCAAAGCGATTGTATTGTGTTCAAAGTATAAGGAACCCTAAATAACAAACGCACGGTACCCAAAAACTGGCCGAGCTACAATAATGCTTACCTATGAATAATAAGATCAAATAAAATAAAAAACCTTTCGTGTGACTGAAGCACAATCGTACAAGCATGTAGACAAACCATTATACGAACACAATGTATCTCTTCTCTCTTTCCCCCATATGTATTTATAAAGGCAGTGTACTATCTGTCTCGCTCTAGCATTGGTCTGGTTTATGATGTTGTTAGTCTGGAGATTCTGATTCAAGATCTTGAGATGATATTTTTGATAATGATGTTGGTTTGAGCAATCATTATCCTTGTTACTTTAATGATCTTTTTCGCTTTTTATGAGTGCGCCAGTTATTTTATATTTGTAATTTGCAGTTATTCAATTAAAAAAATATTGTTTACATTTATTTACAGTTGGGTTATCTAAAGGCCGTTGCAGACGGTCTATAGATAGCTAACCTGATCCAGCTCATCAGACGGTGGAAGCGTGCCCAAGACGCTGGCCGCATTGCCACGCTGAATGGCAATACTGATCCGTTGCGCCAAATAAGAACCAGCTCTTGGAACGCGCATCGCTTCAACCAGACGCCCTGAATGAATTTTTAAAACGCCCCATGTACTTAGGGTCTAGACCCCAAAAAGCTCAAATACATAAGCCCCGTCGAGGTTTGCATATTTGCGCCTTTTAAGATTGCAGAAATAATGCTGTTGTTTTTGAAAACTTGTCTTCAAGTCTTCAAGCTGTTATTGGCACACACACTTTGTTATGCCATGCGGTATTATCTTATTTAACTAACTAAACGAAACTCTACACTGACAATAATAGGTTACTGACAATAATAGGTCACTCACAACATCGAAACCCAATTATTTCTTCAATTTATTCCTCAATGCCCCTTGATTAGCAGTACTAGGTACTTAATCTACGGTATTCATCCCCATAGGAACTCCCCTAGCTTTTGACCTTCACCTTGGCGTAATGGTGCCGTCTAGAACTCGACCTAACCAATGTCTTTGATTAACTCGATATTTTTCTATTCAGACACATACATCACTTCTTCCCCTCTTTTTCCCCATTTAAAGTTCCAATTGAATACGCAATATGTAGTAAATGAAATGGCAAAATCACAATGATTAAGTGGTGTTATAGGAAAGAATAACAGCAGGGGTCCCTCAGGGTATGTTTTTAGGGCCACTACTCTACATGACCCTTTGAAGGACACTCTTTGTAATTATGCTATTTACTCGTAGTGGATTGGGCAATTGAATTAATGTTGTATAGGTTCTGTTTTGTGGACATTTTATAAAAAGGTGATATTAAGTACATCTAGAATTGGGCATAAGATTAATTTTGCTAAATAAGCGCTTAAGCGCTCGTGGCGTAGCTTGCTTAGGCGTTCTTAACTGAGCGCTTCCGTGCTTCGGAGGGCACGTTAAACTGTCGGTCCGGCTTTTAAGTCGTTAAGCCATGACGGAAGCCTTTAGGCGGCCTAAAAATTAGAGTTGGCCACTAGCTCATACGAACATACATGCTAAATAATCACATCGATTTGCTTAGTTACTTTGTAATGTTAGTTACAATTGCTAAATATTAATAATCCCTAAAAACTATATTAATAGATACTAAGGTATCTATGAGCCAACAACAGTATATTTTATATTGTTTTGTAGCCTGAAATAAAGAGTTTATTATTATTAAAAACGAATAAAAGCTCTAGACATGAGGCAGTAGGTCCCGTATAAGCAATAGTGGATTCAAAGCATACAATAACAATTCAAATCGGAATAAATAAAAACAGTAACGGCATGGAACAGGGCACGAGGCACGTCAAAAACATCAACAAGATAACATATAAGGGTAGTTTCACAATGAATATTCTATTGAGGCATTAGCATAAGCGACAACCTGCGAACGAGCCCGGGGCGTGGCGCTAGTCAAAGAAACTAATAAAAATGCAAACATAAACATAAAAGTATGCGACGATACGTTATCTGAATAGCTTGTTATGATCTTGTTCTTTGAATTCTTTTAAATTTAACGCTTCTGTTATAAAATTGGTTTATTATTTTAAATATAATGGCATGTAGTTGCAATAATAAAAAACTTATCACCTTGTTATTTCATAAATTAAGTAGGTACAGCATGATCCAAGGATCATGCTGTGCCTACCCCACATAGAGTGGGATAAGGGCAGGAAGATGATGATGATGAATACCTACCTATTTTCAATTTGTACTATTATCTATTTTGTGGCATTAATACATAACACAACAGTCGTTAGAGAGACTGAAATTCACAGTAGAGCTTCTAAAGTGAGTAAGCTTTGAGTAAAATTGAGGAAGAAAATGTGCTATAATTTTGAGTGCAGTCACCGATTTGTTGAATGTATCGTGTCATACAGTCCATGAATATTTGATTCGCTGTGGGTTGACGATCTCAAACCACATAATATTCTCGCATTTAGATAATCTTGAACACTAAAGCTCTGGTTTCTTGGGCGGCAATCAAAGCATTGTAGGTATTATTATGTGCAAGATTTCGTCCGAGGCTTCACGTGGTACCCGGTACTACTATTACTAATCGTGTCAATAATAAGTATGGTATAAGAATTTAAAGTGCGCCTCAAAGGCTCTTAACATACCCGGATACCATCTATCCTTTTATTTAATCCTAGCATAGTCGTATGTACTATGTATTATCCAAGTTTCATTCAAATCAGCGATGAAATGATGAAGAGTGAAGGACGCGCGGACATCCTCATTTTCTCACAAACTTTTGGATCTACGATCTATCGTATCACTATTAGTAGGATATCGCTTTAAAAAACAAACATAAGGAGCTACAAAGATATACGTTTTTTCGCAGTCAGTCTTTGTAGTTATTTGTAGGAAAACCGGGCTTAAACGCTCTTTATCTGCATATTTGGGTGGTCTTGATTAAATTTTTTGGACGAATAAAAAAACTGCAAAGGCCTCCGTTATATACATTGTTTTGTTACTCTCGTTATTAACCTTTAAAATGTCTTTATTTACATTTGTGCTTAAATTCATGAATTTATTGCGGTTTTCGCACGATGTGGTTTCAGCGTCGTGGTTTTATGGTTTTATGTGTGATCTTGCGAGTTTCGAATTGGTGGTTATGGCTACAGATTGACTCATTAAATTAATTAACGTTGTTGTAGGTATCCTTTTGGCTTTAAGAACATAAGTGACTGCCAGGGCATAAATCTTATTCTGATAATTATACCACAATTGGTATCTATTCATACTATATATACGAGTATAAAAAGGTTCAATAACCTTTTTATACTCGTATACATAGGATGAAAATACATTAAATCCTCCTGTAACAAGCTGTCAATCTAACTTTTAATACAGTTCTAAACGTCAAATTCTATATTTACATTGGTCAATGAAAAATTTTTCGTATTTTATGAATAAAGTTCGATTCACAATTAGAGAACAATGGATTCACTCAGTCTGATGAGTTATTCTAATACTACGAGTGTTGATTATAGTGAATTGAATGATTGCAACGAAGATAATACTTACAAGGATTTAGCTGCTTACTTCAACCAGATCGTTCGCAATAGCAAAACTTCTAAGGCAAAATCAGCAAAAAGATACCACGCAAAGTTAGATAGTAATAGTAACAAAACACACCGGAGTACCCCACCACCTACCAGGAATAACAACAGAAATCTGTTCATCAATGATGCTCAAGAAACAACCCCTAGAAGATCAGCTGACAGACAATCGTTGAAAAACCAACCACAATCCACTCATAACTTTCAAACTCAAGACTTCGCTCATGTTAATTGCTCTAAAAATCTCCCAAGAGTTGACTTCGAAGAGAAGTTGAGTCCGAAACTGACATTTGTCAAGTCCGACAATAAGTTTCACCCAGAAAGGATGATGGGACCTTCGTATGCAGAAAAAACAACGTATTGTCGCCCCGCTATAGACATGTACAACCAAGAGTTTATCTACAAGACTATGGAAAGGAACGCGAGGCTCAAAGGACTGGTCAAGAGGCTGGTTCTAGCCAGAGAGAAGGAAAAACAAAAGGTTGCCTGGAATAACTACATCAACGAACTTAAAAACAAACATCGGTACAGTATCTCGGAACCTAGAACTATACCAAACTACTCTCCAGACGTGAACCGAGATATCATTGATGACTATTACAACACAAGATTTACATGGAAGCAGTCAAACCCCTGCCAGAATCTCTTACAAGACTTCTATAGTGCTTCCCATGAGATGAGCTCCGCTAGTCATAAAGCTCCTCATACGGCGAAACCTTTAAATTACAGACCTTACATCTATGACAACAATAGGTATTGCTTCCCAACATCTTCACAAGCACGTCTTATGATGAATCGAGAAAGAATAAAATATCAATTGCCAAATCGGATACATACTCGATCTACAAGCACGAGATATCGCGGAACCCCAATTTTTGTTGAGAAGGAAATTGAATACCCGTTTGCGACCAAACCTATGACTAAGAAAATTGAGTCCGATAAACTATTGGGTTTTAATAAAAAATATTATACCGTAAGGAGCAGTTTTGTGCAAACAGATTTTGACTTATTCGATAACAGTGTCGAAAATAATTTCGGTAATGAAACATTTAAAGACAAATACAGCAGAGTGAACAGTAATGTTGAGAGACTGAAACAAAAAATCATGCAAACTCAAAACGAAGTGAAATACTGTTCTTTGACAACCATAGAAAACAAACTCGACTCTCTGATACACTCCATAAACACATTCATTGTCGAAATTAAATCTCAAAAACTTCTCAGTGATACAAAGGGTGAGGCATGCCATCTTAGCAATAATAGTCTACTAAATTCGACCAAAAGTGACACGTTTGGAATACTAAGACGAGAACAATACGTCTGTGGAATGGTTCAGGACCAACCAAGAAGTACTATGTCATTTAACGAAGGAAAACGTCGCGAGACAATAGACGAAATACTTGTTGAAGAGATGACCAAAAGTGATGAAGTCAAGAGGAACATTGAGGAGATTTTAAATAAGCCTAGCCGAGACCGGCCTAGTGTTCACATCACGTTCGACTTACCGACTAAAGAGCGAGCAACAGAAATCACAGACTCACTGTTTAAGACTAGACATAGCAATGTGGTGGTCGAAGAGATTGATGGTCATGAGAAACGGATGACGATAGCCGTGAACACGGATCCGCTTGGTCTGCTGGCGCTGTTCCGGGTGTCCGCGGAGGCTGTGAAGCAGATCCTGTCGTACATGCCTCACATAGACTACTATTCATACTTATCAAGGCTGCCGCTCCCGCAGATGTCCAGGAATGAAATATCGCATTACGTGTGTAATATTTGCGGGGCGGCTTTCGGCCGGCCGTCTCAGCTCAGTGATCACATTCAACAGCATAATTTGGGTAATGTAAGGTAATTGTGCTCAATTTTTTCAATCGCGTGTCTGATGGCTTTCGCCGGATCCGTGTCGTTATTCCACCTGATAACTTCATTATGTTTATGACTGTTATTTATGGCGTGGCGAGGATTACATTTAGTGCGCTTGCTAAGCTTTATTGTCTTTATTATTAGTTTTGCACTCGTCTTTCAATTTTTAAACGATTAATCACATAATTACCCTGCTCAATTTCACTGCCGAGGGTTTTATTACTATTGTCTGGTTTCGCTTGGTAGTCCCCTACTTGTCAGAGCATCATCGTCATCATGACAGCATCCTATTAGCTGCTTGTCCTCAGCACACATGCATAGCGTGGCCGCGACGGAGGATCCCTACAACTTGGTAGCAAGCGAAGCTCCGTGTGTCATGAAGGCTTGTTGGATTCCGCAGGGACTGCTGCGTGTGTCGGCACGTGCTGGACATGCAGCGCCACCGCGCCGGGCTGTTCCCGTGCCGGCATTGCGGGCAGCGCTTCACGCGCGCCTACTGCCGCCAGCTGCACGAGCAGGCCTGCGCGCGTAGCCTCGGCCGCAGCCCCGACGTCGCCTCCAGCCTCGTGATGCTCAGATAACACGTGAGTACGTTTTATACATCAATATAACGACCTCGATGGCGTGGCGGGCGATTGCTCGGCAGAGACGCAAGAGGCGCGGGTTCGATTCCCGCTGCGGAAGAAATGTTTGCATGATCTGTAAATATTTCTTCCGTGTCTGGGTGTTGTGGTATCATGGTACTCGTAGTTTCTGATACCCACGACACAGGGAATCCTAGTGTGGGGTCAGGACTATGGTCTGTTGGGTGTTATTTATTTATTTATCTTTATGACCTAATCCTTCAGGAGGGCCATCGCTTAATGTTTATGACTTGCAGGTAAATTGCATAGGTCAACTCTGATTTTGTTTGGCAGATGTCGACGCATCCTATGAGAAGCTCCTTGGCACGGAAGTTCTTAGACGTTTACGAACGTCACGACTTTGGTAAAAACGATTGATGTGTCACCTTGTAGGTATAGCAATTTTAACAATGACAATCGGTGGTTTAGATGAATATTGTTTCCGTGTTAGTCTAGTTTGTCAATAATGAAATTGCTTTATTCCGATTCCAGTGCCTACAAACGTCTCAATTTGTTATGTAATAAACATAAATAAATCTCTACTATTTATCGACACATCCGAATTTTTTGCTGTGCGTTCCGACCGCCGCGTGGACTGGATCCTATATTTCTGGGACATAATTGGACTGTGCTATTTTATTATCTGTGGCAGCTGTCAATGGGTCCTTGCCCTTTGTGATGCCGCTGCCATCCATCAGCAGTGTTTGTCAGGGCTTAGGGACGGCCATTATGATGAAATGGGCAGAAAATTCTGTCGATACGTTTAAATGGAAGAGGCATTAGCGATTATGTCAGGTTTGAGGCGAAGCGTGTAATGAAATTAATATGCGTTTTGGTTACGATTTCTTATGCATTTTGCTCGGTTTTCCTACAATATTTTATGGAAGTACCGTTGGGTATTTGTAACTGAAGCGTCGTATAATTATTTAGTGATTCGCCATTATTCTTGTCCCTCATTACTAAACACTATGGTGAAAGGATTAGTGCGCTTCAAAGAGGCTTCTTGGGTGCACTTGATACAATATCTGAAAGCTTTAAAGGTTCTACAACAGGTCGCTTATTATACTTTACTTTTAGAGAGTTTTTTTTTCAAACATTATGTATGTATGTTCGTATGAGCTAGCGGCCAACTCTAGTGAATATATATATTTTATTAATATATATTTTCAAACAGAAAATCTATGATACTGACAGACTATAGTTTGTATTTTACTATAAAACTTTTGTAAACATACAATTAGGTTCGTCATATTTTCTTAAATCATTTTTACTACTACTACTGAACCGATTTGGATAATTATTTAACTAACGGAAACTACATTTATTTCAAAGAATCTGTATGGATACAACAACATTATTAAAATACACTCCAATTTACCAAGAATGTATTGGATTTTGTACTCAAAAGCAGGGCGACATTTTTTTCCGTAATTTTAGCGGTACTTACTAAACGTACGTCTCAACGTACGAACTTTAACGTTAGAACGTAAGAACTTTACAACTTGGGGCTCACCCCAAGTTGTAAAGTTCTTACTAAAAGCTCAATACATTTTTTTCGCAATTCCGGGTCCGTGTACCACACTGAAGGTGTAAATTCCATCATAAGGAATGGATATAATAAGGCTTTGGCCCACCGGGGCGTCGCCGTCAGCCATTGAGGCCTAATGGGGCCTATTTCATACCCGCTAAATACCATATCGGCACCTTAGAAGTATTTGTTCAGGTGAGATAGTATTTTGCAATGAGGTGGGAGCTACGTTTGAGACTTGAATTGATTTCTACAAATCGTAGTTTCTCCTTCCGTTTGTAAAGTAATTATTGTGTTGGTGGAAGAAATCACAATTAACAATAGATAAGGTACGTGTGGTCTAATTTGTACTACTAACGGTGATTCTGGTTGTAGATACCATGGATTAGGATAGATTTTATTTTGTATGTTTGTATTGAAATAGAAAGATATCACTATTTAAATAAGTCTTTGATTAAAAAAGCAGCTTTGTCCCAAAGTTTGTCCCGCACCTGCCATATCAGAAGCTTATCAGAAGCTCAAAAATATGTTCTTTTATAAAAAATGTGTATAACCTTCATTTTATACGGGGAACCAATATTTGTGATTCTAATCGCGACACTAATGCGGCGCGCACGTGTGCCGTTATCGAAGTGTTTGTGTGCACTGGCGTTTGATAAAGATTTTTATTGGTAGCCTTCATTTACAACGTTGTTTGAGGGTAGGCCGTGATTTGGGTCACATTTTTGTAATAGTTCCATTGATGTTAAGGAAAAAAGTATATTTATTTAAGTGCACCTCGGCCAATCTTCAACTTCTTTAAATTCCTCTCCATCCAAAGGTTGTCTGGAAGAGATCGCTTATTAGCGATAAGACCGCCCGTTGTACATTATCTTCATTTTGTTAATTCTAGTTATCTAATTTGTAAGATGTGCAATAAAGTGTTTTCATTCATTCATTCATTTATTTGGGAACATTTAAAAAGACATACATATTATCACACCCGTATCTCTAATGGTAATGGTAGAGTTACAAGTGACCATAGGAAAACTTGCAGCCACTCCTGATTTCGAGTCCCAAGATGGATATGGTGAACCATGGTGACAGGTGATCAGCTCATCGCCCATCGATGGATATAGATGGTCCTTCATGTTAGAGAGGATACTATTCCTTAATTGACTTTTACATTTTAAATTTAACAAATATTAAGTTAACATTTTATAAAAGAAACAACTAGATATTCGAGTTATGACGTACAATTTACCAATCTACAGAAACACAAGAGGATATCCTCAGACCATCACCTCATTCGCATCCTCATTCATCACCTGAGGCACAGACAGTCTCATAGTCACTCCGGCAATTGTGTTTCCTGCGAATGAATCAACTGATCAAATTATTATGATAAGTACTGGTCTAGACGAACTTAGTAGCTAGTACTGAGTATTGGTAGTGAGTAAAACCGAAAACTTTTATTTATAGAGTACTCGAGACGATTGCTTTTAGTTGAGAAATAAAACAGACTAATAAAATGCTAGATTTATATTATGAGACTGAGTTTTAACCGTGGTTTTTTTTATAAAAAATATCGTGGTCTTTATACCTTGGAACAAAAAAAACTTGAATAGTACAATTTCAAACTTTTCAAATTATTACATTAATGTTGGTAAGTATGTTGTAACTATTGAAATGCTTTGTATAATCGATGTTTTAACCTACTTAGAAATTTTAATCAACCACATCACGATTAAAAGAAGTAAGTTCGTATGAGCTAGTGGCCAACTCTTGTGACGGAGATTTTAGGCTGCCTAAAGGCCTCCGTCATGACTTAACAACTTCTAAGCCGGGACCGACAATTTAACGTGCCCTCCGAAGCACGGAAATGCTCAGCTCGTAATGCCACTTTCGGTCACCCATCCCAATTGTGACTGCGCACACGATTCATAGCATAATTATTATACTATACTTAATAAGAATAATCTAATCAAGGTACATTAAGTCAACATTTTAATTGTTTAACTGCGGTGGCTACTTCAATTCTCTACATAAAAGATCTACGTCGTATACATCTGCTTGTCCGTCTGTTTCCTCTGTTTAACGGAAACCCATGCAAATGTCCTTACACGGCGCGCGTCTGCGCACGTGACTTACATACAAACACACATCATACAAATTGTATGGTATAGAAAATTCGGTATTGGTTGAAAATAAGATTTTTTTAGTAAATGACTAAGCATTGTAAATTTCCTTATCGCCAACCATTTCTTTTAGTTGTAATTTTGTTTTTCTTGTATACACTTCATAATTCATTTATGCTATTGTTTATCATTATATATTCCGAAGCCAATGAAGTTAATTGAGTATTGTTTAAAATAATGTGTACCTTCAAACGTACAAAACAAACATCACGAAAGTATTCTAAAGGCTCGATCGCACAGTGGTCCCCGATTGTGTTGTGTTGGACCAAAAATAAAACAATCTTCAAGGCACTTATACATAGTCACACCCAAACCTGTTAAACGGCGCAGAAAAAAATAAATTTAGTTATTCAAGACCAACCCTTTGTTACGACGCGTCATAATCTTATTTATCAGTTCATCTCAAAACGCACGATACAATCTCAACCCTATTTCCTTAATCATAAGGATGAATCATTATACGTGAAGATAGTAAGACACGTTCGTTGAATACGCGCAGATTTATTTCAAAATCGCACCTGAAAGAATTTTTAATTTTATGTCTTATCTCTCCACTCAATCTTTTACGGTTTTTACAAAATATGTTTTGGGTTGTGTCAATTTTGTTTATTCTCATTTTACCAGCTTTTACAATTATAAACGTTACCAGATTGCGAAAAAGCTCTTGTTTCAAGTAGTCTTCATGTTTAGACACAAGCAAAGTCAGTATTCTTAATTCTATGTCCAAAGCCATTGAGCAAACAATGTTAGTTCATTTTCGGTGAGGTCTCGAAGCAATTCTGTCGAGAAAAATGAAATCAAAGTGTTATTCAGATTCGGATTATGTAAAATTATGTTGTACCCGTGATGCAGCATTCGAGCGGCTTAGAATGATTATTTCAAACTAGCTTCCACCCGCGGTTTCGCTCGCGTGGTACCTGGATAAAAAGTAGCATAATAATGTTATTCGAACACACATACTATGTATATTCGAACCCGTTCAACCGTTACGGCGTGATTGAGGCACAAAGTCAAAGGCAAAAAATTGTATTCCATAAAATCACGGGGATCACTTGGACACGTCTTAAATCTACGTTGCTTTTACACCTGTTCGTAACGCGACCAAGCGTGGAAGATACAGACAAGAAACCACGTCCACCAAACACAAACATCGTCACATCCTCACAAACTTTTGCATTTATATTATTGGTAGGATTGAATAATGTTTTTATAACCAAACTGACATTGACAGCCCGTGTAGGTAGGTATCGTCAGCGACAGAAGTAAATGAACATGTTTTAAGGATCAGCTCATCTTACTTATATTATAAAATTGAAAAGTCTTAGTTTGTTTGAAATTACCGGCGTAAAGCTCAAAACGCAACGATAGCGCGTACTAATTTTACCTGTGCTGCCATCTAGTACGAAAGTTTGTGACGATGTTTGGATGTTTGTGCCTCAATCACGCCTAAACAGCTGAACGGATCTGAACGAAACTTGGAATATACATAGTACATGTACTGGATTAACATATAGGCTATTTTTTATCCGGGTACCACGCGAGCGAAGCCGCGGGCGGCAGCTAGTTGCCCATATAGATGAATGAGCATCTATGAGCTCTATAGGCACTTTAGACCTAGTCGAATCAGTATGGCTACGTATAAAAACTCTCATAATTGCATTTACACGATTCTTAGCTTACATCTCAGTTTTGTAGACGACGTTTTGGAAGGGACAATGTAGATCGTGAAGTCTTCATAATATTTAGGGCCTGTCTCATCACCTTCAAGTAAGCTGCCGAGTAAGTCGCCAGTTAAAGTAACCGGTGACTTACAATGCTAATTTCACGACACTGCAATTTACAGAAGTTACTTGTAACCTTTACCTGCCAAGTAACGGTGCTCAGAAATTAACTAATCAACGCTTTACTTGGAGATGGTGAACGACATACCCCTGAATACTCAAACGCATCTCAAAGTTGAGCACGTTTCAAATGACGATTTTTTGACAGATTTTCATCAGAAACTGTCAAAAAACCGTGAGTTGAGACGTGCTCAACTCTGAGTCGCATTTGAGTATTCGGGTGTTAGCCTTCTAATCTTAAAGTTAGCGTTTAAGAAACCAAGTTGAAGATAACCGTCAGATAATACAATCTAAAACAGTACACAAACAAACAGGACATTTTATTGAAACATTAATCGCGCTATCGGCACTTTATCAGCAGATTGGTGTAGGTATATACAATATAGGTGTGATGGTCGCCGGCGAGGCTGATAAGGAATGGCGCCTTAACCTGTTCCGACGTGGAGGTACCCATCGCTGGATGTGGCATCCCCGCACAACAAAGTAAATCAAATCAAATCAAATATATTTATTTGGGAACATGATCAACGGTTCTTATAAACTAATTGCAAACGATGATACCTTCAGTAGTTACTCGTATATCCTCGTATATCAAAAGTCTGCTCGTCAAATTGAGTTACTGAATCCTATATCCTATCCTAATATTATAAATGCAAAAGATTGTGTGTGCGAATGTTTGTTACCACGTATCTCCGTAACTACTGAACTGATTTTAATGAAATTTAGAATGTAAATAGTTTCAAGTTCTGGAATAAAAAATAGATAAATTTAAAGATAAGAAAAAGGATGTAAGAGGATTATTACAATAACTTTTCATATTAAACAAAAAGGTGTGGCATTTACTCTAACGGAGCAGGATATCAGCTAAGGTAGATAAAAGACGTCTATGCTTACCGTTCACTTTTGGAAATAATTGAGCTTGGACATAGCTCTGACTACACTAAATATAAAAACCTACCTTAGAAAGACGGCCTCGGTGGCGTGGCGGGCGGTTGCTCGGCAGAGACGCAAGAGGCGCGGTTTCGATTCCCGCTCCGGAAGTAATGTTTGCATGTTCTGTAAATATTTCTTCCGGGTCTGGGTACCATGGTACTCGTAGTTTCTGATACCCACGACACAGGGAATCCTAGTGTGGGGTCAGAACTATGTATGTGACTGTTGGGTGTTATTTATTATTTATTTATCGATATATCGCATCCAGCAACATCTCGATCCCTGACTCGGTATCGGCGCGATGTTTTTGACGTTTTGTGAGGGAGCGACCACCGCGGCCCGCGCGGCGCCGCTAAGCGTTCATAAATACAAGCTCTCTTCCACGAACAGCTCTAACCGCGATGTGAGACGACTTACGCCACAGTGGATGAGGTACTTTAAAACTTAAAGAGATGGTAGATACAGGTAGTTCTTTAGCTAATTCTAATTCTAATTAAGGTTAGGGGAACAAAGATCTGCACTGACGTCCCGCGGTGGGGTGTATTGTGCATTATCTCCCCTGCTAACTCTCCCCCAGCCAGCCCAACTCCTTGAAGTACCGGAGAAGGACCTTGGAATGTTGGCAGCAGCGTTCCAGTACCCTCGATGATGTTGAGGCTGTAGGTGGCGTTGATGAGGTCGATGGTGATGCCGTGCAATTCTCGATGACCGTTAGTAAGTTCTTTAGCTAAATGCAGAGCGAATCCATCAGTAGATTTTATGGTGGTCGAAATTGTGGCTATGTTCTGTAATGTACCTAGTTTTCAATTTGAAGCCCTCGTGGCGCAGCTCGCTTAGACGTTCTTGATTGATCGTTGAAGTTAAGCAACGTTGTGCGCGGTCACAATTGGGATGGGTGACCGCAAGTGGCATTACGAGCTGATCGCTTCCGTGCTTCGGAGGGGATTGTCGGTCCCGGCTTTTAAGTCGTTAAGCCGTGACGGAGGCCTTTAGGCGGCCTAAAAACTCCGTCGCAAGAGTTGGCTACTAGCCCATACGAACTTACTTTTTAATTAGATGCTCCTAAAAAGACCAATACCTAAAGCCTAACTATTATAAAGATTTTATGAAAATTCTGTCACCTTCAAAGGCTACCTATACGGAAACCTAGATTCAACAAACAATAAAAGTTATTTATCATTGAAATAACCCCTACTTTCTGAATGTACAATTTAATCCTATAGTATATTGCCGCATCCAACAGAGCACTGTTCTTTCGCGCATCCAATCAAAACATCTCGGAATGCGATGTTGAAAAATGTCCAAAACGACGCCATATATACCGATCCTGTATCAGATCGGAGCCAGATAAGATATTGATCCATTTAGTGCGTGAATCATTTAAGATGACCAACTCAGAAACATGCGACCAAATAGAATAACTCTAAGTACCTATGGACACAACCATCAACTTAAGATGTATAATTAAAAAGAAACATATTATAAATAATGCGAAAGTTTGTGGGGATGTGTGGATGTGTGTTTGGGCCTCAATTACGCCTAAACAGCTGAATGGATTTAGATGAAACTTGGAATAACATATTATAGGCTACTTTTTATCCGGGTACCACGCGAGCGAAGCCGCGGGCGGCAGCTAGTGAACGCGACTGTATTTCTTAAACTTTCACTAGAGGTATAAAAAGGGTCGAGAATTTAACTTTAATTTTCTCCCCTCCCCTTTTAAGACGTAGGTAGCTTCTACAAAATGGTAGTCTGCATAATGTTAGGTATAATAAGTAAATCACAGAAGGCAGCGGTTTTTAACCAAATTGTTCAGTAGATAATAACGCGAAAATATTCGTTTTGGGGTATTTTTTGCGCGCCTCACGCGAACCCTCACATAAATTAGTATTAGCCACCAGTGGCTCACCCCGCGACTTTGTCCGTGTACCTACAGATTTTTTTCAAATGAACATCTTCTCACTTCGTCTTCTAGGAATTGAATATACGCTCCGAATTTTATGCTTCTAACCTCCGAATACTCAAACGCATCTCAAAGTTGAGCACTGAAACTGTCAGTCTGCAATTGACTGTCAAAAAGCCGTGAGTTGAGACGTGCTCAGCTCTGAGTCGCGTTTGAGTATTCGGAGGTAAGACTTGTGGTTTGTCTTTGGGCTGTGCTTTGATTTATCATTCAGTCAGTCACTAACGTAAAAGTTTTATATATTTAGATTATAAAAACATCAATTTGGTTCTCATTCCTTCAATATTCTTGGCCTAAATTACAGGTAAGTCTGGAA
Source organism: Scotopteryx bipunctaria (assembly GCA_949320045.1). NCBI lineage: Eukaryota > Metazoa > Arthropoda > Insecta > Lepidoptera > Geometridae > Scotopteryx > Scotopteryx bipunctaria. Next base: position 319,278 of record OX439458.1, on the reverse strand, counting down.
AAACAACGAATAAGGTACGAAGGTGCGTGACGGGTGGCGTTTATAGCGACGACGCCAGAAACATAATAATAAAACTGAGCTTGGATTAAGAAGGTGCTAGGTTCAGTCCGTGACTTTGCTCGAGTGTTATTTTTATTTACCTTCAAATTGAAACTATGCAATAGTCGTTTGATCTTACTGTATTCCTATGTATCTACTGAAAATTTGGAGATGATGGCTTCATACTCTGGTTAGAATGTTAGGTATTTCTAATAAGATCGTAGGTAATTTAATTGGAGCATGATTTTAATGGAGCCTTTTGCATATTTTGTTCTATAATTTTCATACTTTTTAAACGATTTTAGTGATTTTTGAGAAGGTTTCTATGATTTTATCTAACTAATGTCTTGGCATTAGTTAAATAAAATCAGGAACTTGTTCCTCTATTCAATTAACCGACAATGGATGGTATAACCATATCAGCGTTTTTATTATTTAATATCAAAGATTGTCTATCAAAAGCGCCATAATTTTTTTGTAAAAAAAAACGTTTGCTAGGGCTCTTACCGGTCTTGACACTTGCTAATATTTTAGAGTAATATATTTTAGGGTAATTTCCCTTAGTCCACACCTTATCACTAACTTTATCACTACTACTAATATTCCTAACACCTAAATTCGGGCACGGCATAGCGTGCCTAGGCCATGTTAAGTTCTTGCCTTTCTGACATGTTGTGACCGCCAAAGACGACTGCGATAAAGCTTGATTGCTTGCTTGATAGACTGACTTTTATTTCTGAGTGGTTGATACTTATCCTGAAAAATACGTCATAATCTCTTGAAATAAAAAAAGAATACAAATTTATCTATGGATTTGGAAAACCGATTTTGTATTTTGTTTTTTTTTCTGATTGGCCAGTAAAGTTGCCATAAAACGGACGGGACATGATGGTCGCCGGTTTATGTAATTCTACTTATCTAGGTAATTAGCCGGGACCCTGGGGACCTGGGGTCAAAGCGCGGCCTTCGCGTTTGTACTAACCTCACCTATCAATGTTTTTGCCAGAATTTATGGCTCTTAAAAACTGTTTATTTTGATCTGCAACGGTTATTTTTCGGTTACCTAAGTTCTAAGAAATTGGTAAATTATACGTAAGAGCACTGGTGGTCTAGTTGGTAGTGATCCCGCCTTCCGATCCTAAGGTCGTGTGTTCAAATCCTGTCGTGTACCAATGGATTTTTCTGTGCGAAAAATTTATCTGCGCTATACCAGTACTCTCAAACGGTGAAGGAAAACATCGTGAGGAAACCCGCTACTTAGTCAGCTCCGCACGTATTGACCATGTCTTGCCTGCCTGTGAATAAGGCTGATTAAGTTGAGAGGATGGAATAGGTGCTGGGCAAGCCTACTCCATCTTAATTCTTCCCGGGCACTACAGCGTCTCGCTACATTAAAGGTAAAAGTCATCATATACAATTTCAACTTACCAACATAGGTCTTAAATACTCGCTCAGTTTTTTGTATTTGAAGCGATTTTGAGAGTTGATAAAGAAAGCTAATGCTCGTAGATTATTCTCCATTCCTTTTGCCGGTAAATTAAATGATATCAGAAACAGCAAAAACTCATAATTAAGGTGGTCTTTAAGCTCGCTCATTAGTGATTTCCCGTCACGCAACTTAAAGTTGACGACATTTGTTATTTACGATTGGAGAGAATTTATTAAATACCGGTAAAACAATCATCCTTGCATAGAGTTTCACTGCTAGACAACTGAAGCGCTCGTGAGGTAGCTTGCTTGAGCGTCCTTGATTGATCGTTGAAGTTAAGCAACGTTGTACGCGGTCACAATTGGGATGGGTGACGACATTTGTCACGATTGATGCAAAAATCCACCTCTATAGTTTTTTTATGATTTCAATATACTCAGTGACACTCGCGCAATAAAAGCGAATCTATCGATATCATTCATCAAAATCGGTTCAGCCGTTTATAAGTACGAGGGAAAGGGAACTCAGAGGCATAACATACATACATTCATGTCAAACACATAACCCTCCTTTTTTGGTTTCGCTTCTGTCGGGTAAAAAAACAACAACCAGAACATCGTAGCGGGGTGTCCCACTAGTCAAATAGAAAAGCTCACATATCATCATCATCATCATCATATTCCTGTCCTTATCCCACTCTACGTGGGGTCGGCACAGAGTTTTGGCTAAGTTGTTTTGTGACCGGCCGCCTGTCTGACGTCAACCCTCCTTGGGAATACTTGCTTATTGTATCTCATCATGTTAGAGGATAGTCTTAGTCGACTTTAGCGACATGTTCGGGGAGAGAAGCATCTGGACGCATTCTATGTTTTTTCTTTACTCCCAGTCTAGCAGAGAATCTCACAATTAAAGAACTTAAATTGTTTATTCGGAATATTTTAAAGTGGTCGGTGAAGTGCAGTCAGAGCCAGCAGGCAAAGAGTTCAAAAAACCTCAGCCCTCCATATTTCCTCGCGGCGATTTCACAGCTGATTAGATTTTGGCTCGTGATTACTGGCTTCTACACCTGTCTCGCGTCATGGTCTGGAGATGACGCCGCATTCTGATTCAATTGATTGATTTTGATTTGTAAACCAGCTTTTTTGTTTTGATGATCCACAATTTGTGAAACTAGCTTTTGCCAAAGGCTTCGCTTTTGCAGAAAAGCAGCTACACTGTTACTAGGCCACAAATGATTTATATTATAAGTTTCATTGAAATTAGATCAGCCTTTACGATGCACTGAGATGACTGAGCTTTAACATTTTCACGTCGTGATAAAATCTCGCATTTATTAAGATTAAGATTATTGTCTAAGTGAAAAAGGATAGACGAGTTTAAACTTTGTTTAGATTAACTTTAAAATATCTATCTATTCATCTTTCAAAAAGATTCTGGTTTTATCATAGGTAAATACATTATATGATTAAAGCCAAGATATATCTATATACTCACACATTGCCCCAGGTTACTTTAATCTTCAGTTTTTTTTGCCAAAACTTTGCAAACACTTACCTGAAAAGAAAAAAATACCATTAGACACAATTCCAACACAATTTATAGAAAAGGTCGACCACCTACCAGATGGTGGATTCTATCAAATTGGTTTTTGATATAAAAGGTGCAAAATCGATTGAAAGGGAAACGCCAACTGTATCATTCGATTACACACATGAATTCGCCAATCTCGATGCCGAATAAGCTAAAATAGACCTTAACGGTAAAGAAATAGATGATGGAGAAACTTTAGAAAATGCAAATTCGAACAGATGGTTAACGGGAGTAATAGTAGTGCAAGATGTCAAATTTTAAGGGGAAGAACGTGTCGGTGTAATTATAATTCAGGTGTCATTTTTTGTGCTTGAACTGTACCGGTGCGTGTGCGCAGACTAACGCTTTTACGGGGATTTTTGATACCTGTATTATTTAAAATGCATTGTCATTGAATATTCTATTATGGTCGTAGTAACTGTTAGAACTTGCTTTTTTTACTGTTACAATTTATATTTAATTGTTTTGTAAAGATGAAAACTGTAATACCATTCATCATTATTTAGTTGCCTTTGTTGCATTGTTGCTTGAATATATTAAACTTTTAATATACGTACGATACTCATTGTGCTTTTCTTTAATATTGCAAATACTAATTTGGAATCGTAATAACTTTCATAATCTGCTTGATGATAAAACAGGGTTCTCTCTTATCAGTAAACACAAAGATGAAGTTCATTAAAGAAATATTATCAAAACATCCATAGACGCGCGCCGCACACCTTGCCCATATCGTTTATTCAATCATATACCATAAGGGAGCTTTCGACTAAATATACTTCAATGTACTCCCTCTTTCCTGCCAAATATTGGGCTTTAAATTATAACACACCATGCTGGCGCAAGTTTTCTTATTGGATAGGAATAAAGGTTGTATTCGCGTGATCGGAATAGGCTGTTTTGTCGTCTGCTAGGCAGGTGTGCTGCAAGGGTCGCGTCTGGGACCTCGCTCTTAGAATAGATTCACAATCTTCAGACACGTGGCGTGGGGTGTGCTCGCAGAAAAACCACAGCAGCTTTACTTCCGTAAGGCGCAAACATAAACAGAATTAGAACTCTATGATGTTTTTCCGGTTTTAGCTTGCTGATTTAGTGGGCCACTTGAGTTTGCCAAAACGAGGGACCGAATGTTATTTTGGTCGAGTGTACTTGAATTAGACGGGGTGTGGTTACAGCGACCACTTATTATTGCAAACAATTTGGAAGCTATGAGGGTTATTGTAAATAATTAAGGGGTTACATTACACATAAATATTATTCAAAGTGTGAAGATTAATGTAGTTTTAAGTAACAAGAGCGCAAACTAAGTTTACAAATAAGCGATGGCTTAGTCTCTTGAGATTTACTTTTACCAAAAAATGCATATTGACGAATCAACTCGTAAATGAAGCGTTCGTGGCGTAGCTTGCTTAGACGTTCTTGATTGATCCTTGAAGTTAAGCAACGTTGTGCGCGGTCACAACTGGGGTGGGTGACCATGAAAGTGGCATTACGAGCTGAGCGCTTCCGTTCTTCGGAGGGTACGTTAAATTGACGGTCCTGGCTTTTAAGTCGTAAAGCCACGACGGAGGCCTTTAGGCGGCCTAAAAACTCCGTCACAAGAGTTGGCCACTAGCTCATACGAACTTACTTACTTAATTTTTTCCTTTACTTTTAACTCATAAATTTTTGAGGTCCGTCGTGCAAAAGGTCTTCTTAAAAAAATTTGGTCTATAATATTCAGGTAACGGTAGAATTCACAAACGATTCAAATAACAAGTAAATGTAGGTAATAAATAAAGGTAAAAAGCTATTCAATCATCTGGAATAAGGCCAATCGTGATATTTCTGAAATCAACAGGAATTGGAGCACGCAACAAAATGTGTGACATTATTGTTGATGCGGGAGATAGCCACACGGCTTTTAATGGGGGTTTGCGTGAGCTACTTTTATGAGAAATCGATGGTGGTATGGAAAAGAGGAATATTTGGAAGCTATATAACGTATTAAGAATCTAGTTCATAAAAAAACTAAATTTAAAAGAATTTTATATATTGAAATCTCATCGTAAATCTACGTAAGTCTTGTTAGTGGCCAGTGAAATGTCCGCTTTATCATTTTACATAATTGCTTTTGCATCAATTGTTTCCTTATTAATAATGGTCATCATACTAGGAAGGGGCTAATCTAAGAACCAAATACCAAGACCAAGAATTAAAGATCAAATAGGCTCTAAGAAAGGAAATAAATAAATAAAAAACCTGTACAAATCACGAACGGTCTACGATATACTATCGGCGATAGACTAGAATCTCATCCCCTATCACAGACAAGATCATATTCTAAATTTCAATGTCTTACCCCCGAATACTCAAACGCGACTCAGAGTTGAGCACGTCTCAACTCACGGTTTTTTGACAGTTTCTAATGAAAATCTGTAAAAAAAAATAATCGTCATTTGAGACGTGCTCAACTTTGAGATGCGTTTGAGTATTCGGGGGTTAGTTAATTTATTGATCCAACAATTTATCTCTACAGCTTCAATTGTTCCTCTAATATGTCTAAGCTGGAACTGGGACTTAACAGCCCTTTCCGATTTATAATTCGCCTAGTCAGGTTTCGACAACGGCTTGTATAGCAGAGCCTGCTAGCATTGGCGTTGGTACCTACTAATATTTTTGAAATAATGCTCAGTAATCTTACACCAATGTGCCCCTTCTATGTTTTTGTCTCATCCAAACGCTTGGTCGCGTTACGAACAGGAGTAAATGCAACGTAGATTTAAGACGTGTCCAAGTGATCCTCGTGATTTTATGGTTTTTTTTGACTTAGACTTTGACTATCCATCCTAGGTTGCCTGGCAGAGATCGCTTTTACCGATAAGGCCGCCCATTGTATTTTTACCTTTACTTTTGTTTGTTTCGTAAGTTTAATGTTGTGTGGTAAACAATAAAATGTTATCTATCTAAACTAGTAAGAACAGATCTATGTGTGGAACTTTTGGGTGTTATTTTTAGCAGCTAGTTCTTGTATTTAGCCAGTATGCCAGCAAAGGCAAATGCTTAAAGCCCGGAGTACACGTCGGCACACTCGCATTTATTTGACTAGTTGCCGTACGCCAGGCACGCCACATACCGTGCCCCGAGCCCCGCAACCACCCACCCCCTAATCTTGTACAAAAAATTGGGACAAATTGTCGACCAAACTTATTAACTAGCACTTACTTATTACCTACTGGAATGTAAAATTTTGTAAGCAAGAGGTTCTGTTAATTTGGAATAAAATAAAATTAAAATGAGTTCATTTTTTTTTGAAATTTTAAATCTTAAATAATTTGTATTCATGGTACTTATAAATAAAATTAAACGTAATTATATAAGTCTATTTTTCTTTTGAAAGTTTTTCGTTTATTTATACAGACACAAAAAAAAACAGCACAATATCCTTAAAATTCTTTAAGTTTAATGTAGATTTTCGATCACAAAATTATCCGCAGATTAAAACGAAGCTCGCTCTTGTTACTATGGGGTGTATAAGTAGGTAGTAAAACGATTTTTTCTCAACTCAAAAACGGCGCGAGCGCACACCAGATGGCGCGGAGGGCAACGACTCCTTAAATATGTTTTTTTTTTAATCGCGACCCTTAAATGCGGTTGAAGCAGCTTTAATGTTAAGTAGCCCTATTGTGGTGAATTTCTTGTAAAACTTGCGCACGCGTTTTTGAATCTTTTCGTTTTGTTTGGGCCATTAATTTAATATGATTAGGGCTTATTGGCGGGCTTCTTATTCCCTACAGCTTATCGTATTGCGGTTTGCTTTGGTAGTTTTTATCGTAAAATTGTGAGGTTAAAAAGCATAAATTGGCATACTGAGAGATCTTTATATTGCAACACTGTTGTGTTGATCTAGATAATATTACTTTGATGTACTTATAATGGGATAGATTATAAGTAGCAAGTTTTATCCAGTTATACAGACATCTGAGTAGTTATCTAGATCAACAGCGACACTACAATTTAGTATCTCTCCTATAACCTAGATATTAAAAAGCTGTTTTAGAACAAGTTTGAAACTGGCAACAAAAAAAAAGAATTTAAATAGTGTACCCAACTGGCTGGAGAGAAAAAAAAGGTAATGAACGGCTATCGAACGTAAAAGTTCAAAATTCAAAAATAGAATGCGTTGTTGGCGCGTGCATTGTAATTGTGAGTTGCGTTCACCTGCGCTGGTTGCGAGATGGTTAGCGCCACGCGAAACATCTTCTTTTTTGAAGTCCTGCATGATCTTCGGAACTACAGAAATCCTTAATACCTACCATTGCCATAACTTGAAGACATTGAAAAATATCTTGGAAGCTTAAATATCTTGAAGATTATAATAAAAAAAGCTCGCTCGCAATAAATATGTTGATATTGATTCTATGGCAAGCTTTTTTTTATCATCGAGACAAGATAACTACTGCCCACCCCATTAGGGACACGAGCGTGGTAATAATGTATGTAAAATGACTTCCTAGAATTTACTCTACAACCACGAAGTCAATATTGATAGTAAATAGTACTAACACTAGTTATCATCAGATACATCAGAGCACCTCTTCCACGAACCGATTCCGAGAGATCAAAACATATAATGGCAATCATGTAATTATGAAAATTCTGTTGATTCCACCGCGATGATCAGCAATCAGCGTGTTTGTAGCGCGGACGAATTTCAAAACATATCTTTAGCTAATTTTGCAAGCCAAGCCGCTCGTCAATCAATGCTGCTATTGTAGATACCTACCCAAGATGAAGCGCTCGTGGCGTAGCTTGCTTAGACGTTCTTGAATGACCGTTAGAGTTAAGCAACGATAAGCGCGGTCACAAATTGGGATGGGTGACCGCAAGTGGCATTCGAGCTGAGCGCTTCCGTGCTTCGGAGGTCACGTTAAACCGTCGGTCCCGGCTTTTAAGTCGTAAAGCCATGACGGAGGCCTTTAGGCGGCCTAAAAACTCCGTCACTAGAGTTGGCCACTAGCTCATACGAACATACATACATACATACCCAAGATGCAATTCTAAGTTTCTAAGGACTTTATCATCTACATTAGATGATTTATACAGCATCAGCAGGTGACTTTGGTTGCACTACGATGACGACCTCGGTGGCGTGGCGGGCGATTGCTCGGCGGAGACGCAAGAGGCGCGTGTTCGAGTCCCGCTACGGGAGAAATGTTTGTATGTTCTGCGAATATTTCTTCCGGGTCTGGGTGTTGTAGTATTATGTATTATAAGTATGTATTTACCAAAAAAAATACATATATAAATATTCTATCAGCCATCTGGTTCCCACAGTACAAGCTTTGCTTAGCTTGGGACTAGATGGCGCTGTGTGAAACGTCTAGAAATATGTATTTATTTACTAACGGAGCTAAGTTTCAGTTCGGCCAGTATCTACCCGAAATATTTTAATAGAAGAGCCAAATGTTTTTATATTATTCTTTAACACTTAGTTATGTAAAATATTAAAATCTTTATTAAGGTAGGTACCTACTGCTCTGATGGGAAACCTGTAACGTAGACGAGTCCAGCTTTGAAGGTCACTACATCATAGAAAGTTACATGAAAAACCAAGAAAATAACCTCAAAAACTAGGAAAATAATGCGTTTAATTGTTCTCTGGGTCCAATCTGACTACGCGAGTAATTAAGTGTTAAGATCGTGTTATACAGGATTTAGGTATATCCGATATTGCACAGTGGCAGTTCCCATGACCGCCACAATGCCATCGGTGCCTCATCCCATGCTTCCTTCCGGCAACAACCATTAGATCTGATTATGGAAATTCGAAATCTGCATTTATAAACAGACAAATATGCGCTTCAGGCATTCTAGAGCTGCATTTAGTTGCATAACACCACAAGATAAAAAAAAAAACATCAAAATATACCTTAGGCATTAGCAGAAACATGGAGGCTTCATCACGCTATCAGAAAATGAGGAAGATGGACGAAAACATGCCAATTTCAAAGCATTATAATAATTGAAATGGAATACCTATTAGGACTTCGCGTGTGATACACGATCCATTCTGAGAGGTCGAAAATATAACTGATGCGATGATTACACCAAATTCTCGAAGGTTAATCCAGAACGTTAGTTAAGATGTAGGTACTAAATCTACGTTTGTTTTTAACAGTTTTATGCAGCCCCATCAAGCTAGAATACTATCACTTAGTGTTTGAAGGTGGACCATGGACCTCAAGTAATATTAATCCGGAATTTTAAGAGGATGTGTAAAAGTATTTCAATCATGGTGTAACCCCTTAAGGGATTTGATCTTATGACCTGGAGAACAAGTGAAATTGCGGCGGAAAGCTGATAGACAACAAATTGGACAGAGATTCCATTTTCTATTAAAATGCTCACAGTTCCGATTATTCCAATTTAATAAAATAAAATGAATTTTTGTTACGTCTAGCTCAAAATCGGTTTACATCATAAATCTTCAGCCGAGAACTGACCTGCCCGATGACAGGGGAAAAGCCAAGCTTGCCAAATATTTTAAGTATTTGGCAAACAGCCTCCCTGCCACCTGGAGAAGGAGATATCTTCACATCTGCCTCGCAGCTGGCAGGTCCACGCGCCGACAAGTACGCCTATACTTGTGACGTATTGGATTAGCTACTTGGAGAACAGCAAAAGCTGTTCTGGCTGCCTGACTCCTGGTTGTGAGGAGCATGTGTAAATTCATTTGTCAAGAACATGTCCCGGTAAAACACAAATATCCTGTCAAAAGTTGACTTTTTTTGTTTCGCTTTTTCGACCAGTACTTATTTGGTTTAAAATAAAATTGAAAAGTTATGATCCCAAAAATCATTTTCCAATTGATTTGATCCATGCACGTGCTACAGACCTGTGGGGTTTCAGACTTTTTTGTTTTACATGCACTCGTCCATCTCGTGACAGTGACATGTCGGCAATGTCACTGTCAACTGTCAAAAAAACTATCACATGTGATAGCAGCTTGGTGGCATCACCTGTAAAGAGATGTGACCGTTCACCCTTTGTTGAAGACCGTTGCCATCTCTGCCACCGCCCTTTTCTTTATACGTTCCTATTTGGGTGAATTCAGGTAGGTTTAATTTACAGGTTTGACTTGTGATTATAATATGTCCTTGAATATGCAATTATACATAATTTTCTAAATGTTTTCTTGTGTATAAACTTATTGAAATTAGTTTGTTTTTATAAATAGAAATTAACAGAAGCTCCCTCCGACCCATAAGCCAAGTCATTTGAACCTCAAATAAAGGCTTCGAAACAAAAGCCTCGAGCAAACCCGTTGTGAACCAACTAGAGCTTAAACTACGTCATCGTCGCGTGCGCAGAATTAAACCCCGCATCTGCCGCGATACCTGATACTCCTCAACTTGGGTACTTCCGAAAAAAATCATCCCGTTACCTGCCAAATAAAAACTGACCTTAACTTAACCCAGCAATTTGCAGAATCAAATAAACACCCGAAGACAATTCGATGATCGATTGCCAGTGAAATATGAATTCTGTCCTTGTGGGTTAAGGTGGTTTTTGCAACGGTGGGGTCTGCGCAGTGGTAGCGAACTCAAGTCATCTGGACAAAAAGACATATGCATATTTCGCCGAGACGTGCCAGATGGCGGCTAGATGTCACTAGAGTTTTTGTGATAGCTGTTCATCTGATCCAGTTATTTGAAAATAAATACAGTTGCTTTGCACAGTAACTGTTATTGCTATGTACAAATAAAGCTCATTCATTCAATTTCATTTGGTAAAGAAACTGATTTTCCATGCCCAAACGCAAAGTTGTTGCAATGTGTCTTATTTATTATATACTAGCTGCCGCTCGCGGCTTCGCTCGCGTGGTACCCGGATAAAAAGTAGCCTATATGTTAATCCAGTACACGTATTATGTACATTCCAAGTTTCATTCAAATCCGTTCAGCCGTTTAGGCATGATTGAGGCACAAAAATCCAAACATCCACACAAATTTCCCCTTTATAATATAAGTAAGATTTTATTCTACTTAAAGCTTTCTTTGGTTCAAATATATCCTACTTCTCAGAAGATCATAAAACAGATTACTATTTTAAGTTTACACATTTTACATTATTGCTCATTTATATAGCTTATCTAAAAATCAAGTTGCTGCTACTAAAACTGTTTAAAGCTGTTTTCACGTTGTGATTTCACCCTAAAAGTTAAATCTGAAAACCAGCGCTACTTTCAGTTAAATCTGGAAATAAGATCTAACCTTTTTGGCCACACAACATCGCCGATTGGTTCGCGGGAAGGGTTAATGGTTAATTGTAGGTACTTTTTTTGTATTTTTGTCGTTATTTGTTTACCTTTTCTTCCTCGATTTTGTACTTAATTTTTAATTTCTTCCCCGTTTTTTTATCCGAAATAGGTTTGCGTTTGACCACACTCTACCTGATGCGATGATGATGGTGATGAAGTAACAGTGTGGTCTAAGTAAGATAAACCACGCTTATTTAAAGACACCCATATTTTACTCTATTTAAATGGTTTGTTTTGTGTGTGTGCTTAACAAATGTTATTTCTTTCTTTCTTTCTTAAAACTCTACGGCCGCCATTGACAAATCCAATCAAGTGTGGTGTAGGAGTAGTAACAGTAAATTTAATTATTGATAATTCGTATGCCTTATACGAGGTGTATCGCGATGGTTTCCGATCCGACTAAACAGACGTAAATGATGCTTTATTACTAATATGAATTAACTAATGCTAAAATGGATCCTATGACAATCATCGTAAGACTTATATTCAAAAGAAACGGATAGTTGTAAAAAGTAGATGATGTACTTAGGAATAGATTGATGAAATGAACGGCTGTTTATAATAAGAAATACTTATCTTAATAATGGCAAGTTTTTTAGAAAGTACAATAGGTAACCAATATCATCATCATGATTAACTCAGCTCCTCATGATTAACACAAGCCTCCTTCCGATTTCGCCAGCCTCCTTGGTCCTATGCGTCTCTCATCCATATTTTTTTAAAAGTCTTTTGAAAAATAACAGAATTTATATTAATACTAGCTGCCGCCCGCGTTTTCGCTCGTGTGGTACCCGGATAAAAAATCCTACTAATATTATCAATGCGAAAGTTTGTGAGGATGTGACGATGTGACGATGTTTGTGCCTCAATCACGCCGTAACGGCTGAACGGATTTGAATGAAACTTGGAACATACATAGTATGTGTGCTGGAATAACATATAGGCTATTTTTTATCCTGGTACCACGCGGGCGAAGCCGCGGGCGGAAGCTAGTAGCCTATAAGTTAATTTAGCACATATAATGTATATTCCAAGTTTAATTCAAAGCCGTTTAGGCGTGATTGAGGCACAAACATACAAACATCCTCACAAACTTTCACATTATAAACAGCCGTAACCTTCAAATAATCTCCTAACTTTTATCAAATTTATCTAAATATCTTGTGAATCAATTTTTTTATCTATTTTTAATAAATTTTATTCTTGTATACGCCTAATTGACTGTGGTTTGCGCCTATAATAGAGGTGGCACTTAATTTTAATTTAATTTAGGCATATTGCATGTAATGGTGTTCACTTTGTTGGTGCAACTAAATAAATTATATAGTAGGATAGGATCTGTGTGAGTGTTTGTCCCCTCGTCCTCGTCGTCACGTTCTGCGCTGAGCGACGCGCGTCACATAGTCGGCCAGTTAATCATTTCCCCAGCTCTACTATTAGCTCTGTACAATGGGCAAATGTCAAAGTTTACGTCATTGTCACTCGGCTTTTGAACTCGAGGTTGTGAACTCAAATGACCTAAAAATGCAGAAATTGATTTAAGTTCTTCGCCCACTACCTCGGTCCGTAATAGAACTAGTGCGTGCCGAGCTTTGACGGACTTTTGACTTTACGGGTATATAACTAGGTGCCTCGGTTGTGGACGAATTCTTATATACCTTACTACCTGCCGCCAGCGGCTTCGCTAGCATGGTACCCGGATATAAAATAGGCTATATGTTAATCCAGTACATATCCTATGTATATTCCAAGTTTCATTCAAATCCGTTCAGCCGTTTAGGCGTGAAAAAGTAACAAACATCCATACATACAAACTTTCGCGTTTATAATTTTATTATTAGTAGGATAAGCTATTGCATTTTTTTGTATCCTATCACTATTTTAAGTTGAAATGTTTAACTCAAATTTACTGGTTTATTTTGGGCGTTACTGTATTAAGAGTGTTGAAATAATTACGTTTCAGCTCATCTATCTCCGTTCTACAAATTCTCTGAAGCAACAAAGTACCCGTTTGGACGATTCAACGAAACAGACATCAATAACTTATGAATGAAAACTTGAGATGGATTACTCATAACCTCACAATTTCAATAAACTGATACAATGCATGTAGATCGGCGAGGCGCCGGGGGGTGGGTGAGGGGGGTGGGGTGGAGGGGGGCGTCGAGACGTCGTCTGCGCATCCCGTCGCTTTGATCTCGCACTGCGCTTAGAGAGTTTAGACTGATTCGACTCCCGATGGAAACATTTTTGTAAATCTAAATATCGACGGCAGAAAGCGGAAATATCGTATCTCAAAAAACGGCTTATATGACTTAAAACTTGATTGTTGATAAGCAAAAAAAGCCGCGTCGAATGGTCTATGATGTCTCGTCTTTCTACGATGAAAAATTTTATGATACGCCCTTGATTTTTTCCTAGTTTTTTACTGTTCACACGACTAATTGCTGTAAATGAAGGTTTTTTGGCTCTGGTGTAAAATTGAATATTTTGAGATACGACATTTCCGCTTTCTTCCGTCGATATATTGATTTGAAAATGAGTTTTCAGTAAAAAGATTGATTATGTACAAAGGCTGGTAGTAATGGTATTTGGGCAAATGCCTTCCCTCCGGGTTTCCAGGTATCGCGGTCCAATGACACGGGTCAAGATCGGCGCGCCATCGCTTGCGGTCTGCCGCGACGCCGTCATACTGTTTTAGGGCTCCACTTAGTAGTCCTTGGTAGTCTTATCTTCCACGGTTCGTCCGGCAGGATCTGATACTCTGGTTCGAATGACGTTATCTCGATGTTTCTACCTCGATGGTACACTTCATCGATGGGTCGTTACCTCGAAAGATCATCAAACCAAAGTAAATTCAAATAATTGAAAGATGTTATAGCAAGTTATTCATCTTAGGATTTAAATCAGAAGTGGCTGCAAGTTTCCGGCATGCGGCAAACGTCAAATATTGTAAATAAGTTATTACATACATAATATTATCACGCCCATATCCCTAATGGGGTAGGTAGATCCACAAGTAAACATAAGAAAACTTGCAGCCACTTCTGATTTAAAATCCTAAGATGGATATGGTGAACAACGGTGACAGGTGATGATCAACCCATCGCCCATATAGGTCCATCATTTTGGAGAGGATACTATCCCTTAGTCGACTTTTACGACATGCTCGGGGAGAGAAGCTGCTGGACGCATGCTATGCTATTTCTTTACTCCCAGTCCAGCAGAGAAAGTATAAGTATAATTTACAAAATACAAAAGAAACAGTCGGGCTATCTAAAGGCCGTTGCAAACGGTCTATAGATAGCTCACCTGATCCAGCTCATCAGACGGTGGAAGCGTGCCCAAGACGCTGACCGCATTGCCACGCTGAATGGCAATACTGATCCGTTGAGCCAAATAAGAACCAGCTCTTGGATCGCACAAGTAGGTATATAGAGTATAAGTTATTATTAATAGAGTTATTTATTAAGATAATGTCCAGTTGTGTGACATTGGTGGGTCTGTGCGCGGTCTGTTGGGGGCCGGCGCGCGGTTTATTTGCGCTAAAGCGACGCTCAGTTAAACGCTACGGATATAGGCACAGACGAACGGAAATAGAGAGATTCTTCACGAGACACATTCTTTGGGAAAGACCCAGAATATTTATTATTAAAAGTTAATTTATCATCTACAGTTGATTATAATCTTTTTCTGGTGTTTTGTTTTGAGTTTATTTGCCCGGAAGCGCTTACTTACTTTTATTTTACTTTAGATATTTGTATGGAATGACGAAGCTTTTTGTACTATATTTTTCAAAATAAATAAATATTTGTGGACATTTCACACAGCGCCATCTAGCCCCAAACTAAGCAAAGCTTGTACTATGGGAACCAGATGGCTGATAGAAAAGTTTTATACTTTTGTTTTTGTAAATACATACATTAATATATAATACTACAACACCCAGACCCGAAAGAAATATTTGCAGAACATACAAACATTTCTCCCGTAGCGGAACTCGAACCCGCGCCTCTTGCATCTCTGCAGAGTACTCGCCCGCCACACCACCGAGGCCGTCACATCATCTCACTGCTGGACAAATGCGCCCTCCATTTTTCCCACACTTCTCGATCGTATCAAGATCGCATAAACGATCCAAATCGTCGCTCCATAATTAATCAAAAATGAAAGTAAAAACGCTTGTTTAATTTTCACAGGGTCTGTGAAAATTGTCCTGATTGAAGGCGCCAAATAATTGTAATTATAAAATGAGTTTTCAACTTATAAAGAGATCAATAAAGGAGATACAAAAACATTTTCCTGCGTGTCGGTCTGCAGTGGAAACAATCGCGACAAAATTAACTTCACTTTAATCGTGAGAGAGACGTTATCACCGACAACTGGATGTTAAATAAAAAAGTCATTTAGAATCATTTAGCTTGCAATTTAAAAGGGTCCATTTTGAGGGGGAATTCGCCATTTTTTGCGTCGTAATATAAATTGCAATTCAAAAGGGTTACAAAAGATGGTATCTAGGCAGAATTGATTTTAATTAAATAATATAATGACTTACGTCGTAATTATGTTATTGAAATTAGCTTTTAACAAATTGCCGGTTGTAATTGCTTTTATTTCTACAGTCTATCAAAAGTACCTCCATGTTTATATCATTAGCTTGTATTTCTGTTTCCTGTATATTTCGCGTATATTATTCACCGTTTACCGATCTGATGGTTAATCAGTGTATTTCTTTACTTATTGGTATCTTTCTTTACCACCCAAGTAATTTCAGCAACAGGGTATTTTAACTACATAAAAAGTACAAATATTCATACGCACCTAGTTCAGACCCCACCCTAGGATCCTTTGCGTCGTGGTAAGATCAGAAATGAAGAGTGTCATGATACCACACACCCAGACCCCGGAAGAAATATTCACATTACTTTCGCCTTTTTCGCCACTGATGTCAGTAGGTAAGGTACATGGGTATTCTGATATCCGGCCTGACTTTGATTTATACTTCTTTAAAAGCAATGCAGTATTTTTGATCGCATTATTGTGCGTTGCCATCAATTGCGAGTGTCGATGCATCCATCACCCGCCAGACGTCTAGACGGACAACGCATGTCTAAACACGCCAAAGACGAGTTTAGACATCTCGGAATAAGACGCATTTCTTATTATTTTGCCATTTATTTCTCCGTTCGAGAGCAGACTTTTTGACAGAAAGTTTTTGCAAATACTTTTTGGTTAAGATTTATGTTCACATTTTTAGTTTATCAAACCATTGGGCATTATGATTTGGGTGTTACGCCGTGATTAAAGTGCAAACACCCTAACATCCTCACAAACTTTCGCATTTATAAAATTATTTTATCTGAAACTATTACGAAATATGTACTTAGTTAACTTTAATAAGTCAGAGAAGCTGTGAAAGAAAGCATATTGGAATAGGATACAAAGAAGATAGTTTTCGTATAAATTGAATCCCATAAAGACATTTTTTCAATAAACTACTGGACTTGCTTGTAGATTGTGGAACAAATGGTGGCCATGACAGGCTCAGCGGGGTCCTTGACCTTGGATATTTGGGCCTACTCCAACGACTGCAGTTTACATTACTCTATTGCTAGGGAGGGAACAATGTCGGTGAATATGGTGAAAAATTGTCCTTGAAATAGCTTTATATGGCCATAATATATACGTAGTCTGGTATATTTACTCTGTTGCCAAGGAGGGGAATATGTCGATAGAATCAAAAGAATCCTTGAATCCTTGTATACCTCATCAGCATCATCCATAGTCTAAAAAATATCATAGAATGCGTCCAGCTGTTTCTCTCCCCGAGCATGTCGTAAAAGTCGACTAAGGGATAGTATCCTCCAACAAGATGAGATACAATAAGCAAGTATTCCCAAGGAGGATTGACGTCAGGCAGGCGGCCAGTCATAAAACACCTTAGCCAAAACTTTTACAGCGTAATCCAAGAATCATGCTGTGCCGACCCCACATGATAGAGTGGGATAAGGGCAGGAAGATGATGATGATCATCCATAGTCTATTTTTGCACACTTTTGGACATAAGCGTCTCATTGCTTGTGACTCAAACATGGTCCTGAGTCCTGTGCTAGCCTAATCCATATAGATTTAATTTTAAATAACGGTCCAGGATATAGCAACTTAGGTAGTAGGTACTTAAAAAAATATTTTGTAATCGACACCTAACCCTTCACTATCGCGAGAGACATTCAGCATAATTTACAAGGGCCAAAAGAAACAGTGTTGTAGTCATGCGGAGATTCTGCCAAAATACATACATTACACATCCTGGGCTCCAGTAGGCTGTCTACAGTGCATCGACCTTTGTATTACAAGGATGACGTCATCATTTATGTTGGGGAGGATTGCCTAATTTTCCGGATCAGAAAATGTGGTAATATAATCCATATTGTTTTATCAAATGTCTGTCTAAAAGACTTCAGTTTTTGGATTTACTCACGTGGTACAAGAATAAAAAGTAGTTCATACATATACATAAACTAGCTGTGCTCCGCGGTTTCACCCGCGTTTTTCTCGTTTCCGTGGAAATACCGAGATAAAATATTGCCTATATTATAGCCTCCCTCAATAAATGGACTATGGCCCATAACTCATTAATAGGTACTAACTCTTAACATCTTACACACGTGATAACTTTTAAACGAAATATCCGATTGAGATGAAACAAAAAGTATTTTACTTCTACATAAATACTCTTGATAACATAATGCTTAATTTCGATAAAGATTAATATTACGATACATATTTAACGTAGATTTTTTTTTCTTCAGACGATTTAATAATTATTTTGAACACAAAATCGGTTATTGTGATTAAACCATGATAGCTAGATATATGTTCTCGCGGACTTTTTTGTAGATCTTAATAGGATCTACAAATCCGTAGTACATTATTTTGTTCTATTGTCAATAGTTTTTGCAGCGCACGCAAAAATAGGTTTTCGATTTTACACCTTGTGTTACAAAATAGCAATTTTATTACGGATCCCTAATTTTGAAAAAAAAAACATAGCCTATAGCCTTCCTCGATAAATGGACTACCCAACACTGAAAGAATCATTCAAATCGGACCAGTAGTTCCAGAGATTAGCGCGTTCAAACAAACAAACAAACAAACAAACAAACACTGCAGCTTTATAATATTAGTATAGATTATCACGCCCGTATTATCCCTAATGGGGAGGACACTTGGGCAGAGCTACAAGTATAAGAAAACTTGCAGCCGCTTCTGATTTAAAGCCAAGATGGATACGGTGGACCATGGTGACAGGTGATCAGCCCATCCCCCATATAGATGTCCATCGTATTAGGGAGGATACTATCCTTCAGTCGACTTTTACGACATGCTCGGGGAGAGAAGCAGCTGGACGCATTCTGTTTTTTTCTTTACTCCCAGTCCAGCAGAGAAGTAAGTAAGGGAAGTAGTACATGGTGTGTAAAAAGTAGTTCATCTTAGAGTTATTATTATCTTCATTTCAGCCCTCATCCACTCCCTGCTGGGTATAGGCTGTATAGGCATCTTCTAGCACGCCATTCTTTCCAATCACGTGCCATCCGATTGAAGACAATTATTATTTTGTCACATGTGTTCGTGCAAATAAATGTCATTTATCATTTGCAATAGACTCCCGACATCTTTAGGTCCGTCGGTCATAGAAACGAGAGTCGAGGCGAAGTCGGGCGAAGGGGACTAACTACATTTGAATGTAAGGGATTTGTTAGATTTTTTAGCGCCTCAACTCTGTCTTGATTGTCGTTCCTGTGAGCGACGCGCTTTAGATTATAATCCGAATCCCGCGTGGCCACCACTGGCTCATCTACCGTCCTCCCACCCTACTCTACTCCATCTCTACTTTAACAGCTGATTGACAAGTTATTATAAAGATAAGTAAGTTCGTATGAGCTAGTGGCCAACTCTTGTGACGGAGTTTTTAGGGCGCTTGATGGCCTCCGTCATGGCTTAACGACTTAAAAGCCGGGACCGACAATTTAACGTGCCCTCCGAAGCACGAAAGGTCTCAGCTCGTAATGCCACTGATGGTCACCCATCCAAATATTATAATAGTTATTAATAGGATTCATAATTGGAGTTCAATTAGTGTGAAGTACCTATGTGTAAATAGGTATTACGTCATGGTTCGCTAGTCCCGTGGGCGGCGCCATGTTGGGCCTCCATCAGCGTCTGACGTCTTCATTCCTATTTTATTGGCTCAGATTGATGTTTTATTGTAATTTATTGATATTATTATACTAAATAGATTAATTAACAATGGCCAACTTCGATATATATAATAAAGTTTAGCAGTTATAGTATTACTAGCTGCCGCCCGCGGCTTCGCTCGCGTGGTACCCGGATAAAAATAGCCTAATATGTCAATCCAGCACATGTACTATGTACTTATATTCCAAGTTTCATTCAAATCCTTGAGGCACAAACATCCTCACAAACTTTCACATTTATAATATAGTAAAGTAATAGGATAAGGATATCATGCGTGAAGTTAAGACGACAGGTGATGCACTAAACAAATAAAATTATGTGTTCGTAAAATTGATTATAAATTAATAAGTTAGTGATAACTATCCGCGGCTTTCGTAAATCAAATAGAAAAAACGTCGGGGTAACAATTTCTATTTGAATATTAATATTGAGGTTAAAAAAATAAATAGCTAGAGTAACATAAAATGCATGACAAATTAGATCAAAATTGATTATGACAAGCGATGAAAGGTGTTATAAATTACTTATACAGGGTGTCTGTACATGGTTTAAGACTGGAGCGATAGAGGTGAAGTTGTGTAGTAATAGTGAAATATTCAGCTGATCGTTTCAGAAACAAAATAATGTTTTAAAAGAGAAAAACACTAAAACTTATAGTAAAAAACTTATATTAGAAAAAAAATATATCAATGACTAAATATTTTTTTTAATAAGTGCCTAATTTAGTACATAACTAAATAATTTTTGTAGAAATCATGAATGAAAATAAAGACAAAATACTTCAATACCACAAACAACAATAATTCTTTAAATGTTCTTGACTTTCCAACCCCACAATAAAACCAACCCTTCACCAGCTACAAATTATGACCGAAAACAAATTAGAAAGTGCTAATCCCGCTAAGACATCAATTAAAACCCCTTTAAAGAAAACACTTAATATATTCGACACCCCTGATGCGGTTAAGAGAAAAAATATCATAAATAGATTCACATTCACTCGTCATACAAAAGTAGCAGACGGACGTAATAAAAAGGTGATACAAAAAACGTATGGATTTAAAAAGTGCAGTAGTTGGGGTGAGGACCCTACAATCTGTTTATAAGACGATCTAAGTAGGTTCATTGCATGTGCTTTTGGGAAATAATAAAATAATATTGGGAAAGAATGAAAAAAAATTTTTTTTTAAGTACTTTACAAGTTGATATTTACATTTTGTTGGATACGAACAAGGATAAAAAGGAAAATAGTATGTTCAGATAATAGAATATTCAATATAAAATTGTACAAATGTAGCAAAAGAATAGAACCCACAACTTCAAATAGCAGGCGGCGTCTTTTCCTTCCGCAACAAAACAGAACAAAAAATCGTTTTATTTGATTATTGCCTTTTCATTTAGGGCAGCAGACTGGCTTTTATCGACCGAAATAAAATAAAAAAATAAACAAAAACTACAATATCTGCGCCCGCGCACATGCGCCATATTTGAATTTCAATCGGATGCAAAAAAAATAACGCAATGTGCGTCGCACGAGCCCCGCCATATGCTGACGCAGAAAAAAAAGTTTTTTTACTCATCAAACACCCGAAGGGAGATCACTATTGGGAAAAAATAGTAACATAAGCATAACATTAGTAGACGACACAGAGTATAAATAAAAACTCTTGTAAAAACTTTGCCGCTGCGTTTTGAGGTTAAATAGATGCGCTAGGGTTACCGCAGCAGACGAAAATGCAGCGACGACCTCGGCGGCGTAGTGGGCGAGTGTTCGGCTGAGACGCAAGAGGCGCGGGTTCGATTCCCGCTACGGGAGAATGTTTGTATGTTCTGCAAATATTTTTTCCGGGTCTGGGTGGTATACATAGTATTATGTAGATGGCACTGTGTGAAAAAAAAACGTAATTACTCATCTGAGTTATATTGGGACGTTTACTAGGTCACTTACCTCCTACTCTTCTAAATACTGTTTTAAATAAAAATAAAATAACTATGTATTTTTTATAATGCAGCTAAGTAATTTTATCACACAATTCACAACTTAACCCCCGAATACTCAAACGCAACTGTGACTGGAGACGTGCTCAACTCTGAGTCGCGTTTGGGTATTCGGAGGTAAGTCGCTTACTTATTTTGTTTGTCGCTATTGATATATTATGTCAATAGCGACAAAATACAAGGACTTAAGTTGTGAATTTTATTTAGAGTTTAGATATCTTAAACCCCCAAATGTCTTGCAATAAAATAATGTGTTATGTCGTGATATTTAGGTACTTCTTTTAGAAAAAATAAACCAAGATCATTAGAAAAAAAGCTTGTTTGGGCACCCCTGCAGCCAGCGGCAGGACATCTGTCGCAATGATGATTTTAATTCCTCATTCAGCGCAGATTTAAGCAATAAAAATTACGTTAGATTTATTTTCATTGCGCATTGCATCTTTGAAAGTTCTAATAGGATGACGGCCTTTGAATAGGTAAGAGAGCAGGTGCTGGCCTAGTGGTAGCGGCCCCGCCTACTGATCCTAAGGTTCAAATCCCGTCTTGCACCAATGAGGTTTTCTGTTCAATAAACTTATGTGCGCTATACCAGTACTCTCAATCGGAGAAGGAAAATATCGTGAGGAAACCGACATGTCGTAGAACCGTAGAAAGTTCGAAAACATGTGTCAAGTGCACGAAAGGAGCCTCTGAGGCGCACCTTAAAATCCTCCCATCACACTGGTTCGAACGAACTAGTGACACGACTAGATAGATAAAATAGGTAGGTTCTAATAGGAAAACTGCGTGGTTTTCAAAAAAGGTACTTAGGATTAGAATTTACATTTTTCAAATGTACATTAGAATTTACATTATGTAACATACATGTTATTGCAGGCGACTGTACCTACTTAATGGTTTTTTTTACGTTTACTTGGACCACTAAAATCTTATTACTATACAAACTTTTAAATTATAAAGAAAAAAGTTATAAGTTGTAGGTATAGGTATTGTATTTACGAACGCTTTTGAATCCGCTCGTAATTTATGTAAATGCTAAAACGAAAGTATTTTATATATTTTTACATAAAACCTCATTAGGTGTACTGAGGTTAAAAAGATTACACAAACCCTTCAAAGGCAAGCCGACGACCTAAATTAGGGCCCGCGTAAAACCATTACAGTAAGTAGAACAGAACACAATGCTTGAGCAAAGTAGGTTCTCATTTTTCAGAATATAAAATATTCACAATGTACTAAATACGCACAGTAAATACATAGGACAAATAATATTAATTACACATTTTATGAAACAACGATTTGTTGCATTCTGTAGTCCACCATAGACCTCAGTGGGTTCGATTCCCGCTACGGGAGAAAATGTTTGTATGTTCTGCAAATATTTCTTTCGGGTCTGTGTGTTGTAGTAAGTATTATGTATTATAGTTAAGAAGCTATCTGGTTCCCATTGTACAAGCTTTGCTTAGTTTGGGGCTAGATGGCGCTGTGTGAAATGTCCACAAATATTTATTTATGGAGTAACAGAGTTTCAGTTCGAAAAAATTACGTGCGCTATACCAGTACTCTCGAACGTCGAAGGAAAACACCGTGAGGGAACCGGCATGTCGTAGAACCTAAAAAGTTCGAAAATAAGTGTCACGAAAGGAGTCTTTGATGCGCACTTTAATCTTCTCACTACACTAAATAATCTGTTTTAGGAGCTTGCTATGCTCTTGGGTTTTCTTATGGAAGGAGCACGAGAAATAAGATGTCTTCGTTAGATCCAATAAGTACTAGGCGAGCATAGGTAACTTAGAAAGAGTTGCTTGGTTGGGCACTCCAATAAATTTCTGCTTGCCTGGTATTAAGTACCAAAAATTATACCTAGGTGCTGAAAATAGTGTACTAGGCGAGCATAAGTTAGTAAGAGTCGATTGGTTCGGACTTCAGAGTATCTAGGTAAACTAGTTTAGAGCTTTGGAACTACCTAGTATAGGATGGGTAGATGGGTATGTACATGAAATTGATCCGATTTCCCCTTTAACAATGCTTAAAGCGGTCGTAGTGGGGCATTAGGCAGGTGCGCTCGGAGGGCTGGAGGTAGCCCTCACAATTTGAATAGATTTTTTTCTTAGCGGCTGAGGACACGAGCCCGCTTTTTTGTGAACTTTTTCTATTTTTTGTGGACATTTGAGGTACGTTTCAGAGTCATTGTTTTTTATTAAGCTTTATAGGCCATATGGCTTTTACTTGTCATTTTGGTGTGGTACATAAGCTAGGTATTAGATAATTGTCGATATAATGTGTAATGTGTGACCAGTGGTGGTCAAAATCAAAATTTAACAATTTGGCTAAGATATCATAAACAAGTATTTATTTAAAAGAACAAAAAACCCGACTGCGTAGAATTTAGGTAGCATAGTAAATCTGACATTTAATTTTGTGACACAATGATGATGATGAATTTGTACTATTTAAGTATAGGTACATTTTTAGTTTTGTACCATCTTAGTTGAAAATAGCCCCAAGCTGCCATATTGGATTTTTAGTGTCAAAAAAGTGTCATACCTTTCGTTATATAGATTAATCCAACAACACCTCATTTGTCAAAATCCTACCAGCAGTTTCGGCTACAGAGGCAGCCAAAATAATAAATTTAAAATGGCTTCTTATTAATATTCGCCATGTTGAATTATTTGACACTTCATACAACCTATGACACTCTTGTCGTCCAGACGAATTTAACGATACCTCATTTGTCAAAATCCGTCTAGCCGTTTGGACTATACATAGATTCAGCATTCAGCTAAAGGAATGCACAATTGCACATACCTAAGTACATAACAGACACCCCAAACACATTAACCCTCCTTAAAAATACAGCCGAACCCCTTATATGAAGTTGGTTAAAGGGTAAAAAGTTTAGTTCTAAAACATTCGGAACATTTTCCTAGAGATACGAAAAGGATTTAGCCATATTCTTGATGATTTCAAACAATGCCTGCTTAAGCCCCGCATGAATGAACGAGCTACCTATATTTAGCAGTCATAACGCGGGCACCATTCATGTCATCCATGGTCAGGGACTGACGATTGTGCGATGGTATTCACGTCATAGTACAAGCTTAACAAAGGTCGTGGGTTTGAACCTGGTCGCATCATTGAAATGCAGTGACGAACAGTGTCTGAAAACCACGTGAGGAAGCCGTCATCTCGTAGAATCGAAAATCTGTGGCGAGTTTTAATTCTTTCGCCACACTGGTTCAGTTATGCAAACTTTAGGACGTTTGATGAAACTTTAATACAGTGCAATTAGGTTTATGGTGGCGGAGAATGTGTAAAATATCAACGTTCTAATTCTATATGTAACAAAGATTAAATTACTGTACCATTTTATGTGATATTTATAACAATTAGGCGTGAACGATTGTTAAAGTTGTCACTTCGAAGCGATGTTTTTTGTCTACAGGCTCTGTGGTTACTTTTCTAACGAATTTCATACAAAATTCACTGTCTCAAATTTCTCAATTTCACTGCTATGGTCAAAGTACAGGTTCATTGATAAAAAAACTTCATTCAGGTATGTCTCGCACTTCTCACGGGGCGCCGTAACAGCCGTGAAGTCGTAAAGGTCCTTTACAACTCGATACATATAAATAACTTGTCTGTACGTTTGTCCGCTACATAAACAAAGGATACAATGGATTCTGAAAAACGGATTATTTGGCTTGTGAATGACTGTTTACTGAATAAACGGACAGGGATTGTTTTAGTGTAATTAATTAATTTACTTCTTCATTCGTTATTTTCTTTGGTAACCTTTATTTCAGATAATTACTAGCTTCCGTCCTTGGCTTCGTTCGATTTTTTCACTTAGATTAGATATACCTATATAACTACCTAGATACGTATTAAGTTAAAGCACAAAATAATAAGTATACAAACATTTTCACATCCTCATTTCATTCTGATTTAGGTTTAAAGAATTTATTCTCATTAAGACTAGGTCACTTACATGAGAAAAGTATATCTAAGTACAAGTAGGTAGTTCGTTGACAGGTAGCATTGGTTGCAAGATTTGAAGCAAGAATTAAGTAAAAATTCTGAATTCCTTAAATAAAAAAAAACAAGATAAAGTTCTGAATTATTCCATTCCATTTCTGTACTTACAGTTGTAAAAAATAGGTATTTAAACTTCTAGAAACTTTTGTCTCTTGGAAAAGATGTAGGTACCTACCCTATGCAACATCTTGCCAGCTAACTTTGAGAAGTTATTTTCTCATCTTCATGACAATAGTCTTATATTCTCGGCAATAATCTACGCACTACCCTGGCCAGAGCACAGTGTTCCCACGCCCAAACAAAACAAAAACCATTTTTACACCTCGGTGCAAAGGTTTTTATAACGAATGTAAAATAATAATGGGACCATAAAACTCACAAAACTTTCTTTTATTTTTGATATTGTGTTTCGTAGCGACATCTAGCGTTGGTTTGTGTTTTCAACGCCATCTAGGTAAACATACCAAAACTAACTAGCAACGTCTGGAGGAAAAGTTTTGGGAAAGCGACATCTAGCGCGTGAGCTCTGAACCAGATGACCTTTGTACGCCATCTATATGTGCATTTTGGAACAAATTGTCTGACTTCTTGTCAATTAAGCTTCCAATCATAGACGATAGATGTCGGAACAGGTCTTATTATTTTATTGTACGGTTTTAAAAACACTTTTGGAGAAGATCCGATGACTAATCTAAAACGTGTACATGGATGAAATGATGAAATACTTTCTTATGCGTCATTAAGGCAAAAATAAAGCCTGTCTATGAATGTGCTTTACTTTTGACACCTTATTGAGACATCATAGCTAGGTAGCTAAAGTATAATTAGATACCACCTAGCTTTGGTGCTATAATAGAGAAACTACAGGCACCGCTTAATGTACCCAAGTAATTTATAATATTATATCGGTAGGTAATGAGACTTTCATTTCATAACTACAATGTCAATATGAGTAACAACAATAATTACATGGGTAAATAGTTCTAACACACATTTTCACTTGCACAGAACAATAAAACAACCCCTAAAATCAGCACCCTTGGCAATAAATCTACGGAGCCAATAAACAACTCAGTGACGCCATCTGTCCGCGACGCGCACTCATTACTCTGGGGAATAAATCACAAGTGTCATAATAGATGGCGCTGGAAGTTTTGATAATTTGTCTTACGCGAAAGTTTCGGAAAGATTGTATTTATTGCAGCAGCAGGTGTGTTTGAGAGTGTTTATTGGGAAAGTTGGAAAAATATTAGTGCTAAGTATATAGGTACCTATTCTATTTCATTTTACACGTACTAATGAATTGTTTTGGGAGATACTTACCTACTACACCTATTTAAACTGGTGCCAAACAAAACAATAGGTACCTAGGTACAATTCAATTATCAAGATAAGTTGCAGAAACGTGAGCAGTGTAAATGATGGCGCCATATCCAAACCACACGTGGCATACTGCCTTTGTCTACGTAACATTATGTCCGTAGGGGAAGGATTACCTGATTTATAGGAACAGACACAACCAGATGTTTGAAATATCTGTTGAAAATTGCACAGACTTAATCACTAGTCGCTCTGAAAATTAGGTGATACATTATACTTTAGATATGGCTGTATTTTTTCTGAATATAATAAAAAATGGATTTTAAAATAGAATTTACGATAATTTGTGAAGAGAGTTGGAAAGAGGAAACCTGTGGTTTTCCCATGAAATTTTCCAGACTAGGTTTTACTCGCTAGCGATTGTAAGCGACTGTAGTAAAAAAATACCTTTATCGATGTCTACAACTCTTTCTCCCGATCCGGCTTATCTGTATGTGTGGTTTGTCCACATTAAGTAGAGCCACTAATATAACCTTCTCTCGTAAGTAGTAACTTTGCTTTACCCGACTGCTTACTGTACTGAATGTACAGTAAGCGAGAGAGCAAAGCGAGTTACGGTTATGTCCCTGAACCACTCGTGACGTGTGGCGGTATTGTCTTCGCTTCGCTTGCGAATTATGTGCAAGGGGAACAATTTATTGGCAGAGTAACTCTGTTGCAACTTGTTCGTAAGCAGGTGTTCTAACGTTAACGTCGGTGGACGTGCCATCTGACTACCCTGTACCCTATTTATCTTATACTTGTATGCTTATGCCTCAATCACGTCATAACGGCTGAATGGATTTATATGGATCTAGGAATATAGGACATAATTCTCGACCTGACAACACTTTATTCTTCTTTTTATCCGGGAATATTTGCTTATAATCAAATATTCTCGGAGAGTCTACCGTCATTTTCCCAAAAACTAGCTAAGCGTTGTTTCTTGCCTGTATCTTTCACGCTTGGTCGCGTTACGAACAGTTCAACGTAGATTTAAGACTTTTCCAAATGGTCCCACAAATTTTACGGAATAAAGTTATTTTGTATTTGGAGTTGGAAGTAAAGTATTGGGTCTGATGTTTGATTTTTAAACGTCTTCATTATAACTACTTAAGTACCTATTCAGAAAGATTTTTTCTAATAGTTGCTCCTAGCTTTTTAGATGTATGTACTGAAGGCAAAGTAGGCGGCTTTGGTTTGCTGATAGTTTAGAAGTGGATGGAGCGGAGACAGATGGACGGCACTTAGTGGAGGCGTCATTAAACCACTCGGCTGCGCTGAAAGGGAACATTGTTTGATGGTTCACTGTTTCCATTGACTCACGATTACGAACAATGATTGCTCTTAGAGAAATCGGCAGTTTCCTTTTCTGGATGCTATTTAGAATTTCTCCGACCCTCTGAATGAGGAGCATTTATTCTCGTCGTGTTCATAAGCTTTACAAAATAATAGCCCATTTTTTTTCACGATGTAGCAAGCTGCCTGGCTATGGAATGGTTTAGTGAATGGAGGTCCTGGATTTCGACAAAGTCAGACGGATGGATCAAAAATAAGTACTTAATTGTTTCTATTTGAGTGATTTAGAAGGTCCGCTTTAAAAAGATCTTTTCAGCAGTTCATTCGATTCAAAATTTAAATTTATTTCTACTTTCTCTTATCTCAGTGGAAAGTTGGAAACGCACCCTCCGAAAAGAAAGAGTGTTGTGGCCGACGACAACTGGTTCGAGAGTGCTTCCACTACATTAATCGCTAATTGTTCAGATCGGGGGTGGAAGGCGCGGGGGAGGGGGTAATTTCACGGAGCCACGATTCCGGCCTCAGAAAATCCGTTTTCATAACTGCGGTAATTTTATGCAACGTTGCTTCTGTGATTTTATGATTATTAGAAAGTCAAATAACTTTCTACGGAACTTTGTCAAATTGTTCCGAGTTGCACGAAAGGTACTTGCGTGTCTGCTTTTATTCTTTTACTCCGTTTGTTCATTTAACTTACAAAATATAAGTAAGACATGATTAAAAATATAGACAGCCATTAATACAAGAAATAAGGAAACACGCTGTTTAGAAATTTATCAAGATTTTTCGGAAAGAAAGACGTAGTGAGTGACTAAACTTCATGTATTTTTCGAATTATTGAAATAACCTGCTACGATGCCTGCTACTTACCAAATCATAAAGTAACTTTTATGCATTCAAGTCAACGTAAAAATAAGTATAGTATCTCGTCTTCCACCAGGGGGCGTCTGTGCGCTCCGGCCGGACGACGCGACGGTCCGTGACTTTTGATTCAATTTCCTAGGATAAGATGCGCTAGAGATGGAATTCACTGCGAGATTTTCAGTTCAACCTTAGAAATGAAAGATTCTAAAACCTTTTCATTGCGTTAAAGTATATAAAGCCATTTTAAAAGAAGTTCGGGTGTGTGTGTGCATGTTGTTGAAGTCATTTGACACTATGGTGTAAGGAAACTATTGGTAATTTTTTTTGAAAATAATTTAATGTCATGTACTTATACGAGTATTCATTTGAATAAGTATCTTTGCTTTTTGGTGGTGAGAACCGCAAAATATTACCTTTTAGGGTTTCGGTACCAGAAGGGTGGCCGCACTCTATTACGCCTACGTTGTCCGTCCGTCCGTCTGTTTGAAATTTTCAGTGTGTATTTCTATTGTCGCTATAATAATTATATAAAATACATGTACGATGGTACGGAAGACTTCGTATGCGAATTCGACTAGCACTTGACCGGTTTTTCTTTATGCTTGTGGTAAGAACACATCATTAATTAAATACGCCAAATAACAGAAGTATTTTTGTTTAATGGTCATTCTTACATTCTGTTATCAGATATGTTTTTTTGTCAATCGACATACATTTTATTAATCGATAAATGAAGCACATCCCTACCCCTGTAGGGTGACGGTAACTTAGTTAGGGTTGTCTGCGTCTCGGAATTTTCGACAAGTCGACGAGTCGTGTCTAGAATATCACGGCGTTTCCTGTTACGAGGAGAAACTCGATTTAAGATGTTTCAAGAAAGTTCATTTTCAGAGTGAAAATTAAAGCTGATAGCAATTTTATTACTTAGCTTTCGCCCGCGGCTTCGCTCGCATGGTTTCCGAACGAAAAGTAGCTTATATATTATGCCAGCACACATACTCCCAAGTTCCATTCAAATCCGTTCAGCCGTTACGGCGTGATTGAGGCACAAACATACATTGTCACATCCACACATCCTCACAAACTTTCGCATTTATAATATTAGTAGGATGGATTAGAAGGAAAGAGACGGTTTTTAGTTATCATATAAATCAAAATTTATAGTTATGTTAGTTATTTTGTAACATGCATTATTTACATGCAAATAAACTTAAATTACATTGAAAAGCTTTGTTGCCCGTAAAAAAATCACAAATGCAGGCTTTAAAAAAAGACAGGATTTTTACCTTCAGACGTTGAGGAACAACTTTAATCAAGACGTCTCGGAACGACCCGGGAATCGAACCTATTACCGTTAGGGCGCTTAATTAAGACTTTTAATTTGAGAGACCAGGGGAGGAGAATAATTAAAATATTTGCAGATTTAACAAATTTTAATGGCACAAGTTTTAATTGGTTAGGTTTGTTTGAATTTTAAATACTTGCTGGAATACAGGGGTGTCATTGCCCAGGGGAGTTGTTAAAAAAATACGTGCTTTTTACTGTTTTTTACTTTTTTTGTTCATACAAATTGTTGGTAGACTTTGAAAATGAAAAGTTTTGTTGAAAGAGAATATTGTTCTCACTTTCTTACGCATAGCACTTGTGGTCTTGTGGCGGTTCGAAATCTATATGTACGCTTTACCAGTATTACTCTGAAACGGTAAAGGAAAATATCGTTAGGAAACCGGCTTGTCGTAGCGTAGAACCTAAAAGTTCCAAAATATATGTCAAAAGCAGTAAATAAAATCTTAGGTGCGCTTGTACTCTTTAAACTTATCAACTCAAATATTCAGTTGAAACTTGTCTATGTTTTAAAACCAAACAGATGGTTTTAGAAACATGTTGCAAAATAACTGACTAAACAACGAAGGGACCCGCAAAAAATAGCGACTATCAATATTGTGTCTGAACCAGAGGGTTCCATATGATTTATTTACCGACGGATTAAAATGTTACCCCGAAAGGGCAGTGTTTTTTTGCAATGTGTGTGTTACGAGCAAATTATTTTGAACAAACAATGCCTTGAATGGCCTCTTTGGCATGGTGGGCGAGTGTTCGCCTGAAACGCAAGAGTTTGAGAGCGCGGGTTCGATTGCCGCAGCGGGAGAAAAGTTGGCATGTTCTGCAATATTTCTTCCGGATCTGGGTGTTGTAGTACCATGGTCCTCGTAGTTTCTGATACCCATGACACGGAGAATTCTAGTATTGGTCAGAGCTATAATGTGATTATGGACAAAAGGCTCTTTTTTACCCGACTGGGAAAGAGGGAGATTTTTATTTTTGATCACGACAGCGACATCGATATAAAATGTCAAATAATACATTAAACCAGCTGTACGAATATACCTAATAATGTCGGGTTATTCCCAAAATCCCCTTTGAAGATTCTACCGAGTCGGTTTCTTTCTTTCTTTCTTTCTTTTCTTTCAATGGTGCGTCCGGTACGTACCCTCTCGCAGGGCGCCGGCGCGTGCAGCTGCCGCACCTGGCCGCGGCCCAGCGCCTCCCTCTTCCTCTGGATGCTGAACTCCCGCAACTCCTTCCGCTCCTCGTCTGATAGCGCGTGGCAGTAGCGCGCCTGGAAGGAAGTAAGCGTGCCCTTAGAGTACTGTAGATCTAGCCATTTATTCATTGACGACCTCGGTGGTGTGGCGGGCGAGTGCTCGGCTGAGACGCAAGAGGCGCGGGTTCGATTCCCGCTACGGTTGAAATGTTTGTATGTTCTGCAAATATTTCTTCCGGGTCTGGGTGTTGTAGTATTATGTATTGTAAGTATGTTTTTACAAAAAAAAAGTATGATAAGTATTCTATCAGCCATCTGATTCCCATAGTGCAAGTTTTGCTTAGTTCGGGGCTAGATGGTGCTGTGTGACCTCAAATATTTATTAGGTGTAACATCTAGCTTAGTGGTTCCTTTTCAGAACTGTTACCCCTATGGCCTGTTAGAGAAGCTGATTTTGTCCCCGATTCAATATTATTTCAAGCAAACAACACAAGCAAGTTTAATAAAAAAATGCACATTTACAATAAGTACCAGTTTGTTATAACATTTAGTGTGAAGGTTATATTGTTTTAAATTCGCAAGTTTCTTAATATCAGGTTCACTTAATGCGCATCTCATGTCATGCTCCACGTTCAGACGTGGAGATAAAAAAAAATCTGTCTATTCATCACATCTGTTACCCAATATCTGTTTTACCCCCGCGGGGGTGATTACCCCCAGGTTCGGAACCAATGATCTAGCTCCTTCTTACCTCATTGTCCTGGGGAGGCAGCTGCTGCAGCAGTTGCTTGAGGCGGTACTTCTCGCCGACGCTGTTCACGTAGGGCACCTTCTCCTCCGGCAGCGCAGAGAAGTACAGGTGCACCTGGAACGTGACAGTTACTTCTTTATTACACCAGTAAGCAGTTTCTATTCTTGGGGTTTCCTTCGATTCAGCAAATAAAAAATCCTGGTTTATTTATTTATTTAAGTACACACACATTATTATTATACTTTATAGTTTTCATACTCGGTTCAGTAGATGGAAACCGGATTAACTGAAGTGCACGGGCCTAAGCCAAGTACACAACATTTCCTACCTAAATAAATTGGGCGATTGCTCACTGGCATTGCAATCCACCTGCAAGAACTTGCGGACGATTCGGCATATGTTGAGTATAACGGCTTTCTGCATAAGGACATAGGTGTGTCTTGGGAGGTCTAAGAGGTCAAGAGACTGGAAGAGCTGCTTTGGGACTACCTATTATTATTAGGAGCCTGTAGTGTCCCACTGCAGGGCAAATCATCCAAAACACACACATTATAACATAAAATATTTCTGATAATATATAGGACAATTACGATTGACCTGAGTGTCGGGATTTAAAATGGTCTCGAAAATTTCTAATACTAGTACTACTAATAAGGATCAGGAGTGGCTGCAAGTTTTGGCTCTGCCCACCCCATTGGGGATACGGCGTGATAATATACACTAGTCTTAGCCAAGTTAGCCGCCAAGAGTGGCTAGCGGTCACTTTTGTCCAAACAGGTATCATTTCAACCAAAGACATAAATTTTCAAAGAAATTTCCCATCTTTGCTCCCCGACCCGTGACCCATACATCATACCCCGTAATTAATATCATACATTTGTCCAAAGCGTTATTAACTAGCCGTTTCCCCCGGCTTTCCTTCAATAACGTTAGGCCTGATTTATGGCGTGCACTGGTCAGGCGTGATAACTGTTTATTTATTATGTGTATAAAGATTATTTAAAATATACTCGAATCTCGTAAATTGAGTTTGTCATTAATTTCTGTCGACCAGTGCCATGTTTACTAAATCGTGGAAAGTTTTTTCGAAGAAATGAATTTGTTTTAAACTTTCTTCTAAGTATTTTTGTTACATTTGGTTTATCAAAAAGTAATTAAAGTGTTCGCCCAGTTCCATAATTGGTGCGTAATTTATCACAGAAACAAAGCACAAATAGAACCGGTTCTAGAACGGTCTGAAACGTGTACGGTGTAGTCATTGTCGTAAAAAATATTTTTTTCGTTAAAAAATTCAGGACGTTTCGTATACTGGGCGGGCACCTTTAGGTTACACTACTACCAACAATAATCATTTGAACAAGATTTGAACCAACGACATTAGAGTCGAAAGTCGCGGTACCTTCCACTAGGCCATCAGTGCTGTCTCTATAAATAACACAAGTCTCGGAATGCAGGACACGCACGGTTTTCATTAGCCCCCAGCTAAATGATCGTCTTATTAAATACCCTGTAATAAAATGGGGTACATTATATTCTATTACGCTATAGTCGGGTATTAAATATAGTGGAGATTGAAAGCTCCTGGTCTAGAACATGGTCGGAATACACAATTGTCTAGCTAGTGGAAAGCATGTGACTTTACTCATGAATATAGCTACTTTTTCTACAAAAAAACGATTTGTTTCCACCATAATCGGACTGACAACGGTACGGTATTAAAAAGTAGAGAAAATTATGGTTAAAATAATATGTCAAAGGTCCATCAAAGTAATGCTTAAATGTCGGTCGTATAGGAACAGGGCTTAATACACTGTTTTTAGGGTACCATACTCCGAACGCTAACGGTCCATCCGTCCGTCTGTCAGCGAGCCTAAAAAGTACAAATACGATGGTACGGAACCCTTTCTGTGCTAATTCGACTCGCGCTTGACTGTTTTTTTCACTAATGGATCTTGTATCCCTTTAGAATTAAACGCTACGTTATAAACCTATGCCATTAGGTACACTATATTTTTTTGTTTACACGGTGGCAGTTTGATTAAGGTACAGGCAGATACTCTAACATTACAGGCCTTTAGTTTTAAATTAAGAGATAATAATCAGTCTAGCGGTCTACCCCCCGAATACTCAAACGCATCTCAAAGTTGAACACGTCTCAAATGTTTGATTTTTTGACAGATTTTCATCAGAAACTGTCAAAAAACCGTGAGTTGAGACGTGCTCAACTCTGAGTCGCGTTTGAGTATTCGGGGGTAAGTCAGTGAGAAACTTTTCATTAAAAAAAAAACTTTTTCCATCCTATTTGCCGAATCGGAAAGATGTCCTGAAAAGATTTTATTTTCCATCTAAATACGAACGTCTTAATTCCCCGCCTTATTAGGAGCTGCCAAATCCTAAAGCGGGGAGTTCCCGGGGGACGCCATTTTAATTTTTTGCCTCACTGCGCTCCGCAGTCCGATGTTTTATTTTTACTGCAATTATAAATACCGTTGATATTTGTACTCAGTTTTATTACCCGGGCCTCGGGATAGGACAGTTGATGAGAAAAGTGCTTCCCATTCATAACTGGATTTGTTTTTAGACTTGATTGTACGTTCATCGACGAAAGTTTATAAACATTTAATATAGACAATAAAACATTTATACTTAAAACTTATAAACATTTATTACATTTTTTATAAACAAAGAACGCGGCTTCGATTCCCGCTACGGCAGAAATGTTTGTATGTTCTGTAAATATTTCTTACGGGTTTGGGTGTTATGTATTAAAATAATGTAAGTATTAACAAAAAAAGTATATACCTAACCTAAGTATTCTATCAGCCATCTCGTGCCCATAGTACAAGCTTTGCTTAGTTTGGGGCTAGATGGCGCTGTGTGAAATGTCCATAAATATTTGGGCTGAGAACCTGTCACTATTATTCACCATATCCATGTTGGGACTTTGAATCAGGAGTGGCTGCAAGTTTTCTTACGACTACTTGTGGCTCTGCCCACTCTAAAAGGGCGCGATAATATACATACATACAATCATACTAATATTATAAATGCGAAAGTTTGTGAGGATGTGTGAATGTGACGATGTATGTTTGTGCTTCAATCACGGATTTGAATGAAACTTGGAATATACATAGTTTTTTTTTACTTTTGGCCCGGATACCACGCGAGCGAGACCGCGGGCGAAAGCTAGTAAGAAAAATAGATATTTAGTTACTCCCAATGTTGACGAACTTCTGTTACTGACTGTACTGGCTATGGAATGTTGTATTTTGATTGGACTACATTTGTAAGTTACGATCGAGTTCTTGAAGTGGTATTGTTTACATTTGAATGCGACAAAACATCATTGGTGATGCAGTAGCTGGTAGATATCACTTTCTAATGCCCTTACATTCATATTTTATTACACTAATAATAAGTAAAGGAAGACGAAATAGGTGTATGAGGCGAGTGTGAATGGTATCGTTGGAAGGGGAAGACTTAGGGGTACGTACCCGGACAAATTCGACGACGTTTTAAAAAGGGCCAGGCCAAGAGTACCCTATCTACAATGTAACCCCTACGGTGCCCTCTATATGGTGCCTGCCTATCTATCTTGTCATGTCACTAATTATTTCAAACCAGTGTGGTGAAAGGATTTAAAGTGCGCCTCAAAGGCTCCTGTATGTCAATTTAAAATAAATTATTAATTTACATAAATTTCTTATTGTTTAAAAATTAATTAACTGAATAGCACATAAGTTCTACAATGGTTTTTAAATTCCTCTGAAACACTGAACGCGGTAATTACCGTCTTAATGTTTGATGAAGCTTTTACTCTCAAAAACTGTGTGACAAAGAATTTGTTAAACGATGGCTATTTTAAAACTATATAGGTACAGCGATGAAATTCTTTGAAAGGCTAATTTATTTACCATAAGTACCTACCATTTCCTCTGTCCTGCTATTAATTGGTGACAAATTTATTCCACAATTTAAACATTATACCCGCTGAGAAAGTCATCAGATGTTATCATTAGTAATCTGTCCGTTTGTCTGTCATTACCTGTGGGTAATGGTTCATCAGCCCTTATTATTATATCATTATGTTTTTATGCCGCTGTTATTGTGTTATCTGTATACCACATGAGGTTTGCGAAATCGCCGCAAAATTGCAGATTTTTCTTGCTTGATGTGACTTTTTTATCTGTCTTGAGTTCAATGACCGGGGTTATATGCGGCATTGGCACCTTACTGGTGACTGTGAAAGAACTAGTGACAGTTTACAGCCGCTATTTAAATACCGTAATGTTTAATTAAAGCAAAGTAATTTTTTGCTTAGTGCAAACAAGCTTTGCTTAGTTTGGGGCTAGATGGCGCTGTGTGATATGTCCACAAATATTTATTTATTTATATTTATTACGAGTTTCATTCGTATCCGTTTATCCTGTACACTATGATTAAGACACATTAAGACACAAACGTACATAACAGTAAAAGTAAGTGAGTTCGTATGAGCTAGTGGCCAGCTCTTGTGACGGAGTTTTTAGGCCGCCTAAAGGCCTCCGTCAAGGCTTAACGACTTAAAAGCCGGGGCCGACAATTTAACGTGCCAAATCACAGTTATTCATCACTTCGTGTACAGTCGGTTTGTTCTCCCTTCAGACAGTAACAGAGCGGCGCGCATCGGACAGACATAATTTTTTAGACTTTAGTTTTAAGGGCTTGGAGCATGACTAAGCTATTGGTTCTAGGCTATTCTTTGTCCGGGTACCACGCGAGTGAGGCTGTGGGTGACAGCTAGTGTTAAAGGCAAGTTGTTATTTTTTTAAACATGTCCATTGTCCGGCCAGACAGACCGTCTCAATTAAAAATATTTTCCATTTCCTAGGCCCTCGTCAACAAAGGGTGCTGTCCAAAAAGGAACGACAAACAAACAATACTGCTGGTTTACCTTTGTCTGATAAAAGCTTGCATTTCGCTTGAGTCTAGACTTAGGTAATAGAACCTACGAACAGTCAGTGACAGAAGCTTTTCATGAACCGTGATAGGCCAAAGAGAAGCTTCCATAAAGCTATGATCCTAATTTACTGGTTTCAGAGATTATGATTAAAAAAAACATCAAATGTTCAATTATTTTATCCCTGACGATACCTAATAAATACAAAAGGTTTTTGTGATTATTTTTCTCGTAAGTAAACCCTGTGTTTGATCCAACTTTTGGACGTCCCTGTGATTGTATCCAATATAAAGATTTTTTTTTAATTAGATCTGAGAAAAAAGTTACCGATTTTAGGGTTCTGTACCCGAAGGGTACTAACGGGACCCTATTACTTCGTGTGCATATTTGACTCGCAATTGACAGGTTATTCAGGTTACAAATTCATCGTCACGGGTCATTTAGTTCAATGTATTTCTTATCAGTAGTAGAGATAGGGAGTTTACTTCACTCGGTAAGTAAGGAAGTTCTCACCTGTTCAGGCCGGAGGCAGGGCGGCACCCAGGTATACTCCTCCAGCGCGCAGCCCGAGTCGTCATCACTCTGCGAATGGCGGTGAGGGTCCGCCGGCTTCATCAGCCGCTCGGCGTGCTCCAGGAACCCCCGGAACTTGCCCTGCACGGGGTGCGGAGACAGCGACATTGCCGACTGGGGGGACTGGGGGTAGCTGGTACTCTGACCCTGGTTGAGCTGGGACACACTGTGAGAGTGCAGCAGGTTGAAGTCGGGGTAGTTCTGCACCGGCTGGCTCCGCCGGAAGTTTTGGTAGGAGTACGGGTGGGGGGAGCCGCTCTGGCTGGGGATGGACGAGCTGCTGGGTTGCGGGGAGTGCGGGGGTGGGGAGGAGATTGAGTGCCGGGAGAGGGGGGAGGAGGGCGCAGGCGGCGGGGGGGAGGAGGCGGTCTCCTGCAGCGGCGGCGGGGACGAGGTCGTCGGTGAGACCACGCAGTTCCTGCATACGGGCCTGGAACAAAAAGGTTACGTTTAGAACATACTTGATACCAACCAACCAAATATTTCATTATGAGCAAAGTCAAAGTTTAATGCAGAAATACATGTGTAAAACATATTGAATTAATAATTAATTGATCCAAATTAAAGTTGTGTTAACATCTAATGGTAGAGGTAGATGTTCTCCTTCACCGTTTAAGAGTACTGGTATAGTAGCGCACATAATTTTTTCAGGAAAATCCGTTGGTACACGACTGGATTTAAACCCACGACCTTAGGATCGGAAGGCGGGGTCACTACCAACTAGACCACCCGTGCATAACCTATAAGTGTCGAAAACAACGTTGCTATGGTACTCGTAATTAATGATCCGTCGTCAGTAAGTAGAATACTGGAACAAGGCATAAATATTTTCAGTTCGATGAGAGATAGCGCGATGCGCGGAGCTCGTGACCGCGGGCGTGCCATTGTACTTGTACTGATCACTTCTGATTGATACATTACCACTGAACTGTGATTTATTGAAGTGAACTGAGCTCCTCGTCTGTTTATGATGCAGCTAGGATTATATTAAATCAATTTACATACGTGTAATACATATTATCACGCTCGTATTCCTAACGGGGTGGGCAGAGCCGTTACGGGGCAGTGGTCCAACTGCTCTGTCCAATTAGTTGTACTACGGGCCCTTACTATGGGTCGTGGTCCAACTATCTTTGCAGTTGGACCACGGCACCATAGTAGAGTGCCCAGGTCCAATTAAAACAATTTCAAATAATACAACTGCAATTATTGTAACCACAGCACCTTTTTAATTAAATAATTAGTTTAACAACGCTTTTAATACAGAACTTAGAGCCACAGTAATCATAAGAAAAATCACACAGTAGCATTTTGTAACAATTTGCATCAAAACATATCAAATAACTTACATTTCCCTGAAATAGCCAAGCATGGTTTTTACTCTGTATCTTCCATGCTTGGACGCGTTACGAACAGGCGTAAACTAAACGTTTTAAAAGGACCCAGTGATTTCGATGTACAAAATACTTTTTGATTTTACACAACCGCTTCTAACATACCCTTATTATTGGACGAGTAGCCGTCTTACAGACGCATCAGGCAATTACTGACAGTCTGTCTGTAGGCAGGTGAAGTACAGATAGGCCGATCGATCGATTGATTGTATCTGAGGATCTTTGAGGTCTTTGAGGCCGCAGGCCGCCGGCTTCGTGCTGAGTCACTAAGTATGGAGGTTAAGTTCCGAAGCATTTTTACCCGACTGCGAAAGAGGGTATTGTGTTTGAGTGTATTTATAATAAATGTGTGTATGTGCACTCCTTTGGTTGAAGCTGTAATCCAAACGGCTGGACGGATTTTGACAAATGAGGCGTCGTTGGATTTTTATAGATAACGAGTGTCATAGGTACAGCCTATGGCACTTCTTTGATACTAAAGTGTAAAAAAATGCAACATGGCGTCTTTATGAAGCCATGTTCAATTAACTATGACTTAGACTAAAATTGTACTTACTAATTAATTATCATTATCATCATTATTATGTGTAAAAAATCTAATATGGCTGATGTACCTACCTACTATGCTACCTAAGTTCTACGCAATCGGGGTTTTTTTTTAAATATATATTCGTTGTCTTACAAACTTCGGGTTATCACGAACCAATACGAATGAAAAGACTAGGTCTATGTACCTTTATGACCAATATTTTTGAATGCTCATTCAAAACAATAAATAAAAATAAAAGTATTATTAAAAAATCAAAATAGTCTACTTTAATTTGTTGGCTTTACCGAATCTGCATCTGAACTGACTTTTGCTGTTTCCATTCTTTCGATGTCAGAATATTATTAAGAATTATTTTGTACATACATACATATTATCACGCCCTCATCCCTAATGGGGTGGGCAGAGCCACAAGTAAACATAAGAAAACTTGCAGCTTTATTTTGTCGGATTATTTTGGTAGTGAATAATATATTGCTCTATTCCTAGACCATTTGTGAAAACAGATTTAAAACTGGCTGCCTGTCTCTCGAAGGTTCAATCACGGGAACAACACCTCTCATCACCATAAACAGCGTCAGTCATCATTAACTCCATCACGAGAGCAACTGACGTCTTTATACCTAACGGTTCGGGCCTGTAGGGCATTAAATGCGGTGTTTAGGTACCGATTTTGAAATATAGGTATTTAGCCAAAGACTTAGCAGATGGTGCCAGTAAGTACTTTCGTAAATGAATCGTCGTATGCTGCAAGATATTATGGTTGGACGTCCCTTCGACTACCCTTAGACAAAGGATGGCATGACTTAGGTAGGTACTACCCAACGTCAACGTGACGTCAACCCTCCTTGGGTATACTTGCTTATTGTATCTCATCATTTTGGAGGATACTATCCCTTAGTCGACTTTTACGACATGCTCGGGGAGAGAAGCAGCTGGGCGCACTATGTTTTTTCTTTACTTCCACTCCAGTGAAGAAGTAACAGTCCAGTTTCTTTCACGTCACCGCCCAACACAAAACAAAAATAACTCACAAGCCAATCTTTTGACATTCCTCTAGACCGGAGTATTGTTATTTGCGTGTTGTTAGCATGCGGGTCACATGCGTCCCTGTACAAGAGTACCCAGCGCACGTGGGAACGTCCGCACACGGCACATGTGCCCGCATAGTAACTACCTGTTTTGGACCAGCCTTTGTAAAGGTAATGTTTTGGCGCGTTAAACACATGTTTAGCTGTATCAAGTCTGGAAAAAAAGGTTCGTATGAGCTGGTGAGCTCTTGTGTTTTTAAGCCATGACTTAACGACTTAAAAGCCGTGATTGATAACGTGCCCTCCGAAGCACGGAAGCACTCAGCTGCGGTCACCCTTCCCAATTGTAACCGCGCACAACGTTGTTTAACTTCAACGATTAATCAAGAATGTCTAAGCAAGCTACGCCACGCTATAGGCTAATCATAATGCTGTGAGAATCAATTGCCAATCACTTCGCCAGCAAACGTCAGTTAAGTTAGGATTACAATGATCTTTAGTATTGAAAAAAAAAATAAGAGAGCACTGGTGGTGTGGTGGTGTAGTTGTTAGCGACCCCGCCTTCTGATCCTAAGGTCTTGGGTAAAATCCGGTCGTGTACCAATGGATTTTTCTGTACGAAAAATTTATGTGCGCTATACCAGTACTCGCAAACGATGAAAAACATCATTAGGAAACCCGCGGCTTAGCCAGATGGTATAGGTGCTGGACAAACCTATTTACATTATATAAAATTATCGCGGACGCTACGTCTCGTTTTTGAAGGCAAAAGGTGCCTCCTAACGCTGTATAAATCGTCTACGCCTAGTACTCCGGTAGAGCGAGGTAGGTATTCGTTTGTCGACATGTCACGTGACTGTAATTTTCCCTTGAAAGTCGGATTCCTGTGAAATCGTGCAGGAAGCCGCAAACATTACCCAGTTATAATTACAATTATTATAATGACTGAGTGCCGGTTTAGTGGTTAGTCAACCCGCCTTCCGGTTCGGGTCGTGGGATCAGATCCCGTGCACTATCTTGTGAATTGTACCAGGTATTAGTAGTAATTTATTATTAATTAATAATTTATTTATAAGGTATAACTAATAAAGTAACATTTCATGAAATTTTTAATTACTTACATGTCTATGTGTATAAAAAGTTGTCAAGAAAATTCAATTGGTAATCTCAAAAACTATACTCGTAATAATTTTGGCAATTTGGACAACGGGAGGTTGTCTCCCGTTATTAATTCCCCCTCGAACGGTGAAATCTTTCGCAGAAATCGAACCCGCACCTTTCGTGACCGCTGGGCATAGAACCACCACCGAGGTCGTCGCTCATCGACTACTTAAATGTGCCATTAAAAGCCGACATGCCTGTGTCCAAGAAATAACCACATTAATGATAATCACAGCTGCTAGCAGTTAGCTGGTAATCCAATTACTAGCCGAGGTTAAATTGCTGTTTCCTGGGTTCACTCGGGTTTATCGTTATAGCTAACTTTAAACGCTAAGTTTATCTTATCTTTACTCATATCCATAACCGGACCGAAACGGAACCGGCAGATAACGTGCCGAGTTTTGACTGAACTTTTGATATTTGACCATAATTCTATGCTTTTTTCCTACCCCATAAAAAAATTGTGTGAGACAGTAAAAAAAAAATTGGTTTAAAAAAAATCTGTATGGAGATGCTGGGATTTGAACCCAGGACTTTCAGCATGCGAAGCAGACACTCTACCACTGAGTTACATCCCCGGCTCACGGAGTGGCGAAAATGGCGATAGCACCCACAGCGCAGTTAATGTATGTATGTTGACGTAATAGTACCGAAAGGGTAGTAAATAACTTTTATTGATTTTTACTCTACTTTGTTTACTTTTTAATTCCTTCATTTGATTAGTCGTGTCACTAGTTTTTTCGAACTAAATCCTTTTAATAGGAGCCTTAAAGGCACCTTTTGTGCACTTAAAAACCATCGAATCGTGGTATATAGTAAATACCGTTAGATTATAATCTATCTCGCGAGATTGTAAACTGTCGAACATTTGCTTGGATCGAAATTAGTAGGTGTTTACAATTTTTCGTTGACATATATCCCTAATAAAACTTATGTTACTTGTGCTTGTGTTTTAAACAACAGTAACCCTTCAATCATGTAACTGGATACCGGCGCCAAGCGTAATAGTTATGCCGACAGTCGTCATACTCGTATGTTAGAGACAGACAAGTAGGTAGGTACACTCAGCAATGAAAGTAAATGCTGAATGAAAAAAGTTATGAAACATTTTTGTGAATACAGACTACCTATAAGTTAGTCGCTAAAGTATATATTAATATGGGCCTACAACAGTATAATGTTTTATTTATATTGTTTTGTTGCCTGAAATAAAGAATTTATTATTATTTTTATTAAACTCCGTCCAATCCTTTATTTTACTTTTGACAGCTGATAGCTGAAAGCTTGAAAAATGTAACTGTTCTATGATTTTATGCTGTTTATTTTACCCCGCATTTATTATTTATATTTTAAAGGTTAACTTTATATAAATACTAGCTGCCGCCCGCGACTTTGCTCGCTTGGCACTTGATCAAAATAACCTATATCTTAATTCCAAGTTTCATTCAAATCTGTTCAGCCTTTTTTGCGTAAAAGAGTAACAAACATCTATATATACAAACTTTCGCGTTTATAATATTATTAAGGATTTATATTTGATTAATTTTATGGTGAGTGTACTTACAAGAGGTAACCCTATCTACTTTCACGCTTCACGCCTGTCCGCCTGTCCGTCTGTCCGTCTGTCTCGTGTGGCTGCGGCCGCACGCTCTACTAATCAACGCTTTGTTTATTCTACACATTGCTACACACGTAATTTGGTAAAGGGAGAAACTTTATATTCAAGGTAACTGAAAATATTGTGCAATATTTACTCTTAAAGTCGTAGAGTGAAAATGAAAAACCAGTTTTACAGTTTTACAGATCGGTCGCTATGTTTACATACAAGAGGGTGAAAAAGGAGGGGGAGAGGTATTCACTGTCCTTGCCGCCCGTTAGACTAAATTTAAAGTCAGGCAAATTACCACATAGTATTTCGCATCTTACGTTCCCACCATTAAAATTGCGTTCATTGGTGTTATTATCGAGTAGCGGTAACAGAAACCACAACATTCGATGCGCCGATATTATTGAATTGGAGTTGTCATGTTTTGCCATTGAGATGTCGATTGAGAAATACATCGTTTGAATTGAAGTACCATTTAATATAATGCTTCACCCTGTCCACAATTTTGTTGGATATTGTAGGACGAGTCCCAGGCTATGACAAACGGAAGGAAAGTACCTGAAATACCGTAGATAGATTTTTAAAATGACATAGAATTCATTTTAATTAAAAAAATTAACTTCATCCAAAGATTTTTAAATAATCACCTGTCTGAACCTGTCACCATGGTTCACCATATCCATCTTAGGAGTTTAAATCAGAAGTGGCTGCAAGTTTTCTTATGTTTACTTG
This sequence comes from Scotopteryx bipunctaria, assembly GCA_949320045.1. Classification (NCBI taxonomy): domain Eukaryota; kingdom Metazoa; phylum Arthropoda; class Insecta; order Lepidoptera; family Geometridae; genus Scotopteryx; species Scotopteryx bipunctaria. Next base: position 274,816 of record OX439458.1, on the reverse strand, counting down.
TGGCTCTGCCCACCCCATTAGGGATACGGGCGTGATAATATGTAGGTATGTATGTATGTAATATTTGTGAAATTTCTTGAGATGACAGTAATTTAGTTTAATTATTTCTTAACTTCGTTTATTGCTTTGATGCTGTTACAAATAAATATTTCATTCATTCATTCGTTCAATTGATTTGTAGGAAATTTTTACTTGCATATTTTTTCTTAGTCACTAGCAAGTACTTGTAGAGTCTAGAAGATTGATGGTAGAGCTATAAAAACCTATAATTTTAAGGTGTTCAGGTGTATCCTGTGTTGCGATAAGGAGCTATCTAAAACACATGCCTCATAGTCCCGAGTGGGTAAACCTACTAGACATTAGTCGCGCTGTCTGCCTTTTATCTGACTACTCGGCGCCCCTAGCATGCATCCTACTAAAAGCTTTTGCGAGGTTAGTTTGATGTTTTTATCGCTCAATCACAATGGCTGCACCGAATTGAATAGTGCTTGGATTATGTGTCATTGCCTCCTTACATAGTTACCTACATAAGACCTGGAATACCAATTACTTTTTTCAAGATATTGGAAGCTTACAAAAAGCGAAATGTTTTATTCGCTAGCTATTCTGCTATTCGCGGCGGAGACAAATCCAACAAATCAAAAATCATGAAATCGGTCCAGCTAGAGGCCCTTCCCTCGGCCCTGCTAGAAAAAAGGAGCTGCTGACGACCCAGTTATTTAAATGACATTGTCATTTATGAAAATTTTATAAATGTCAAATTAACTGTCTAAGAAGTTTTTATGCGTTATCCTTTTACATCTTTTTGCCATTTTGGGATCGTTTTTCAAGATGAAAAGTAGCCCCGGGATGGAATTTATCTCCTTAAAATCTGTACGGCAGTTTAGGCGTGAAAAAGTAACATAGTTACTTTCGCCTTTATAATATTAAAGATAAAAAGATAAAATATAAAAAAACAACTTAATTTGGCACAATATTATACAAGACACAATGAGATACAAACATAACGTAATATGTATAAAATATGCGATAAAACGATTGTATAATATGGGTATAAATTCGCAAGTGCGCTAGCTCCTACCCTAGAAAAACCTGTGTTATAGGTAGCTAGCCTCTTTCGAACTTGAATGAGTTTACGCTCAGGTGTTATTTTATGTATAGATTTGCTTGAGACTCGCATTAAACCGTGCTAGTGGTGCCTTTGAAGAGGGTCTATAAAGCAATGTCGTATTAGTGGGAGTCGCTATCTATGATCGTCTGTCGCGGGACTCGGGGACAGACTCCGTGCAGAACGCGAGTCCCGTATCTTTAAAGAGAAACGAAATTACTATAGCGGGTGGCCTATAGACTATCTACAGACTACCTATCATACTTTTACACTTGACTATTTTTAAAAATTACTACGGGGAGACTTTGCCAGACAAAAAGATTTGCCACGTTATCCTACCAATATTATAATTGCGAAAGTTTGTGAGGATGTGACGATGTTTGTGCCTCAATCACGTCGTAACGGCTGTACGGATTGAATGAAACTTGGAATATACATAATATGTGTGCTGGAATAACTTATAGGCTACTTTTTATCCGGGTACAACGTGAGCAAAGCCGCGGGCGGCAGCTAGTTTGGTATAAAAGTAAATTCAAAATCTAGAACCCGACTGAAAAATCACGTTCTAATAGTTATAAAACAAGAAAATATTATCTTCCGAAATTGTTATCTTGTCAAAGGATCAAAATCATAACCCTCCTTTTTGGTCTCGCCGTAGTCGGGTAAAAAGTGTAGCAAAGGAAAAGTAAACGTTCTTGTTATATTTAGGTATGTGTTTTGCTCGGCTGTGAAGAAAGAGGCGCGGTTTCGATTCCCGGCTGCAGAAGAAATGTTTGCATGTTCTGCAAGTATTTCTTCCGGGTCTGGGTGTTGTGGTAGCATGGTACTCGTAGTTTCTGACACCCACGACACAGGGAATCCTAGTGTGGGGCCGGGACTGTGTATGTCTTATTTATTTATATATAAAAAGAGTATTCCTTTTGCTCAAAAGCTTTCAATTGAGAGCCCGAGCTTTCATCCTTCCTGATCTATAATCCTTCATAAACATAACAAATAGGTCAAAATCGTGATTCAAGACTTAGGTAATAAATCCAGCCAAATAACCATTTTCCGCAGTGTATGAGCGAATCTGAAAACAGTGATCCCACGACCACGCCCACGCCGGAACCCACGCCCAGAGTTGCGACCCGCGACTATCTGACGATCGCGACACGACACGACGTGATGTACTTCAGGTGACAGAAAGTCATAGAAAATTTCAGAAGCTGATGGAGAATTTTTGTACATCATTCATAAAATATGAAATACATGTAGAAAACCTTGAATAGAGCCTGGATCGGAACGGCATGAGACCGGAGCTACTTTAGAGAACAAGAGGAGAGGAGGCCTTGGTTTAGCAGTGAGATATTCAAGCTAATAGCAGTAGCACATACCTACATATTGAAACGCCCGTATTCCTAATGGGGTGGGTAAAGTTATAAATAATCGTAAGAATACTTGCAGCCACTCCTGATTCAAAGTCCCAAGATGGATTTGGTGATGTGAATTTCAATTTTTTTGTGGTTAGAGTGCGGACTGGCCGTCTTTCGACCCTCATGGAAGCTGAGTTTTGGCCGAAGGGTGTTGTGTACTGGCGCTTCCGCAGGCGCTTGAGAGACACCGCGACAGACAATGTGTATAAATTAAGTAGTTTTAAGTTATTATTATTTATGTTTCCATGAGCCGTAGGTTAAGTGTTAGTTACGGATCATGCTGCGCCGACCCCACATAGAGTGGGATGAGGACAGGAAGATGATAATGATGAGCCGTAGGTTAATTTCTATAACTTCTCAAATGTTGCCTGAAATAAAGTTATTTCATTTCCGCTGCTGTCTCTCGGACCATTTGTAAGTTCACTCGGGTTGCTTGTGGTCAGCTCGGGTGGACTCTGTTAGAAAGTGACTGTGGTCGATCGTTTGAAAGTAATATTTGATCGCTTATCCATGTTACTACAGCTACACTTTAGTGAAGTAGTATATACTATAAGAAGCACTATATACTAGATACTGACACTGCTGGATACTTCTCAGCTGGACTGAGAGTATAAAAAAACATAAAATGCGTTCAGCTGCTTCTCTCCCCGAGCATGTTCTGCTGTCCGAATCACATCTAATAACAAGTTTCTCATAAATAACATAATCAACAATATTATGGTCTCATAATGTGTCGTAACTTTATTTTCTAAGTTTCTGAAGGTTGAATAATGATGAAGATAATGATTTCTGTAGTTCAGTGTAAATATGTTTGTATGTTCTGCAAATATTTCTTCCGAGTCTGGGTGGGTTATATACATAGGTAAAAAAGTTCAAAAGTTATTAAACAAGTACTTATGTATTTACAAAAAAAAAAATTCTATCAGTCATCTAGTGCCCATAGTACAACCTTTGCTTAGTTTGGGGCTAGATGGCGCTGTGTGAAATGTCCACAAACATTTGTTTATTTATTGAATAAGTAGTTTAGTTGAACGGAAGGAAAATCACCGCAAATGCAACGGTGTCCGGTAGATAAGATGGAGGGCGAACCGTCGTAATTTCTTTATCTGAATCTTTTTGCGATCAATAAAACTGAAGAACACTAAACGTTTTACTGTCCTGTGTTGAGAACCACGTGATCCTTTCTGAGGAGCTAAGGATACTGTACGGGCACAGGCGGAGCGGACACCGATTGTAATCCTAATGTATTTGTTTAGTCCTGCTGTTATCACAGTCGGACTGTATGTACCTATTCTTGTTGTCTTCACAAGTTGTCTGTTGTCTGGAAGAACAAGTTGTCTGAAAGAGATCGCTCTCAAGCGATAAGACCGCCAATTGTACTTAATGAATGTAGTTAGTTATATAGATATTTTTTATGTTAATCTAAGGTGTACAATAAAGTATTTTCATTCATTCATTCAGTTTCAGTCACAGTTACAGTTAACGGGCAATTATAAAAACCAGTTAAGTGCGAGTCGAATTCGCACACGAAGAGTTCCATACCATCGTATGTACATAAATATTTCTTGCATGGAGCCTTGTAAATTCTATTTTCTTTTTGTTGTTTCTTGTTATAGCGCAATAGAAACACACACTCTGTAAAAATTTCAACTCCCTACCTATTACGGTTAATGAGATATGGCCTGCTGACAGACGGACGGACGGACGTGATTGACACTGTTCGAGTGCGGAACCCTCTAAACGTATTTATTCAGGTTTATACGATTGGTGAAATAGACGACATGAAAGCGTTATTCTGCGTCGTGTTATGACCGCCGACAGTACGCGTGACAGGAAAACCAGCCCAAATCATTTACGCTCCGCTTGACGCTCCGCTTCACGCTCCGCTTACACGTGCGAATCCCCTTATCCAGGCCACATGATATCTCAAAGAGTTAATCCGGCTCATTACCCGCGGCGGCCGACGACAGATGCGATCACCCCCCCCCCCACCCCCCCGCGCCGCCGACAGCCTTATTTTGCAAAACAAATCGCGTTTCTTCCGAACTCCGTGTACCTACTGATAAAACAGTTAATTTGGTTTTGTAAATGGAGATTGGACATGGACAGGTCTCATTGTGATTATTTGTGATAGGAATTAAATGAAAACTTTGTGATTTCAGAAGGAATTTTTTATGATGTTTTGAATGATGATCTACCCTCTGCATACATTTTATCACGCTCGTATCTCTAATGGGGTGGGCAGAGCCACAAGTTATCATAACAAAACTTGCAGTCACTTATAATCCAAGAGTCTTACAATGATGATCTTTGTACTGTACGTTAAATAAAAATTTAATATATCATACTTACACCACATTTACTCGCAGATTTAGATAAAAACAATTACGAAACTTGAATGACTTTTGAGATTTTTGAACTGATTCTATCATGATCACTGCGAGATAGCCTAATGAACTGTAGCGACTACCTTGATGGCGTGGCGGATCAGTGCATGTTTGAAACGCAAGATTCGCGGGTTCGATTCCCTCTGTAGGAGAAGTGTTTTCATGTTCCGTATACATTTTCTTCTGTGTCTATGTATCTTAAAGTGGGATCAGAACTATGCTGAGTGTTAGTTACGAGTAGGTACTGTTCTGGAGCAGCAGAATCCTCACGGTGTAGTTGCTGTATCCATCAGTATCGGCCCATCCAGAGTGTATATGGCCACAGGAACGATTTCGTGCAGCTTCCAAGACCTTCACAATATCATCGGTCCATCGGATGGGCCAACCGACGAGGTATTTCCCACATATGAGCTACAGGACTGTAGGTATTTGTTATAGCTAGTGACACTGAAGTAAAGTGAGTTCGTATGGGCTAGTGGCCAACTCTTGTGACGGAGTTTTCAGGCCGCCTGAAGGCCTCCGTCATGGCTTAACGACTGAGAGCCGGAACCAACATTTAACGTGCCCTCTGAAGCACGGAAGCGCTCAGCTTATAATGCCACTTGCGGTCACCCATCCAAATTATGACCGCGCACAACGTTGCTTAACTTCAACGATCAATCAAGAACGTCTAAGCAAGACAAGCTACGCCACGAGCGCTTCATACATAGTGGCATATTTCCCGCTATCTATGTCACTGTTATCTTACTATCAAACCATTAAAGGATTTGTCAGTTCGTTTGTCACTCAGTATCAACGTAATTTCTTTAGTCCATCTTACTGTGCCAAGTTTTTTCGGTTCGCGTCAAAAATACCGTCGCGAGCAAAAGTTTTAGGAAATCTAATATTTTCCCACAATTACGTGAAGGTAAGTTGACAGTTGGAGTAAATTCCCATCACGTAGAGATTGCATTTATCGGCAGAGTGCGTGTGTAAAATAAACGCCCGCAGATAAGCCGGTGGTCGGCCGAACAAAACGTTTGCGATAAAAAACGAAGGAAAAACTATAATGCCCCGATGTCGTGGCCACTGCACCCGCGCGTCGAGGCGAGGGCTCGCTCAAGACTATTTCATTAAAAAAGACGCTAGATTTTCGATATAAAATCACAAGAATCAGAAACGTCTTAAATACGTTCAATTTAGTTACGCCTGTTTGCGCTTGTCGCTAAGATGAATATAGGTAAACATGTTGACGACCTCGGTGGCGTGGTGGGCTAGTGCTCGGCTGAGACGCAAGAGGCGCGGGTACAATCCCCGCTACGGGAGAAATGTTTGTGTTCTGCAAATATTTCTTCCGGTTGTTGTAGAATTATTTATGTATTTACGAAAAAAAAGATATGTATAAGTATTCTATAAGACTTCTTTGCTGGACTGGGAGTAAAGAAAAAACATAGAATGCGTCCAGCTGCTTCTCTCCACGAGCATGTCGTAAAAGTCGACTAAGGGATAGTATCATCTCCAACGTGATGAGATACAATAAGGTCATAAAACACCTTAGCCAAAACTCTTACAGCATGATCCAAGGAACATGCTGTGCCGACCCCGCATAGAGTGGGATAAGGGCAGGAAGATGATGATATAAGTATTCTATCAGCCATCTAGTGTCCATATTACAAGCTTTGCTTAGTTTGGGGCTAGATGGCGCTGTGTGAAATGTCCACAAATATTTATATATTTAGAGCGGTCCTGGCAACCCTAATAGAATTGAGAGGCAGTACAGGCGGAGCGCGTACAGTCGCGTACAGTCGCGTGCAGTCGCGTGCAGTCGCGTACAGTCGCGTGCAGTCGGCGCGCATTCGCTCCGGCAATAAGCACTTAGCACAGTATTACAGAATGCTGATACGATTGCGGTTATTGCTGCGTGCGACTGTACTTTTCGTTTTGCGATTAAAGTTCAGAATATTTTGTTGCCAGTTGAATGTTAATGGGCTTTGCTGAAGTTAGTATCTTTATAGATCCTCTGGTTAATGGATAAGGTTTTGTTTTTTTAATCCTCTTATTTAAGTTCTCAGGACGTAAATATTATGTTAAAATTCTTATAGGTACACGCCACGTACCTAACGAACCCGCATGCAAAAATTTAAACATGGCTACGATTACGTACAAAGGATTTTCCTATTGTTGAATTCAGGAGTGACGTATATTTTGCGAAAAATAATAAATAAATATTTAAAACAACACCTTTTTTGGACAAAAATATCAATGGTCAAGCTTTATACCATAAAAAAGTAGGTAAGTTCGTATGAGCTAGTGGCCAACTCTTATGACGGAGTTTTTAGGCCGCCTAAAGGCCTCCGTCATGGCTTAGCGACTTCAAAGCCGGGACCGACAATTTATCGTGCCCTCCGAAGCACGGAAACGCTAAGCTCGTAATGCCACTTGCGGTCACCCATCCAAATTGTAAACAATACCATGGTTTTCAGTTATACCTAATCTGACATGGAACTTGAAGGTAGCGGGTTCAAGTTCCGTGTGAACGCTCTACTTTATGTTACAAACATGCCAGCCTTACCATGCGTAGGTATTCTTTGCAAAATACTTACTAGGTTAGTTGCGCAATAAACTTTAATCCAATAGATTATGACTTTAATTAATTCGTGTTTTGACTCTAAGTAATAATAGTATGAAAATAAAATAATTTATTATGGCAATATAAATTCAATTTACTTCAGTAATAATATCAAAATTGGTTTTAGATCGGAAGCCACATTCATTAATCATTATAATAAGTGCTCAACTGTTCAAGACGGATCGACAACATGAAATACCTATCCATTTCATTCTAATTATTTTTGAAACTTTTTTTAAATGAACTCATCTGTGTAGGTAATTATTATTACTATGTTTCGCCTGCGGTTCCGTCCGCGAGGTACCTACCTGGATAAAAAGTACCTTATATAATAATACAAAAAAATAAATAAATAACACCCAACAGTCATATACATAGTCCTGACCCCACACTAGGATTCCCTGTGTCGTGGGTACCAGAAACTACGAGTACCATGCTACCACAACACCCAGACCCGGAAGAAATATTTACAGAACATGCAAACATTTCTTCCGCAGCAGGAATCGAACCCGCGCCTCTTGCGTCTCTGCCGAGCAATCGATCTACACGCCACCGAAGCCCTCAACTTAAAAACAAATAAGTTTCTTGTATTTTTTTATAATTTGTAATAGTCTTACACACTCTGTGAAAATTTCAACTCTACCTATTACTGTCTATGAGATACATACAGCACTCTGACAGACGGACGGATGGACAGCGGAGGCTTATTAATAATAATAAATCATTTATTCAATAAAGTTTAACAAAAAGAATTACAACTATAGTGTCATAAATGTACTTAGATACATTTGAATACAATACAGCCTGAACTAGGTAATCCTGTGTTTCAGGCGGGTAGAACTTTGTGTGTAAAGTATTAAAAAAAATTACAAATAGGGTCCCGTTGGCATCTTTGAGTACGGAACCCTAAACAGCTCTAGCCAAAATAGCATTCGTGTAAGAAGAGGTAATCTAGAATCATTTCACGGGTAATCGCCGTAACGGCATCTCGCGCAAGGTCACGCCAACCTGTTGAGCACCGATTATAGTGCACTGCTGTACCTACTCACGATTTAAACGTGTTTTTTAGTCCATAGATAGACTTGGTGATAGACGACCGGTGGCGTGGCGGGGTGAGACGCTAGAGGCGCGGGTTCGAGTCCCTCTACGGGAGAAATGTTTGTATGTTCTGCAAATATTTCTTCTGGGTCTGGGTCTTGAGTATTAAGTATTTATAAGTATATAATTATTAGTAATAAGTATTCTATCAGCCATCTGGTGCCCATAGTACAAGCTTTGCATAGTGAAATGTCCACAAATATTTATTTATAGATTAATGCGAAGAGATTTCACTATTATAAAAAAAAGATTAAATTAAATTATATTTACTCAAGTTGTTATCAGACAATCTTACTTCTTACTTATATTATAAATGCGAAAGTTTGTGAGTTTGGATGTTTGGATGTTTGTGCCTCAATCCCGCCTAAACGGCTGAACGGATCTTAACGAAACTTGAAATATACATAGTACATGTACTGGATTAACATATTGGCCATTTTTTATCCGGGTACCACGCGAGCGAAGCCGCGGGCGGCAGCTAGTTGAGCCATACATTTAAACAAGTACTAAGTGAGTTCGTATGAGCTAGTGGCCAGCTCTTGTGACGGAGTTTTTAGGCCGCGTAAAGGCCTCCGTCATGGCTTAACTACATAAAAGCGGGGACCGACAATTTAACGTGCCCTCCGAAGCGCGAAAGCGCTCAGCTCTTAATGCCACTGTTCTCTCAAACGGTAAAGGAAAACATCGTGAGGAAACCCGCGGCTTAGCCAGCACGGCAAGTATTGACCATGTTATTTCCTGTGGACAAGGCAGTCGGCCTTGCAGCCACATCTGATTTACTTCTAAGATGGATTATGGATATGGACGGCACAAAAAAGCAAACGAAAAAAGCAGAAGGGAGTGGTAGAAGAGAACATGCTGTGCCGACCCCACATAGAATGGGAAGACGATGATGATGATGAAAAAAAGCAAAAGAAAGTCTTGATAGTGGGTAGAGACTCTAAAGGTTACATCCAACTGCCCGCGGATATTAAAATACAGCTGCCGACACACATATTAGCGAAACACGTTTTTATTAAGTAGTCTAGTTCTATTCCGTTTAAACTTTAAGGATAACTGTTTTTAAATACGTTAAAGCATTCGTATTACCTGGAGTTAACTAAATATTTCAAACTAGCTGCTGGTCGCGGCTTTGTTTGCATAAATAAAGGCCTTTTACCATCTATAGTAGATGCTTTATGCAGCGTCAGGAGGCAACTTTCTTCACTAACGGGGACGCTGTAGTGCCCGGGACGAATTAAGATGGAGTAGGCTTGCCTAGCACCTATTCCACCCTCTCAGCTTAGTCGGCCTTGTCCACAGGATAGACAAGGTCAATACGTGCGGAGCTGACTAAGCCGCGGGTTTCCTCACGATGTTTTCCTTCACCGTTCGAGAGTACCTACTGGTAGGTATAGCGCACAAAATTTTTTCGCACAGAGAAGTCTATTGATACACGACCGGATTTGAACCCACGTCCTTAAGATAGGAAGGCGGGGTCACTATCCACTAGACCACCAGTGCTCCCACACATATGTATAAGTCCTAAAATGTAAGTAATTTTAATTAAATAGTCATCTATTGAATAGTCTCATTAATTTGGAATAGCAAAACATCAGAAGACGTCAATTTGTGCAGTAGTACTGAGTTAGATACCACGTGATTTAGTGCGCTATTCAAAGGGACAATAATTAGCTTTCACTACAGCTGGGCTCGCGCTGAAATATCCATTTGTAGTGTAATCTGAGTTCTGTATAGCCAATATGCAGAACTGGTTTATAAATTGATTTTGAATTGCATCTTGAGTTTCTCGCGAATAGATGATAGGAACATACGAGTAGGTATTAAATAGATAAATAAATATTTGCGGACATTTCACACAGTGCCATCTAGCCCTAAACTAAGCAAAGCTTGTATTATGGGAACTAAATGGCTGACAGTACTATTTTTATTGTGAATACATACTTATACATAATACTACAACACCCAGACCCGGAAGAAATATTTGCAGAACATACAAACATTTCTCCCGTAGCGAGACTCGAACCCGCGCCTCTTGCTTCTCAGCCGAGCACTCGCCCGTCACGCCACCGAGGTCGTCAAATGTTGACCATCCTATAGGTTTTAGGAAAGCCTACTTACTCCAAAATTACCTCTAATAATATGTGTATTATTTATAAGGTATATATTTCTATGGGCCGAAGACTAAGTTTATAAGATCTGTAACTTATCTAACGTTGCCTGAAATAAAGTTATTGTATTGTAAAATCATTCCCGGCACTACAACGCCCCGTTAGTGAAGACAAGATGCCTTCTGACGCTGTTTAAATAATGTAAAGGCATAAATCAGGTGAAAATACCTTCTCGGTTGTTAAATAAGAGTTTAATATTCTTTAAACAAGTTTAGAATAAGCAGTAGCCCGAGGTTATCACCAGTTGTAACACACGGGAGGCAAATGTAGTTTTTACCGCCTGGCGGCTGTGAGTTAGCGGTCATAAATTGCAAATCATAAAGGCACGTGATTTTAGAACGAGCGTATAAAAATAAATGTTAGTGTTTGAAGTCCTAATTGCTGTTCAGCCCTGCGTTTGCTGTCTAATTTCATCAACAGAATACCGAGTGGTGGCGCGGGCGTGGCGGGAGAAAGCTCGGCTGAGAAGCAAGAGGTGCGGGCTCGATTCCCGCTACGGGAGAAATGTTTGTATGTTTTACAAATATTTCTTACGGGTCTGGATGTTGTAGTATTATACGTAGGTATTTACAAAAAAAAAGTACATAAGAATTCTATCAGCCATCTGGTTTGCATAGTGCAAGCTTTGCTTAGTTTGGGGTTAGATGGCGCTGTATCAAATGTCCACAAATATTTATTTATTATTTACCTTCTAAGCATTAGTTTAGGCTCAACGGTAATTTTACCTTGTTTTTTACGTCGCAATAGAAAAGGATTTTAAATTCAGAATAGATGCTTACCTTTCGCTGATGCATTTTGCTCACAGAAATCATAGATTTCTGTGAGCAAAATTTTGCCTCACCGACCCATGATTTCGTTATAAGTTAAAATTGTTTTACAGTCATGGAGAGCATAGTTTAAAAACATTATAGTGTTTGTGACTAAGGGATAGTATCCTATCCTATCCAGATGGGCTGATTGATCACCTGTCACCGTGGTTCACCATATCCATCTTGAGACTTTAAATCAGGAGTGGCTGCAAGTTTTCTTATGATTACTTATGACTACCTACCTCATTAGGGATATGGGCGTGATGATATGTTTGTATAAACTAGCTATCGCCTGCGGCTTCGCTCGCGTGGCATCCGGACAAAAAATAGCCTAAGTATATGTTATTCCAGCAGACGTACTATGTATGTTTCAAACACAAACTTTCGGATTTATAATATTAGTAGGATTTGAATTTGGTTGGTACCTATGTGTGGTTTACACATACTTTTTAATTTCAATTATTGCTTCGTATTTTTCCAAACCCCTATTAACCCCGAGTCGGCGGAGCTCCTCGGCTAATTATCGCCTGCTCCTTAAACGGACAGGCACGCTCTCGGACCGGACTAAACAAACTACCTTTATTTATTGGTAAATCTAGCACCCACCTGCGGCTTCCCTCGTGTGGTACCCGGACAATAAGTAGCTTGTGAAGTTGCAAATGAAGCACTCGTGGCGTAGCTTGCTTAGGCGTCTTGATAAAGTTAAGCAACGTTGTGCGGGGTCACAATTGGGATGGGTGACCTCAAGTGGCATTATGAGCTGAGCGCTTCCGTGCTTCGGAGGGCACATTAAACAGTCGGTCCCGGCTTTTATGCATGTTTTCTGGACTTGTCAAAGGCATTTGACCTAGTCTCGTATGACATACTCTGGGAAAAACTATTATCTGATACTAACGTACCTAAAAATCTGATCTATATATTCAAATACTGGTACGCTAACCAAAGTAACAAGGTGAGATGGGCGGGCGCATATTCTGACGAGTACTTTTTAAAGTGTGGGGTACGGCAGGGCGGGATCACATCCCCAAAGCTCTTCAATTTGTATATTAACCAGTTGATTGAGGAAGTGGGCAGAACCAAAGTCAAATGCTCTATTAATGGTACTTGTTAACAATATAAGATATGCTGACGACATGGTTCTGCTAAGTCCTTCAATCAATGCTTTTAAGCGACTGCTGCATGTCTGTGAATCCTATGCAGGGGCCCATGGGCTCAAGTACAATGCCGAAAAACAAGACACAATATGACCCTTACGTTAGCTTCACGTATTCTGGTACAGGAACTTCTTTACAATTCAAGGATTACTTTGTAGAAGCAAAATAATTGTCAAATATCTACTTCCTAATGACAGCCGACAGGCTATAGCCTGTCGGCTGTCATAGCCTTTTGCAACTATCCAACCCAGGCTATAGCCTGGGTTGGATAGTTGCAAAAGGCTAGATACTCATTAGCACGTATAATGAGCACACGCAGCCGCTCGTGTGTACACGCCCTTACATGCAGGCAATTATTATTATCTTTAACTATTAATAGAATAAACAAACGAGTGGCTAGAGATCGTGGGTTCCTATCGATACTGAGCAAATAGATTTTTATATCGAAAATACTAGTAGTTTGCCTCGAACTTAGATCTCGCGCGCCATGGCCTCAATCCGCAAGTTTAGCGTGTGTAGTGTACAAGTTCTCATTAGACCATTGTCTATTCTATAAAAAGAAAGAGTAGATCTAATGACTTGATTACTGTACAAAATCTAGACTTTATCTCGACTCTAACTTGTTATACCGCTACCTAGCTAATGTCCAGTCTAACCTGAACTTCGAAGACTCGAAACTCTATCAAAAACAAGCTCAGGTTACAACGGATTTAAAAATATTAAATTTTTCGTTGTATTTTAGAAACTATACATCCTGGGATTAAAATAAAAACTATTTTGAAATGTACAAATAAAGCCCTTTCATATGGCACTCTCGACACATTTTTTAACCCCCTAAATATGTTTCCCACCAAATGTTCATAGTACAGTGTATGGACTTACCAAATTTCATACAGATTGGATTAACGGTTCGAAAGTTATGCTCTAACAAATATACAACGCCAAAATTAAATCGTCCAAGTATTGCCACCGAGCAATTAATTCTTGCAGGTAATATCACAGAAACTAACATTCATACTATACAAACAAACATACAAGGCGACAACACTATCTAAGTGTAGCAAAACAAAGTCCTGTCAAAAAAGTTTTTCAACGTTATAGTGGGCAGTGACCCTAAGCCTCAAGTAGCTGGTTCCACCTGCCGGAGCAGTCAGATACCAACCTCTTGACAAGAGCAGTGCAAACATCTCTTTCACATTTCACATACAAACTGTTCCCAGCCTGAGTCACTTCAAGTCAGTTGTTAGACAAAAATAGACTTTATTGCCATAGGCTTTAAGTTCAATATGGTAAAGAGTTTCCTAAAGGGCGTCGTGATGGGTATAGCAGGCGACAAATAAGTTGTCCTCTCGACGAACCAGGTGACAAAGTTGCGCAGAACGCAAATCCAGTCTCATTATAAACCTTCCATGTTATATCGGTCCAAACATACAAATATCCTCACAAGCTTTAGTTTAACTTCATAATATTAGTAGAAAACCACTTATAATTAAACTTTAGCCATTGATTGCACTATGTTATTGATAAGGTACATTTTATCAAAATGTTATAACACATTTCAACTGAGTCTAATTTCGTCTCTTCCAAAGTGGACTTCTGAATTAGTTTCTATTTTTCTTCCAACTCTATTCTATGACATCGCGAGCTACCGAGAAATTTAACATATTGCTGTCCTCCTCTCCCTCCGTGTGTTAGAGAGGGATGGGAAATGGAGAAAAATGTGTGAATAAACACTTGGGATTCATGGCGCGCTGGACAGTAGTTTATGGGGGAATTGTTACCTTGAATAATGTTTTATTTATGGTCTTGACATGGAGGAATATTATTATGAAATTGAAAACTAAGGTCTTTAACATTATAATTATTATGACTTATGCTCGGGAGCACTGGTGGTCTAGTGGATAGTGACCCCGCCTTTCGATCCTATCGTGGGTTCAAATCCGGTCGTGTACCAATGGATTTTTATGTGCGCGATACAGTACTCTCAAACGGTGAAGGAGAAACATCGTGAGGAAACTCGCGGCTTAGTCAGCTCCGCACGTATTGACCACATCTTTCCTATGGACAAGGCCGACTAAGCTGAGAGGATGGAATGGGTGCTGGGCAAGCCTACTCCATCTTAATTCGTCCCGGGCACTACAGCGTCCTGTTAGTGAAGGTAAAAGTTGCCTCCTGACGCTCCTGACGCGAATTTTAGTGAACGGAAGGATTTTAGCTGGAGCAGGCTTTTAAGTCATTAAGCCATGACAGAGGCCTTTAGGCGGCCTAAAAACTCCGTCACAAGAGTTGGCCACTAGCTCATACGAACATACATACAATATACCGCATCGACCTACCAAGTTTCATGCAGATTGAATCAACAGTTCGTAAGCTGTGCTCGTACAAACATACAAACCTCTTTATTAGTAGTTTAGATGTAGATGTACACAGGTAGGTATTTTCATGGTGTGAAGGGCTGCAGACGTGGCCCAGTGACTTATTTATAGGCTTATAATATCTCAATAAGCCATATCTTTTCTTACGACAGCTTTTTAATCTGTGTGAAATTAAATTCTATTTTAAACTTCCACTGCAATCTTAATCGTAATCTTGCCACAGCTTATAAAAAGAGGCTAGTACAGAACAGCAACGCTATTTATATTATACTTGCTTCCGCCCGCGACGTCTCTCTCGTGGATTTAGTGATAAGGTGGGTACTTTGGTACTGTCTGTGATCTTTGATCCTTCATGACAATTTTAACTATAGCGGTAGTGACCCCGCCTTCCAACCCTAAGGTCATGGGTTCAAATCCGGATGTGCTCTAATGGATTTTTCTGTTCGAAAAATGTAAATGTTCATGAGGAAACCGGAATGTCGTAGAACCTAAAAACTTCGAAAATATATGTCAATTACACGAAAGGAGCCTTTGAGGCGCACTTTAATCCTTTCACCATACTAGTTCGAAAGAACTAGTGACGCGATTAGATAGATATCCTATAGTGGCCCATTTATCCAACTGTCCCTTTTCATTTCCTATTAAAAATAATGGGCAAATTAAGATACCTTACGTGCCCGTTCATATTAACCCAGCTGTCTGCTCATATCTATGTTACTCGTAGTTGCTCTTGAAATCAATTAATACAATGCCTCTCACGCCCTTCACACCACTTTTGACCCTATCACGGCCCACTAGGGTATAATTTAGAGTGAATAAAATGTAGAGTAGTGTAGTCATGGTTGGTAGCAATTAATCGAACAGCATTTCCAATTTTCTCATTGCGTGTGCGCTAGCTCATCTGAGTTATGGCGCAGGCGCACGGTACCTATTAATATACAGAGATTGAAGGGAATACCTACAATAATTTATTAACTAGTGTCAGAGAAAATACTTATCTCTGCTCAATTAGCTAAATGTTTGGTGGCAGAGACGATCACAAATTATAATTAGAAAAGCAATAAGATTCATGGTTCCGCAACATCACTTCAACAGATCACGATTGTATTTGTTTGCCTTGATTTCATTTGATATTTTTCTGTCCGGGATCAAAAAGGCTAACGTATGATTGAAAATTAAACATAAAACCTAAGAAAAAGAAGGTAAAAGTAACCCGTAGTAGATTGATTTCATTAGCAAAATTCATTATTATATTAAGTAGTAGGTTTTCCAGAAAAAGCGACGAACTAGATTTGAAAAATGTTAAAGGATTGAAAAGTCGCAGGATGATGTACTACATAACTATGTATGTCGCCTGAGCATAATCCCTGAGCCATCCACTTATTTATCACAGCACTTAATCGAGCGAATGAATAACTTTCTTCAATTTCTCCATAATCTGGGGCAGCGGCCAGCGGGTTCATTTAGATTAACGATTGATAATGCGTGTGAAGTTGACCGAATAGCTTCTGCACATTTATGGCGCCCTGGTACGAGTAGGCAGAGTAACTTTATAAACTTAAATTATGAGTTCCGACCGCGAGAGTTTTAAAAATACTATGTTAAAAAGCTATTACAATTGACAGGTTTTAACTACAAATCTATGTTGTTCTTTTCTGCTGGCTTGAATACATAGCAAATTGAAAAAATGTTTAATGGCCGCCCTCTGTGCCTAAATTATGCTTATTTCTCTCGTAAAGTGTGTGCCTCATTACTATTCGGAATAAGCAGTGTTCAGTTCATGCCTTTAGTATTGCCCCCCGCGGCGGACGAGAGTTCGGTAATTTATGCCAAATACATGGAATTTTGACACTTTCGAAATAACCAATAAACGGGCAGAGGTAAGGTCATAAATTGATAATTCATTTTGGAATCGGTAGGTATGTATGTATTGTGTATTCACGATAATGGCTCAAGGTGAACGAGCTTGATTAATACTATAATTTTGCAATAAAATATTCAAGAAAACAAAGACAAGTCTGATAATATCTGAATCAAAAAGTTGTTTTACTATCTGGTTCTTTTTGTATTCAACTTTAGCCCACAGCCATAGTCGGTGAATACCACAGATTATATATTAAAAATCTGAATGAATCGATCGATCAATGTTGGTGGGTGTACACACCGCTTTTGCCTGTAAACGGTAGCCGAAGTTGCAAAGATATCATCTTGCCTGCTCGACGCCATGTTGTTTTTTTTTCCTTTTGACGCGCATAGTCATCGTGTTTCCAAGTTCCTTGGATTAATTTTGTACAGTGAATTTCCCATTAAAAGAGGTGTGCCGTAAATTTTGTCGATAGCATATAGCAGTTTTATTGACGGGCTAGATAGGTACCTTTTCAATGAACTTTTATGACGGTATGGCTCATTTAATTCATTGGTTGAAAAGTTGGTAATGGTATTTGATTACGCAATTTTTTTTGTTACAAACTTACAACATCATTGATGGCCTCAGTTATTAGCATTCCATTTGCCTACTCTTTTCTATTTAAATGCTTTTAAAATGGTTTATCCAAGCTATTTAAATATTGGGTGATATATGAAATTACACTTACCATACATAATGAATTATCCTTTACATTCAACAAAATCGTGAGTTGAATCCTCTCACATGTTCTAGCTTTTTAGGGTTCCGTACACAAAGGGTTCCAAAGTGACCCTATTACTAAGCCTCCGCTGTCCGTCCGTCTGTCAGCGGGCTGTATGTATCTCATGAACTGTAATAGGTAGAGAGTTGAAATTTGCCGCTAGATCGACAACGAAAAAAAAAAGTGGGGCTCATACAAGAAACATTTATGTACGATGGTACGGAACCCTTTGTGTGCGAATTTGACTCGCACTTGATCGGTTTTTTATTATTTAAAAATTTTATTTCTCTCTTGCCTTGCGCCAGACCAATCAAACCGCAAGAGAAATTCCTCATAACGTCATGATTGCCGCCGAGCGAAGGCGTCGTTCATACAATGGCCAATACAATTCCTGTTACAGAGGCTAGCATCAGTTCGAACCAATTGCAAACAAGTTCATCATATCCTATCCTACTTCATCATCATCATCTTCCTGCCCCTATCCTACTCTATGTGGGGTCGGCACAGCATGCTCCTTGGATCATGCTGTAAGAGTTTTGGCTAAAGTGTTTTAAACCGGCCGCCTGCCTATCCTACTTATATTATAAAATTAAATGCGATAGTTTGTGAGGATGTGAAGATGATTGGGCCTCAAAACGGCTGGGTGGTAGGTACGTACATATTTCGTTACCTGTATAGGCTACATAGTCGCTGGTGAAAGCTAGTTTTTTATGAGGCAGTTGGACCACCTGATGACATAAACAATGTTATCATGTTTGTATCTAACGTGCTACGCCAGTAATTTTGTAAAAACACAAAATCGAGAATTTCCTCTTTTCTATGTTACATAAAATCAGACTTATTATTTCAGATTAATTCGTTTGTGTTTGAAAAATTACACTTTTGATTTAAAAATGTCAAAACTGGTGCTCACACACAGCTTGTTCGGCAAAATTGCTAGGAAGTCAATTGACGTGTTGTTCACTGACGTTGAACAGCTTGATGTTCTCTTCAAATACTGAATTCTGTGTGTTTATGCATTCCTGGCTACCTTATGAGAACAGATAGACGTCATACAAACATTAGTGTTCATTGTATTTTGTACTGATTAAAATCATATCACACCCAGGTGCGAGGAATGGAAGTGAAACAAATAGTGATCGATGATTAAAACATTGTAGAAAAAGATTTTTAGTTCCAAATCAATGTTTGACGACCTCGATGGAGTGGCGGACGAGTGCTCGGCTCAGACGCTAGAGGTGGGGGGTCTATTCCCGCTGCGGGAGATATAAATAAATAAATAAATAAATAACACCCAACAGTCACATACATAGTCTTGACCCCACACTAGGATTCCCTGTGTCGTGGGTATCAGAAACTACGAGTACCATGGTACCACAACACCCAGACCCGGAAGAAATATTTACAGATCATGCAAACATTTCTTCCGCAGCGGGAATCGAACCCGCGCCTCTTGCGTCTCTGCCGAGCAATCGCCCGCCACGCCACCGAGGCCGTCATATGATTGCATGATCTGCAAATATTTCTTCCGGGTCTGGAGTCTGGATGTTATAGTATTATTATATAGTACTTTACCCTTCGGTCAAATAGATCGAAGAGTTTACCTATAGAGATTTGGGAACTTTTAATCGTTAGGCTTTTTCAATTTTCTATTTATTATAACTGCGATATGAATAAGTATGTACGATGATAATTAACTGTCAATAAAGTCGGCAACATTGCTTCTCCAGCCTCAGGGGCTTTAAATGTTTTTCAGAGTATATTCGTAGTCGTAACTCAAGTAGACACCTCAGAGCAGTTTGCTTTACAAATGGACAGGGAGTTATAATAGTATTCAATCTCATTAATTTAGTTAAAAAGGTAATATTTTTAGTTAAAAATAATTAAAGCTACACACTTACATTTTTACTTGGATAAATCTTATGAAAATGTTTTATGGAAACCATTACGTATATTAGTATGCTAATTAAGTAATTATAATCAGCGTAATTCGGTAAATCATTGATTTCTGGATATGCAAATATAGGATGTTATTGGGATTAATAAAAATACTCACTCATTACAAGACGTGACAGAAGTCTGCGCGACAGTCACCAACGTGGTGGTAGTCGTGGTCAGCTGGTCTCCGAGACAGCGGGTCCTCAAGCACTCACTCAGTACTCTGTCCTCCTTCACCGGCTGAAGAACCTCCTTCGTCCGGTTCGGACCAGACTTCACCATCGATCTCTGGAATTTCAGCTTCGCCTGTGTCTTAAAATCCGTGGATATTTCCGTCTCTTCCGTTATCACCGCCCCTTTCTTAGTTTTGCTAACTAGCTTTGAGTTTTTCCCAATAACATCACCCTTCTTCGTGATCTCTTCCTTCGAATCTATCACTTCTTCGTTCAGAGGTAGACCGTTCTCAATCATGCTCCTTATGCTATCAGTACTAAGTAATATTTTATCTAAATCTGTGGTATTGACGTATGAATCAAAGTTATGTTGTATGGGTTGTCTTCTTTGGTCTCTTTGCCATGTGTTTTGGTAATCAAAGTTATAGATAGGTTCTGTTTCTACTCCGAAAGTTTGAGCTTCATCGGGAGCAGGTTCTATGTTTTGGATGTTGTTGTTTTCGAAGAAGTCATCTGTTAGTTCGGTGATTTGTGCGCCGGGTCTTTTTATGTCGGTGTCAAAGTTTAAGAAGCTTGTGTTGTTATTGAGTTTTCTCCTCCCGTAGAGTTGCCTGTAGTATTTCTCCTGGTCGCCGTACATCCAGCACACCTTCCACCACTGCTTGCACATCAGTATGTTCGCTGAGTTGGAGGACTTCACTTGCCGAGTTGCAGTGGCCGACATTTTGTTTGTTTGATTCTTCACTGTTCACTGTTAGATCACATAATATGAGGTTATTTTGTGGATGATCTTTAAACATTTGAATAGCTGATTCGATTGCACTTGGTTGATTTGGTCTTGGGATAGTTATACCACCTTACTACTACTTGAATTCTGGTCGGTATATAGTACGTAAGCACTTTTCTTTTCTTTCAGGCGCTACTATGTTGACCAGATTATTTTGATAGCTTTTATTGCATCTGCAGTTTATTTTTGGATCGGAAGTCATATCCATTAGACTATTATTAAAAACATTGTACGAGTATGTAGCAATATCAAAGTGCCAACTGACAGTAAAATTGGTAACCGACGACGACCGGTTTGCAGGTGCGCCCGCGCCGCCTCAGCGCTAAAGGCAATATAACATATATTTTTACGACTCTCCAGTCAGAGCCTCAACTAAACTTTTAATTAATCCGTTAAACTCGAGAAATGTTAACTAGCGCCGACCAATTAGAAAAAAAAGCAATAAGTGCCATGAGTGAAATTACGAATTTATCATTGACTAAGTATAAGGCATAATTTAAGTAGAGTTACGTAAACACGAATGAAGCAGACTCATATAATATCGATCGAACTTCACTTTGTAAGTTCGTTTGATCACATGTAATATTATGTCAAGCACTAGCTTTTATTCGAGCTCAAACTAATCTTATACTAAATTAATTTAGAAAAATGTGTAGCCACCTCAATGGCCCTATCAGAAGCCTCGATAAGGTCATCAAGATGCAGGTGGAAGGGTTCAGTCCAGAGGGCGGGTAAACAAGTGCTGCATTGTGGTAACACTAGGGAAGCACTAGCGGTGGTTTCACTCACGTATAAAAAAACGTACAAACATTTGCCCCTTAGGGTGTACGAGTATAATTTCCAAACACCACTTTTTAATGCCTCCCTACACTGTACGAGTAGAAGTAAGATATCTTTAAAATTTCTTGCTTAAAGGAATCAAAGTTAAAGAGTGTGCAATAGCGGATTTTGTTCACCAAAATCGATGTAGAAGTCTGTTGTTAGTTAATAAAATGTGTTTATTCAAAAACAAAACGAAATTTAACTTTGTATTACGAGAAAAAAAATATTCGTTTAGGAAAATCTTGAAAAATCCATGTTTCGAGCTAAATTTCGTATTTTTAGATGATTTTTACTTTGATAGGTAGGTAATAGGTAACTATTTCTTTAATTGTTGAAACCAGTTTTTTGATTCATTTCCATTTCATTATTTTGCGCAATCTCACTTTCTTTTATACACCCGAAATTCATAGCGTTATCTCTTTCAATTCGATCTGAAATCAGTCAGACGCGATCGTATGGTGGCCTCCTGATTCTGGACCTTTTACAACCAACTGGTTTCGTTTCCCACCAAGACTTTTATGAACTACCTATAATTAATGAACCCAGTCCTACCCAGTCCCTTTGATTATTGTCAGTCAGTCAGTCCTGACCGAACAATAGATGTTCATTGGCGAATGTGGACCAACGGGTTATAAGCTAGTTCTAATATAGAATTTCACAAAGCCTTCCTGAATCTAAGCCGGAATCGACGCCGATACTGATTGAACTTTACAAGCTTATAACGGTGCCCCCGTTGAGGCGAAGCCGCCGACCAGAACATTGTGATTCAACCATTTTGACCAGTGCGCAGCCAACAGAACGAGATGAATTTGTTATAAGTGACTTCCTACAGATACCTAATCATCATCATCTTCCTGCCCTTATCCCACACTATGTGAGATTTTGGCTAAGGTGTTTTATGACCGTCCGCCTGCCTGACGTCAACCCTCCTTAGGAATACTTGCTTATTGTATCTCATCATGTTGGAGGATACTGTCCCTTAGTCGACTTTTACAACATGCTCGGGGAGAGAAGCAGCTGGACGTTTCTATCTGTTTCTAACGTTTCTATCTGTCGATAAGCGCCATACATTTTTATACAGAAAAACAACGTTGATATGGCAATTAACGATCCATCGTCTGTTAGTAGAATATTGGAATCGGTCATTAGACGATCTCGGTGGCGTGACGGGCTAAGACGCGGGTTCGATTGAAGAAGCAATGTTGGCATTTTCTGTGAATATTTCTTCAGAGTGGTGAGGCATAATGATACTCGTAGGTTCTGAATACACTATTAATACTCACCTAAAGACTTACGAAAATTAATGTTAATAACTAGCTACCTAGTCTTAAAAACTACTTTTTTGTAAGAACTCGTAGAACATTTTAACTTAATACCATAAGTTAATAGGTTCTACGAGTTCTTACAAAAACATAGTTGTTGAGACTGTTATTTATTATCTATAAAATAGAGGACGAATCGACGAAATGCAGCCTTTGCTTTTTATTTTTAGTGGAAGTCACTTTCCTACTAATCCGATAGTTTGTGAAAATGGTTGTATGTTTGTGTCACAATCACGCCTTCACTGTTTGACCGATTTGGATTAAATTTGGAATGCATGGTGTGCGACTAACTCCCGAATACTCAAACGCATCTCAAAGTTGAGCACGTCTCAAATGACGATTATTTTGTTGACAGATTTTCATCAGATACTGTCAAAAAACCGTGAGTTGAAACGTGCTCAACTCTGAGTCGCGTTTGAGTATTCGGGGGTTAGAATAACTATTTAACATACTTTTTCATGAGTAAAGCCACGATTTGAAGCTAGTTCGGTAGTTCTTGGGAAAGATGATTAAATTGCAAGGTTAATGTTTATCCGAGCGGTTCAAGAATCCGGTATACTTCACGGCTTCGGAATTACGAATTTGGTAAGCATCTTTGTAATTTGCGGCCTTAGTTAATTCCGTTATTTTATAATAGCGGCAATGTAGAATAACTTCGTTATAGGATATTAAATAACACATCTTGTTAATATCTCAAAATCACAGGAAATAAAACATTGTTGAATGAGAAAAAAACAGAATCAATTTTATCTCCTCAATTTTGAATTTGTATACTTTCACTTTTTAAATCTAGCCTTTGCTTATAAAAGACGGATTCTAAGACTCACACCCCAAGAGGCCACCATAAATCTTTTGTAGATCTCTTCATAAGTACATTTCCAACTATAAATCATTGGATAGTGAAATCTAAACGTGATTCAATTGAATCCCAGCTCATAATAATAATTCAATCAGAGATTTCAATTTCAACCACAATGGGCCTTTCATTACGACACACGACGCTTGTATGCAAATCTACTTTATATCATATCTTTTTGATCGATAGCTATGCCTGTTGTGATAAACTAATCGGAATATATGAAACTCTTACGTTACTAACTGACAATCAACGCTCAGCCTAAACCATAAGGCCTAGTTACATGAAAGTTGGAGGGTATATTCCTCTTATGGTGCACTAAGAAACGAATTCCAGAAATTGAACTATTAAAAAACCCAGCGGAACAATAAAATTGTATGAAAAACTCTCAACGCGGGCAAAGTTGTGCGTTTTACTAGAGATAATGAGATGTATAAAATAGCTTATCGAAGCTTATGTAACTTAGTGACTCTAGTAAATTAAATGGCTATTGAAAGTGAATCCTACTAACATAAATCTGAAAATGTTATCCTCACAAAGATCCCGTCCTCAAACGTAAGAATGTTTGTGTCTCAATCACGCCAAAATGCAAAACAAATTTGAATAAAACTTGGAATATACAAATAGTGTACTGGAAATAAGGCTTCTTTTTATCCGGGTACAACGCGAGCAAAGCCGCGGAAAGAAGCTAGTTTAAAAATACTCTGTGATCTACAACGTATATTGCAAGGTTCTTTAGGACGATACAAAAATCTTGACCATCAGAATTTGTACGGGCAACTTTAAACAAAAAAAAAAACGCCCAATCGACACGCTACCGAACGAAATCATAAAACAATAAGTTAGTACTACCTTAAAACAAAACGGGCTCACGAACATCAGCCGTCTCTTTCTAACACGTATAATCTCGTTCACAAAGAAAGGGATGGGAAGAGTATTTTTGTAGGTTTTGCATGCGCGCACGCAAGCCTCCGTATAGTTAATAAGGTGATTCATAATCTCGATAACGGTAGGACAGCTTGTTGGAATTCTATTTTACATGAAGTTAATTTCCTTAGTAGGCTGGATCAAGAATTTCATCCATATTGCAAGGGTGCTTTTTAAGTTCTTTCTAGTATCCAAACCTTTGATGACCTGCATCTCTTACTTTATTTTATAGCTACGTTTTTACAAACGATCTGAGGATAGTTATGAAAATTTTGTGGAAAGAGTCAAATATGTCGGCAATTTATATGCATAGCGACGCCGTCACAACAACCAATAGATATAAACTGATGGTAACAAGAGACATGGTCGCTATGCCTATTGACTGTCAGATCTACAATACCATAACTCTGCCTTTGATACCTACGGCATTGATTTTTAGCATTCATTTAATCTAAAATGAATCTTTTCACACTCTTTATGGTAGCTCATGTTTAATTTATATACATTTATCACACCATTCCTTTTTATATTTGCAATCATATCTCCTACGTTATAGATGAGTCTCTTCTTGATTTGGTTTTTGTTATCTGTGGTATAATCATAAAAATATTAGCACTAAACTAGGAAGAGATAGTTTTTGCAGCCATGAATAACACGGAAAGACTTGTATAAAGCTAACAATGGAAGGTAAAAACAGGCAACTTGTCAGTTGTCGAGGAAAGCCGTAGAAGGGAATATGTATAGGCAGCTGCGGCTCCAAAGAATCACAGTTTCCATAACTGCGTACCCCTTAAAGGAATGAGATATGGACTTGGTATCTGTTAGAGATCTGCAAATTGATTTTCTATTCACTTTCTAACGGAAGCTGCGCAAT
Organism: Scotopteryx bipunctaria; assembly: GCA_949320045.1. Classification (NCBI taxonomy): domain Eukaryota; kingdom Metazoa; phylum Arthropoda; class Insecta; order Lepidoptera; family Geometridae; genus Scotopteryx; species Scotopteryx bipunctaria. The sequence goes on along the minus strand of OX439458.1, from coordinate 249,368 downwards.
GGAAATTCAATTTGAATATGTGAATATAATAAAATGAAGTTGTATAAATAAATAAATATTTTAAGATACCTTCCACTTTTAATAGAAGACTTGTATCTACTTTAAACATACCTACTCATATTATTGCTTATTCTCCTTTAAGACCTGTTTATTTGATCGAACTTAAAGACTTTCAAATTATGATAATCTCAACACCGATTGTTCCTTCTCTTATCTTACTTCATGTGGGGTTAGCACAACACGTTCTCTTCCATTTCCCTGTTAGCCATCATGTACTCAAAACTCTTCAATATCAAAACTAATAAAATTAGCATTTTTGTCAAATCTAGCTTAATAAGTGCAAAATCCTTATGAATATGTATCAGTCATATTTAGTCCAAATGCTAATCTTTAAAAGCAGTAATGCCGTTAACATCAAATTACGAGCTGATTCATTCCTTCGGAATCCTTCGGAATTATGAGATCCATCCGTTACTGCCGGTATGTTATGGAATGGACACAGAAGTGTAATCGCCTAGCTTGCCTCCAAACGATGGTATCGAAGGATGGTATCCTACGGCCACTTATCTACGGCCACTGGTATCCTAGATCGGCATTCTAAAATCTATACTAATGTTATAAATGCAAAAGTAATTCTGTCTGTTACCTTTTCACGCATAAATGGCTGAATAGATTTCGATAAAAAACATACTTATGTTACCCTATAACACTTAAGCTGTTGAATATAGGAGATAAATTGCATCCTGAGAAGGACATAAGCTACCATTCTTCTCAAGAAAATGACAAAGTCGCCGGCAACAGCTAGTATGATATAAAATAAGGATGATACCATCAGGAAAGACGCCAAGATAATAATCAGATTTATTGCCAGTCTAGAAACGGTTATGCATTAAAAAGTCATTTAACTATTCGACAGTAAACATAAAAGTCCTAAGTGGCTGGTGGTAGAATATGCCATCAAATACATCTAAACTACATGCTAATGTTCAAACGAAAGAGATTAAACATAAAAGCCCATAAAATTACGTATAATGCTTAATCTTGGGTTACATGCAAGTGCTTAAAGATGTGCTGATAAATGCACTTATAGATGTTAAATGTAAATAATAAAGAATCCCCAAGATCCTTAACATATTCTACGGTGAAAATATTATCAATCAATAGCATAGGAAACTCACAAGCATGATGCTTATACATGTGCTTACTGATATTGTGAATCCGAAAGTGTCTGAAGCATTTTGATGTTTGCTCATGGCGTATGATGAAATTTTAAATAAACATACGTTGTGATTTAAAATTTCTTATATAGGACTAGCTGCCGCCCGCGGCTTCGCTCACGTGGTATCCGGATAAAAAATAGCCTATATGTTAATCCAGTACATGTACTATGAATATTTCAAGTTTCATTCAAATCCGTTCAGCCGTTTAGGCGTGATTGAGGCACAAACATCCAAACATCCAAACTCACAAACTTTCGCATTTATAATATAAGTAAGATTATGTTCTGCAAATTAGTGTTGCGAAACCATCGATAGTTGACCTCGAAAAATATTCAGGATATCGATGGTGTTATCGATAGTGTAGTCACGTGTTAATACTATTGATAATGACAATACTATCGATACTTTCAATAGTTTTACGTCCAATAGTATCGATAGTACCGATATTATTGTTATTTCTCATATAGCGCTATCGATACTATCGATAATAGTAACACGTGGCGATACTGTCGATAAACTATCGATTCTATTGGTTTTGCCTAAACTATACGGCCTCGGTGGCGTGACGGGCGATTGCTCGGCAGAGACGTAAGAGGCGCGGGTTCGATTCCCGCTGCGGAAGAAATATTTGCATGATCTGTAAATATTTCTTCCGGGTCTGGGTGTTGTGGTACCATGGTACTCGTAGTTTCTGATACCCACGACACAGGGAATCCTAGTGTGGGGTCAGGATTATGTATGTGACTGTTGGGTGTTATTATTATTTATTTATTTATTTATTTATTTATTTATTCGATAGTCTATCGATAGTCGACTATCGATAAGCAACACTACTGCAAATATTTTATCCGGGTCTGGTTTGGGTGTTGTATAATGTTACTTGTAGTTTCAGATACCCACGATACAGGGAATCCTAATATGAGGTCAGAACTATGTAACTGTTGGGTATTTATTTACCATAAAGCCGTTCAAGCAAAGCTGCCTACGGAAGCTAGTAAATTTAAAAGCTTTGAAATAAAGACAATCAAACTGAACACTTCAACAAAGCAACCATTAAAGTAAGCTTCTAACATTAACTTAATAATAGATGAGTGGCTTTTCCTGACTTTGGCTGGTCTTTCAACCTCATAAATAAAAACAATATATTTAGAAAATGGCTTTAAACTAGTGAAATGCCTGACTTCGTCCACCTTGAGGTTTTTTACACAAACCTGATCTTTCCACTTACTTCTCTGGACTGGAAGTAAAGAAAAAGCATAGAATGGTTTCAGCTGCTTCTCTCCCCGAGCATGTCGTAAAAGTCGACCAAGGGATAGTATCCTCCAACATGTTGGACCACTTATATGGGCGATGGGCTGATCACCTGTCAACATGGTTCACCATATCCATCTTAGGACTAAATCAGAAGTGGCTGCAAGTTTTCTTATGTTTACTTGTGGCTCTGCCCACCCCATTAGGGATACGAGCGTGATAATATGTATGTATGTATGTCATTTTTCCACTCTTTCAAGAATTTTTTTCTTAATGGACCATACGAAAAATACCTCCAAGTCTCATTCTCCAGGACTTGTTCAGGCTAAGCATTGATTATTATCAGTCAGTCAGCCAGTCTGAGTTTTATGTATTAAGAGATAGATAAAACGAAGACTTGGAACAAATGATTGCACTGTTTACGCGAGTACATTTAAATACTACCCATAACATTAATGTGCTAGGCTGTAAAGCTTAGACTACACCGCCCACGTACCGTTGAATGAAGGCCTTCAACTTTACAAGTCATGTATTAGACCCGCCTTAGATGTTTAACTTCCAAGTTTTACTGCAATTTGGCAAAATAAATAGGTACTGTTGCTATTATGCTCTTCCACTTTCTCAGCATCTCAAATCTCCACCATCTTAGAGGCCACCTTAGTTTTTGCATATTTTTAAAGATAACCATCTCCCTGTCTTCACCGGAACACCCACATTCACACGCTAACACACAAACTTGCGTATTTACGAGTATAATATAAGTGTGATTTCTGTACCTACTCTACTTATCTGTACTTTTTTTTTCTAGTAGGTATCCGAATCATGCTGATGACGTCATATAATGCGGCGCGTACGGCGCGTACGATGCTTACAAATGTGCGACCAGCTTTATACTACATCCAGCGTACATGACTAAAGAATAAAATTGACTAAAACTTTCAACAAGTCCACAAAAGGAGCCTTTGAGGCGCACTTTAAATTCTTTCGACCTCGGTGGCGTGGCGGGCGAGTGTTCGGGAGAAATGTTTGTATGTTCTGTAAATATTTAATCCGGGTCTGGGTAGTTGTAGTATTATGAATGTGTTTACAAAAAAAAGTATACAAGTATTCTATCAGCCATAGTACAAGCTTTGCTTAGTTTGGGGCTAGATGGCGCTGTGCGAAATATGCACAAATATTTATTTATTTATTTCACCACTATCAATAGCCTAGGTTACCTATCTACCTGTATAATATTGTATTTTGACATGAGTACATGTTGTGGTACTACAATTGTAGGCCTTATTATAGGGCCACGTAAATCCATAAATAATACTGTCTTTTGAAGCGCTCCTTCAAGTCTGAAGCCACTGTTCAATGCCTTTGCAGTCCCTCGCATAAATCACGCAACAGTCAGTCTGACCGCACAGTACCTGGGTAGTATCCAGACCTACATGTAGGCACTGAAATACTAGTGTCGTTGTCTAAGCCCCTATTAAAGTAGATCACTAAAGTATTTATACAACGGGATATATGAAGCGCTCGTGGCGTAGCTTGCTTAGACGTTCTTGATTGATCGTTGAAGTTAAGCAACCCTTTGCGCGGTCACAATTTGGATGGGTGCAAGTGGCATTACGAGCTGAGCGCTTCCGTGCTTATTTGTTCCATGTTTTCCTTTTTTTGATCTTTTTACAGGATTAAAAGTAGCCTAGGTCCTTTCCCAGGAAGGAATTAATCTCCTTGCCAAATATCATCAAAATTTGTTCAGCAGTTTAGGCGTGAAAAGGTAACAGACAGACAGAGTTACTTTCGCATTTATAATATTAGAATGGATATGGATTTACATAGTAAAGTAACATTTTGTTTTTATATAAAGACATCTTACAAGCCATAATAATAATTGGCTTATCTAAAATAAGGCAGTTATTCCTCTATAATGCATGATAGATGGTAGGTAAAGCCCTTAGTTTTTTAGAATGCATGTAGGTCGTAAAGAGTAGATATATTTACGACATCAGTAAATAACTTAAAACAAAAATCTGTTTATATGCGGCCTCTGTGGCGTGGCGAGCGAGTGCTCGGCTGAGACGCAAGAGGCGCGGGTTCGATCCCCGCTACGGGAGAAATGTTTGTATGTTCTGCAACTATTTCTTCCGGGTCTGGGTGTTGTAGTATTATGTATTTACAAAAATAGTTCAAGCTTGGGTTTAGATGGCGTTTGGTTTGGGGCTAGATAGCGCTGTGTGAAAAGTCCACAAATATTAATTTATTTATATATAGTTATTACTATGGACATAGCACACAGCATTCCGAAAAGATTGCAAACGGTGTACATTCTGAAAGCTGGTCCCTGCCGGTGCCAGCGCCCAGTCTGCTATGCGGACTATGTGCCGATCGACGCAATTGCCTATTCAAAAGGCGATACAAGGCATTATAGAAAATGCCTGCCATAAAATAAACATTCGAAACCATAGGTTTGTTTATCTTTTAGATATAATAAAGTTTTATGGCAAACTAGTGGGATGCCCGTGACTTTGTCCGCGCTGAGTTTTTTATTCATACGTTGTGTAAATCTCAGCGCGCATTTCGATGCGTCCTTTACGAGTTGAGTTTCGGGAATTATTTTCCCCACATCCTACACCATAAGACGAAGATTAGCTTTTACTTCTTGCTTTCAGATTTATAGTCTAGGCTGTGCGTTAATTGCCAGTCAGTATTTTATTTTTATTTTTACTTTTTTTACTTTTATTTTTACTCAGCTGAATCGGCCCAGCCGTTCTCGAGTTTTAGTGAGACAAACGAACAGCAATTGATTTTTATATATTTTTTATTAATCTATGGTGTCCCCCTGGGGAAAGGTCTCCCCCTTCGTTTTTCAATTTTGCTTCAAAGCTACAGTTTCTCATTATGATTCAGCATCCAGATCGTCTCGTCATCTTTCCCTGGACCTGCTGCGTCTCCGGCTGTCCTCGGGCACCCGCTAAATGACGATCTTCGCCCAGCGATCTGGGCGTGCAGTCTTCTTATCTACATCAGCAATGCCCTGTTCGTTCTTTTGATCTCCAAGACACTGCGCTCCTGTCTTTGGCAAATCTTGATGTCTAATTTTTTGTGACTCGGTACAAATACTATGTCTGAGCACCGTAGGAGTTTTCGTTTTAAGGATGTTGGAAGGTTGGCCTTCATTTGCTGCTCCCAACAGGCCAGTAACACCTCCATGCGTTCTCAATGCGGCGACTACCTGTCCATCAACTGTGACTCTACCTTTCAAGCTATTCGATATGACTCAAGTCTTTAACTGATTCATGAGCAGACCCACCCTAAGACTTGCCGTACTTAGGTCTTGCAGTCAATAACATAAGATTTTTTATATATTTAGATACATAGAATAAAAATAAACATGTGTTAATAGTTACACAAAGGTAATGCCTCAAATAGTCGTAAAGACTCAAAGCACGTAGCTCTCCATGGTTGTATAACTATTATTGCTACGATAAAAGAAGATAAGAAGGCATGGTGGTGACAAGCGTAGATATGTTACTGGACAGCTAGAATGGTTTGGAAAAAAATGATGTCAATCTACAAAGTATTTTGAACGAGCCTGTACACTAAACCAACAAATTGTACTGTGCTCAAAATAATTTATTTCCAGAAAGGAAGTTACACAACTAATACAAATACCTACCTAATTAAAAATAATACTTAAAAACACTTACTATTTGACAAAAAAAAACTATTGAGTTAATTTTAAACTGGAAACCGGAAATCCTGCTAATTTTATTTAGACTGAAATACGTTTCTTAAAAACATTAAGTGAAAAATCCTATAATAGAAAAACCTACCTGTTGCGATACCAGTGCAAAATCACATTGAACATTTTATAAAACCGCCAATCCGACATTTATTAAGATTGCGTAGATGCAAACCCGCACCATAACATTATTATTTCAAAGTAGTAGTATTCCTTCATTTGGTTCCTTCGTCTGTAATTTAGACCTACCCTCAGGCAATTACATTCATACAACACACAATCTACTTGCAGCTCTATAACAATGTGATAGAGTTCACAATCAGTTATGTATAAAATTTGACGGTTGGTATTAGGTTTCGTAATATTTGCCAAGGGATTTGCAACCCTGTAACGATGTACTAGGGTTGATTTAAAGGTCAGGTTGTAGGGTTCCGCTCGGGGCACCTGACTACCGCTTGTAAGGTTTCTGTTTTTTATATAATTGATTCTTAATGAGATTCCTAGTAAGTAGATAAGGTCAGGATCATAATTTGTGAAAAGTATAGCTTTGAGGATAGTGCTAATAATAAACTAAACACGCACTTGACAATTATACAAAACAAGTAAATATAAAAGATGAGTAAGGTAGGAACAGAGGCAGATAGAAAAAGAACATGTTTTACCAACACCCTCCAACACCACATAAAATGGGAACAGCGCAAGAGAGAACAGGAGATGATGAAGAAGTAAATGTAAAAGATCAGAAAAACAGAAAGGCCTCAAAGCTAATTTAAATTTTAATCACTATAAGAAAATAAATTATTGCCCTTGAAGAAATCCGTGAGTAAAAAACGTAATTTAGTGTATTTGACCGTATAACTCGCTGTCAACACAATTCATAATCCCAGATAACAGCAGCTACCCGTGTAATCTCGCCGCTACTTCCAACAATGAAGCGGAGCAGCGCCCGCGCAGAATAACATCTTTCTCGACTTCTTCTCCATGTCACTGTCATCGATGTTCAAACCAAAACGAACTCTATCATCACAGTGATTAGAATCAATATGGATTACGCTCTAGTGGCTTTCGATTGGAATTTGACATAGTTTGATATAGTTTTACCTGAAATAAGAGGTGCTTAGATAAACTCCAAGTTTCATTCAAGTCCGTTAAGTGCGCTATGTTTGTGACATAAACACATCCTCACCAACTTTCGCATTCATAATATTAGTAGGTTTTATTTGATCTAATGTGGTTCCAATGTTGTTAAAGTGAAACTTCTCTAAAGTACTGTTCAATTCTGTGGAGTCATGCGAACTATTTGATAATAGACAATTTAAACCAGTTCCCAGCATGCTACCGATTTCATTTTTCTTTGAATTTTGTTTTTGCTATTTTATAGCAGTCTGCTATGAGCCAATTTGTTATGTCTATTAAATTAATCTAATGACATCAAATGCCTTTGTTTAATTTTTTGTTCAGGAATTTATTTATTTTTAAGCTTATTATACAGTTCTATATAAATATTTGTAATAAAAATTAATAGCCATGATTCTACTATATAGGTTAAATACTCGTTTTTTCTTCTTACAGTCCTCTAACAGACATCCTCTCTGTATTTACTCCTTTCTTACTAATATCATCGTTCACGTAATCCTTCCATTATCTTCTTGTCATCATCATCATCATCATCTTCTTCCTGCCCTCATCCCACTTATGTGGGTTCTAAGAGTTTTAAATTTTTTTTCAGTGTCGCATTTTCCGGAACAGTAGGAAAATATTTTTTTTGGACCCGCCGTGGCGCCCCCTACGAGTACCGGCCGGATTATCCGTTCATTACGGGACACCCTGTATAAGTATTAGCAATATATCGGAAATTTGTGCGAATTCTTTTCGGACTTCATGATCCGACTTTTTCACACAAACGGCGGTGATTAGCGACTTCCGAGATACCATCGGGATATTCCCTCTAAGGCGAGTTATTGCCTACGCATGAGTCTCATTGAATTCCAAGATTCCCCTGAGATAACATCTCTGTCTATATTAAGCTTTTTGTTATCATCCATTATGTTGAGAGCACAGGTGGTCTAGTGATTCCGATCCTAAGATCGTGGGTTCAAATCCGTTCGCGAAACAATAGATTTTTCTGTTCAAAAAATTTATGTGCGTAAACGGTAGTACCTAGTCTCAAATGGTAATGAAAACCATCGTGAGGAAACTGGCATGTCGTAGAATCTATAAAGTGCACGAAAAGGAATCTTTGGCGCACTTTAAATCTTCTCACCACACTGGTTCTAAAAAACTAGTAACACGTCTAGATAGATAGATCCATTATGTAGTTCCGAAAGTTTAGTTACCTTTCACCTAATCGTAATTTGAAGGTAATTTTCATACATTTTCCAAGCCATTTAATAATTAGATAGAAAGTATTTTAAGTACATATTACTTGGTTAATTTTCACACAACTTATCACAACAATCTTTCAAATTATACAATTTTAAAGTGAGGAGTTTAATCGCAGGAACTGTTATGTAAACAAACAGTCATTATTGTATTGTTAGTTAGTATCTAGTTAGTTGATCATAATTATTATTTAGAGAATGGCCTTCAGTGGAGGCAGCGTTAATTACTTTTGGCCGGTTCCTGAATTCAACTAACGGATGACGTATGGTAGACATAGCAACATTGCTATAGTAGATCTGTCAAAAAGTTTTGGTCGGTCGTCCGATACTTGAATATACTTAGGAAGCGGATATTATGTGTTTTAAGTTTTAATTGGTAATCAAGTGCAATCTTATTAGCCGAGAAAATATGACTGAAATGAACAATTTGTAAAGTTGTCCGACGTTGACGTAAACTTGTCATCTTCCACAAATTAACCTCAATCACGAAAACGATCCCAACAACACTGCAATCCTTCTTCTTTCACTTTCGAACCAAACGCACTGGCCGTGTGTGCTCCTGCATTCACGTCACTAAACATCAAAATTTGATTTCCGAACGAATGTAACTGGCCACAAAGAATACGCGCGAAAAGTGTTCGAAATTCGAACGCGGACGCCTCTGCCGACCGCGCATGCGTTACTGACACCCAGCCTTCATGCGATGAACCTCCGAGACGAAAATATCACTTGACCATGCGAGCAAATGAGACAACTGACCAACCCTTTAGTAGATTATCATTGTGTAATTACAGAAATTAATAGAAACGGGTTGTTAAAAGTAAATAATGTCATGAAGCGCCATTATCTATTACGGTTTTTATAGGTTATAAAATGGCAGCCATTTTGTATTTTAATTAAGAATAGAAAGTTGAGATGACGGAATGTCGGACCCTAGATTAATGAGGTAGGCTACAGCGCCATAATAAATGAGACTGATTTTATGGGTTTGGATTAACATATTATGTTTTGATATAAAGTGGACCGCTACATCAATTTTGAGAAATAAATAGGCTATTACAACTCATTTCGAGGAAGTGCAGGGTACGTTCCCATCAATAAAGAATTAAGCAATCTCTCTGGTTTATAGTTTACTCTTCGGCGTTTGAACCAATTAACTGTACTCCCACTACGTCTCATATCTACCACTACGTCTTATTTTTCTGTATCTGTCTCGCCCATTTATGTTACGAAACAAAATTTTTGACTATTAATTCTTCCAATTACTCACCTTATTATAAAACTTACTAAATATTTCATTGATTGGTAGCAAACTTGTCCACGACTTCTTCCGTTACACTGAAATATACGACAGTACCAACTAATGTGTCAATGGAATGCACTTTATCAGAGTGACCCACAAGCGCACTAATTTAAATAATATTAATTACTTCAAATTAAAAGCTAGCCTTCTCTTGCTTCTGATAAAGATTGAATCAATTATGGTGATGTGTCTGAGTTAATTATTACTTTCTAACGGATCTCGTGTACTTGCCCATTTCCTGATCACTTTATGGAAAACTTAATGAGGAAGTTTAATTAATTATTTTTGAAGCTATTGATTTTCAAAATTATACTTCCAACCGTCAAGGTGAATATAAATTTCATTAGTTAACTGTAATTTGATCAAATTATCTTAACGAACCTACCGGAGGAGTAGAGTAATAAAAAGTGAAATAATAATTAACGTTAAAAAACTTACCGAAAGTAAAAGGGGATAGGAAGGAAGAAAATTAAAAATAGTAATGTAAAATATCCTTGAGGTAAAATATTCTAGTCCAAAATAAAATACTCAACTATACTTCAGCCAAAATTGAGATATAACATTCCGGTTTGAATGTGAAACGAAAAAAAATCTAAGACATGTGTTGACATGTGCACAAAAAAGCCTTATCCTTTCACCACACCGGTTCAAAAATCTAGTGGCATTGGTATTGAGTACCTCCAGTAATTTTTAATTTTAAAAAACAATGTTGCTCAGCGAGTTCCATCAAGGGTCCAGCCATCTCGCCTCGCAGAGATGTTCGGAGTCGATCCGACCGCATCCAGCCGGCATCATTCGCTACCAGCAATCAACGTAATAACACAGACTCGATTCCACTGAGAACCTACTATGAAAACTCACAGCAAACTTTACAAACTGAAAACAAAAGTGAGTCGAAACTCAATCGAGCATGAAAAGAAATGCTTACATTTGAGAGAACGTCTCTCTTGGTCGGTAGAAATCTGTTGTTAGACTTTCCTTCTATTCTTTTATTTCCATTCTGTCTGTTCGTAATTTCATCTGGATAACACCCAGCATCAACTTATAAAGTTAAATAAACAATCCCTAGACTTTGCTTGAAAAAGACTCAATTTTAGCACAACCTTTGATACCTAAATAGAATGATTCTTTTTTAATCCCAGAATACCTTAAATAGGTTCATGGAACATGGGGCGCATATTGAGGGAATTCACACACAAAATTCACTTACATTCCATAGTTTTCCACTCAGTGAATAATGTTCGAGTTTCCACAGTAGTGACATCAAGCGCACGCGCCGGTTGCCCCGCCGATAATATCGCCGCACGAATTCCTACTTTAACCCTTTGATTTACGACTTAATTTACTTTATCTGCAGCTGAGTTTATAACGTTACCTCAAAATTATTTCTTGTTGAACTCCTCGGGGGGAAATGAACTCTATAACACTGAAAATAGAGGTAAAAGTCCCTTGCGTTCGTGCGACTTAGTTGATGCCTGTTCTTGGTTCGTTGTAGTGCAGCATTAGTTATTAGTTAGCGCTAGAAAATATCCGGCAACAAGTAGTTTACGGCTTATATTTCAATATTTGATAACACGATTTATTTTGTACAAGCTTTCTCGCCCTCGATTTAGTAGTGAAAGGAATGTTGCATTCTAAAAAAATAAAATATTTTTAAATAAATAAAGAAAACTCTGTTTCACCTTTGCCATTTGTACACTGCATGTACTCAGACCAAATAAAAGAATTCTTTTTATTTGGTCTGAGTACATGAAATTGGCGCTCATTCGGGGCGGGGCGCCTAGGCCTATGATGATGATGATGATGATAATCTATCGTGCGACACATTGATATGACTAATTCTAAAATCTGTTGTTACAATGTTCCTATGTTGTTATGAAGTCCTAGGTCTGTAATTTTTATGGTAGCGCCAAAAGGAATTGCCTGGTTACGATTCCGAAAATACAATTTTAGACCGTTTTAGCACGTATTTATCACTTCGGACCCGCCATACCCCCTGGCCATATCCCTGGAGGTAGGATGGGACGAAACCATACCACTATACTAGTGTTGGGAATTGAAATATTTTGAATCTAAATTTAAATTTATATAGATGGAGTTTTAAGTTACCTAATTAAAAGCTCTAATGAGACTATTTTGAATCAGTGAGGTAGTTTAGTGACTGTATGGGTCGGTCCAGGAAATTCCTTCAAGGTTGAGGGGTCGCGGCTGCAAATGATGCGTGGTTCCCGTCAGTCACGGGCGTGCGGCCTGGCGGGCGGCGGGCGGAGCTTAAGTCTCGGCCTTCGCCCTGACTTGACAACTGAAGGCTAATTTGAATCGCCGAAAAAAATACGCTAGCGGCCGCCCGCGGCTTCGCTCGCGTGGTACCCGGATAAAAAATAGCCTAATGTTAATCCAGCACATGTACTATGTATCCAAGCTTTGTGGCGAGGCGGGTGAGTGCTTGGCTGTGACGCAAGAGGCGTGGGTTCGATTCCCGCTGCGGGAGAAATGTTTGCATGCTCTACAAATATTTCTTCCAAGTCTGGGTGTTGTAGTATTATGTATTATAAGTATGTATATACAAAAAATGTATATAAGTATTCTATCAGCCATCTGGTTCCCATAATACAAGCTTTGCTTAGTTTGGGGCTAGATGGTGCTTATAAAAAAAAGCTTGATTTGAATACGTTTAGCCGTTTAGGCGTGATTGTAGTGATCCTTTACCGGGAATCGAACCCGCGCCTCTAGCGTCTCAGCCGAGCACTCTCTCGCCACGCCCCCGAGGTTGTCCGAATAGTAAGTAAGCCTTTTTGTTATTCCAAGTCACCATTTTGTTCAGCCGTCATGGCGTGATCGAGTCACAAACATCCCTAAACTGATCGGAACCCTCAGTGTGAGTCCAACAAAACTTGGCCAGTTTATTTAACCCAGTTTAACCCCCAACATCGAAAGAACCTAACATCAGAGTAAATATTCCTTCTCCAGTCGGAATGTCCTTCGACACAAGCCGGCACACCGCAGGTTTAGTATGTCATTGTTCTCGTCGTGGCATGCCGCGGATGTGTGGGTGACCGCTAATAACGGACGTCGCTTTACCGGCTTTATTTGTTCGAAAGCCTCTTTGTGAACTTGTGCTATTCATATTTAGTACATTTTGTTCTGTCACTTGCGATAATTCCGCTGCTGTTTTATGATGTGAAAAAATCGCATTGCGATAATACCGGGAATTTTGTTGAGGAGCTGTTTAACTAGTGCTATCCTGCTCTGTCAGGTAGTGCCAAACAGAGACAGTGAATAATCTAAAATAGTGTATTATGTTTAACCCTCACAAGTGTAGCGGAAATAGTGGTCTAGTACTCCGCCTTCCGATCCTGAGATCGGGAGATCGATTCCGGGAAAGCACTAATGGATTTTTGTCTTAATCTACTCTCAAACGGTAAAGGAAAACATCGTGAGAGAACCGGTATGTTGCTATCAACATACCGGTTCTCTCACGATGTTTTACGCCACGCCACCAAGGTCGTCGTATGTATAGACATATACATACGATGACCTGCAGATATTTTTCCCGGGTCTGGGTGTCATAATATTATTATGTATTTAAAAAAAAGTATTTAAGTATTATATCAGCCATCTGGTTTCCATAGTACAAGCTTTACTTAGTTTGGGGCTAGATGGCGCTGTGTGAAATGACCACAAATATTTAATATTTATTTTCTAAAACTTGTTCAAATACTTTCACCTAGTGTGGTTCGAAGTTCTGGTGGCACGAGTAGTAGTAACAAGAATAAATAAATGTTTAGTTGAAAAGAACTTTGTTAGGAATGACCTCTCGTAGTTACATCACCTGTTGTGCCAGCCGCGCCTCATGCCCCGGGGAAACAATCAAATTACAAACAAGCGATTATAATCTTTACGACCTAAGAAATAATGATTCAAATTGTACACGCTTTTCTAACGTAAATTAATTACACAAACGAAATTAGCCCTTATGTACTAGGCAGTAAGAGCGGAGAGTAGAAGGAAATGAAGCAATGTGCTTTTTGTCAATGGATTTCGTAGATAACTATTTATGTTTTTGTATACGCGGTTCATTTGCTACACATGCCTTAGAAAGCATACAGGTAAACGAAACTTGGCTTTTTAGCTCAGGATTTCCCGAAATTTCATCATAGCGCTCGCTAGTGACATTTCAAAAGATCACTAGTGTTAGGCTACTATTGGCTATTGGCTAAGGCTATTGCTTCAATATAAAACACAATTGGTCACTTTACTCAATTTAATCTGGCAATTCTCTTAAATTCTAGCTTATTATATGTTTCACAATCCTATCCTTTGTATTCTCAAATTACCAATACGTGATATATTTTCTTTTTTTCCATTTTGGCCCTTTCTCCTGTATCTGTCAAATATGTTTTGACATAGACATTTTCAATTGCTCTATCTCTTTTGGGAAGGCGATAGCACGTTCAATTTAGTTGGCTACACAATTCAAATAGTTTTCCTTATAGATGTGATAATATAAAAGTAAGCAAACACTCAATACACTAGTGACATAGAGTCTAGATTCTAGAGCTAGGTACAGCCTGAGCGCCCCATTGCGCCCTGTCTCCAGCTTGACGCATCCAGTCTCAGTAGCCAGTAGCAGATCCTCACTCCAGCTCCACTCCTAGCAGATCCTCACTCCAGCTCCACTCCTAGCAGATCCTCACTCCAGCTGGTCGGAGGGCCGAGTACATTACGTTTGCCGAGTCGCGGTCTCCACTCATCAACTCGTAGTGGTAATAGGTACCTTAGTAATATCTTTATCTTTCCCTAGCATAATTGTATTGAATGTAATTCAGTTGATTTATGTCATTTCTGTGGCGGTTGAATAAATGTTTTCTATTTCGATTCTATTCTATTCTATAAAATTTGTAAGAATATATTTTGGCGTAATAAATTAATGTAGCGAATGATAGCTCACTAAAAGTAATTCAATTTCACCACAATAGCCGTAACAGTAGAGTAATTCGCTTTCAATCGAATCAAACAAAACAATGAAAGCCGGAGGAATCCATTAGTATCCGACCACAAAACAATAACAAGTTATGGACGTGACGGATCGGCATCTGAAATTATACCTCCGTTCTTTAAATCGGTCTATCCGCTGTTCGATGTTACTGACAGACTGACAGCCACAGCTACATTTATTATGTAACATAGGGAGGCACTGAGCTTTATAAATATTTTATAATATTAATAAAAAAAATATTTAGCGGTAGGTACTTGCGTAGTTTTGCGCAAGAATATAATATAGCCTATAGCCTTCATGGATAGTGTAGCCTTTCTAGGGTTCCGTACCCGAAGGGTGCCAACGGAACCCTCTTACTAAGCCTCCGCTGTCCGCCTGTCCATCCGTTCGTTCGTCCGTCCGTCTGTCAGCGGGCTGTATCTTTTGTACCGTTATAGGTAAAGTTCAAATTTTCAGTGTTTATTTTTATTGCCGCTTACCAACAAATTATAAAGAAAAGGGCAATATAGGATTTTATTTATTTACTATTGTACAGAACCCTTTGTGTGCGAATTTAGGTCAAACTTGATCGGTTTTATTAATTTTAACAAGAAACAAATTATAACATCGTGATTTCTTTATGCGATTTGCGTAGGAATCAAATCGTAGAGCAAACATAGGAAAGCACTGAGCAGTCTATATGAGTAAGTATATTTTATATTTCTTACGAAATAAAAAAGATGAACACTTTAAAATCATGATGGTTATAATTATCTATGGGGCGCACGTACCTCGACCAAATCGGTGACGTTTTGGAAAAGGGCCAGGTCAAGAGTACCCTAAACCGACGAGCATGTATGAGGAATGTAATGAGAGTGACTGAAGTGAAAGAAGTATGTCAGGATCGTAGCAAAAGACCATCCGTGATCTCTGCCTACCCCTGTGGGAAACAGGCGTTATTTTATGTATGTATCTAGTATAACCATTATGATTTGAAAGTGTCCATCTTTATTTATATTTTGCGTGTTGGTAAATGGTGCGTGGTGGTGACGGTCGGACCACCATCATCGTACAAATTGCACGTACAGTAAACTCTGTTCCGGCTCACTGCTCTAGGCTTTGTTTCGTGATTTACTAGCACGACAATCATAATTATTTAATAACACAACATTATAATGATACTCGTCGTGTGAACAGGAAATCAGACTCCAAATCTTTAAAATTACATATTCACCTTGATTACTTCATTGACTCGTAAAAACAGTACCTGAAACAAGAAATAAAATCATAAGCATATACAGTTGCAATAATAATTCAGAAACATACATTATCATAACCAATCATACCAAAAAAGCACATTTTATAACCGGCTCTCGTAAAGGCCAGACTACACTGTAGCTTCACTTTGTATGTATTTTTAAGTGAAGACCAGATCCTGCACAGGCGCTACACTATGCAGGGATGCGTGGTTCAAGAGAACGTCATCAAAACAAGCGTGGCCCACTCAGCTGGATCACCCACGCAGCTCAACGCGGCACACGCTATACAAGACGCCATTTTGTTCGCTCAACACTGTTGACATTGTTTAGCTGTGCGCTCATAAGTGTTATGTTACAAACAAGATCGAAACTGTGTTTTAGTTATATATTTTTTCTTTTTTTGGCTTGTAACGTGTAGTGAGTGCCTATCCTTCCTTACTATCCTACTAATATTATCAACGCGAAAGCTTGTAAATATAGATGTATGGATGTTTGTTACTCTTTCACGCAAAAACTTATGAATGGATTTAAATGAAACTTGGAATAAGTATACATAGTACATGTGCTGGATTAACATATAGGATATTCTTTATCAGGGTACCACGCGAGCGAAGCCGCGGGCGGCAGCTAGTATAAAATAAAATAAACATAAAAGGAAAAATCAATGCGTGAGAGGTTCGGGAGGGAGGGGTAGCGTCAATTGTCGGTCGTGGGTGAGGGGGTAATATCCCCGCAGTAGCCACACGCAAGGAAACACACGAAGCTAACGTGTGTCACCTCTTCGTGCGTGTCCTCCGCCGCATTATAGCCGCGGCTTCATTTACATAAGGCTTTACGAGTATAGTCTTGGTAAAAACTGGCTGACAATGTACCCCATACATTGACCCGTGACAACTGGAACTTGTCTTCAGGGCGGAATGAAACCAGCATTGCACGTGCAAGTCCTTTCGATTTAGTATAATCGAAGTTGTAAAAGCTTGGGAAGAAAAACTTGTTGGTTTTGCGCGGAATGCCATAGAATAATAATGAAGTGTTCAGTGATTACAGATATAAGAAGTATTGGAAGTTGGCTTCATCATATAATATAGATGTGTAGGAGACTTTTATGTAAGGAAATATATACATCCTATCACGCCCATATCCCTCATGGGGTAGGCAGAGCCACAAGTAAAGAAATATTGAGACACAAATAGTCAATGAAAAGAAATATATGTCTCTACTTTGGTCGAAAATATCGATGTATCGATATTATTGGTCTGATTGAGAAATCAAAATTGACGAGATTGCGAAAACTTTCAATTTAAACTTCTTCCTTTTAGTCACACAATAGTTCAAGACCTGGGCTTTATTTTCTTCCGTAGCCTGTAAAATCGTTCGTTCAATGAATGCCGCCATCTTTTTTTCGTTCGACAACTCTATCAAGATGGAGTTACTGACAGCGTCATAATTTCACATTCTAAGCCCAAGTTTACGAGTTGTTCTATAGCACACCTTAATTAACGAGAAATGTGTAAGATATTGAGTCATAAAACCATTGTTATTGTATAAAATAAAAACCTCACACATTTCATTTATTTTATTTTATGGCCATTTTACCAAGTACTCACCATTTCAAGGATAGGCTGATCTAGTGGCCTTGTAAGTCGCCATCCTATCTAAGTCGTGAGTTCGAATCCAGCCGTGGACCAATTATTTTTCCGTTCTAAATGAGCGCTATTCCATACTCATGTGCATACTCTCAAATGGTAAAGGAAACCATCGTGAGGAAAGGGGCATGTCATAGAACCTAAAAAGATTGAAAGATTGTGTCAAATGAGCTAAAAGATGCACTTATTCCTTTTTCCAGTCGGTACCTACTGACTGAACAGAGATTCTTAACTCTAAAAGCGGTAGACTTTAAGTAAGTG
Source organism: Scotopteryx bipunctaria (assembly GCA_949320045.1). Lineage (NCBI taxonomy): Eukaryota > Metazoa > Arthropoda > Insecta > Lepidoptera > Geometridae > Scotopteryx > Scotopteryx bipunctaria. The sequence goes on along the minus strand of OX439458.1, from coordinate 231,339 downwards.
ACAAAGTAGATAGTGAGAGCACTGGTGGTCTAGTGGTAGTGACTACGCCTTCCAATCCTATGATCATGGGTTCAAATGCGGTCGCGCACCAATGGATTTTTCTGTTCAAAAAAATATGTGCGCTATACCAATACTCTCAAACGGTGAAAAAAAAAACATCGTGAGAAAACCAAGCATGTCGTAGAACCTAAAAAGTTCGAAAATATGCGTCAAATGCACGATAGGATCCTTTGAGGCGCACTTTAAATCCTTTCACCACACTGGTTTAAATCACAGTGACACAGAAAAGCGTTTGTTCATATTCCTCACTGTCCCTCATAGCTGGACCCCTTAATTACCCCATTGAAAGCAGGCGCCATGTTGTCCATAAAACTTCACCTGTCATTCACACTGACAGAGCTATTCTGAAGCTATTTACAAACCAATCATTCGCAGGTAATAAGAGCAAAAGAGTTGAAACAAATTGCCTCTGCAAATACATAGTGACATCTTAAGAAGCATCTTTACAAATTGCAAATGTCGGTAAAATTGCCAAGTGGACTTGGAAATCACACAGTAAGTCATGACGTGCGTCGACCGCTAATCATGTGCCCTCATGAAGACCTTGGTCAAGTGATGTTAGAACTCCACCCAACCCGCTATTATTTCTGAACATAATCTCTAAATTAACTAGTTTGTGTACTAAGGTGTACAAAAAGTGTTTCGAATGCAACTCTTTTGAGCGATAAATAATCTATCTATTTTTAAGGCATTCACCCATCCCAATTGTGACCGCGCACATCGTTGCTTAACTTCAACGATCAATCAAGAAAGTCCAAGCAAGCTACCCCACGAGCGCTTCATCATAACGTTAGGATAACGGTACTAGCACTGGTTTCAATAAAATATGTCATTCAGTAACTGCAATAAATCGTTTCAAAATGTAAAAGTCTATAACTTCTGACATTGACTGTACATAAAGCAACAAATTGAAGATCTAGATATTCTAACACGTTCTTACATCACGTCTCGCTATTTATTTTTATGTTTCTTAGAGCCACGTATAAACACGTCGCAGCAGGTACCTATATTATGTCTTTCATTGGTGTGGTATGTGAATAAGACAACAATGTTTATGCCTGCGTTCGCGCATTACCTGTAAAGGTAAGTCCCTATTAAGTTTTTCTAGGAGCCATTACCATTGCTCCGACTCTGTATAATGTGACGTCTCGTAATGTCATTCAATCGTCCATCTTGTTGACACGCTGGATGTACTAGAAATATTTTTATTCGTCATTTTTAATTATTCTTTAAAATTAATATATTATTTTGTGAACGATTTGGGGGATGATCTTGCCCAGCAGTGGGACACTAGTAGCTGAAAATAAAATTAACTTATTTTTTTAATGACTAGGCATTCTCTACCAGACATCCTATGAGGTGCTACGTAGAGGTTGACGTGAAAGAAATTATGGAAATCATTTTGAAAATACTGTTTTTTCAGTGTAAACTGTGTGTGTCTCTGACTTTTTTCTTGACCCTCATCATTTTGAAATGGCTTAAATTTACATTTGATTATTACATAAATTTTATTATGTATTTTATTAACTTAACGGGACAAAGCTTGGAAAATATAGACAAGAAACCGCGCAACAATATAATACTACCATGACTTAACGAGTTAACGTTCTAAGAACATTGCTTAGCCATATTTAGCCAACAAATAGATTATGCAAGATTAGATTATTATTCTGATATCGTATAGGTCACCCACCTTCAAACAAATCTTCACCCATCGTGTACTTACTAAAGTTGTCTATGGATAGAGGTCTAAAGTTGAGGGAGAATGAGTTTATAATTAGGTAGAGACAAAAACGTTTATTTTAAAATATAATAAGTTATTTTGACAACTCTCTCATAATTTGTTCTCACAAAACAGGTAGGTACTCGTAAATATGTACTTAACATGTTTTTTACTGTTTTCTGCTTTATCTAAGTAGATATCTATTCATAAAATTGTTATTTTTATTGTATGCCGTTTAAATAAATTATTATGATTTACGATGATATTGGTTTGTCAATAAACTTCCGGTCATTTGGCAACCAATAAATTATAAGAGTGTGATTCGTATCTAAAAGGAAGTAATTGATTCAATAACGTAGTATCATCACGTTCCCACTAATGGGACCACACGTAGTCTCGAGGTGTATCTCAATTACGCATGTAAATACCGAGCACCGGACGTTCTGAGATATCGCTGATTTGAGGGAAATTACTGCGACATAGAATAGTCAATGCTAGCTGACGCCCGCGGCTTCACCCGCTTTGTACCCGGAAATAAATGACTAGCTATATGTTATTCTAGCACACATACTATGTATATTTCAAGTTTCATTCAAATCCGTTCGGTCGTTTAGGCGTGATTTAGCCACAAACATACAAACATCCTCACAAACTTCCACATTAATAATATAGTAGGGTTAGGGTAGGGTTAGACAGCCCCTCACGCCCCATATTATGCTTACGGAGTCGCCTGAGTTATACAGATACTTACAATATAAATAAAAAATAGGTAAAGTATTCATTGCTTTCAAAAATAATATTTTTAGCAGCAGTTAAACATTTTTTGAGCGCGTGAATTTTATTTCCGGAAAATTGTTGAGACTTTTTTCTTTGTTATATCTTCCCATATTAAAACCCATTCCAATGGATATTTTAATGCAGTAGTGAGACAGTGAAGCAATAAAATAGATAATTACCACAAAACTGGCATTCGCCCGTGGGTTCAGGCAATTTATTGATGCAAGGCGAACATGCAGGTAGCAAGCCCGCGGGCCGTAATTAGCGGGACCCGGGTTCGATTCCCGATGGTATCACGCTCGCGTGTCCACTGTGTAGGCTTTTTGCGCTTATTCGCATGTGAGGAACAGGATTTTGCGTCCGGTTTTGGAATCTGCAACTTATTGTAATTTGCAACAGCTCTCAATATTTTTATCGAATAAATTTAGGTTACGTGTCGTACAACAAAAATATTTTTTCATTAGTCACACTTCTAAACGTGTTTCAGGACCACAGATAAAAAAAAATAAGGACCACGGTACCTACCTTACCTTTTTGTTTAGTTTTAAAAATGTAAGAAAAATAAACAAACCAATAATTAACAATACGGGCCTCAAAAGTAGATAGTCCGATCTAAACGTGTTCTTTTTTCGTTTTCTTCACGTTCGAGGAAGATTTTGTAGCATCTTTCATGGTCCAAGGAACTTACCCGAATACTCAAAAGTGCTCAACTCTGAGATGCGTTTGAGTATTCGGGGGTTAGTCGCTTCATAAGTTTTGAGTGATGACTTTGTTGTCTCTTGGGGCACTTTTACAACCTAAGTACATAATTTGAAATCAGCTCGTCAAGCTCTTGATTTGATACCGATTTGATACGCACTGACCTGCCAATCGGACAAAAACAGTGAAAAGTCGAACGAAATGATCTACAAAATAATCTAATCATCCAAAATATACGCTAGATAATGTGGTTACGTCCGACTGCACTAAAAGTTTTTCAATTTGACCTGTTAAAATATAATAAAACAAATTATATTTTTGGTAGAATATAGATACATCTTTCAATGTAATATGGACAGTATTTTCGAAGACACACGGTCAAATTTTCTTTGGATGAGAAGCTAGTGGTGACCATCCATCAGATTCACCACGCTGGTCACCACTCGTGATTTACCAGCGCCGTTACTAACTGTTTTCGAATTAATTCAGTTTTAATAGTCTTCGTATCAGAATTTAATGTCATGATGTAAGTAAAGGTAAAGTCCGGGTTTTATAACCAGCGGACATTTTGAATTTCTGACAGATGTCAACGTGGATGGCGCGAATTGTCTGCTACATTTTTTTTTGTTCTTATTCGAGCGGGCGATTGTTTTAGGATCTTCCTGCCTATTTTGTTTTTTTAATAGTGATATTATTGCGGAGTTTGAAATCACAGAGCATCACAGGCTTCTGGAGATAAGGAATCCTTGCATATACAAGCAAGACTGTTTATTGGTGAAATTTCTAGAAACCTTTACGTACTGAAGACATCTTGTGGCTGTTTATAATTTGTAATGGCGTTTCTCAGATCGTAAAAAAACGGTGACCGCTTCTTACAAAACCAAAGGTCTGGTAATAAATGAGGATCGCTCTTCGAATAATGATGGTAGCTTTAATTTCCTGGTTATTTTACCTGTCAATCTGATTTGTCCTTAAGATGACGTTCTGAACGTCCATTACCTCAGTAGGATAACCGCGGCTTTTGTGTACCTAACTGGTATTCGTAATCGACTTGCATCTGTCAACTTCTATTGTGTAACTGTCAAAATATAATGGAATCTGACGTTTGGGGTAAATTACAGTTGGCTGTAGACTTCCGTAATCCAGCTACTAAGGACCTAACTGAATTCTATCATGGTCTTGATGTATTACGATTCTTGCACCTAGAGTACCTACCTAGTTATATTCATAAATCAATCGCCATACATAAAATCACCTGTCGGTATATCAAAGTTTTATAAATGCCATTGTCACTTTCACAACTGTGAAAATGTGTCATCTCTCGACAACGGATTTTTTTCTATTTTAGTCATCAGAGGATTATAACAATGTCTCTCAATGCTGTTATGAGTTAAAAACTTTCTATTTATAATCGGTAACAAAAACAATCATACATAAATCTCCATAGATAATGGAGGCGTATATAATCTGTGGTAATGGCACATAATTCTAGGGTCCCACGTCCTCAGGCGGTGCTCAAATTGGGGTCCGACAGGTATCCGAACTGGTCCGCTGTTTCCGAACACGCCATGAGGAATTCGGTGAATGAGTTCCATTTGGTAAGTTCGTTGTTCATACACATGGTTTTTCGTGGTTATAACTTAAAGTGCCATAAATTACACTCTTAGTTATACGTCTAACCCCCGAATACTCAAATGCATCTCAGAGTTGAGCACATCTCAAGTGACGAGTTTTTGACAGATTTTCATAAAAAACTGTCAAAAAAACCGTGACTTGAGACGTGCTCAACTTTGAGTCGCGTTTGAGTATTCGGGGGTAAGACAAAGCCTTTTTTAATACCTACACCTTTCTAGAATGTGGCAGAACCTAAGAAGTTCAAAAACATAGTGTCCAGTGAAGCCTATGGGGCGCACAAAGGTGGTGAAAGAATTTGAACCTTTCACCACACTGGTTCGAACAAACTAGTGACACGACGAATCGGTAATTTCGAGCCCTATTTGTGTAATCCTCGATATCTCGCAAAAACTGGTAGATCCCACTGCACCACGCTGCTTGTAAAGCACAGTGACCTAATGACGATTTCTAGACCAGTTCTGTGCGCATGTGCAACAGTAATTAGCGGCCCGGGGGGTCCAGCGCCAAATGTCAAATGCTGCATTAGTTGAATCAATCTTTTTGGATTCTAGCAAATAAATAAGTCATATGGTTCCCATAGTAAAGCTCGTGGCGTAGGCGTTCTTGATCGAAAATTAAGCAACGATATGCGCGGTCACAAATTGGGATGGGTGACCGCAAGTGGCATTACGAGCTGAGCGTATCCGTGCTTTGGAGGGCACGTTGAACAGTCGGTCCCGGCTTTTAAGTCGTTAAGCCATGACGGAGGCCTTTAGGCGGCCTAAAAACTCCGTCACTAGAGTTGGCCACTAGCTCATACGAACATACATACATACAGTACAAGCTTTGCTTAGTTTGGGGCTAGATGGCGCTGTGTGAAATGTCCACAAAAAAAGAGCCTTTGAGGCGCACTTTAAATCCTTTCACCACACTGGTACGAAAACTAGTGACACGACTAGCAGAAGTAGGTATCAATGCCGTCTCTTTGACTTCCTTTCGTCAGCTTTGTCGATACCCAGCACAAGTAATAGTGTTGTGATCATGTGTGTTCTACATCACGATAAACACCAGTTTTGCTTCGAAATTAATCACTTGACTATTTGCAACGGCACGCATGCTAAAGTTACTGAGAAATACTTTTCCCTTCAAGTTTGCGTAACTTAGCTAATATGTTTTTCTGCAATTACGTTTAATTACAGAGGTGTGTGATAAAACAGCGAATACCTGATAGAAAGTAACTTGGGAACTGGAATACTAACATTTTCCTTATTAGCTTAATGTACCTAAAGGCTAGATCGGACTGCGCTAGTACCTACTTTAGTCGAGTACCTAGCGAGTAATTTAGTTACTAAACGTGTCTTAAGTCTGAACACCAAAAATTTAATCGAGTGGATAAGCCAATAGTCACATACATAGAGTCCTGACACACTAGGATCCCCGGTGTCGTGGGTATCAGAAACTACGAGTACCATGGTACCACAAAATCCGGAAAAAATATTTGCAGAACATTTCTCTCGCAGCGGGAATCGAACCCTCGCCGAAAGTCTCAGCCAGCCTGTCAGGCCACCGAGGTCATCAGTGTGAGCAATAACGTTCTTTTTCCCGCTGTTTGTTTTACGTTGCGCGAAATATGAACACGTGTTTAACTGCCAAGAAGCTTACCAACAGCCAGTGACAGTAAACTTTAAGTTCTTGTCGAGTGAACAACAGACGTCGGCAGAGTATTAGTGTGACGAAATGTCATGGTAGCTATAAAATAGTGAAGTTCTTGCGACATTGCTTAACGACTTCGGTAGAGTCGTGAGCTAAAGGTGCGTTCAGTATGGTCACAGGATCTAGGCATTCGCGATGCGAAGTTAGACGTTTCGATGCGCAATACACAATTTAGTATGAAAAAGTTGCACTGCGCATGACAAACTTCACGAATGCCTAGATCCGTTGATCGTACTAATACATACTTATGACTAACAAAAACGAAAATTTAAAAGAAATAACTAACTGTGTGATACTCAAAATAAATAAAATTGGTTGGAAATAACGTAATCCAGTCCATCTTTATGGTACCTACTGCATGTTTTAAACTTTTCACAGTCATACTTGCTTAGACGTTCTTGATTGATCGTTGAAGTTAAGCAACGTTGTGCGCGGTCACAATTGGGATGGGTGACCGCAAGTGACATTACGAGCTAAGCGCTTCCGTGTTTCGGAGGGCACGTAAATTGTCGGTTCCGGATTTTAAGTCGATAATACATGACGGAGGCTTTTAGGCGGCCTAAAAACTCCGTCACAAGAGTTGGCCACTAGCTCATACGAACTTACAAGTAAGTTTACTTAGTCACCTGTCAAACTGTCAACCATGAAACTTTTTCTACTAATTTTGACACCTCTATCGTGAGTGTCGGGCTAAGAGCGAAATGATGTCAATTTCTGCAAATATAACTTTCAGGTCCGGGTTTTGTTTGTTGTTTGTGCGGAATTTAGTTTCTGATAGCCACGACACAGGGAACCCTGTGTGGGGTCAGGACTGTGTATGTAAGTATTCTGTAAACTGACTGTTTACTAACTGTTTAAACTGACTTTACCTTGGCTAGGTATTCATATTCCTCATAGATCAGATAAAAAAATAGACACTTAACTAAAGAAGTTCAAACTGTCAAACCTAATAGTCGTCGTTCTTTACGGTAATCAATTTTATTGTAAAAAAAGATAGAAAAAGGTAATCCTAGGTATAAAGGTACCTAGTAGGTTTTTTCATTTTTAAACCTTTAAAAGTCTAAATGCAACAGTATCCAAATGCTTAAAACGTATCCGTTTGAAGAAGTGACAAGCTTTTTAGTAAGTTTTTAGGACTACTTAAACATGTCAATTTTCACAAAAAGAAAACTATAAATCGACTATCTCGTACTAAAGGATTCAAGCTTTGTACAGCCGCCATTTTGGATTTTAACACTTTATAATCCTCTGTCAACCTGGCGATCCAGTCCTGCTGCATCCTTCATTCAGCAATATCTACCTTATTTTTCAAAATCGATCAGTTTTTAAATACGTTTTGTTTCATCGTAAGTTAAAAATGGCTTCTTACAGCAGCCATGTTGGATTTTTTGGATCATCAGCATTGAATCCAGACGAATCCAACAACATGGTCAACACTCATTTGTCAAAATCCGCTTATTTTGCATAACTGATTCCAATATCAATGTCATTACAATATGAACTTTTGTTTTCAATTCACAAGCTTTCTTAACACACCTTTATCATGCGTGGTATCAGAAGTGGGAGGGTCTAGTTTTGTCCAAGGTTCGTAAAGTATTGTCACAGTACTCAGTACTTGTACTAATTTTCCAAGTGAAATGACATGCAAATACTAACGACACGACATAGCATAGGTACCTAGATAGTTACTTAGATGCTTGCGTACATAATTCAGATTACTTATCTAAGTAGCTCCTTACCTATCCTATGCGAGCGATAACGAGCTTGTCCCTGGCTTTGGTTATATGTAGGTACTACACCATCTATTTGTTGGTGGTTTGACAATTGACATTGACAGTTTTACATAACATTGACATATTTCTTCTTTCTATAATTCATATCGCTGCATGTACCTAATCAATTAATCAATACATATAACTGAAATATTTTAAATTATACTAAAAACCGTAGGTATTTAAGTCAGTTGCATAGTTTAGAAGAACTAAGCGCACAAACAATAAGAAACGATTAGCGACTTGTTTTAAAATATTTAAGAGTTTGAGAAAGAGAAATATTTTTCTATATATAAAAAAACATATTTAATTCATGTTTGGTTAATAACATTATACAGCTGAGACATACATGTTAGTTTAACCAAGGTACCTAGATACCTACTTACATAATTAAGTATAATGCAGTTTTCCTTCTTAGGATTCATGACATCACAGTTTAAACCATCGTTAAGAGCAGGTTTTACAAGCAGGATTAAATATCCAACAACTACCTAAGTGTCTATAATACCAAACTTGTAGAGCATTAGTAAGCTATCGACACCGCATCTCCTAAAAGGAGTTTTCTATTTATTTTTAAACGGTTTTATGCAGATCGAGGTGATAAATTTCAAACCAATTCCAATGGGCATACTGAAATTAGCATTTTAAGCTCGTTCAGAGCTTACAGCGCAGCAGCGCCGCGGCGGCCGATAGCGGAACTAAAAAGTACTAAACCGCCAATAACTCCCACGTTCGGACACAGATGTCGCTATTTCAAGCCGCTAACCCTTTGGCGAATTAAAAGTTATTGGTTCGTTTTTGGCCATATTTTCATTCATAATACCCCAAGCGATTTTGTTCGTTCTAAACGAGGCTATTTTGACCGCTTTTGATGGGGGTAGGCAACTGGTAGAGCAGTTATAATAATTATGCTATTGCACGTTTTAATTAGTTAGTGTTATTTAAAGTTATGGACGGCATTGCAAATGGCTCCATTAAAACAATTGCTATAGTAAAATTATGTTTTACAGACAATCGCAATAATTAGGAGCTTAGTGGATTTGGTAATATTATGAAACGTTTGTTTGGGCTTAATCTTGCGATCTATATTAGGTAGGTATCTACATTATACTCTGCTTTTGTTTTCCCCTTTTCCATTTATTCATCATCCACAGCCGGGTCTTGTGCTAATTTTGTCCATCCACTGTCCACGGAGTTGTCTTATTTTTGTAATATTGTAAAAAAAATATAAAATAGTAGGTACCAAAGGTAAGTTCGTTTTATTTCAATTAGTTGATTGCATAAAACCGTGTCATAAAACGATAATTCACTTTGTTCTGTCGTGGTCTAAGACCTGAGCTTCCTCTAGGAAGTCCCTAATTCGTTGTAATTCTCTCTAATGTATGTCATTCCCATAATGTTCACCACATCCTGCATGACACCACCATGACTATTACACAAACAGAAATTATTTGAGATCGGGCACTCTAATTGTTTTCGTGTGAAACGATTTCAAATAGAAAACTAACACACAGAGAATAATGAGCTAAAATTATGTAAGGTTTAGTTTGTAATTTGTATACTGAACATCCCAGCAAAAGATGAGGCTGGAAAATTACCGGAAGGGATGACATATTATTAGGGAGTAGATGGGCAGTTTGAAGAGATTATAACATCCCCCTTTTTTCTCAATTTCTTGTTCCAAAAAGACGTTAAATATAGTGATCCAATGAATATATCTTTGTTTAATATAAACTATAATTATGATTGTGCTCAAACTATTTAGCTAATAATTTCGATTACTCATTACCCGTATATTCGTTCTGACTTCAGAAGCCTCTTTGCTTGTTCTATATTTTTGTTGTTACATTCGTTTACGTGGAAAACATAATGTTTAGATATAAAGTAAATGTATTAGAAAAGTGACATCCACGGTCAGGCGACTGGTTTCCATCCTGTATGTAGATTGTGTTAAGTAATTGTTCACACATTTAATCGGAATAATGGAAGGCATATCGATCTAACAGTTGTATGCTCTGTGGTGAACTGGTAACCCACTGCCCGACCAGCTGCATGAATAACTAATTTTCTTAGAACTGAAGGGGAAATTAAAATAAAGTGTTCGAACTTCGAGCTAATACTCAGTACCTTCTCTTGTGGTTTGCCGAACTAGTTTGATAAAATAATTAAACTGCACCCACCGCCAGAAAGAGCTTCCTTTTGCCTCCCTTACTTCGTGGTTTTTTGCCCGCATTTTCATTGTAGAGGACTGGTGGTCTAGTTGGTAGTGACCCCGCCTTCCAATTCTAAGGTCGTGGGTTCAAACCCGGTCGCGTATCAATGAATTTTCTGTGCGAAAAATTTATGTGCGCTATACCAGTACTCTCAAATTTTTTTTTTTTTATTTTTTTTTTTTTTTTTTATGATTAGTGTACTAAAAATATTAATTAATTGTACTCTAATACTATTACAATCTAGCCAAGTAGGCCAATTAGTAACTTGATTTTGACCTAGTTTTATAAAGTAAATTATATCTAAGAATGTGTCCAATAACACTTTTCTTACTGTCTCTATTAAGGGGAAGACACTTTGTTCTTGTGTTCTTATTGTTTGTATTATTCACTTACACTTCATATTATTTTACACTACACTAACTCGAACGGTTTAGTTCGTTTGAGTCGTCTCACTAAGTCTGTGTTATCGAGGAGCTGGATTGCCTCAACGTTCACATGATGATGAAGTCTTTTTTCGTGAGCTTCTGCGTATTTCTTGATAACTTTATCAACGAAGTCAATGTTAAGGTCCCGGTGGAGGTCTTCGTTTCTTACATACCAGGGAGCGTTCATAATATCCCTGAGTACTTTATTTTGGAATCGTTGGATTATTAGGATGTTGCTTTTTTTGGTACAACCCCACAGTTGTATACCATAAGTCCAAACTGGCATTAGGACTTGTTTGTAAAGTATAATTTTGTTGTGTACTGACAGGGCGGCTTGTCTTCCAAGCAGCCAGTACATCTGTTTGTAGCGTATCTCTAACTCGTCTCTTTTCTTCTTGACGTGGGCTTTCCAGCGTAGCTTTGCGTCAAGCGTCATACCCAAGTACTTGGCTGTATTTTCGTACGGTATTCTCTTGTGGTTTATATATACTGGATGATACTCCTCCTTTTTATTGGTAAAATTAATGTGGATCGATTTTGTTTCATTAAGATTGATCCTCCATTTCTTTGTCCAGTCATATACCTTATTTACTGCCTCTTGGACTTTTGTTGTCGCTTCCGCATGAGTACTACCAACGGCCATTATAGCCGTGTCGTCAGCAAAGGTCGCGATGGTACTATTTTTAAGTTTAGGGATGTCACTGGTATATAAGAGGTATAAGACCGGGCCTAATACGTTTCCTTGTGGCACCCCAGCTTTAATTTCCTTAATTTCCGAGTAGGCATCTTCTTGCCGTATTCTAAAAACTCTGTCTGATATGTATGATTCGAGAATATCTACATAGGGTTTGGGGAGAGTTTTCTTCAGTTTAAGTATGAGGCCTTCATGCCACACTTTATCAAAGGCCTGTGCTACATCTAAGAATATGGTAGAGCAGACATTTTTATTTTCTAGTGTTGTTTCTATAACATTTGTGATTCGATGGACCTCTGTAAGTACTCTCAAATGGTGAAGGAAAAATCGTGAGGAGACCCCCGGCTTAGTCAGCTCCGCACGTACTGACCATGTGTCTTTCCTGTAGACAAGTTCGACTAAGCTGAGAGGATGGTATAGGTGCTGGGCAAGCCTACTCCATCTTAATTCGTCCCGGGCACTACAGCGTCCCGTTTGTGAAGGTAAAAGTTGCCTCCTGACGCTGTATAAATCATCTACCACGCTTGGTCGCGTTATGAACACACGTAAATTCAACGGTGATCTCCCAGGACTTCAGGAGTAAAGTATTTTGAATTTGGAATTTTGACAAATGTTCCTATATTTTTGTTTTCTGACATGCTCGTTTGCACCAATGAATTTTTCTGTTCGAATTTATGTGCGCTATTTCGTAAAACGTAGTGAGGAAATCATTGTAAGCCGTAGAACTTAAAAGTTCAAAAACATAGTATCAAAAGTGCATGAAAAGAGTCTGTGGTAAGTAGTAGTAACCAGCACCATATTATAACAACATTAACGGCGTCAAACCACAAATAAATGAATTTTAATTTATTTGTACGCACTTTCGTTTCGGAAGTATTTGACCGTTGCGTGCGGAGAGCGGCGCGCCTTGAATTAGCGTGATAGTAACCTTTGCACATTGCTATTGTGGTTTCAACAGGTGCTTTATTATTTGTTTACACATAGTAACTCCATTTCCAGGCTTTATTTTTTAGGATCAGTGAACAACTGAAACATGATGAATTAAGCTTTTACCAATATTTTTTTACCTATGTGGTAAGTTAGGGATCAAATTCTCTTGAGACCGAAGTAGTAGAACAGGGTCAGGCCCTAGCCCAGCAGTGGAACACTTTAGACTAATCGTAATCCTAATTAAAGGCACAATGTGTTTGAGTCATAAAACATTAGTACCCCATATACCTATTGTTTATTAACAATATTTGCTGACATTTCTTCCGTAGCGGGAATCGAACCCGCGCCTCTTGCGTCTCTGCCGAGCAATCGACCGCCACGCCACCGAGGCCATCATATTTGTAATAAGTACTTGTTACTTTCTTTTAATAAATGAGTTTTAGCTATATATTAGTGTGAACACTCAATATAATGTATTAGTGATCAAAATGAGTTACCTAACAGAAAAATGGTAAGCACCTTGCATCAGTTATACATCGTAACTCGGAGTTGTTTACGTAAATGAACATTGAACATGCTAGCTACATAAGTTTTTACCTTGGACGAAGAACCACGTTTTTACACAAAATATTCTAAGTCTAGAGAGTAATATCATATATTCCTTATAAACTTCCACTGCAGACAGTACATACCGCACTCTGATTTAGGTACCTACCTATGCCACAGAATAAATTGCCTATATCAAGAACTAAGTACCTAGGTATCAATAAATTATATACCTAACTTTATGTGTTTTGTTACGGTTTTGTAAGTAGCCATCTCAGACCACGTAGAGGAACTGGCAGACGAGGGCGTTGGATCCTCGTGAATGGGGGAAATGGGAGGAGGCCTTTGCCCAGCAATGGGACAACATGGGATAGTAACAAACCGCCACTTACAGTCATAGTTATAGTACTACTAAGTACACAGTCAGTACAAGAGTGTAGGTGACACTCCTATTCCGGTATGAGAGAGTAATGTTCCAAGACAACAAAGTCAAAGTCAATATTTTTTATTCCTTTAAATCACTGGGATCACGGACACTTCTTAAATCTACGTTGCATTTACACCTGTTCGTAACGTGACCAAACGTAGAAGATACAGGTAAGAAATCACTCTTGGCATCAATAAAATAGAAAACACAATAGGTACCAGGAAATAACCAGGTACTTAAATAATATATTAACCATAGTCTTAAAGAGAAATGCCCGTAAAATGCAGTTCCAAGGAATTCACTTATCAAGTTCGATAAACAATTTGAACAAACAATGAGTGTCAGCGGAGACGATTGAAAACAACAGATTCCTGAAATGACTCCGCTATGACATGCCGGCCGCGGGCCGGACAGAGCAGTCGTGCAGACAGACAAACACGTCATAGCTATACAATAAGCCGGACGAACGCACTTGTGTCAAGACAACATAAACCATACTTTTTGGATAGATAACATAAAAAAGGTAAAAAGTGTAACATAAATTCGTCAACCGAATTAATTAATTGATAGTTCTGTTTTTTCCTGCATCATTATAGCAACACCTAATCTGTTTTAATAATATTATGTGAAAAATAGCAGTGGAATTCTAAAACATGGCATAGGACTATCAATATCATACATACATTGAACTATTAGAATATATACATGTTTCAAATACCGAATCAGAAGATGCAATGTCAGCTAATATAACCGATGAGCTCTGCAAGGTATGTGACGGTAGAATCGAGTGCGCTCCGACAGCTATACTCCTCATATCCTTAGTGCACACGCTGTACGGGCACATCGGCCCAGAACCAGACTACTTCGGCAAGAACAGAAGAGAAGTCTCCAAGCTTGATGATGATGAAGAAAAAATAACGTACAGAAAGTTCTCTCACTTTGACAAGTTTCGAAAGGAAGACAAAAAGGTGGAGAGAGTTGAGGAATATGACTTTATAGTGATCGGAGGAGGCACGGCTGGATGCGTGGTCGCTAGCCGGCTTTCTGAAAACCGAAAGTGGAAGGTAATTTTCATACTCTTATAGGTACTGTATAGAGTGATTCTATGACTATTTGACTTCTCAAAGAATATTGAGTAGATTATTTTTCGTGAATAAGTAAAGCAATGTTTGAATGTTCGCACAGGTGTTGCTGATCGAAGCAGGTCCTGAAGAACCCAAGATGGCTCTAATCCCAGGACTTACCAGCGAGTTTAAAGGATCTTCCATGGACTGGCAATATACAATGAGGCCAAAGAAAGGGTGAGGCAATATTTTGAAAACTTTAATTACGCCTATAATTTCTTAAAATAAAATAGTTACACAATAATCAATTATTAAGTTATTGTTTCAGATTTTGCCAAAATCGTGTCGCTTCTGGATGTGAAGTTGTCCAAGGCAGAGTCCTGGGAGGCACCTCTTCTATCAACGATATGGCATACATGAGAGGGAGTCCTGCTGACTACGACGAATGGGCTCTCAACGGCAATGATGGATGGAGCTTCAACAACGTACTACCCTACTTTAAGTATTCAGAAGGAAACTATGATAAGGACATAACAAAGAACAAATTCTTCCACTCTACACAAGGACCGTTGGACGTTGGAAGGTATCCGTACGTTGACGATAATGTAGATATTCTACTCAGCGCCTTCAATGAACTAGGATACAACTACACAGACATTAATGGCAGAAATCAATTGGGCTTCATGAGAATACAAACCATGTCTTACTACGGAGAGAGGGTCAGTACATACACAGCTTTTATTGAACCCGTTAGAAAACTAAGATCAAACATTGCCATAGTCACAGAAGCTCTAGTTACTAAGATACTTTTAGAAGAGACGAGAGATAGAAACAAAGCTGTAGGCATAATTTATATTAAGAACGGTACAAAAGTTAGTGTTAAAGCAAATAAAGAAGTTATTTTAAGTGCTGGAGCCATCGGATCTCCAAAACTACTGATGCAATCTGGATTAGGGCCTAAGGAATATTTGGAGTATTTAGATATTAAAACGTATTTCGATTTACCCGTTGGAGGCAATTTCCAGGATCATCTCTCCGTGTGTTTACCAGTTATAAAGCTTGCAAAAACAGGCACAGCTGTAAAATTCTCCGAAAAGCTAAAAGATATCACTACTTACTACGCAAAGGGCCTCGGTCCGTTATCGGCCAACTTTCAAGTAGTCGCATTTATTGAATCCAGCTTATCAGATATACTCGGCACTCCTGATATCGAAGTACGATTCAAAGGACACGACTCAAACATGTATTACGATAAAATCGATATGTGCATAACGTTATTGACTCCCAAAAGTCGCGGTCAGATAGTTTTGAACGCTACAGATTTTGTATTTGGGAAACCCTTGATTTACCCTAACTTTTTAAAAGATTCTACTGATGAAAAAAAGTTATTGGAAGGTATTCACCAAGTGGTGAAGCTATTCGATACTGAAGTGTTCAAAAGTGCAGATTTTGAATTTGATCCGCGGCCGATTCTCAACAACGAATGTAAGGAACACGAAAAGGTGTCTGACGATTTCTGGTCGTGCATCATCAAACATTTTTCAGAACCACTTCACAATTATGTGGGAACATGTAAAATGGGACCCTCCAATGACGAACAGTCAGTTGTAGATAGTAATCTAAGAGTGTACGGAGTATCAAATCTTAGAGTAGTAGACGCGTCTATAATGCCTAAGATACCTAGAGGCTCAACAGCCGCCCCTGTGATAATGATAGCGGAAAAGGCTAGTGACATTATTAAAACAACTTGGTATTAAAAATGTTTTATTTACAATTTGACTAACAACTGACTATCATCACCGCTTAGAATAATAATGACCCTGGTTTTCCTTCCAATCTTTAATTATCATCTTAGCACCTTTTTCGGCAATCATCATCGTGGCTGCCAGCAACCCTCCTCGGACGTGAGTTGGCATCACCGAAGCATCTATTATCCTAAGCCCTTCAACGCCGTGTAACCGTAATTGGAAATCAACAACGGACTCCGTGCTATTATCCCCCATTCGACAAGTTCCAATTGGGTTGCTAAGAGCCTTCGTGTAATGTCTTGCAATGCAGTTCCATTGATCTCGATTGCTCAACCTGTCACATGGAAACAAATCTAAAGGCGCAAACTTCACTTCAGCTTTCTTCATCTCTTTTGTATCTAGCAATTGTAAAGCTATGTCAATGCTATCAACAAGGGTGTCGAGATCCTCAGATTCTTTGAGAAAATTGGCCTGGATAACTGGTCGACCATACTTAGGGTTCCTTTTGTTCAGCATCACCTTACCTTTGCTTTTAGGCCTTAGTAATGTTGGATAAACGTTTACTAAATTGTAGTAAGATAGAGGCATGTTAGTTTCTTCAGCTGCGTGTACACTGACGTTGGTGAGCATGAATTTATCACTTCTGATGTAGTTCCCTTCTAGTGCTAGTTCTACATCAGGCGCATTAACGTGTTCGTATAGTTGTAGAAACGCTGATACTTGGTTAATACCACGAGAAGCTAGAGGACCACTTCGGTGTTCGAACCACGTCTTGAAGTCATCTATAACTTGATTTTCAGCCACAGGTGCTACGTCATTTAGCGCGAACGCTAGTCCTCCTATTGTCACTTGATCTTGATAGTTATATCCAACAGGCAGGTTTATAATCGGGGTGATGTTATATTTCTTCAGATCTGCTTTAGGTCCTATCCCTGATAGGTGTAATAGTCTGACATTGTTGATAGCTCCTGCACTGAGGATAATTTCTCGCTTAGCGTACGCAGGTTTTTCCTTGCCCTTTTCAACCTCATACAGTACACTCTCGACTGACTTCTCCTGCTTATTAATGACAATCTTGGTGACCGTCGCTCCGGTCATGATGACCAGATTCTTCCTGTGCTTGACGGGCTTAAGGAAGGCAGTGTTGGTGCTCATCCTGGTGTTGTTGAAGACGGTGAACTGGTGGTTCACGACGGCCTCAGGCACGTTGGTGTTGATGTCCATGGTGCGGAGGCCCATCTCGGCGAAGGCGGCCTGGAAGACCTCGATGTAGCGATCCACGTACTTGAACCTCTGGACGTGCATCTCGCCGCTGCGGGCGTGGTAGTGCGAGTTCAGGAGCACATCGTAGTCGCCTTGAATTGTAAAATAACCGTTAGTTGTGTTCAATATGTGGACAATACTATCCTGCTAATAATATTAAATGCAAAAGTTTGTGACGATGTGTAGATGTTTGTGCCTTAATCACTCAGTAAGCTAAATTGATTTGATAAAATTGGAGTATGCCTAGTGCGTGTGTGTGCTGGATAACACAAAATTAAATCGTGTTTCCGATAGAACCGTCATCGTACTGGGCTACAGTAGGATGACGGATGATGACACACATAACTGTCCTGTACCTAAGTAGCCAGGTAGTTGATCTTCTGACCAGTATTTAACCTTTGACCTTCGCAATCAGTGTCTATTAAAGGGACAGTATAGTAGGTTTGATAATAAGAAGCCAAATCAGTATAAAAAAACTACTAATGATAGAACAAAAATGCAAGTAAGTATCGATTTAAAAAAAATCTTTCGATAGTTGAATACATAGAAATTTTAGTCAATTTCTACAGGACATCAATGGCTGAAATCATTAGATTTTTTCATTTTTTACTAGCTGCCGCCCGCAGCTTCGCTAGCGTGGTACCTGGATAAAAAAATGCCTATATGTTAATCCAATACATGTACTATGTATATTCCAAGTTTCATTCAAATCCGTTCAGCCGTTTAGGCGTGAAAGAGTAACAAACATCCATACATACAAACTTTCGCGTTTGTAATATTAGTAGGTTATCGAGCTATACTACTGATTAAACAGCGGAATAGTGTAATTTCCATATCAAACGTAATCTAATGGTCGATTAGAATACTCCACTAACGGCCGACGGATCGTTCACTAGGCACATACCATAGCAACGTTGTTTTCAACAGATAATAGCGTTGCTATGGTAACGAACGAACCGTAGCCGTCGTCCGTTAGTGTAATATTAAAATCGGTCATAAGTCTGAATGGTTTGTGTGACGTAACTTAACAAATTAATAAGCAGCACACATCATTGTTCTCTAGAACAATTAGTTCAGTGTTCATTACTTGTTATTAGTAAGTACCCAGTAGTAATAACGCGCTTTGAACACCTCGTAACGGGATGAGGGTCTCCGCTCACTACTACTCTATTCTATTACAGTATAGTCACTGCCCCAACAAAAGAGAAAAGTAAAAAAATGTTGTAATCAGTATTTATAAGTATTTTTTTGATCGTCCCGTCGCAAAATTGCAAAGCTAAATCCTAGCTTTGCAATTTTGCGACGGGTCGGGAAGACCCTTCGTGGTTATGCCGGTCGTCAGTCACAAACAACTTATGAGTAAATAGGTCAACAACACTTGATAATATCCTACTCTAAATATCATAATGTATGTGAAGACGTTTGAAAGTGCTATGTTGGTTGTTTGCCCAATCACGCCGTAACGGCTAGACAGGTTCGATTGAAAGGCATCATCTAGATGTAGTAAAAATAATATTAGTGGCATTTGGGATGTGGTGTTGGCGAAGAATGGAGAAAATCAGCTAAACCGAAAAAGTAACGAACATTGAAGTTTTGCATAGAGTGGATGAGAACAGAAGTTGTTGAGAACAGAAGAGGAAAGATGATCGGCCAGCTTATACGACATGACAGTTTTATTAAAAACATCATAGAAGGGAAAGTAGAAGGAAGGAGAGGAAGAGGAGGACCGAGGATTAGCTATATGAGGAGCCAAGTGAAGGAGAAGGTCGCTGCCCTAGAAAGAACTACGTGGAGAAAGATGCATCAGTAGTGCCGACAAGGGTCGAACCCTTGAATTAGAAGAAGTAGTAAACAATCCACGATTTTGATGAATCTAGAAAGCTCTTTCGTCCAACGACCATTCGATCAATAGCATCGATTAAAATTATTTTTAGAGCATTAAATTCGTATCAATACTTCAACGACTTGTCTGAAATTTCGACCCACTGCCCGACCTTCAAGAAAGTCCCACGAACAATAAAGCATTATACACACAGGTACCTAACTATTATACAAGTTTGTAGCTACTGCGAGACCTTATATATCAACACTAGCTGCTCCCGCGGCTTCGCTCACGTGATAACCGGAAAAAATGTAGCTATATTATATGATATTTATGTATCCTTGAAATCCGTTCCGCCGTTAGGCCGTGATCGAGACAAACGACTTTACAAACTTTCTGATATATATTTTTAGAAGGATGCTTTGATATGTTTATTAGTATTAGATTGGTTTACATTATTATGAAACTGGCAGATTGCCAGCACATTTGTTAAACCTTTGCCAAAAATTAGCTCTTATTATGAAGGTACTTGGTATAAAGAAATAGGCTAACGAGTACCCTCAAACATTCCTCTTTTATCAACACACAAATGTCTTAGAATTGGACTAGACAAGAGACAATTTGCTTGGCACTTGTTCAACATAAGAATATTTATTTTTACAAGATCTTAGAATACTATATTGTTATGAGAATTGTTTCAAAAGTTCTTGAAGAAAAGGTACGGTATTGTTTTTCTCGCTTAGCGATTCCTAATAATCAATTCAGAGACTTCAAAGTCGAGGAGTCTATCTCTTTATTTTTGTAATTAACTTACGTCATTTGTGCTTCATGCTCTGTTAACAGCGTGCTAATTTGTGCATTAACTTGCAGTTCTATTTCATTGATTATTACGAGTACTTAGCTAGATACAATTTTTCAAATTATTATTTTAATACATATTGTTTTGAAGTCCAACATAACCTTTTTAGTTTCACAGCGTCCGTCGGTCTATCCAAAGGCGTTATTCGTTTAATGTTTTCTTATCCCGAGAGCGAACATTTAATTCTTTGCCTGAGAGATGGTATGTGCAGTGTAATGATTGCGGTAATGCAAGGGGTTCCAATCTAGTGCCCGTAATCTCTTTGATCCTCCACTGGGTATGAGATATATCTTCTTCATCCTTTGGTTTTGAATATATCTGAACGTTCAGATGCTACTTTTAGAGAATGACCCTAAGATGTATGTGTGATTTTATATGCATTTGTACAGCTTGTGAGTTTGCTTGTTCTAATGATCAGGATGAGGTGGTATCATGTGTGTTGACCACATAAAGAGCCAGTGACTGACCATTAAAGCCATGCACTCACCATTGTCCTCAGAATGCTTAAAGTACTCCAGCAGATTTTCATACTTCCAGTCTAAGGAATGCCATCCATCGTAGTCCACCTTCGACCCTCGGGTGTACTTCATGTCGTTAGTGACGCTAGACCCTCCCAGCGCCTTCCCGGTCTTCACCTCGCAGCTGCCGCTGGGCCGGGAGAGGCACGAGTAGCCGTTCCGTTCCGTTCTGTAGTTCCAGAGGATGGGCCGGTACTCCCGGGAGGGCACTCCTGGGATGCCGTAGTCTATATTCTCATTTTCTCCTGATTCAAGCAGCAAGACCTGATGATAAAGTTATTTGCTCTGCTCAATTGGTCACTTTTCTGATTTAAAAAATCATATCCTAAAAAAAAGCCAAGCGTAATTTTGCCTGTATCTTCCACGCTTGATCACGGTACAAACAGACGCAAATTCAACTTACATTTGAGGCTAGTTAGTTACTGAATTTAACTAATATTACTAATAGTAACCATTGTTATCCATATAGGTACCTAACCAATTCATTTAGTATTTAACAGTTCATTAAATTTGAACAGGCAAATATTTAGTAACTAATTAACCAAATCGCTAATTCCCTGTAGGTACTGCTAACATAACTCATAACCGGACCTTAACCGTTATTGTATCAACGTGATTGCTGATATATGCCTGGTTCTTATATTCCACTGTCGGAATACCGATGGTACCCAGGTTACGAGTACCATAGCAACGTTGTTTTTCTGTCAACAAGTTTATGTACAATGTTGCTAGGTCCGGCAGACGAGCCATAGAATGTAGGAATCGAGGATGTGACTAAAAACTGACCAGAAACGAGCCTTTACTAATTATGGATGCTAAATACAGTGTCAGAAGATAAAAAATTTGCCTATACTCACAGGATGCAGTCATCATCAGCATGATTAGCCTATAGCAGTCTACTGCTAAGCCTCCCCTAATGAGCGTTATCACGCCCTATCATCGGCTCGACGCATCCAGTTTCTGCCAGCAGCCTTTCGCAGATCGTCACTCCACCTAGCCGGAGGGCGTCCTACACTACGCCTGCCGCGCTCTCCACTCAAGAACTCGTTTACTCCAAGACGCTGTACTGCCGGGAAACGCGACAGTACCTTCCAATCGGAAATGGCCGAAAGCCTGTTGGCCAGCACGCAGCCGGCGGTGCCTCCGCCGATGATGATGAAGTCGAATACGCTGTTCCTGAGGTCGCGCTCATCCGCCTTGCTCTTGGTGGCCTTGGAGAACAGGTCCGGGGAAGCTACGGCTGACAGCAGTAGAAGCTGAGGCAGGTATAGTCTGGAATCGGGCATTCTACTTATTTCATGTCTTTTTTGCGATTTTATGTTTTGAATGCAGAGGATCATTTAGAAACGATATAATTATTGTAATTGAGTAAATAAATTAAATGAATGAGTAAAAATAGTTTTAAAGTGATTATTCTTTGGGAATGGTTGTCTGGAAGAGATTACTTATTAGCGATAAGACCGCCCGTTGTACATCATACTTATTTTTTTCCTTGTTATCAAATTTATTAATTGTAAGTTGTGCAATAAAGAATTTTCATTCATTCATTCATTCATCCTTGTGTTGTTTATGTTGGTGCTCCTAGTTCTGAGCACTGTAACGATTGTTTTCACTGCCATTTAAGTAATTTCTCCCTGAAAGTACCTATGTTATAAAATACATGCATGGTATAAATATGCACACCTACTATGCATAAATACGCAATTAATTTATAGAATTAGATATCTCGGACACTTATGCTTATGACGCCACATCAGTATAAGTAGGTTAGGTACATACATCGCACCAGTGAGAAGCCAGGGCGGGTCGCTAGCATTAATTAAATGTAATAGGTCCAGTAAATACGCAGGGCCTTACGAGCCAAGTTGTATTTTCTTTTTTTGTGCACATCACTATGACTAGCGGTATCCGTGCCAGCGTGCAGCAATACCAGCTAAAGCGTTTACCACCTTCCTTCCGTGTTGCGTTACATACGAGTACGCGCTTTGCCTTGAGAACTCATTGGTCGGCGCACCTCGGTAGGTACATCCAGAAAACTTAATCGAGAACCAGAGCCAGTTTGTATTTGCCGTGTTAAGGCTATGTCCTGAAGCGCCCGTGGGGCAGCTTGCTAAGGCGTTATTGATTTATCGTTAAAGTTAAGCAACATTGTGCGCGGTCACAATTGGGATGGGTGACCGCAAGTGGCATTACGAGCTGAGCGCTTCCGTGCTTCTTCGCGATAAACAGTCGGTCACGGCTTTTAAGTCGTCAAGCCATGACGGAGGCCTTTAGGCGGCCTAAAAACTCCGTCACTAGAGTTGGCCACTAGCTCATACGAACATACATAATACTGCTGTGCTGTTACCGTTACTGTGTGCGGACGTACCTCGCGGTGTAGCGGCTGAATCCGTTTTAATGAAACTTGATATTTTCTTCCACAAAGTTCTAGTATAGCGAACACAAACTTTTCTAACAGAAAAATACATTGGAATACGACCGGATTTGAAACCACGGATTAGGATCAAGGGGTCAATTTGGACTTCCCAACAAATTAAATCAGTGAAACAGTATGCCTGGTTGGGAAACTAAATCTTAACAAATTATAGCGTAGTATCGTGTAGTGAAGTCCGCATTGTTACGACGTTATTATGAACATCAATGATACAATAATAAGGGGGTTGTACACGAGAAGGTTTGATCTCTGTATGCCCATTCCGCACAGGGACCACGATACAGGTCACGTTATGTCGAGTCAGTCACGGTGAGAAGTAGTTCTATCGTGATTTAAATCAAGAGTGAGGAGGACTCAAGTAGGGGCCTGTGCTGGGGCTGATAAGAACGCACCATGGTGCCACTAACCTTAACCACAGGTCCATGATGAGTGAGGAGCGGGCTGGCGCGCAGACTGGCCTGCAATGGATGCGGTTCAGCTCGCCGCCAGCCTCGCGGGGAGGAAGTGTTGCAAGAATCGCTCGTGTACTCGATGGACGATGCGCTATTGTTTCCTCCATATTATTTACTGGCAGCCCGCCCCGGCTTCGCACGGGTATTTAACAAATTAGGATGTTTTAGGTAATTTTTTTACACCTCGGGTTACATTATTGGAGTTTTAGTAGGGATCCCTATTTTTTTTAATAAATTATAGCCTATGTTATTCTATACTGGTGAAATATTTTTTTTAATCGGTTCAGTAGTTTCAGAGCCTATACGTTACGAACAAAAAATCTTTCCTCTTTATAATTATTAGTGTAGGTTGGGCACTAGGTTTCGCCAGCGGCTGCGCTTGGGTACAAGCAGGTCAAAAAGCTAATTTATTAGGTAAATTATAACCTGTTCCAAACAAGACCGCCTTTGAATTAAATTATTAGGTTGTCTGTATTACGTCCCGGCGCAAAAAAAACATCCAGCAAAGAGTCCTAGCAAAATGTTGCTTGTTTTAGATTTTAGAAAGCTTCAAATGAAAAAAATATTACTCAACAAACGGTAATATGTGTAAAAGTGTGTTTGTTTATGATGTGTGTAAAACAAGTGTGATTGAATAACAAACATCTAAACATCGTCGAAAACTTTTATTACTTAGTAAGAAATAGGGTTGGCGGGTTTCCATTTTTGTTTTTTTAGGGGTTACCTACATAGTGAGTTAAATAAATAAAAACTGCAAGTTAATTTTTAAAATAGCAACATTTATTTTACAATAATCTGTCATCCATTTTGTAATATATGATCTAGATTTCTTTAGTTATTTGATTACCCATTCATTACCTTTGGTATCTGCTCTAATAATTTCCGAGTTTTATTTGAGCGTCGACATCAAATTGGTCAGTTATAAAGATTTATATTGTGTTCATTTTTGATGCCACCTTATGTAATACTAGCTCCCGCCCACTGGTTCACTCGCGTGGTGACCGAATGAAAAGTAGCGTAACGTTATTCCAGCACATGTATTATGTACATTCCAAATTGCATTCAAATCCGTTCAGCTTTTACGTGATTGAGGCACAAATACCAATATTCTCACAAACTTTCGCATTTCAAATATTATAGTAGGATTTGGATAAATAAAATATGGTACGATCCTACTTAATACGAAGCCAAGATAATTATGATCGAACTTCACTTCAGGTAAGTCTGTATAATCATATAATATTCTTGATACTTTCAATCATAATCTATTTAAAATTCGTGTCCTTTCCCACATATACTCTCACACTTATTTCCAATGAAATCAGTCATTTCCATACAATAATCCATAGTTACCCATCACTTCAAGAGCTATTATCAAATTGTTCTTCTGATCGAATTATTATTGTCTATTATTTTTTACATCTAAACTTAGCGTAATGATGTATATAGAATAGGCACTCTTCACATTATATGTATAACAATATAGTCTTGTTACTTAACATATCATGCCACACTTCGAGACCAGTCTGCCACACTATTTTATTCCTACATAAAGTAAATAAGGTATTTTTAAACTATTTATAAACCATCATTAACAAAAGTTGGAACGACTCACAATCAACAATTTGAATACACTTAAATTCTAAATTTATAATTCAGCATATTATCATCAAGTAGTGTGAAACAACGCCTTAAATCTAAAAATTACAAAAATATTATAACTTAATTTATTTTTGTACTGTTACAATTAAACATCAATCCTGTCAACAGTTCCTCAATTTGAAAAGAAGTCAGTGCAGGTAGGTGCTAATAACAAAAATTAAAAGTACTTTACATAATTTGATTTGATTTTGATATATTTTTTATTAAAAACAGACCTTTTAATCTTCATAGTACCCAACGTAACGTCTTATTAGGTTACCTATAGTTGATGTTCTTCACAAAAATAATATATAAGTACTCTTTAGTCATTCTTGATAAACAGGTAGGTCCTTCCTATCTACCGATTACTGATTCGTTTAAGAATAAGTGCGATAACTTCATGGTGGTACTGGGTGCTCAATTACATACATAAATGAACAATAAAATATCTAACATTCTCACACACTTCACAGGCTCACCTACTTAGGTATTTATGTTGAAACTATTTTGTGGTATTAGTAATTTTAGTAACTTTGTAATTTTTACAATATATTTATATCGCTAAAATGGCATTTTAGTTAGACTATTTACCTACCTACTCGATTTATATTGAAAACCGCATTAAATGCAAATAACCACCAACATCCATGATGTAAACGACATCTTGCGCATCCAACACAATAAAATATACTTTGGCAGTAGCTCCCCGCTCGCCAGGTACAGGTTACTTAATCTAATCCGAGACACATTTAGTCTTGTGAAGCAGCAGCTCGCGGCAGAGGCTGCACAGCGTGTGCTGGGCTCTGGTGCCGAAGGACGTGATGGTCGGCTCTCGCGGACACTTGAGTTTGTTGCGAAGGCATCTCTCGCTCGTCTCCATGAGGTACCGCTTCCCGGGATCCATGAAAGCCGCCGTCTCGGACAGAAGGCTCCTTGTCCCGTGCACGAGCACGGCGTCGTACTCCGTCATCGGCAGAAAGCCTCTGTTGTTGGTGATGAAACAGTTGCCGCACCGGCGCGTCGCGAACACGTCCGCGCCCTCAGCATCCGACAGGAGCGGGGTGCGGGGCGCCACCAGGAACATCAGCGCGTACTTCCCTCCGACGCGGAGCTCGTCGCTCACGAACACCGCGTGCGGCTCGGGGGTGATGGCGTACGAGAACACCAGGTACATGACGAAGTAGAGGAACACGACGCACACCGTCCTCTGGAGCTTGAAGACGAGTCGGCGGCACATCGCGCGCGGGTCGGGCGCGCACATGGCATGGCATGGACGGCCACCGGCGGCGCCTGCTGGGCCGCGTCTGCCGGCGCCGGCGCGAGCGAGACGGACGACGCTCGATACCCCGCACTCTTCATACGCATGTCGAACCTTCCGCACTGAACACGACTCTCCAGTCTCCACCGGTCGCCGTAGACCCCTCTTCCTTTGAGGGTGCTTCGCTTTGACAGGTCCAGTTTGTCGAAACTGGATTATTGGTGACGTCACCGTCTTATGCGTGTCATCTTAAGGTCGATAATATGATATTTTTTTTTAATGCACGCTGCAGACATGACGCGGAGACGATGCGTTGCTTGACTTGCCAAACAACACTGCCACAGAATATTGCATAGTAACTTGCTAAAGCGAGGTGCATTGCATACGTACCATTTGCAAAAATAACTGTTAACCTATCATGCCTTCAGCTGTTCAAATGCTAACTGGATAAGGTAACTTTATGTTACTTTGCCAAAATCATTTAGCGAAGGTTAAGCAAAAATCTCTCGCCCTTCGCAAGAACTATGGTTAATAAATTATAAGGTATAATTGGCAAAGCATTATAGCAAGCCGCTAACAGACAAATGTGGCCAAACTATCACAAGACTATCGTGCTTCTAATAACTATCTAAGCTGAAGTTTACGACGCCATGAGTCGTTGGAGGCGGGGTGAATGAGGAGGATCTCGATGGAATCTGAGGATGGGCAACATGACACCCGGAAATTAAACTGACCATTGACCAAAGATAACTCTTGAAAATGGAACTGCGTTACATTCAATTCTAAGCGAATTCTCCCGGTCCAACAAAGTTATACCTTGTTTTTATTTATCAAAATAAAAAGTTTAAAAAATAATTATTTAACTAATAATAACACCACGAAAACCGCTAAGGCTTATAAAGTAAATACTTAGGTAGGTAATTAATTAAAGTAATGATAATAAAGTAGGTAACTGTCTAACACAGTGAGTTTATAAAATACTGGAGCAAGGTAAGTAGGTACATTTAATTTAACAAACATTGATATTTTTTAAATTATTTAAGAAGTATGACTTTAGTTTTAATTTAAATTATTATGTGTTATACTATCGCGTAAATCAGTGGGTAAGTTATTAATTAACCGAGGAATCATATACCTAATATCATTGCTGGCCTTTTTGAAATTACGACGTTGAGAAAATTGCTGAAAATTGTATTACTAAGGTCTTTTATTAAAAATTGTATAGGTAATAGAAAATAGGATGTAAAATTATACCTACCTAATTGTTGATGGATCCTAATAAACACAATCTGATAATTTATTTATTTGTTTGTTTTAAAAACAACGTAATTTGATAACAAAAAACAATTGGAGCAGTTAACGACTGAATTAATTAGTTTTTAGTAACGTATAACACACCTCATTCGCTCTGCTCGAAATGATTAGATAAGTGTATATTTTATTTGCAATAAATAAATTATCAACGTATAATAATTACCTACAGAATTTCAGTAAAATGTTGAATGTTTGAGAGGCGCCCCTTGGCGGCGCCGGCGGGTAATCGAACTAGTTGAATGAGTTACCTACATATAAAGATAGGTGCCGCTATACGCAAACAGCTAAAGCAATACTCTTTTATGATTTCACTAGCTGCCGTCCGCGGCTTCGCTCGCGTGGTACCCGGATAAAAAATAGCCTATTATGTTAATTCAGCACATGTACTATGTATTCCAAGATTCATTCAAATCCGTCCAGCCGTTTAGGCGTGATTGAGGCGCAAACATACAAATATCCTCACAAACTTTCACATTTATAATATAGTAGGAAGTAGGAAGTAGGATTAGCAAGGTCTCAGGTGCTCTTATGTGTGTTTTAAAAAGAAAAGTTAATTGATGGAAACTGTACGGGACGATGCGATGAGTTATTGAAAATACCTACTACATAGTAATAGTAATACATATATTGTGCGCCTCGGAAAACTTTGTGCTTTGTATGAAAACCGAATTTGCCTGAATATATAATTAAAATAATAACTGAACCTACCATTTAAACAAAATAAGTATCTACACAATGATTGCAACATCTCTATATTACATATCATCGCGTTAGTTCGTATTTCAGAAGCCAGACGTAAATTGCCGAGGTGCACAATATTTGTGGTACTACTGTACGTACACATAATCACGCCCGTATCCCTAATGGGGTGGGCAGAACCATAAGTAAACATAAGAAAACTTGCAACCACTTTGATTTAAAAGCCTGAGATGGATATAATGAACCATGGAGACAGGTGATCAGCCCATCGCCCATATAGGTGGTCCATCATTTTGAAGAGGATACAATCCCTTAGTCAACTTTTACGACATGCTCGGGGAGAGAAGCAGCTGGACGCATTCTATGCTTTTTTTCTACTCCCAGTCCAGCAGAGAAGTATGAAAATACTATTTTATTCTTAAGCTGCTTCAAAACGTCCCAACTGGGACATTTTTTAATATTGGGTGGTATCATTGGGTAGTGATGAAAAATTCCAAAATGGATACATTATGTCATTTAAGATGCGCTTCGGCTAGGTAGAGTGAGGATCTGCGAGAGAATGCTGGCAGAGGCTGGATGCGTCAAATCGAAGATAGGGCGCGATGTCGCTCATTGAGGGAGGCCTATGTCCAGCAGTGAACTACTTAAGGTTTATGATCTTATGTTTAGTAAATGGTAAATGAAAACCAGTAATGGTAACCATAGCGCCGGGTTCCGTAGTATATTATTACTAATGATCGTGCTCTCACACCATGAATCACCCTTATCGGGAGCCCTGATTTACGGACTGGGAAAACTACTCCGTTTTCATAACACTCCCAATTATTCGTGCTGTGGCTGTTTGCACATTCATTTATTTTGTCGCACAGCAGGAATCGAACCCGCCACCAACCAACAGGTCAACGAACCGATCAAGGAGGTGTTGTTTCCGAGTTTTGGAAAGTGTATTAAAAACGTAGTCAAGTTTCAATCGATATGAAAAGCGCATTGTGCAACGCTCAACATTTCGCGCCATAAATCAGTCTGACAGCTGACGCGTCGAGTGCTGCCCCTGCCAGCGACAGATTTATAGCCTTCCAAGAGGATAGGTTTAATTATAAGCTCGCGTGGATTTCAATTAATGCCTTGTTTGATTAGTAATAATTTGATCAATTTACTGATAATAGTAGTCATCAATTTATTACGATATACTTATTTATAAGTTTGATAGCGCGACCGTAATTATATCGTCAGTTTTCCTACCTATTCTTACTCTTGCTAATAATATAATGTGAATCACGACATAAAGGACTGAATATGAATGAAACTTGGAATATCATAGTACGTATCTATAACATATAAGATACTTTCTATAGAAATTCATAGTACTAATACTCTTATTGTAATTTATAATCAATGTAAATATGGTAAAGTTCAATGTTAGAAAGCCAAATTATAAAAAAAATCACCGGTGTTGTAGGTGAAGCAGTAATCCCAGCATTTGGCAAAATCCCGGCTTCCTTTCGGACGACAGTTGAGCGTTATCGCGCGTGAGTGATGCTCGTGATTTGTCTACGGTTGCACGTAGAGTTACGAATAAAAATAGAATTGAGCGTTGTTTCGTAGCAATGCTACGCGGGGTGCTACGACGTAACCAATACTGCTACGGCCACATTACCTTACCCGTTTACCGCAATTATTATGACATTAAAATACTGCCTAAATTACCGCGTGAAGAAGTGTGGTCGCACTAGAGTTTACCTAGATATGACAATGATCTTGTGTGCCTCGGCAAACTTCGTGCTTTGTATAAAATCCGGATTTGTCCGAATATGCAACTAATAATAACTGAATCGAGACTTTAAAAAAAAATAAGTATCCACATAATTATTGTAACATCTCTATATTACATTTCATCATCGCGTTAGTTCGTATTTCAGAAGTTAGATGAAATTTGCCGAGGCGCACAATATTTGTAGTACTACTGTAATTCCTTACGTCTATAGTATTTTTTTTAATAACCACGCAAAGTAAGAGGATTAATGTGTTTAGCAGCGTGTGTATGTATGTATGTATGTATTTATGTGATTGATTTTGTTCGTCTGTTCCGTCGTAGCTTATAAGCATTATAATTTCTATAGTGTGTTTGTTAGTTTGTCTTTCTTTCACAAGCTCGGAAAAAGTATTTACAGAATCTACAAACGTTTCTACCGTTACAGGAATCAAATCCGCACCTATTGCGTTTCACAGCTATCGTCCTCCACGCCATCGAGGTCGCCTTTCTATCCATGCGTAACTCTATGGGATCTAAAACAATTGTCGTAAACAGCGTCTCAAGACGCTTATCTGCCGGACGCTGTGACCCTCGGGCCGGAGCGGCCGTCGGTCCGGCAGACCGGCGGGTCCCAACGACCTCAGATCCACGGATTAGTGTTATTAGGGTTCGTACGTTTCAGAGGAATCGTACGTTTCTCCGCCAAATTGGAGTGAAGGGATTTAAATAACCCCTTAGAGGTAACTTACAAGGAAGTTGAAGTTTTATGCTTTTAGACGACAAGATTATTTTGTGTACTCACGGAAGAACTGGTTTTAGAGCTGTTAACATACCTGAAACAAAAATAATATATATAAGAAAAGTCCGTAACTGTATTGTATATACCATACGTATATTTCTAGATTGTCTAGATTTTTTTTAAAGATAAGCCAGCTATTCATACAAATTCATTAGATAATAAATGTAAGTGAACATAATATTCAACAATACCTTCGGAATTTCATACAAGTGTAGTTTGTGCGAAATTCCATACCATTGGGCGCTAGACCATGCCTAGAAAAATTAACCAAGAATGCATTATGCGGCCAGAATTCACAGCGAAATGCACACGAGTGAAATAAAATAAATCAGTGTGACATGTCGATAGCGCGCAAACGGTTTACGGCACCACAAATTCCAATTCCAAATAGTTTTGGATTTGGATTCTAAATCCACAAAATGGACGCGCGCCAAATGAACGGTCAATGTATCAGGCTGTTTAGTTAGACGCACTGAGTTATGCCCGAACAGAAAACTAAGGGTCTCCGTCCACTACACCGTGCCGCAGCTGGACCGTCGCCGTCTGGCAAAGTCCTACAAATATTTTGCTTCTCATTTATATATGACTAGACTAGCTGATCGCGAACTTCGTAACGCCTTAGAATTAGTAAGGCAAATTTTCAAAATGTTTTATTAGGTAGTTATTCTGCTATTCGGGGCGAAGACAAATCCAAAATCAAAGATCATGAAATCGGTCCAGCTAGAGGCCCTTACCCACAGCCCTGCAAGAAAAAGAGAGCTGCTGACGACCCGATTGGTATGAATGCTTGGTACTTAACATATGCCACATTCCAAGACCAGTCTGCCACACTATTTTATTGCTACATAGTGTAAAAAAAGTATTATTAAACGATTTATAAACCATCATTAACAAAGGTTGAGACTCACAATCAACAATTTGAATACACTCAAATTCTAAATTCATAATGCAGCATATCATAAATGGAACAACGGCTTAACAAAAAATGACAAAAATATTAGAACTTAATTTATTGTTGTACTGTTAATTAAACATCAATAAAACAGTTCCTTAATTTGAAAAGAAGTCAGTGCGGGTGGGTGCTAATAACAAGAATTAAAAGTACTTTACTTATATTTTTATTAAAAACGGACTTGATCTTCATAGTAGCCAACGTAACGTCTCATTAGGTACCTATAGTTATGGTCTTTTCATACTCATTAATTTATAAGTAGTCATTCATTCTTGATAAACAGGTAGTCCTTCCTATCTGCCGATTACTGATTCGTTCATTAATAAATGCGATAACTTCACCAGGCGGTACTGGGTGCTCAATTACATAAATAAAAAATAAAAAATCTAACATTCGTCTCGTCTTTCTATCCATGCGTAACTCTATGGAATCCAAAACAATAGTCTCAAACAGCGTCTCAAGTTATCTGCCGGACGCTGGTGACCCAAGGGCTCCCTCTGCTACTAAGTTAGCCATAATATAAACAAACAGTGCAATTTTCGTTATTTAAGGTTCACGTAGAGAAGGCAAGGCGGTCTTACCGCTTTGATGAATGTCTCAGACAGCGGCAAATGGCACTAATCCGTTGTGACGCGGGATTTGCGCGGCTCAGAGCACGTCCGCGTTTCCATTGTCTAACGAGGATTGCGTGTTCATGGACGATATTATCGTCCGTCGGGACGATACACTATTTTATGTATCTAGTCGTGTTACTAATTCTTTCGAACCAGTGTGGTGAAAGGACTAAAGTACGCCTCAAAGGCGCTTGACACATATTTTCTGTACAAATAGACTTTATTATAAACACCACATAATAGTATCGTCGTAGTTTATCGTCAGTACATTACAGTCAGCCGTTTACTACTGCGTTGTCTATCGGGGCGATACAATTGCGCTCCATGTCCCCAGCTTTCACCCAAACCTATAGATTATGTATATATAAGGTCCATACGCGTGTCCTGACGATCTTTGTCGTCTACGACTAGTGAGAACGGAAAGAGAATTTTACAAACAGTTGGTCCCTCGTGAGCTGCCGTGTCCTCTATAGTCACAATACTCGATAATCATTGAATATAGTGAAGCGCTCGTGGCGTAGCTTGCTTAGTCGTTCTTGATTGATCGTTGAAGTTAGGCAACGTTGTGTGCGGTCACAATTGGGATGGGTGACCGCAAGTGGTATTACGAGTTGAGCGCTTCCGTGCTTCGAAGGGGACGTTAAATTGTCGGTCTCGGCTTTTAAGTCGTTAAGCTATGATGATGGAGGCCTTTAGGCGATCTAAAAATTCCGTCACAAGAGTTGGCCACTAGCTCATACGAACTTACTATAGACGATATCGTACATATGACCAAGCTACAATGAAAACGCGCTCCACCAAAGAGTTACATGCATTAATCCGACTAATGCCGCTAAACACATTGTCGTGTCGCTCCGAAGAGCTTAATTAGACGTAATAAGGGACATTATCGCGTGACAAGTTAAACGATACTTTACGGGACTCCGTCATGTGTGGGACGGTCTATTGCAGTAGATAATTAAAACTGATTGCGGCGAGGCAGAAACAAATGAAATTACCCTCCTTTTATATAATCGACATTAACCACTACAAGGGTTATTATGATTCATCGCACGCTTCAGCACCGTACATTGTATGGTTATCTGTAAATTGACCAACTTTGTATTTTTACCAGGAAGTAAATCTTGAGTAATCAATTATTGATGTAATTCATATTATGTCACATCATACAGATAAACATACGAGCGATAAACATAGCTCCGCCAAAGATCTTCTATGTTTCTACCTGCTAACCCATTGACCGGTCAACCAGAAAAAACATACATACATACGTATATTCACGCCCGTGACGGGGTAGACAGAGCCACAAGTAATCATAAGAAGGTGGATATGGTGAACCATGGTGACAGTTGATCAGCCCATCGCCCATAATAGGTCCATCGTGTTGGAGATACTAAGTATCCCTTAAATAGGTACTTCCTACCAGAAAAAAAACAAATAAACATGATTACTCAAGAACAAGTTTTGATATTACATAGACACCTAACAAAATTTACTGAAGTATGAATTGACATTATTTACACATACAATCCAAGCCGCGGGTAGAACTTAGTCTAACACTAATTAATGCCGCGCTTGACATGTGTCAGTCAAAACAATAAGGCACATTAGACTTCTTAATGACCCCCCAGGGAAACCAAGAAGGGTACAATTAAAACGAGAACAGTATATAATGGAGATGGATTGGATGGATTTGTCATGACTGAATGCAATCATGGCTCGGTTAGTGTGTTGCCTGGTGGTCTGCCTGTGGAGCCTGGTGGCGGTCTGGGGCTCCCAGGAGGTGGTCATGAAGATGGCGCAAGGTTTCGGGGCGTCTCTGGAAGCCTGTAAGGCGGAAGTGAGTTCAGATATTTTTTTTTAGTGTTCGTTCAGAAAATAAAAAGGTTTTGTCATAAGGCCGCCATTCGCCTTTCTTGTTTTTGAACAATTCTGCATTAAAACAATGATCATGCTTAAATGCAAGTATTTTTAAGCTTTTCAATATGATCCTTATGATTTTACTGAATAAAAATATATAGATTTTGATTGAAGGTTTGTGTTTCTAGCTAAACACAGGAGACCACATCATGAACGACTTGTTCAACTACTGGCGCGAGGAGTACGAGCTGGTGAACCGCGACTTGGGTTGCATGATCATCTGCATGGCGCAGAAGCTGGGCCTCATGGACGCCGATATGAAGATGCACCATGGAAACGCCGAGGAGTTCGCGCAGAAGCATGGAGCAGGTGAACGTCTGCTTCTTTTAGAGATCAATGAGTTGATGGCCATATTAATTAGAAATGAGACTGCTGACAGGCGGAATCAACTTTTTTCTCTCGCCCAGGCCTGGGGAATCTTGTTGTTGTCTTTAAGAACAAGATCTAGAAACAGGCAACAGCTAAAGCTGAGGTTCGTACTTTAGTGGGTCTTTGCGCTAGTTGCCCTAAAACCTTTTTGGGTTTCATAGCTTCCGAGCTCAGCTCTTGAACTTAGTTTAGACTTAAACGCTTACAGTTTAAACTGTAAAATCGGTCCCAGAACGTTACATCAATTATAATAAGATTCATTTCAGTCCATTCAGATTTCATAAAGTGGATTATCGAGTTACAGTATACAAACATCACAAAGATACAATAATATTTACGTTGTCCTCAGATATGGATACCGCCAAGAAGCTGGTGACGATATGTCATGAGTGCGAGAAGGCCAACGAGGCTGTGGAGGACCACTGCTCCAGGGTGCTGGAGATGGCCAAGTGCTTCCGCACCAGGATCCACGAGCTCAAGTGGGCGCCGTCCATGGCCGTCGTCATGGAGGAAATGATGAACGCATAAACCTTTGTACAATGATTGTGTGTACATTTTACGGTTTCAGATTAACTTTAGTTTTGATCCAAAATTAAGAAATCAAAATAAGACTAACCATTAGAACATTCACTACTATTTTCCTATTTTCTTCGAGGTCAGCAAATGTATTATTTTTCATTTCCTACTAACAATTCTAGCTATATTAATCTTGAATTTGTTAACAGAATAAAATGAAAGCAAATCTATGTGTATTTGTAAGACAACCTATAAATGAGAAGTAATGTTTTAGTAGTTCTGTAAATGTTATAGAAAAGAAAATGGAAAATATAACCGTAAGCATTTTTCGCGAAGCTGCCGAAAATAAAGAGTAATAAAATAAATGACACCTGCGCACCGACAACAGATTCCCGGAAGATAATAAATAGAAAAGTACAGTATGCGAGGCACATCGGAGGGTCGGAGCCGGGGACGTACGCAGAACCAGCTTCAATGATACCAAATTAAATGCCCTATATAATTTGACGACAATAACGAAATAGTCCTATATAATAGCGAAATATAGGCGAAGGCCTGATCACCTGTCACCATATCCATCTTGGGACTTTGAATCAGGAGTTGCTTTAAGTTTTCTTATGACTACTTGTGGCTTTGCCCACTCCACTAGGGATGTGTTTAAAGTTTGACGAAAGATTCCATTCCCCAGACGAAAGAAATGAATACCACAGGTACTTTTTTATCTGGATAATATATAAGTGAACCCGCAGACGGAAACTAGTGTATAATAAGGGATCATAGTGATTTTTCTCACAACTCAATTCGCTCAATACGCTCATTTCCGCTGTTGTCGGTTCGATTCCCCAAATATTATATAATGAACAAATGTTTTTTTTTTTTGGGGTAAAAGCCCCCGTCCTCAGTCCGGCTCGCCGTATAGATATATGGTAAATACGATCAGCGGAGGCTCAGCTGCTCGCAGGTTTAACGAGAAGTGTTTGTTTGTTACAAGCGCACAACACAAGTATTTCTAGCTTGTTCACGGATTTATTAGAAGGAAAAACGTTTAAGTTAAAAATTCAGGACAGGACATTCAAGGAAATGCACATGAGCTAAGCTGATTATTTTTTTAGGTATTTTAAAATTGTCACAAGTTTTACAAACGAATAGCTTACGCGTGGCTTCACTCGATAATGTAAATTTTACCTCTTTTTGTTTTTGAAGCGATGGACATTTCAAAGACTAGATTAAAATATTCAAAACAAGATACTTGAAAAAGTCTAATTAAAGCCCGAATAAAAGAGCTATACAATTGTTGGCTTGATCGTATATAGGAACGGGGCATTTATATATAGACTAGCCCGGGGCATATTACACTACTCACTGTTGTCTCATGAAATCTTTAAAAAGCAATAACTATAGTGAAGTAATATTATTTGTGATGATATTGAAAGTATCGCCACATCTTCAAACACCTCATAAATTCGAACACAATGGCGTAACTCAAGTTAATTTCGACCACCCGTTATCGGTACATCTGATTTCGATTAAGCTGAACACCTCGACACAGCTGATAAGGTAACCGCAGGATCACTATTTGCAATATCGGCTCCTAACGATTTGTTTTTCATCAGTTTCTGCTAACCAGACATACCAGGTCATGTACTAAACTAAGTCTACTCTAAGTTTCATCCAAATTATGTAGTTCAACAGATCGACCGTGATGTTATCTCGAACATATTATAACTTTTACATTTCATAATTATATAGCTAGTGAGATTTTTTGGATAGCTCCATTTGTTTCATCATTCACCCAGTACGAATAAAAACATCTTTAGTTTACGAGATACTAATAGATAAGCGAAATATGATAAATTAGCACCCAGAACATTCAGTTAGTTCAAATATAATAAATCTATGTTACCGGGCTGATGAAGTGACCCAGCTGTTACTAGGATCCTGTGGTAAAGGTCTAGCGATTGTTCTGTCTAGACCTAATGGGCAGAGGGCTGAATTATGGCACAATTATCGCAAAGTAACTGTATTGGGGCACTCAATGCAGGTACAGGAGATTGTGCAGGGTAAGTAGGCGTAGGTAAGTACCTGTGCGATAGGAGTGGATTGATTTATTACAGTCGAGCTATTTACTCACGGTCACGCAAAACTAGAATCATTTTTTAAGCGAATGTTGTAGGCTGGGGTAAGGTTGTATTCGTTGCACTGAGAACATTTTCTTAGGCACCTATTCTATTTATGACAGAGTCGATGTGTAATTTGTGTAAGTCTCCGCCTACAGAGTCGAATTCAGAGAGACAGAGCCAGTTTCA
Source organism: Scotopteryx bipunctaria (assembly GCA_949320045.1). Taxonomy (NCBI): domain Eukaryota; kingdom Metazoa; phylum Arthropoda; class Insecta; order Lepidoptera; family Geometridae; genus Scotopteryx; species Scotopteryx bipunctaria. The sequence goes on along the minus strand of OX439458.1, from coordinate 193,445 downwards.
ATCTATACAACCATACGGCATCACAAGTCATAAATACCAAAAATGCACTGTGAATTGTATGTTAACAATAAAGTTACACAAAAAAAATTACATTTTGTATTTATTAAGCACACTTCAAAATAGAGGTATTCAGCATTTTTCAAAAGTTTAGCAGATCCAGGTTGGTAGAACTGAGTCCAGCATCAGTCAGGTTAGATCTCCGTGAGCACCTCTCCAATGACGGTCTCCAAGGCGGGCGACCACTGCAGGTCGTGGATCCGCGTCCGGAAGCACTTAGCCACCTCCAGCACCCACACGCATTGGTCCTCGTGAGGATCCTGCTCCTGCTCGCAGCCGTGGATGATGCCGATCAGCTTAATTGCTAGATCAGCGTCTGAAACAAATAAACACTCCAGAATACTCTTTAAAAAGATGACGGAGAAGTTGTCAATGAAGTTAAACATGACACCCATTCACAGAAAAATATTTGTCATGGAAATTGAAACCCACGAACACAGAAAATAGGCACCAGCTGATCTGTTAAGCTGATTAAAAAGGTGAATATCAATTAGGGATCCTAATGGCTAGATTCGTGAACAACCCACCAGCTCCATGCGTCATAGCGAATTCCTTGGCTTTTCCATGGTGCATCTTCCCGCTATCGTCTATCAGATCCAGCTTCTTGCTCATGCATATGATGGCGCAGCCTGTGTCCCGCGAGAGGCGAGAGTAGTCCTGCTTCCAGAAGTAATAGAGGTCGCCGAGGAGAGAGTCATTTAGGTTAAGCTGGAACACATAATTATGTGGAAACGGTCATAGGGTAATAAATTTTTATAGCAGTATATTGACTGGTGCCGAGAACTGGCAAGAGAAACGTCGGACGATGCAGCACGATGGATCAACAACATTGTTGAACTGCCAGAATATAGAGCATGAAAAACGGCAACAGCAAGAGAGGCCTATGAGGCCTGGGCCTCGGTATAACCCGGCAACGGATGAAATCTGGCGTAGGTGATGATGATGTTGTTGACTTGGTTGGCAAATACTATCCATATTTTGAGTTAGGCGTTTGACTTGAAAAAAATGAAACCTAATACTTATCACCGCGTATTTTCCAGAAATCCTTTTCACCTTTTAGTTACCCCTAAGCTTAATTTGCCAGGCCAGGTTTGCAGGATCAAGTCATGTGAGTACAGTTTATTGGAGTTATTCAAAATTTGATTTGAAACATTATCGAGACTAGTACCCGAGTCACACCAGAAAATATACAAATTATTACTCACTTCCTTTTTACACTCCTCCAAAACATTTATGAACCCCTTCGCTATGAACTTCATGGCGTCCCCTGCTTCCAGCGGTGCCGAGGCAGCCAACACTAACACCGCCGCAAATAATAAGCGCTCGTTCATCGTAATCTCCAAGTGGAAACCCCGTCTTAAATCAGGGTCTTATATGGGGATCCAAAACCATTAATTTGTAATCCAAGAAACCAGGTCTTAATTGGGTATAAAAATGAGGCTTGTAAGGCTTGAAGTGGTAATTAACGCGAGGAACAGACAGTCATTTAGTTCTTTTTGTGGAGTCAGAATGATGAAGTAATGACAGGTCTAGTTCATAACCACATTGTTGATGTGAAACGTTGGACGGAAATTCATGAGCATTCATGTTTATTTCCTGCCTGCTAAGTGTGGTAAACTGGCGCAACCGCTTATTTCAGCGCCCTGCTCTAAAACAATGCAATATCGAATAAAAATTAGTGAAAGAAAAGTCTAGCGAAGCTGTTTTATGGTCTTAAGCTTAAACTGCGTCCTCCGCGGCAGAGGCTCTGGTCGCTGCGACTCGCTTTTGACGAAATTGCTGCTTCATGCTGTTTACACGATTTCCAACAACATTAACGGCATCGTAATGGCCGAACGGTGTTGAATATACATACAACTAAGGCCTTTAACCATCGATAGATGATTTATACAGCGTCAGGAGGCAACTTTTTACCTTCACAAACGGGATGCTGTAGTGCCCGGGACGCATTAAGATGGAGTAGGCTTGCCCAGCACCTATTCCATCCTCTCAGCTTAATCGGCCTTGTCCACAGGAAAGACATGGTCAATACGTGCGGAGCTGACTAAGCCACGGGTTTCCTCACGATGTTTTCCTTCACCGTTTGAGAGTACTGGTATAGCGCACATAAATTTTTCACACAGAAAAATCCATTGGTACACGACTGGATTTGAACCCACGTTCTTAGGATCGGAAGGCGGGGTCACTACCAACTAAACCACCAGTACATACAACACATAACATATTATCAAGCCTGTATCCCTAATGGAGTAATCACTCCTGACTCAAAGTCCCAAGATGGATATGGTGAACCATGGTGACAGATGATCTGCCCATCGCCCATATCGATGGCCCATCATAATTGTAGGGTACTATCTCTTAGTCGACTTTTACGACATGCTCGAACAGAACCAGCTGGGACACATTCCATGTTTTTTTCTTTACTCCCAGTCCAACAGAGAAGTATTCAATAGTATTTATGTATTTCAATGTTTAATAGTGCAATTTGGACTAAAACTTTGGAAGGTACAATTTATTGAATAATCATTTATCATTCTGCTTGGTCTTCGTAGTGCGAGTCCGGCTCGGGTTCCCAATTCAGCAGGAACACCTGCTCGCGGAAGCAGCGCGCCACGGCCAGGCCGAACGTGCACGACTCCGAGAAGTTCAGGCCGACGCGGCACCCCTCGTACACTGACGTCAGGGTCGTCACAATCTCATTGTCTGGAAAGTATTTCTTATAACAGAAAACTGTTTTAAATAAAATAATCCGTATTTTTCTTGATTAAATAGAAGTTTTCAGATGTTATTTAGTAGGAATTAGTATATTTAGTAAATAAAAGTTATGTCTATGTCTCTACGGTCCTAATCAATTTATTAGGTATCTGTTCAACGCTTTGTCCAAGTTGTAACCCCGCCTTTACACACATGGCTGTGCTCTAAAGTAGTCGTAGTTATTGATCGGCAAATGGATTTACCATTCTTATTACGACTGGAACTGTAATTCGTAGACGAGAGACATCGCATTTCCTTTTTATATGCCTTTAGGTACCTATTCCTAAACGTGGTTACAAAAAAATCATTTTTGGATCTAGATGGTTTACCAGCGCCATTAGCCTTGAGGAACGCCGCAGCATTGTCCATCTTCAGGACACCCTCGAAGTCTACCAGTTCCAGTTTTATGAGGACGCAGAAGACGACGCACCCCTGCTCCGTGCTCCTGACTGGGTGGCCGGGATCCCAGTACTTCAGGAACTCTTGGATCACAGTCTGGCTAAAAGCTACCTGAATAATATCAGGAATCTGATTTAGAGTTCGGAAGTTAGAAGAATACGGCTTCTTACGACGAATTCCTTAAAGTCAAAGACAAAGTAAAAAAAAATATTCCTTAAAATCACTGGGATCACTTGGACACGTCTTAAACCTAACGCGACCAAGCATGGAAGATACAGGTAAAAAACCACGCTTGGCTATTTTTTTGGAAAATTATACTTTAACAATCATGTTTATGAAAAAAGTTGGAGCATTATTCAGTCCCAAGCATTTTTGTCTTCTATAACTGACTGTCACCTTGCTTGGGACTTTGTTATAAATACATTGCCTTTTAAATGATTTGTTACATAGTATCATATAACATCATGAGGCCACTACCTTAGGGTCTGGCTCCATTAGCCCTGTTGAATAATTGGACCGTAACTATCCTGCACAAAAAAGCAAAGCAATAGTCCAGTTACGAGTTTGCATGTCATATTTTTTGCCTTCCTTTTGTGTCAGTTCAGTGACGAACTGAATATGAAACACAGTAGTCGGTGAAGAGCCTCTCTATTGTGTAAGCCAATCACATACGCTGAATACACTGTTGGCGGAAAAATCTCATATCTCAAGCTGGGTGACCCACCTCATTCTTACACTGATTCACAGTATTACCGATCGATGTTGATATCTCATTCAAAACTCGTTTAGGATCGTTGGTGCACGAAACATATAATAACAAGGCCACAAACACTATTTCTAAAATTCCCATGTTTCAGAATACCTGAATGATTTAAAAAAAAATTCATAATATCCAAGTTGTACTAAGGCTTAATTAATCCGGGCGATGTTTTTGTTAATTGGTTAATTGCTTTAGCTGTAGCTCACAGATGGAAACAGAAACAATTTTTAGGTAGGTAACATTTACGCAAATGAAAAACGTTCGTGAAGCAATTTTTTTATTAATCGCTTCTTTGCTCACACACATTAAAAAAGGCAGCTGAACGAGGAAGGGTATTTGTCCATTAGATCGCCTGGTCAGTAGGGGCTATGTCTACCAAAGCGAGGTTGGAAAACAAAGCTATTGTGTAAGTTTCTTGGTAGGTTTCCCCGCTTCGGTCGACTTCGCTGTCAATCCTAAGATTCGGCTAACAAGTCAGCGACGATGAGTTCCATGTCGGGGGCCCAGTTCAGTTTATGGATGCCAGCCTTGAAGCACTTGCCGATGTCGAGGGCGCGCTGACAGGCGTCGGGCACTTCAGGGTACTCCTTGCTGCAGCCATGGATCATATCCACTAGAGTCTGGGCAACCGCGTCGTCTGGACGGTGGAGAAAAAAGGGTTAAGGAATATGTGCCGTTAGTTTTAAAAGATCGTAAATGTGTAAGTGTAATGGTATACATATTTGTTCCACTTTTCAATATAACATTTTCCTAGACATAAATCCTACGTTAACAGAAGATCGAAAGGAGACATAAGAAATCCTGAAGGAAAAAGAAAAGAGAAGAGGGAGAGAGTGTGTGAAAAGGGAAAGTCACAGGTAAAATCCTTACCAGATGTCCCAGGATACATAAGACACAGTAACAAGTATAAATTCATGTGGGTGATTCGTGTTTTAGATAAAAACCCCACGCTCTACTAACAAAGACACATGAAGAATAAAGAGTTGATTTAGAAGGGTTAGTAATGTAGGTTCGGTTAGAGGTCTTCTACCCCGCTTCATAACTGGATAGTGACAGGACTGGCATGTTGCGTGCCGTGCTTCATTTGACCATATGATCCGGTTATAAAACGGGTCATCGGACCGAAATGATATGAAGACAAACCAGCTCCATGTTTCTTCGCAAACTCCTTGGCGTTGCCATGATGCAGGTTGTACTCTGCATCGAGCAGGTCCAGGTTCGCGGAGAGGCACATGATGGCGCAGCCCGTGTGTCTGTCTGTGAGCTGGTAGTCTTCCTTCCAGAAGTTCATAAAGTCCTTGGTCACCGAATCCGGCAGGTCCATCTAGAAACAAGCTCCTTGGTATCAGCTGGTCGTTAGCCACTCATGACAAAATATAAATCCTACTAATATTATAAATGCGAAAGTTTGTATGTGTGAATGTTTGTTACCACGTATCCCTATAACTTCTATACCGATTATGATGAAATTTAGAATGTTTGTCTTTAGGTTCTGGAATAACATATAGGCTAATCAAATTTTCTAAAAGGGGGTTAAACAGGTTGGTAAAGTTTCTTTATTCCCTGATTCAATTCGCTCAAAACTCGGCACAAATAATAAAACTCACCTGTTTCTTGCACACCTCCATCGGCTTCGCAAACGTCTTCGACATTTCCATCACCACATCTTTAGAGGCGTCCGCCAGCACCAGTCCGGCCAGCAGCATCGCTACCCTCCACGCTATCATGGTCGATTGCTTCGTCTCCTGTGGCTCACTAGCCAGCCTCCTCAGTTTTATATCACTTATACACCTTGCTTGATTAAATAATTGCTGGTTGGAATCGACTAATTATTTGTCATTCGTGTTAAAGCTTATGCAGTCACGGTTTGGATCCGATGATTGGTTCTAAGAACAGGCTTTGTGTCCACTGAAGATGAGCAATAGGGAACTGTAGCAGGTAATACCACTTCATAGTCTCGTACAAATAACATCACGTTTATTTCGTGTAGGTACTCTCCGTTTTTGTTGAAAATGGGCCTTAGTGTTGATGAGTTATTTTTAAGTATTAATTTTTGGGGAAGTCACAAAGTGAAACTAAAGGCAATAGTGTAAGTGATTTCCATTCGAGGTAGGAAAGTCACATATTGGGATAGCGGTAAAATAAATGAACAGTTTATTTCAATAATGAAGACAAAACACTAGGCCCTAGCTAAAGATAAATAGTATAAATAACCCCTTAAAAATAATCACACCAATTTTTTGTCTTTTGTTTCATGAGCCCCTCCTACATTACACGTATCCATTTTTTTTCGCTAAACAAGCCAGTATGTCATTATGTATTAATGTATCATAAGGCAATTAATCAATTTTTGTCAATAAATGTACTTCATGTTTTAAATAGTAAACCTGAAATTATTTTCGAATCATAATAAAGAGTATATCTCAGCTAAGATCTGTCCGATAACAAGATTAACATCAAGTTGAATATTTCATTACACGCTAGAGGTGAAATATAAACTGAGTTTAATAAAAGAAACAAAGATGGTGGCAAAATATACTGGAACTTATGCATGACTCATAAAACACATTTAAATTACGTATAGGTATCATTTTTTGGTGACACCATACCTCTTTCGCACAAACTTGTATTGCCGATGCAAAGTTCACAGCATAGCTTCACAGTACCTATATATCTTTCATAATTTCCTTAGAAGAATCTACTCCGACATACAAACAAACTATCACACAAAAAAATATGATGATTTTAATAACTTTCTTCCCTTTACCAAATTCAAGGTTAAGAATTGATCTATTTTTTAGTTTCATCAATATTAACATATGGCTTTGTCTTGGTCAGTTTTTGCTTCAGTTTCATGATTGTTTGTTTAACAAGTAGTTTTATAGTGTACTTATTGTCATTAATTGCTCGGTTAATTAATATTTGCTCGTGTGTGTTTGTAGTATTAATTGATGGTATTTGTGTTTCTGCTGTCATCGCTAAACCAATAGCACCGAACGCTATCTAAACCCACAGTTATTTTAATCGTCAGTTTATGTGTTGGTTCACAGAATGCTTTTATGTTGTATGTTTAATAAATTAATATTTGTAGACAATTCACAAAGCGTCATCTAGCCCTAAACTAAGCAAAGCTTGTAAGGAACCAATGGCTGATAAAATACTTAAATACTTTTTTTAAAATATAATACATACTTACTTATAATACATACAACACACAGACCTGGAATAAATATTTGCAGGCATTTCTTCCGCAGCGGGAGTCGAACCCGCCCTTTTGTTTCTCAGCTAAACCTGCCACGCCACCGAGGTCGTCATGTTATTTGGTAGCTCCAGTTAGGCTAAAGCAATTTATTCATAAATTGAAAGAGGTTGAAAGTACATGTTTTTCCATATGAGTATGCGTTGGTCTGTTCATGTAATTTTAGTTTTTTTGTTTTTAAATTTTTTATTGCTCTTATAACTTTTTTCGTGTATTGTATGAATAAAATAAAATTGTATACTTTTCTATTTATTTATTCTTATTGACATTTGGACATGCCTCTAACCACTGCCTACTTGGAATAATATAGGAATACTGCTTTTGACATATTCAATGATTCGTCATTTAGTAGACCAGAAGGAGAATTCTATCACACCTTGGAAAACATCTTGAGCAAATTTAACTATTAATAATACAACATTTACTTCTAGAGGTACTTTACCTACCTAGTTAATTAAGGCTTAGCTGGGTACATGACCACCAGACCCCTGATCATCTTGCTTGACTTATTGACAGTCTATTGCTATCTACTTAAAAATAAACCACCACTTGCGCAGTGAGTCGGCAGGAACACGCTCAATTACACATACATGGCCTTACTTGGTCGAATCATTACTTGTCAACGCCTTATCATTATCTCTACCTACCTAAAATCAACCTTATGCTCTTTTAATTAAGGTGTACTATCAAGTTCAGTTGCGAATTCACTATTAATAACCTCATTATCATCGACAGGCACTGCAATATCAACCGTATTGTTTCCTGCGCTAGGTTTGCTATCGTCTAAAACAATCATCTCATTATTCGCATCAGCCAAAAATGTTCCAATCAGATAATTCTCAGTCTTAAGTCTATTGACATAAAGAATGTATGTAAGTACAAAAAGAGTTGGTTGGTAACATAATGATATGTAATTTGGGTCCCGTAAAAATATTTTCGAAGATATATTGCCGGGCGTGTGTGTCTTCGAGGCAATCGTGAAGAAGGGTTTCCAAGATGAGGTTCTATCAGGTAATCTTGGTGGTGCTGGCAGCTGCGGGGCTGGTGAGGGGAACCGCCGAGGTGATGAGCCACGTGACCGCGCACTTCGGACGGGCTTTGGAAGAGTGTCGGGAAGAGGTATGTAAAGCTTCATATTTATTTGCTAGCTCTTAGGACCTGCGCCCACTATCCCGTCCCAACGCGGGACGTCAGTGAAGATCTTTGTTCCCCCCACTTATTAGAATAGAATTATCTAGTTCCATAAGCGGACTACCATCTGTATTATTATAATTTGTTCCACAGTCCGGCCTAACGGCTGACATAATGGAGGAGTTCAAGCACTTCTGGAGCGAGGACTTCGAGGTGGTGCACCGCGAGCTGGGTTGCGCCATCATCTGCATGTCCAACAAGTTCAGCCTCATGCAGGACGACGCCAGGATGCACCACGTCAACATGCACGACTATGTCAAGAGCTTCCCCAATGGTACGTCATTTTAAACAGCGAATATTGCTAGCACTTTTACTTCATAGCGCACTATCCATTATCTCTGTAATCAATACAACTATTGTCATAATCCTATATAAATCCATGGCTGGCCATAGAGCTCCCTAAAATACTTCGATAACGACCTATATCGATCTGGTCGTTATCGAAGTATTTAAGGGATAAATCTTTGAAAGTTCGCCATTTATTTTTTTAATAATGTTTTCATAAGATGCGTCTATTTTAGCCATTTATTGCCAAAACACGTTATATTTCCAAAAACCCTGCTGTTCTAATTTGGTGGCCTCTGAAGACATTCTAAAACTGTGCAAGTAATATGAAATAATAAATAGGTATATATTCAAGTTTCGTGGCGTAAACTGATCCTATGCATTTTATTTTTTTGTTTAGAGAACCAAGAACTTGAAATGCGTTATTTTCATCAGTTTTGCGTCCGAATTTTTTAAATGGAGTCTACGTGGGATTCTCAAAATAATGAATATTATCCAGGGTTTCCAGGGCCATTTAAAGATTTGCTTATTTGGTTCGTATCCAGGTGAAGTTCTCTCGAAGAAGATGGTGGAGCTCATCCACAACTGCGAGAAGCAGTACGACGATGTGGAGGACGAGTGCGACCGCGTCGTGAAGGTCGCCGCCTGCTTCAAGCGCGACGCCAGGGCCGACGGCATCGCGCCCGAGGTCACCATGGTCGAGGCCATCATGGAGAAGTACATTTGATCAACAAAGTGGCGGAAGTCAAAACAATACTTATTTAATAGAAAGCTGACAAAATGTCCTGTTTTTTAAAAGAATTTTTTTAAAAACATACTAGCTTTTCCAAAAAGTTTTAGCTCAATCGCCATTTCAGTAATGTTTTGTTGGATAAATGATCTAATTAATAGTAATGGTTTGATAAGATACACGCCTTTCTAAATGTAAAACATAAAAAAATGTATGTGTCTTCTATCGCAATTGTTGAGTTTTTGTTGGCTACCTATTTCCTTATTGTATCATTTTGGGACCATTTGCAAAGTATAGTAATGCATCCATCATAATGCAGAGTATTTTTATTAATTTTGACTTCTGCGTATAAGTAACCTATTACACAACGAAAATGGCTACGTTAGATTTAGGTTTGTTTATATTGTTATGTGATAGTGTAATGAATAATTTTTGATTTTGTTTATTGTAAAATTATTTTACGTGTGAAGCAAATGAGCCGGCAAGTAAAATTGTAGCTTGCTCAAATGTGTTTTATCTTAAATTCCCTAATTTGTAGTCCCAGGTGATCCAGCGGGTGTTAGCCATGAATCACGATCGCGGGTGAAACTGCATTTGGGACCAATGGCCCGTGGTATGGAATACGTGGGACGAATGGCACATTACCCAGGAATTTTAGAAAATGTGAATATCTGTAGGTACACGTAGAAATAAAAAATAAATCCTAATCTATTCACTACCTATTCAGTATGTAAAGTTCTTAAAATATATGTATAATGAAAGATCGAAAGTTGTTCTGCATCATGAATAAGACCAAGACAATGATGAAGAAAGAAAAATAAAGTTCTTCCGTGCAGAGACAGTCACCATCCATCAAAGGTGTCGAGGTAGGCAGTAGAAACAATCTGTCAGGCGTAATGAGAGGGGCTGACAGCTCACCTAGGGGTTCAAATAATATTATTTTCCTGTCTCTGAAGTAATTTTGCTGATATTTTCAACAGCAGCTGTCGAAATGGGAAAATGGAAACAAAAACCGTACAGTAATTTGACTTTGGACCGATTACGAAAAATGCTGAAAATGTACGTTTTCTTGGAACTAAATAAAATTTTAGATAAGAAGCTCTTACGAATTGCGTCTGCGAACAACACTAACAACGTCCTTTTTTTTCTTAAATTTAGTTGTGTGTCGGGCGAAAGTCTCCCTTATTATCCAACTTTTCCGCTCGGAAGTCAGAATGCACCGTTGCGGTTCGATAAATGTATTTTCAATAAAATCGTCCATCACGTACAAGACACCTGCGTTGTATTATTCCGAAACAATAAAACCGCGAGCTATTTTATTTTGATGGAAAAAACATAAAAATTTGCATAGAAAGCGGCAAGTCGCGATTTTTCAGGGAAATATTTATTCCTCCCCTGGCAACACTACGTGACGCGAATGGGGAGATGGTGCACATGTGCTTATCACTCGTTGTTTTCCTTTTTGTTTTATAGTTTTTCTGCTGTGATTGTTTTTAGTAAAAATTTTCTTACTAAAAAGTGAGTTAAAACTATAAAACGCTAAAAACATAATTTGGTCGTTCATCTACATTATAACTACTATCATACAATCCCCCATGTGGGGACATGGTAATGTAGTAACTGAAAGGATTTGAATTTGAATTTAACTTGGAATATAGTAGGTACATGACATAGTTCATTACCTGGATTATTTCATGACCAGACATTTCCAACTTCTTGTTTTCTTTTTATCCGGGTACAACGCTCGTGTTGTAGCGAAAAATATTTCATAGATTATATCTCTCAACAAAAAACCAGGCACGCCAGAACATCTAGAAATAAAACCCACATAACTTCGACTTTCTAAGTTTTACGTCAAATATTAATGAAATTCAAAGGGAACTGCAATGATCCATCAATCTGTCTACTTTCTGTGCAGTCTCGCCAACTTATTTTTACACTCAGAAAGTCCCAACTTACTTACAAAGTAGCAGAACCAACTGCAAAGCGAGCGCGGTTTCCGAAACTCATTAGTTTCCTATTACGTCGCGACAAGGGAAAATAAGCTTTATTACAATAAAAATAAATGTCACGTATACCAGAACCTTTTAGCTATGCGAGTCAAAACAAGAAATCACTCCAGAAAAGATCCAAGATTCTTATAACAAGGACATAAGGTTCAAGTTGACATGTCAGGGGTTTAGAAAATTGATAGAAAAGTTGGGTTTCGGAAAAGAAATGGACTCCTTCGGGAATCCAACCATTTCTCATGAAAACAACGCTGTGAATACTAATAGGAAAATACTTGTTAAACTCCATAATAAAACACTGTATTCATGACTTCATTTTAATTCCTTTGTTTTCTGTAACCGAAATAAATGCAAGTACCTCAGAATAGTAAATCAACTGTCTGTCAAAATTCGTTTTAAAATGGTTTTAAAGCTTACAGTACCTCAGAACAGTAAATCAACTTCGTGTCCTGCCCATGGCTATTAGCTTAAAGAATGAACTTAGTCAAGTTACATAGTACGATATTTATGTTTTCGTAAAAACCGCGTTCATAAAGTCGTTTATTCAAAAAGTTAAGGAATAACTACTCGTATGGATCTACAACTATTTATTTATGTATGTAATAACTATGTAATGACATAACAAAGTTAAGGCCGGGATTATTTCAGTAGGGTGGGGGCCTTTTATCATCTATAGTAGATTTTATACAGCGTCAGGAGGCAACTTTACCTTCACAGACGAGACGCTGTAGTGCCCGGGACGAATTAAGATGGAGTAGGCTTGCCCAGCACCTATTCCATCCTCAAAGCTTAGTCGGCCTTGCCCACAGGAAAGACATGGTCAATACGTGCGGATCTGACTAAGCCGCGGGTTTCCTCACGATGTTTTCCTTCACCGTTTGAGAGTACTGGTATAGCGCACATAAATTTTTCGCACAAGAAAATTCATTGGTACACGACCGGATTTGAACCCGCCAACTTAGGATCGGAAGGCGGGGTCACTACCAACTAGACCACCAGTGCTCTCCTAGGGTGGGGGACCCTTCAAGATACTAAGAGTTTTGGGACTCACCTGGCTATAGTATGGAGATGGGCGCTGGTAGCCAGCTTAACGAGGGGTCTGTGCGGGGGCCGGCTGGGCCGGCTCGGGGGGCTGTAGGTGTACTCCGCCGCCTCCGAGCCTGTCAGCCACGACCAGTGCTCCGTCATCTCGCCACCTGCTCACCCGCTCTCCTCACTTCTCCAGTCACCTCACCTTACCCCACCAGGTTACCACTTCACTTCACCTCGCTTGTCGATTAAGTAAATCACTTCCAGTTATTACTTTTCGTCTGTTCATCTTTGTATTTCTTAAAGAACATAATTTTAAAAGTTTTCTCGATGGGTGTCGAAGAGGTGGGGACTCAATCGAGGCATAACTTCTAGAAAAAGGAACTAAATAAGTGCAACTTGTTTTGTCCGACATCACATTTTAATTTTAATGTTAAATAGATACAAGTGGCTTCCGTCCGCTTATAAACTACTTTTTAAGAACTGTGTAAATTCCAAGTGTTCGAGCATTGACTTTTTGCTTTTATAATAGCACTCAATAATTATTAGTGACGCGTTATTTGCTATTTATTTTAATTTAATCAGGATTGTGGCTCCGTAACTTTAACTTTGATTTATGTCAAACTACTATCCCATCTCGATTTCTATCTCTTTCTTAACGCTTGCGCTAAAAATAAATTATACAGTTAATATGAAATGCAGGAGTTTCATTTATCTAAAGAATTAGGCTTCCTTATATTCTAAACCTGAACACCAAGTTTCATTGAAATCCGTAAAGCCTTCGATGGAGGCTCAAACATCCTCACAATTATTCTTTAAAATTTATAAGAGATCTTTTTACCTAAACATTTATTTCGAACCAAAGTTCTAAAGTCGTACCTACTCCTTCAAGTATTAAATTAAAATACAATATTAACTACATGAATATTTTAAAATCTTATTATCCAAGATTACCAACAATGTCCCAAGTGCAAAACTTTCCCGCCTCTCAGTGGAAGCATCCTTCAAATCTCAAATCTTATTAAATTCGCCAACAATGATTGATAATGGCTGAAAATAGTCTGCAACTTCGTTATGACAAACATTTTGTAACACGCGATTTGGAACCTTATCTTCAAGGTAATAAAACTCAGACCAAACGCAATGAAAACTTGCAGGACCACCTCTGCCTTTATTCATATCTTCGTAGCAAAACAAACCTTATTCCAAGGACATAGAACCGATATAACTTTTAGAGTAAACTAGTGAAACGCCCGCGGCTTTGTCCGCGTTGAGTTTATTTCATACAAACTGAATTTCGGGAATTCCTTATAAAGTGTACTACTATACCAAAAAAGGAAATTGCCCTCCAAGTTTTATAATTCTAGGACTTGTGATTTGGGCTGTGCATTGATTGCCAGTCAGTCAGTCAGAACGAATTTTATATATTTAAATTCCGGCACCCTGTTATAGTTTCCCCTTTCAAATACAGCGGATTACACGTCGAATTTTCCGAGTCGGCGAATCTTACCCTCTCTTTCATCTCAGTACTGTGTGAAAGAGACAGGTGACAAGGTGCACACTATAAGTGAAGTGATAAATCTTAATCCCCTTGTGAAGGAGTATTTTGAAAATGGGTGGATAGTGACGTCACGCTGTGCTCCAAATGAAATCCTATAATAGCAGCCATTTGGGTCTTCCAAATGTGTTTTATATTTATGACAAACTTATAAATGTAAGAAAGTATCTATTAGTATATAACTTTATCATTTCATAGGTTTTTAATCTGTTTTCAGGGATTTCCAGTTTTCAGCCTATTACTAAGCCGCCGCTGTCCGTCCGTCCGTCCGTCTGTCAGCGGGCTATATCTTATGAACCATAGTAGGTAGAGAGTTGAATTTCTATTGCCGCTATAACAATAAATAATAATAAAAAAGGGGCCGCATACAAAAAATATCTATGTGATATCTATCTATACGATGGTACGGAACCCGTCATGTGCGAATTTGACTCGCACTTGACTGACTTTGTCGCTAGCGAGTACGAGTATATCTAGGAAAACTTGTCTTATAGTTCTACAAAGACTGTCTGTGGGGTAAAATTATGATGATGATGATGATGATGATGTCACAGCGCAATGTTTCTTGTTATTGCAGTATTTAGGGACTGGAAAAACATCGTCTTCCTATTAAATTATTTAGAGTTTCCCTAAAGAACTCTACCAAATTGAATTTCCTCACAATCAATGCATCCACTTTGATTAAATCTTACAATCTTAATAGCTAAGGGTGAAAAGTATGGGGGAGAGAGAGGGAACCTACTTTTCTATAAGAGTGAAAGAGACGAAAGAAAAGTGCAAGTTTAAGCTCCGATAGGATAATGTGATTCTATTGTGCAGGTTCATTGCTGAGGGCTTCGGAGTCTTTAGGTACCTGCTTTTATGACTACCTCCTTTTTGTTAGTCGGCCAAAATAAATCTACCGCTCCAGCGTATCAAGTTGGGATTTAGTTAATGTAAACTAAAAACAACACAGCATAAAATAAAGAAATATAAAAAATATATATTATTTTAATTATCGATTTTTGAAAATTAAGATAATCAAATGAGTGATGATATATTTTATGCGGGCACATCGCGAGAGAAGCCGCAGGCGTAAGCTCGTTTCAAATAAAAACATCACAACTTATATTTTCAAATTACCTAATAGGATAACTAGTCATAAGTAGTGTATTCAAGGATTGTTCATGAAGACTTCGTACCACTACTCCCAGTCGTGTCACTATTTCTTTAGAACCAGTGTGGTGAAAGGACTTAACAATATTTTCCTTCGCCTTTCGAGAGTACAAACGTAAACAACATAACAAGCATAAACATTTTTCAAATAGAAAAGTCCATTGGTGCACGACATAATTCGAATCAACGACCTTACTAAGGCCTTTAACCATTATAGCAGATAATTTATACAGCGTCAGGAGGCAACTTTTTACCTTCACAAACTGGACGCTGTAGTGCCTGGGGCGAATTAAGATGGAGTAAGATTGCCCAATACCTATACCATCCTCTCAGCTTAGTCGGCCTTGTCCACAGGAAAGACATGGTCAATACGTGCGGAGCTGACTAAGCCGCGGGTTTCCTCACGATGCTTTCCTTTACCGTTTGAGAGTACTAGTAATAGCGCACATAAACTTTTCACACAGAAAAATCCGGAACACGACCGGATTTGAACCTACGACCTTAAGATCGGAAGGTATCACTTCCAAAAGAGCACCAGTGCTCAGTAGACTGCGTGAGAGATAAGCAAGTGTATGTCACAGGACCCGCGGTGATCCCGAATGATTTATTTGTCTAATCCCGTCTAAGTGGTGGGTAAAGTGCGCTGTAGATGCAACAACGTGCCCCTCGCACTGGGGAGGGGGGACAGGGGAGGAATGGAGATGCACCTCGGAACTATTTTCTTTTGGAAAATCAAAAATCTACGAATTTTCCATTCCAGTTTTCCCCCTTAAGATTTCGGTTCCAAATCCCCCCTAAGGTGGATGGATACATTGGATTTGCAAAGGGGATTTTGAAACTTTTTTAGAGAATTTGTTGAATAAGCCGATATTAGGATGGGTGACCGGTAGCGTAGCTTTTGGTAAAGTCCTCTCATAGACCTCCGACCTATGTATCCAATTATTATATTGAATTCTAGCACTAGTTCTGTCTAGTCGTCCAGTGAACCACTACGCCATCAGTATCATCATCAATACCAAAATACTGAAGGGATTATGTCATATATAACTGTTATTTATTAACGAGGTCGCGACGCCTACAAAAGCGCATCGGAAATCCAACCCCATATCCCTAACACCACTGCTGATCTATCAGTTAGTGCCGACTCCTTCCCCGAACCACAGCTCACGTAGCAGTTAGTATTGAACTTCCCTAACACCACAGCTGATCTAACAGTTACTAGGAGTTCCCCAAACACAGTGTATTATAATGTTGCTAATACACACGGTGATTTATAGCCAGTGGATATCAGTGGTGCACCGACCATGGGGCCTTTTAACATAGCACATGCCATAACTACAGTATCTTAACTCTATTGCTGAGAAATATTTTGAAGAAAAAATTTATCTAGTGGCCAACTCTTGTGACGGAGTTTTTAGGCCGTCATGGCTTAACGACTTAAAAGCCAGGACCGACAATTTAACGTGCCCTCCGAAGCACGGAAGCGCTCAGCTCGTAATGCCACTTGCGGTCACCCATCCCAATTGTGACCGCGCATATCATTACTTAACTTTAACGATCAATTAAGAACGTCTAAGCAAGCTACGCCACGATACCCATCAATTAAAAGATCACAAAAAAATATTTCACATATTTGACATAAAAAAATTATGTCGTACATGACCTTTTGTCCGCACACGTGTCCATTGTCCAGCTAGGTACTTATGAGGTTATTTTATTCCTCTTTCAACATTTACCGTGTTAGCGGCGAAGGAACGCTCTGTTTGGATGAGAGTAGGTAGCGCAGCGCGCATGTGGACAGCCTCTTGTTAATCATGTTGGCGAAGGGCGTATCGAACGAATGCGCGGGGCCACTCAATCAATGGCGACTCAGGCGCGGTGCTCACTCACAGTAAAAGTTAATCTCTAAACATTATATAAATCAAAGTCACTTTCCGCGTCTGTTCGTGCGCTAAGTTAGACTACAGATTTTGATACAGTTTTCATTCGGTAACATTTAGCTTTTTTATGGTTTAATATATCTATCTATCAGCTCTAATTTAATATGATTTAAAACCATATTGATATTTACGGCCGAATTTCAACGAGGTAGAAAGGAAACAAATAATGTAGAAGAAAAATCTATCGACATTATTGCAAAATAATCACTCTTCTAAAACGACGTGAAACATTGAACTTAATTTGGTGCCTCAACCATTCGGCCAAAAGGATCAAAACAAACAGACGTTCATTCAACAATGACACTTATTAGTTAGCAGTAAAGTTTTCAACCCCTTGACCGCAGTTCGAAGGGTTGAGTCCCCTAGTTTGCTGGCATAGACAGTCTGCCCCACGTACTAACGCAAATTAAAAATATGTAGGTAAGTAACTTGTGCCTACAGTGAGGATAATGAAAGAAAAAATGCCTAAATAAAATGCTAAGATGCAAAAAGCTAATTTAGTTAAGTCATGATTACGGCCTATGTTTTATCCAATTACATACGTGAAGCAAAAAGAGGGAGATGTTTTCCACGTCTGTAATTTATGTTCATTAATTGCTTTAAAGTACTGGTAGGTTTTTTCCTATTTACCTACAAATTTTATATTATCTGAATCCATAACAATTATTTTCGCGCGTAATCATACGGCTCATTAATTTACCTTCTATTTATTACTTTACAAAAAACCACAAATAAACAAATATTTGTGGACATTTGACACAGCGCCATATAGCCCCAAACTAAGCAAAGTTTTTACTATGGGAACCAAATGGCTGATAGAATAATCATTTAATACAAACATGATATTACAACACCCAGATTCGAAAGAAATATTTGCAAAACATTTATCTCCCGCAGCAGGAATCGAACCCGTCGCGGGTCTTGCTTCTTAGCCGAGCACCCGCCAAGCCAGCGAGGTCATCAAAAAATGAAAAAGAAACTCATATAGTCGGCAAGGTGAGCGCCTGTCAGATGTGAATAGCTCGCCGCAGCGTGAGTCACGGTAAAGCCCGGCCAGGCGCCGCGCGCCGCGCGCCGGCGCCGGCCTGTCTGCCGGCTTCTGGGCCTAAGGGTAGAGCCATCATGCACGAGAGGGCTCTTGAGACAATGACAAATCTTCGTTGTCATGTCTACACGTGCCGATATGCTCGTTCATCTGTTTTATGTTCATTCAAGAGAGATTATTCGACCGTCATGTCTTATTAACGAAATTGAATCGTTATATTCCGATACCGAGCTCAAACTGTATTTGATGACACATGCTCATCAAATATCAGCGTCCTCTTGAACTCAGAAGCTTGATTTTGCTAAATTGTGAAGGCTCTCAGTGATTGCTGAAAATCAATTAGGTACGCTTACTAAACAGATGGGTCTTAGGATGCATTAAGCTGATCTTAAAATAAGCCACTGTTATGACTTGGGAATGCTACTAATTGACCAGCGCCTGCGCAGAAATAAGTTCCACTCAATTAATGTGTCAGACAGAATCATGTGATGCAATAATGTATTCATCAAAACACTTTACAGTTAATTAAATATGAAACAGAACTTTCACACGTTGGAAAAAGCTTACAGAAAATGTTTCTCTAGCTCTAGTTTTTCTGACAGAAACAAACAATCAGCCAAGAAGCCTTAGTAGTGTGTTGATGATGATTAAGATCATCATGGTCAGTGAAGCCGGTGCAATGCCGGCTGCGGTCCGCCCTCGCCCCCGCGCCCGCTTCCGCCCCCGCGCCCGCTCCGCTCGTCTCCCCTCGCGCCCCGCGTCGGGCGCCACTTTATGCGAAATCGATGCAGCGCTGTTTTGTAAACACACTTGCACTCTCTACACACGAGTTATTCAAACGATACGTTAATATAACTTACGGATAGAAGAAAGTAGAGATTATCGGACTCAACAAGTTGCATTTCATAAATAAGTTTAACGTTAAAATACCTGAGTATTTATCACTTGTCTTTTTGTGAATAAACTAAACTAGACTAGACGAAATTGCATCAAAATTGCAACGAAAGCACTTGCACTAAACGCACTCAAAAAATTCGGCTACTTATAAAAAGCAACGCACTCTGAACCAGCTCGATTCTCGATTCGAAAATTGAAAGGAGGTTTGACAGTATTTTGACAGTTGAAAATAGTTCTAAATTCGAAATAGGCGGGAGGGAGCTGCCGCCGGCGCGCGGCCACGTTGCCAACTAACCTAACCTTGCGCCGCGCGGCGTCCCACGTCACGTCACCCCTGAGTCACACCACTCTTGGTACTTGACTCATTCGGTTCAAAAAACTACTTGTACTTTAAATAGTCGTAATCGTAGAGGTTCTGCGTTATGAGTGCACTTGCAGGTTTCTTAATATTCGCAAGAATGTTTAATGTTTCGTGTATTTCACCTCTATTTAACACTGATTCTCTACCTGCTGTTCATATCATCAACTTCAAATAATTTTAATTCTAGTTCGTTTATTTTACAAATTGTATTACAACATTATTAACAGTCGATATACTTGCCAACCTTGGACCATTATTACGACAGGAAAGAACTGTATTTTTGGAATATCATTTGAAAAATAGTATTAAAAATCACTCTGGATCTTGCCTTGCATTGTATTAGGATGAACAATAGCTCATGTTATTCCTATGCACACCTACTATTTGTCATTAAAATCCGTATAACAATTACGCCGTGATTGAAGCACAAACAGAAACATTCAGATCTAAAATATTAGTAAGATAATAGGATAGACTTCAATGAATGCAAGGATGTAGGATGTAGGACTTGCAGGTAAACGAAGTGAATACCTACTGAGATGACGAGAGAAGTCGCCAGTTCATAGTGGCCAACTCTTGTGACGGAGTTTTTAGGCCGCCTAAAGGCCTCCGTTATTACTTAACCACTTAAAAGCCGGGACCGACAATTTAACGTGCCGGAAGCGCTCAGCTCGGAATGCCACTTGCGGTCACCCATCCCAATTGTGACCGTGCACAAGGATGGCCGTCAAGTATCAAGGCTGGGCGGTCGGGTGTACATTCAGCCGGCGTGCACCCTCGCCCATTCATCGCGTACTACGCACTGAGCACAGGGGCTCCGTGGAGCCGCTGACCTTGAATACTTCATGCAGATGCTGTTCATTGTGCTTCTCTTTACACAACTATGGCACTGAGCCTAGATAACTAGAGCCTGTGTCTGACGAAGTCGCTAGTCGCATTGCAAAAATGTGGTGACATCGCGATCGCTTCATGTCAATTACAAACATTTTTTTACGTACGTGGTAACGATGGATGCAACGTGACTAAAAACTTCCTTAGTTGTTTCTTCTTTGTTTTAATAAGAAAAGTCATTTTCATTGCATTTTCGGAAGTTTTTCTTATTAGATAGGCAAAGCACCTAACTTCATCACATCCAATTAAAAAAAAATGTTACCTACTTTCAAAATGACAACAAAAGAGAGTTAGCTGGAACCCGATCTCTTTCGTTGTCATTTTGTACACAATTTAAATTACAAAAATTATCACTTACGCGAATTGGACCCTCCCCCACAGAGCACAAACATTAAGCGCCCCCGCTGCAGTGGGCGCGCCCCCTTATCGCGCGGCTCATGCATCCTATCCTATTATTTGTATACTATTGAGTTATTCAATAAAAATCTATTGAATCATTTTCGTTCTATAAATATTGAATAATTTAATCCGAAATAAACTGGGGTGTTTTAATGTTTTTTGTAAAATCAATAAATCAATCCATTTTGTTAGAAAAAATTATCTCGATTAGAAAGTTTCTAATCGAGAACGGTTTTTACTTGTTTTAATTGTACGGTTTTAATTGTTTGTACGGCTTACCGCCAGAACCTAGAGGTTTGATTATTACGCATAACACCTATTATGTACCTAGGTCCACAGACAAATAAATGATTTATGAGATTCTGTTAGGTTTCTAATAGAAACCTAACAGAATAAAATAAGATTTATAAGATAAGAGATTAGAAAAGGTGTTCAGGTAACTCATTTTTAGTAATCCCGAAATAAAGTTTTCCAGAATTTACAGCCATTATTTATTTTCCTATAATTTGCATCTGTTTCATCCTCAACTTTAAACGTATTAAATTAAATGCTGGAACAGAATAAATGCAGGTAGTACTAATTGCAAAAAGTTCACTAAACACTTACACAAGAGATAAGGGACACGCCATCCTCACGTCCGCAAATACTATTACAATGCGGACTATTCTCTTGTGGGTTTCATCGAATTAAACTTAATTTTATATGTTATGTGATATACTCGTAAGATGATATTGAAATACGACTGTAAAATTGTTTGTGAATAAACGAAATGAAATTAAATACAATCATGGCTTCGTCTTAGTACGGTTATTTCGAATCGAACATAATGTTTGTCTGATTTCAAATATGCTCGATGGATTTCAAAGACAAAGTCAATAACGGAGATCATTTGAATACTTCTTAAATCTACATAACTAAGTAGATACCTCCTTCCTCTTTTAAATAGCCAAAGTAACTTACTAAGGCATCTTTTCACAGTACACATAAACAAGAAGCATTACAGATGAGCCTGAAACAGAATGTTCAGTCACATACGTGGTCGCATCCCTCGCGGGGCGCCGCCGCGGGGCCATGTCCGCGCATACATTAGTACGGCAGGGGTCGGGGGTTCGCACCCCGCGCACAATTCATTACCAACCATCCACAATTAGCGCTTACCTGGAATAAAACAAAAGAAGGGTTAATTTGATTAAAGTATTATGGAGTGTAAGTGCGAAATAACTTACTAATTGTTTTTATTAGTTTTAATTTGCCACTGCAGGGCGGCCTTTCTTCAATATAGAAATTCTACTAATATTATAGATGCAAAAGTTTGTGAGGATATGACGATGTTTGTGCCTCAATCACGCCGTAACGGCTAAACGGATTTGAATGAAACTTGGAACATACATAGTATGTGTGCTGGAATAACATATAGGCTACTTTTTATCCTGGTACCACGCGAGCGAAGCCGCGGGCGGAAGCTAGTAGAAAATAAATTTCCGTCTTTTGTATAAAACTTCACAATATTGTTATCAAAACATACCAAAAGGTGGAGGTATTATGGATCTTGAAGGATTTTCCTTTACAGATGTATTATATCTTAAAAACTATTAATTTGGAAATTTTGCTTGTAATGAAGACATTCGTTCTGGAAAATATATTTTGCTCGAGAACATAGTCCCTTAAGCATGATTTTGTTAATGGGGACAACAGGAATAATGTTTACTGATTTTGGGCATCTAAAATGAACTATGTTCCGAATGTTTCATTATTTAGAAAATAAACTCCCGAAAATATCACGTTTGGCCTCGTTTGGCACATTGAATTCTTCTCAGTTTTCATTTTCAATTTGAGACCTCATAAATATCCCCATCACGGGCGGCGTGATGCGGCATGGGAGGAGTGAGGACATGTGTTATGAGGAGTGCTGAGCGCTTACCACTTTCCTCTTCCTTCTGACAAATCACTTTGAATAATATTCATATTTCGACGCGTCTTGAAGGGAACAGTTTGCAGAGTTAGGGAAAAATAGACATGCCTCATCAAATGTTGCTGATAGTTTGTACAACCTATTTCGTATGTTTCTGGTATTTTATTATTATTTTTAAATAGGAATTCTAACTAGGTTGTAAAATCTCTGAAAATACTAATCAACGTCACGTGCTAATAGCACATTCTTATAATATTACGAAATTAAAACAAATTTTATTTCGTCGATTTTTCACTTTTCATAAACCTATTACTTTTCATAATTATTTAGCCAAAACTGCCGACCCCACATAGGCAGGTTTGCAGAAAGATGATGATGATGATGATATTATTACGTTGATCGATTAGTTTTTGCTCGTGTCGTGTTTTTTTTTCAAAATGTGTAATTAAATTTTTCACTTAACTACTATTGCATTACAAAATATGACTAGGCGTTTGCTGTTATTTTGTTTTTCGTAGCGAAATAATTCAGCTCGACCTGTAAGAATCAAAGGGCGCCTGTCTCACATTCGTAACTCTACAACCCATATCTTAAGTTGACAGATTTTTTGAATGGTGAAAATATGGCGGGCGCCACCTACCCGCTATCTTAATAGAATATCGAGGGCCGCGGGCATTTGCATACTAGGCGCTGCCGCCGGAATGCGCCGCCTCATGCTCAGCTACTTTGCACGGAAATTGGCTTCGCATACCTATTGTGAGTGGAAACCTATTGTTTGGTTTCGTGGTTTTGCAAACGCCGCCCATGTTCTATACTAACACGAGATATTGATAGAATTTACAATAATAGTTAGTTTTATAAAGGTTTTTAGCAGATATTATAACCGAAAGTAGAACTGTGACCCGGTTCCTATATTTTACTATGGGACTTTTTTTGTCAAAAAATGTATGGCGCTTTTCCACAGATAATAAATTTGTAATAAACTATCCGTCTTTGGTTTAATTTGGGAACCGAGCATGAGTTGTATACAGTATCAGTTTTTACCTACTTTTCAATAAACGGCTAACTTTGAAAGTTGGCTTTTATCACAGACCTTTTTCTCACTTACACCTTTTTAATAAAGGTCTCCACCCATGTGCCTGGGTGGTGACCGTGCGGTCAGTGAGCGGGGTGAGCAAACGGAGACAGAAATGCGAGAAATGCTATGACAAACATCTCGAGAAACTACTTTTTATTAAAATGACGTTCTGTAAAATAAAGGAAAGAAATAAGTAATAGTTTGATGTATCGCTACACCCAAAGCAAGTATCGAACCGGCACCAGTGTCACAGATACAGATCTAAGATTTATAACATCACAACAACTTACAGAACATTCGTAGAACAAGTTAATCTTCCAGAGTTATCGCTGATCTAACCAGTTTTATTTATTTATAAAAACCACTCTTCAATAAAATTAATCGAACGACATTAATATTTTATTGGTTGTTGGAAATCGTAATTTATGTTAATCAATAAATATTTAGGCAAATCGTTTTGTTAAAATATCATCAAATATGTACCCAGTATGGTATTAACTCGATTTTTACTAAACTCATGAGTAGGTTTGACCATAACTTGTGGATGTTATCGGTTCGGCGCACTTCAAAGCAGAATTTTTTACGCATATTATAGTCCCACTAATATTTTGTATAATGGAACGCTGGTGGTCTAGTCGTAGTGACCTCGCCTTCCAATCCTAAGGTCGTGGGTTCAAATCCGGTCGTGCATCAATGGATTTTTCTCTTCGAATAATTTATATGCGCTACACCAGTACTCTCAAACGGTGAAGGAAAACATCGTGAAGAAACAGGCATATCCTATACCCTAAAAAGATTGAAAACATGCACTTTCAATCCTTTCACCACACTGGTTCGAAAGGACTAGTGACACGATCCGATAGATTAATATTTTTAATCTGACAGTTTGTCTGTCGGATCAAAAGCTTCAATCACAGCGTAACCACTGAACTGATCTCAATCTCAGCATTAGTTCTGATACACTATTTATATAATACTAGCTGCCACCCGCGGCTTCACTTGCGTTGTACCCCAACAAGAAGTAGCCTATATGTTATTCCAGCATACATACTATTTATATTACAAGTTTAATTCAAATCCGATTAGCCGTTACGGCGTGATTGAGGCACAAACATCCTCACAAACTTTCACATTTATAATATAGTAGGATAAATTAATGTTGAATAGTTTTGATAGACATGAATATACCAATTTTCATTACCGGGACATAACATCCAGCTTATTTTTAAACGAGTAAGTAAATACGAACAAAGTCACACGTGAAAGTTAGTCCGTAGCTTGTGGACGTCATCGATTCGGCGCAGTTCAAATGAGTTTAATTTATTGTAATTTAAAAATATTAATTTGTAATACTTAGTTGCGAACACAGAAGCTCTCGCGCATAAATACAACCATTTTATGCAACAGGTTCGACGTTTTCAATAAAATTGATAAAGTACCAAATGCTGTGCTCGTTTGTACCGGGCCAGTACATTGTATTGGAGTAAGTTGACCGCTAAGCAGACCGTCGTGTTATTTTAACGGCCCGTCGACATTGTAACGTGGTATCCGGTGGGCCACGTGTGCCGCGAGCTGCCTTCACACGGCGGTACGTGTCGTGTATTACAGGCAAGCTACTAGAGGAAAGTATTGTACACCTCAAACAAGCATCTGCATTATGCATTTACAGAATGTTCAAACATTTCTCCTGCCGCGGAAGTCGAATCCGGTATCAAGTCAAGGTCCTCACGCAAATGGATTTCTCTTTAACTTTGTAGAGATTGCGATAAAGCTTGATACTTTAAGTTTAGGATATTTATAAAATAGACGTGTCATTCTTCTTCAATAAGTAGGTCCTGTTGTGTTTGAAGTATTCCTTCGTATATAGATAGAAGGGATGTGTAACTGAGATAATAACTAGAGCGCGACTTAATTAAAGTTTGACAATTACCTCTTGGAAAAATACGAACGCTGTCATTTCAAAGTCAAAGTCAAACATTTTTATTCCTTAAAATCACGGAGATCACTTGGACACGTCTTAAATCTACGTTGCATTTACACCTGTTCGTAACGCGACCAAGCGTGGCAGATACAAGTAAGAAAAGACGCTTGGCTATTTTTTATAGTTAGTATTATAGTTTAACACATTCACATAAAAATAATACAAAAATATTAGTTCAAGTACCGTTCCAGTCGTTAAGACAGTAAGTGCGTGTAAATGAGGCACGGTGGTGTACGCGACAGATTTAACTCTGTATTTACATTATGCACTGGCGGGTAGCGGGTTCTATTCTCAGAAGCGTTACCGCAGCGTCGAGCCGGTTAGTGCAATTGTTATTGTTATCATTATCACAGCAAAATAATAAAAGTTCTGTTATAATTGGAAAACACTCCGCAACGGAAAACTCTATGGGCTCTAAACAATAATTTTATATAATATTTCGACATTTTTACAAAGTTTAGTTAGTAGTTTTAGCCTGTCCCACTACTGGGCAAAGGCCTCACCCCTCTCCTTCCACACTTTCCTTTAGTTCATTTAGCTAAGTCATTTTTGGTAGGTATCACAGACAACTACAAGCCAGAGTCTTCTCTTCGTTTTCTTCTGTTAGCAAGTAGTTCAGTTTTAAATTAACTTTTAGTCTCCCTCGATGCAGTCTTGAAGCTTAGATGAAGGTTCGATATAATTAATTTATATTTAAATAAGTACATTATTTTAACTTCCTATAATGTCCTCGTCATAGGGAACGAGCCATTTTGCTAAATAAATAGATTTGCAATCTTTGGACACAGAGATCTTGTTAAGAGAGTCATAGAAAAAAATAAAAGAGCGTTGGTAGTTTTTGTAATTATTATTTTAGTCTTCTTTTTTAATGCTTCTTGGCAAATGCCTCTGGTTGTTGTTATATTTTATTAAGTCACGTAGGACGAACCACTTACCTTAAACGATGCGATTTATCCGTTTACAAGTTCCGTCGGCAAGCTCACTGGTTCTCGTCAGAACCACAGCCTGGTGAACTAACACACAACACTAACACTAACTTTAATCAAAGCTACTTTGATAGGAAGACCACAGTTCCATCATCAAGTTCAAAGTAAATGTATTACATTCAACATTTTCTTTGATTTCATTCAATTGAAGCAAATATTCATTAATTGAATTGTTTTTTTTAGTCAGCATATTCCAAAAACTCACTTTACAATTTTTTTTATGTAAAAATTGTGCAATTTTTTCACATTTCTTGGAAAGTTTGTTCAATTCACTCAATACAACTGTAGAATTTCGCGCCTACAACTTGTCCGAATGAGTTGTAAACATAGCGGAGTGTTTGCGCGGAAGTATCATGGTGTAGCGAAGGGCGGGCGGCGCGAGGGCGCGAGGGCGGGCGGACGGCTCGGCGGCGCGGCGCCGACTGCCGTCCTGAGGGCCTGATGCAGGGCGCGCAGATGCGAGGACACAGGAGGAGATTGACTGTCGTTTTACTTGCTTCGTCAGGCCTCTATCGTAAAGTAACCGAAGTAAGTTTAAATTGCCATAAATTCACAATCAGTTCTATAAAGAATATATGATCATAGCAGTATAATACCCAAGGTAACAAGTATTTTTCGTAGTTACTAGTATATATGGGCTGATCACCTGTCACCATGGTTCACCATAATCCATCTTGGGACTATGATTGCTTGTGGCTCTGCCCCATCGGGGATGCGGCCGTGATGATATATATTTATGTATGTCAGCTCACATCATGTTTTATCTCCTTGTTACTGTCACAGATTAAGTACTACTCAGTATTGCCGCTAAACATTAACACAAACCTCATTTGTTTGGTAGAATGATAAAATACTCCTTGGTCTAGTACCGATTTGGAGGTGGAGAAAAAGATAAAAAATAGCGGCAGATGTTGTAAAATATTTTAAAGTGAAATAATAATGTTATGAATGATTTGATTCGATGTATTTTGTAGAATAAACCCACATGCACATGTGAGTATAGTTGTTTATTATTCAATAAAGTAGGCATAACAGCCTACATGTATATAAATAAGATCTTACAAAAGAACTTTTTTTTCTTTTCTGTGTCTGTTCCATAGGCTTATTTAAGAACTAATTAATCCCGCGCCTGATTCAAATTAATAGATAACAAAAATCTATATATCTATTAAATAAACTGTAGTTTTGCATTTAACTAAGTTTGAACATAAAATAAGACATTTCCTAATGATTTTATTGAATAAACATTGGAAATTCTTTTAAAATGCTTGAGTAATCTATTGAGCTTTGCATTTTGTAAGGATGTCGCAAGTTCAGCTAGGTACACGATACAATCGGTGGGATCTCGGGATTAGGCAAGCGTCACGTAATAAAATACTCGTTAAAACATACTGGCTCAAATCACTGATAAAAACGCGGCGTGCTTTCCCTATGGAAACATACGAATTCTGTCGGAAGCACTCCGGTAGAACGGTAAGTAGACCTGAGTTCACACTCGTATTTAATAGGGTGCTTATACCATTTGTGTCATTGGTTCTTACGAACTAATGTAGTGAAAGGATAAAAGTGCTCCTTAAATGGATATTTTCGTGCACTTGACACAGTTAATGTCTTCGAACTTTACAGGTGCCGGTTTCCTCTGGATGTTTTGTAACTCCGTGAGAGAGTACTGGTATTGCGCACTTAAACTGTTCAATGGAAAGTTGGCCTACTGATAATTTCAACAGGCATTTTTCAGGGCCACCATACCTAATCAAGTTGTAGCAATGTCGTGTAGTGCATGGAAAGAGCCTTTCCCCACACTGGTAGTAAATACCACGACAAACAAGAAACCAATGACATTTTCCAAAAAGCTCCCCCGTATGTTTTACTCCATTCTCGATAAATAAGGCGTCGTCCTCACTGGCGATTTGCATGCCAGCGTCGTTCGCACGGATTACTTACTTCGCATCGATTACTGGTAATTGAGAGCTTACCTGGCGCTAGCATTAGTTTTGTACGTTATGTCAAATAACAACCAATATTAATACTTTTTTTTAAGACTACCTTGCATTGACCTCAGTATATTCCAAGTTTTATTCAAATTCAATTAGCCGTTACATTGTGACTGAGGCATAAACATTCAAACATGCTCATATCCTCACATACTTTTGTGTTTATAACATGGTATCTATAGAGTAGAATGGCTTTACGTGTTTTAAACAATATTTAGCAATAAACATTTTTCGGAAGATTTTAATGTTTAGAGAAGTGATCAATAAAAATGTCGATTGATTAAAAATAGTGAAACCCGTGCTAGGGGTCCCGCTACGAGGGCGCGAAATGGATTACATTCAGTCATTAACAGTTTTCGAAGATTGGATACAACTCGATTACCTATTCCAGGCTTTATGCAAATAACACTTCAGATGAGAAGATAGATAGAAGATATTAAATCTTAGTCTTTGAAAAGTCCATCCTCTCAGAAACACAAAACCGAAAACACGAAAGGATTATTTTAAACACTTTTTCTTTTTAGAGCACTGGTGGTCTAGTTGGTAGTGATCCCGTCCTGTAAGGTCGTGGGTTAAAATCCGGTCGTGTACCAATAGATTTTTCGCACAAAAAACCAGAACTCTCAAACGGTGAAGGAAAATATTGTGAAGAAACCCGCGGCTTAGTCAGCTCCGCGCGTATTGACCATGTCTTTCCTGTGGACAAGGCCGACTAGGTTACGAGGAGCGAATAGGTGCTGGGCAAGCCTACTCCGTCTTAATTCGTCTGTTACGTTTTGTCTGGTCATAGTGAATAAGGCCTCAGTGTAATCCGACGCGCACTTGCTATCCACAACCTGCTATACGAGTATTGTATAATTAGAGAATATCGCACGGATGTTAATTGTCTTGCAGGCACCCCGGAAGCCTGCCCGCTGGGTTCCGGGCGGCGCGGCGCCGTGTATGCCGCCCTCCATTCATATGGAAAACGCCGCGATTGTGTCGCTCGTGTGACCCTACCCTTACCATTGTTACCAACTATTCTATCAAGGAA
The DNA here is from genome assembly GCA_949320045.1 of Scotopteryx bipunctaria. NCBI lineage: Eukaryota > Metazoa > Arthropoda > Insecta > Lepidoptera > Geometridae > Scotopteryx > Scotopteryx bipunctaria. Next base: position 163,742 of record OX439458.1, on the reverse strand, counting down.
AGACATAGCTTGTTAAATGCCAGCAATACAATACCCGAAGCTTTAGAAGAAAATGCGGGCGGAGAGACTTTTGAAAATTAGGTATTTCAAGAAATACCTAATTTTTCAAGAAATATTTAGGTGATAATTACAGAAATTATTTTCGCACAGAAAAATCCATTGGTACACGACCGGATTTGAACCCACGACTTTAGGATCGGAAGGCGCGGTCACTACCAACTAGACCGCCAGTGCTCAATGTGACTTCTATAGTTTAACTAAATAATGTGAGTTCGAGAAATGCGCCAGGCGTCCATGGTAAGGTCCGTGCTGTGCGAGGAGCGCGCGAGTATCTTCACACCGCAGGTTCCGCCATTTGAATACAATCCTATCGCAAGCCATTACTCAGTTATTATATTAACATAACAAATTTCTACAGCGTTCGCTATAAAGAAAATATTCAATCTTTTGTTCCAATGTTTTCCTAATCGTCTACGTAACGCGGCTAACGGCAGGTTCTAATGTTCTACTAGCGGATGATGTTAATAACGATTCGTCGTCCGTTAGTTGAATACAGGAGCAGGTTACTCAGCTCCGCATGCATTGACCATTCCTTCCTGTGGATAAGGCTGACTAAGCTAAATAATAAAAAAGAAATATTTGTGGACATTTCACACAGCGCCATCTAGTCCTAAACTAAGCAAAGCTTGTACTATGGGAACCAGATGGCTGATAGAATACTTACTCGTAGATTATATTTTATTTTGTAAACATATACTTAAAATACATAATATTACAACACCCAGACCCGGAAGAAATATTTGCAGAACATACAAACATTTCTTCAGGGAATCGTTCCCGCGCCTCTTGCGTCTCAGCCGAGCACTCGCCCGCCACGCCACCGAGGTCGTCAAATGCAAGTAGAAATGAGGGTGAAATCTCTTAAAAGTCCTATTCCCGGATAAGAGGCTATTTGGCTAAGTGAGTGTTTAAAGCCCTTCGTCCGATATACACATCACATTGTAAACCAATTTCAAATGAACGCTTCTTTACAGCGAACGATTTGTTTTGAGATACATAATTATTACGCCCGTATCACTAACGGGGTAGGCAGAGTCACAAATCATAAGAAAACTTGCAGCCACTACTGATCCAAGAGTTCCAAGATGGATATGGTGAACCATGGTGACAGGTGATCAGCCCATCGCCCATACAGATTCATCATGTTGGAAAGAATACTACCCCTTAGTCGACTCTTACGATATGCTCGGTGTGAGAAGCAGCTGGATGCATTCTGTTTTTTCTTTACTCTCAGACCAGCAGAAAAGTAAAATTTTATTGTGTGTTTTGTAAGTTTTGAGATACATTGTTGTTAAATGTACATTTACTTTTAAAACTGTACAGGTATAAAAAACGGTTAACAGTCAAATGTCGGCGTAGGTACTAATTTGGTATGACAACATGCTTCAAAGCTAAACCTAAGGCCTTTACTATAGGTATTAGATGATTTGCACAGCGTCAGGAGGTAACTTTTACCAACAGTAACAAGAGCTGTAGTGCCTGAGACGATTTTTTAAAGCTAAACCACTGGTTAATATAGGCCTCAAAATACATAGTTTATGATGGAACTAAGACACCGACACGACAACGACGCGACACGACAACGACACGACTGGCCAAAGACGTGTTTAAAACGCAAACGATCTAGTTTACCTTAACAACATTCGGAAAATACACAGCATTCTTCCAGTCCCATACACACCGCAGCAATTCACCCGACAATCAACTCTAGCACATTGAGATAGGGGTGTTTTTGTATTTTCAGAGTACAGAGTTAAGTTTGTACAGTTTGTAAACGATTGAACTTAAATGGTTCAATTTCGTTTATTCGAGATTCTCCCAATGTAAAATGGTTTCTTCATTTAAACCGAAACTCCCCCTCTGAAACCTGAAAAGGAGTCGAATGATTATTTTCTGCTTTCAAAAAGCTTTAGCGTATTCGACGACATCGGGTTCTCTGGATGAGACGCGAGAGGTGGGGATTCGATTCCTGCGGCGGGAGACATACATACATACGTCATATCACGCCTGTTTCCCATAAGGGTAGGCAGAGATCACGGATGTCCATTTGCTACGATCCTGACATACTTCTTTCGCTTCATTCACTCTCATAACATTCCTCAACAAATATTTCTTCGATGTTTTAATGACATAGGTAACTTTCCACTTTCGAAAACTGTTCAAATCAAACCAAAAAAAATGAGCACAACCTTGACGTACCTAAACCTAAAAATAACTATAATGATCTCTGCTCACTAACTCTTTTCAGCCCTTTTCATAACCGGACCGTTCCACCGAACAAACTCTATCCAAACTTTGCTTTGCTTGTAAAATTGTTTGCTTTGCTTTTTTGTTCCGGGACGCTGACTGTCCCGTTATGGAATGAAGTAGTGGGCGGACAGCCTGATCAACAATTGGTACAGACTATGAGCCTGTAAAAATTAGACTATATCAATAAAAAAGTTGAAAGTTAAAGCCGAAAGTAGAAGACGGTTACCGGTGCCGGCCCCGGACCCGCCCCGATGCTATCTGGTAACGAGTGCCGCGGGGTCTGTACTCGACAACATGCTGTAACTATAATAACTCTTGAACCAATGTCCATAAACCTGGAAATTGCTGCTAATTAGTCCAAAACCGGTCAAGTGCGAGTCAAATATGCACACGAAGGGTTCCGTACCATCGTACATGTACATAAATGTTTTTTGTTTGAAACCCCCTTTTATATTTTATTTTTTGTTGTTAACGCCAATAGAAATACACACTGTGTAAAAATTTCAATTCTGTACCTATCGTAATAGGTAATGAACCGTAGTTCATGAGATCCAGCCCGCTGACAGACAGACGGACGGACGGACAACGGAGGCTTAGTAATAGAGTTCCGTTGGCACCCTTCGGATACGAAACCCGTTTGCATTATTAATTCTAAGACAGTACGAAGTTCGCGGGGTCAGATAGTAATTAATAAACAGATTAATTACTAGCTGACCAGTAAATGCGTTACCATTGATTAACTAACTATTAATTATCGGTTACAAAAACATCAATGTCAGTTCCAATGTTATCGGTCCACTACATGGGGGACCGGTTCACATGTGTCCTCGCCATTCGAGATCATTAATTAAATCTAAAGGTTCATTAGGTAACCTTTATATTTACAATCGCAGTTGGTTAAGCGATATGCGCAGCGGGTAGCGGGTTCGAGTCCCGTGCCTGACCGCAATTAATTAAACTGAGCTACTGACGTTGTTTTTTAAATGATGTGACATGTGGAGAGCGCTTCATCTATTTACACATATTATGTAAAAATAAAATAAATATAACTTGTCAAAAGCAATTTATGACGGCTTCCGTGGCGTGGCGGGCGATTGCTCGGCGGAGACTCATGAGGCGCAGGTTCGATTCCCGCTGTAGAAGAAATGTTTGCATGTTCTGCAAATATTTGTTCCGGGTGTGGGTGTTGTGGTACCATGGTACTCGTAGTTTCTGATACCCACGACACAGGGAATCCTAGTGTGGGCTCAGGACTATGTATGTGACTGTTGGGTGTTATTATTATTATTATTATTTGTAGATTGGTTGGAAGGCGGGCCTTCCAATCGTAAGTTCTTGACTTTAATTCCATTCGTGCAAAAATACATTTTTCCTTTGGAAAATGCATGTAGGATGTAGGTGCGCAATCCAGTAAGGACAATTTTTTTCTCTATGTTTTCAATCATGTACACGAACGAGCCATTTTAATGCGCACTTTTTCCTTTCACCGCACGAGTAGCATTGGGGACTCCTGCCAAAACATAGGAAAGTCATAAAATAATCTCACTCCACACAAGCCAAACATTTCCCAAATATTTCCACAAGTGCGATAAATCATACTGACCGCTATCGCGATCCCCCCCCCCCCACTCGAACCCCCCCTACCCCTCGGATTAAAAAAACACTTTGCGCGCCATCTAGATACCTCACCTCAAGGGAAACTCACTCTAGAGTGAAACACTTTGGCAGCACATAAGGGTGTTTTTTCTGTGTAGGAATGAAAGATGGATGGTATGAGGCAATTTTAATTCAGTGGGTCACTCGTTGAATTAGTAATGAAATAAAGTGGCCGCGAGGGACGCGGGTTCGGTTCCCGGGGACGGCCGCATTGTTTTGTGAAATTAGACTGCTTGTCAAGAGTTCTCTACGATAACAGCGACCGTAGACTTTACGAAACGAAATGAGAACTTTCCTTGCTAACGTCAGTTCAAAATAGCATATTAAGAAACTTACTAATATGATATTTCATCATCATCAACATCGTCTCCCACTTACGTGGCGTCGGCACGACATTTATTTTTCTTCCCCTCTATCTAGCAGCCGTCATCTCTGTATTCACTATTTCTTACTCATGTTATCCTTAAAGCAATCCATCCATACTTTGTTTGGTCTACCTCTACTCACCATATCTCTTATACTCTTCTCACCTCAGTCGTCGCATGATATGCTTCCCTCCTCAAGACATGCCCATACCCTCCTCAATATCTCAGGCGCTACTTTCAAACTTCCTCTGATATACTCATTCCGTATCTTACCTCAGGCATTTGTCTATTTGGAATACGTTGTAAGAAACTGTAGTGTTCAGTTGAATGTCCATAACATCACATCAAACGTGAGCCGCCCCCTCAAGAACTCTTGTTGACGCTTACATAGTTGCGGGCTGGGCTGGTGGTACTAATTAGTGTTAAATATTTCAACAGGTGAGGGGGTCTCGCCTCGAGGGAAGGGTCAGTTCTTATCACGCAAATTAAATATATTACCAATCTGACGTTTTGATGACAGCGTCGTCATAAAATACATATAATAAAAGATATTATTTTGATAAATAATAACAATAAATATTTGTGGCCATTTCACACAACGCCATCTAGCCCCAAACTAAGCAAAGCTTGTACTATGTGCACCAGATGGCTGATAGAATACTTATAATATACTTTTTTAATATGTACTTTTAATACTACAAAACCCAGACCCGGAAGAAATATTTGCAGAACATACAAACATTTCTCCCGTAGCAGGAATCGAACCCTCTTGCGTCTCAGCCGAGCACTCGCCCGCTACGCCACCGAGGTCGTCTATAAAGGACTATCTATTTGGGTCACTAGTTAAAGAAAGGATTAAAGTGCGCTTCAAAGGCTTCTTTCGTGCACTTGGCACATGTTTCCGAACTTTCTACGGTCCTACGACATGCCGGATTCCTCACTATGTTTTCCTTCACTGTTTGAGAATACTGGTACGGTGAAGGAAAACATCGTGAGGAAACCGGATAAAGGACTCCTAAGGATATACATTATTAAATATAACTTTTTTTTGCTTATTTAGAGTAAATTAAAATTAATAATAAAAGGAACGTTGAATTAAAAATAATGTAGTTTATAATACATATAATATTTATAATATTGTACTCACAATGAAACTCGTTCGTCCACTACGGCGTGACAAACATCTTCACATCGTCAAAACTTTCCAATTTATATCCATTAATAGGATTTATGAGCCGAAAGAAAGTAGCACTTCATAAACACCTCAAAAATTACAGATATTAGCGTTATTAGTGAACAAATTTACAACATAATATCCGACGATTCAATTACTACGAAATATTGACACCGGAATATCAGGTTCGACCAACTGCTGGGCACACTGTGCCATAACTGTACCGCATCACTCGTCCACTGCGACGAGTGGACAACTGGCTATCTCGACCTGTCAGTGTCAAAAGTTAAAAAAATCGGGGGGAAATATAATGACAGTTTTATATAGGGAGGTGGTGAAATCTGGACTAGCAGTTTCAACTACCAATTAGAATCTTATTTGAAACTAGCAAACTACGTCTGATTGTTGTGAAAATCTTTTTAGATTTTCCTCCTACCATCATATTCCACAGTCGGAGTTTCACGCTGATACAAGCTAAGCATAAAGTACAAGCAAGGGTGTAAATTAGTTGGCTTTGCTCTTTTGTTGTATAGCTCACTAAATCGCTCACTTGAACAATTTGCAAAAGGTCGCATGTTGACGACCCAGAGGCACAGATGGCGTGGCGGGTATGTGTTTGTATGTTCTGCAAATATTTCTTCCAGGTCTGGGTATTGTAGTATTATCTATTATAAGTATGTATTTACATTAAGAAAAAAAAATAGTTAGATAAATAGATGGATGGTAAAATATAGAAACGCAAAATGGGCAGGAATCTAATGTCGATATAATTGTAAAACAAAATGAGACAGCTGTCAATCAATCTGTAGGTATTGGTGTTGCGCTAACAGCGTGTAAAGTGCGACGCAGGCGCTTCGCTGACGAGGTGACCGACATCATTTATGGAGATTGGAGAGAGCGGGCCCTCCGCTTTGACAAAATCAAAAATATTGGGGGATAATGATCGTGTTTCTCACCGATCATTTTGTGCAAAAAGTCTCTTTGGCGCACTTTTCAATGTCATTACCACACTGACATGAGTAATAAAGCAATCGCCAATACCACAGCAAAATAAAATAAGGGTTACAATACAAAGATGTGCCACGTCTTTTCGTTTATTTGAACAAACGCCTTGTGAGAAAATAATGTTGTGATAACGTTCATGATAAAAACATACTTTGAATCAAAATATCATTTCGTTGATCATTGACGCCGCCGTAATCGAATTCAGAAGTTTTATAAGGAGAAGTAACATCAAACGATAACAATAAGAGATAAATACGTTCGTATCGTGAGTAAAAGCGTCTCAGACGTGAATTTTATAAGCAGACCTCAAGTGCATATCTCGGTAAGGACAGGTTTTGCGGCGGGCATTCCGGCCTGTTGCGCGCCCTCCGCCGCCAAAGGACACAACCACCACACCCCCGCGCCGCGCACCGAGCCCTCGCCCGCCCGATTAAGACGTATAACACATTCAATAGCGGACCCAACAAGCTCCCTTGCGGCACTACAACCTGCCCTGCTTTTTCAATGATATAAAACGTGACAAGCACTGACCGATCACTCAATAAAATAGCTTTTATTCCCATATAACAACAGATCAATGTCCCATAACTTTTTGCAGCGGATTCGCGAAGCTTTCTTTTATAGCGCACACGGTAGAACGCTTTGGTAAATTCTGCGCGGATTGTGGTCAGTGCAAATTGAATTATAACGTTGTGGTTTTTGGGTGTATTTTATTTGGTTCGATGTTGTGTGTCTGTGTATCTGTCGAACGTCAATTAGCGATGTGAAGGGACCGGTCGGGGCCCCGCGCCATCTATAAATGCATATGAACAGGCCTGTCGCTGGCGAGGCTCAATCTGGCGTGTCTGGCACTCATGTTTCAAAATGCTTTTAATTTAACAGTAATTAGTTTGAGCTACTCTTTTGCTGATTAATAACAGATTAATGAGCTCGTTAATGTACGTCATATCATACCTACTTATATTCTTTTATACTAGAAAACATAATTCAAAAGCCCAAAAATACTTTCAAACATTCTCTGAATAAAATTATCATTTGTATAGACCATTTGGATCATATGATCAAAATGCGTGTAGTCAATTACAGTTTTTATCAATTTAATTTAATATAAATTCAAATCCATTTAAATAACTTTCATTGGTTATTTGAATTGCTTCCAATTAGTTTTATTTTAAGATGTGATTTTGATTTTCGTTTCGTCGTTCGTCGTTTGTTGTTTTTCTGCAGGCGTAGGATGTTAGAATTCAATTTAAATATTTGCAAAAGCAATAATTTTGTTATACTACCCATGCGGAATTTATTGTCAGTAACTATAATTCTTAAATGTTTATGCGCGTTCGACTATCAAACTCTCTTTAATTTCGTGTTAACGACTGGCATAATCTTGCTTTAACTCCACTGCTAATTTTGACTTCAGCATCGTATGTTAACATCGCATTATATTTGTTTCTGTCTGTACTGTGTTATTAACAATTTTACAATTACCAGCTTTGTTTGTACCTTTTTTTCATGTTTATTGTTGTTTAATGGTGTGTCTGTTATATGTGTGTATGTCTAAAAGATATTTTCAGACAATTTAGATAAAATAATTTGAATCTCAAGGAGTTTTGAGCACCTTGGTGAAGAACGGTAAAATTCCACAGAAGTTATAACTGTAAAAGGTATCGATTGCTGCAATAAAATGTACTATCACGATTCGGTAAACCAGCCTGTTTCGCGGTCGGCACGAATTTGAGCTTTCGTACTCATTTCGCGATAGAGCCATCTATCTAAATATATACAACTTTTACGTTACTGAGTGGCTGACTGCACAATCAACGCGCAGCCTTAACCATAAATCCTGAAATCATGGAACTTGGAGAGAATTCCCGAAACTCAACTTCTAGAGGACGCAGAGAAGATGAAGTTTGTACGAATTAAAAAGTCTCGGAGCGTTATTAAGTAACATTAATTCCATATCAAGACGACAAAACAAATAATGTTGGTGAGTTTTGCAAACAAAGAGAAAATAAGGGGAATTTCGATTAAGAATTCACAAAACACGTCGAAAAGCGAAGCATTTAAATAATATGGTAATACAAGAAGTAGATCTAGCGGCGTCCGTGCCGGGACTGCGGATGGGGCTGTCGAGCGGGACCACGGGACATTGCGGTTTAAGGAGACCTTATAGAAAAATACTGCCGTTTGAGTAGGGAAAGGATTTAAAGGGCGAGGGGCGAGGGGCGAGGAGCGAGGGGGATATAACCAAGGCATATGGAAACTTGACCCTAGTTATGTTAAACCATAAACGCTTGTCAGAGAGAATTTATTTTATTCATGCTCTGGAAGTTGTGATATAATGTTCCTGTGTAACCTGTTGTTGGTATTTCTTAACGGGGAGTATGTTATCGCAAATGATACAAATTTAGATATTACAAAATTATTTTATGAGTAAATGCCGCTGAACGTAGAAAATCTCGGCTTTGAAGTCTTTCTTCAAACCTTTTTAGTGTTCCGCACCCGAAGGGGACCCTTTACTACACCTCTGCTGTCCGCCCGTCCGTCCGTCTGCCAGAGGTCTGTATCTCATGAACCGTAATAGGTAGAGGGTTGAAATTTTACACAGAATCGGCTTCCAAACCACATTTATCCTCTGATAACGGCATATTGTACATCCAATAGGTATCCTAAAACTTTGAATCCGATCGTCTCCTAATCCCGCAATAACCGCGCCCTCTCGGCAGCCACGTCACGTGCTGACGTCATCTGTTCCACATCGTCTTTTGTTTTTGACGAGATAAAGCTGTCCAAACCACCACCACCCTACGCGGTCGTAATAAGGGCGACAATCAATAGTTATGAGATGATCTGATTTGGGATTCTGCTTGCGTAGGTTTTTAAATGATCTCGTAAAGGTATCTGGTTTGATGGAAGGAATATGAAGACCTTAGGGTGAGACACCAGAAGCGGAAAACTTCCTCGTGAGAGTGTATCGAAACTACTCCATAACCTCGATAACATGCCAGGCGAGTGTAAGCCGACGTAAGAGGTGCGGGTTCGATTCCCGCAGCGGTCAGGTCTGGGTATTTAGTACAATGGTACTTGAGGTACAATCCAAGTGTGCTTTTAGGGCTATGTATGGGACTGTGCGTTATTATTATATTCAGTCGTAAAAAAGAGAACCGCAGCAAAACTCAGAAGCCGAAAAATGTTGAACATAGATTTATTTGAAACTGTTCATCCTTCTGGAAAACCAATAAGTAGTGACATGCAGTGGAAACAATTGCGCTGTCAGAGTCCCCCGGCCATCCATCGCGGAGACAGCCCGCCGCGTCCATCACGCCGCGCCCCGCCCCGCCCGCCGCCACCGCATTAGGGATTGTGAACTATCAAATGTGCTTTCATGTCATCAACCTTTTGAAGCGAGCTAGTCAAATTATTTTATGAACTGTGAACTTTAAATTAAAAAAAAACTGTCTCGTTGCTAGTAATCTGTAGTAGTAAAACTGATTATGGATCAATGAAGTAAATAGTCTTCTGGATGTAGTGCACGATAGGAGACACTTTGATATGCACTTTAATTTTCACCACACTAAAATGTTAAAATGGAGTGTCAAAATTTTAATAAAGCCGTGTTTCTGAGCTACAAATAACTGAACCCCACTTTTTAAAATAAAATTATTGCAGTACACAAACAATCGCTATCACAAAATTCTCAGTCAACTTTCCTTTACCAAGACGCTTCTCCGAATGCCCAATGAATAAAAGTCCACAGAACAGAACTTGCGATCTAAAATGCAGATGAAGGAGAGGCTGACGGACGAGCCTGCGGGGCGACCACTATTTAGTCAGTCTCCGGCGCGACACGGTAGAGGCGGCGCCCGACGCGAAGTTCCGTCCTCGCGTCACCATTTCATTATGAATGGTGTTTGGGAGTTTCAGATCTGTCACTGGTACTTTGGATGAAAAGTAGCCATGTTTTAATTCAGGCAGTTTTATTTAGGTCCACAATATAGAAAGCAGTTTTCAAGGAGAATGCAGTAGGTACGCAACGGATTGTTGGCTACTCACTTTTAATTAGGAAAGCGTTTTAGCTATTTTATTTTGGCAACTAAAAAGTAAGACAAGTGCCTTTCACTAGTCTAGCCACATTTTTTTACCCCGATACACTAAATAAATAAAATAAATATTTGTGAACATTTCACACGGCGCCATCTAGCCCCAAACTAAGCAAAGCTTGTACTATGGGAACCAGATAGCGGAAGCGGAAATCGAACCCGCAGCTCTTGCATCTCAGCTGAGCACTCGCCCGCCACGCCACCGAGGTCATCAAGAAATTGATCTTCAATCACTATGAAGAAATTCTTCAAAAAAGCGCCTGGTGTTAAGACCGTCTCTTGTAAAGAAATATTACAGTAATGCCTTACTAGAATAATTGATCCATTTGTGTCTTTATTTTTGTCAATTTCCGCTCATCCTCAGTAGCTGGGTCCATCTGATTCAATTTATCATCCCTCGAGTCGTAAATCCAGTTGGAGAGCAACTCGCACAGTTCATGATTTTGCGTCATTAAAATTAAAGTTCTCTCGATCAGTCGATAACATCGCTCCTGTTGCACTAAGTGGTGCTCGCTGACATCTCTCCATGAATTATGGAATACCCTCGACTGCTGATGCTGAGCCTACTATCGCAGCAGGAGTACATATTTGAATTTTATCTCTCGCCACACGAAAAGGCCTGGAATTTCATGAATATTATCGTTTATCGTTTCCTCGGAACATCAATCAGACAATGGCGATAATTACTAATGCAGCACTTAATTAATTAAGCAACTTTTGTAATTTTCAACCTACCTACTGTGGTAATAAGGGTGGTGATACTCGTAGCTTCTGTAATGGCGGTATCGATGGAGTCATTACGTTGTCATGGAAACGGCACGAGTTCTGAATTCAAAGTTTTGAGTTTAGAACGTGCTGTCAAACTTTCGTAGAAGAATGAAAATCTTGATACTTTGCGTAGATATTTAATGTTTAAAAGCTCCTGTCGTTTACCTACTACAAATTTACTCGATGAATAGCCAGGAGGCTCAACCTTGACTCAAATAAAATCCGAACTTTGCTCTGATATTTACTACCATCCTGCCTGGCACGACTTGTATTGAGAGTGGTAGATTTCATGATTCTACCACTACACTAAGCCTAATAGCGTGCTGAACATAAACAAATATGCGTTCCCAGGACTTCCTCTAAAACTTATCATTTTGCCATTACTTAATCAACGAATTTTGCTACACTAATTTGAAACCAAAATTAAAGTCAATAATAAGTTTTCAAAACTTTGCAATAAAAGCAATCAACAGTTCTCCAGAAGCTACGCTTGTGAAGAATATTAAAAGAAGTGACTCTCGATTCAGTGATAAAGACCGATCGTTTATTGCAAAAGGATCAAGACTGGTGCTGGTGGAACAAGGCGTTACAAGTAGGGAACAAGTCACGTCACGTCTGGTTTCAATATGGCGCCGGCCGTGTGGTGTGCCCCGATGCCACAGATGCTGCATCAATGCCACTGATAGCTGCGAATTACACTTGCCTGTATAACATGGCTTAGTGGGCGGTTGCCTCTACTTTCAGTTCGAAGGTTTTTGTACGCAAAAAAGTTGTGAGCAAAACAACAAAGTGACTCAGTCCACTTAGGTATCTCGTTCCAAAACCCTATCGATAGAGCGTAACATAAAATCGAACAGAAAAGTCCATTGGCGTAAGATCAACCACGACTTTAGGGTTGCAAGGTGGGATCACCACCCCTCTGAAAGTTTCAAAATCCCCACTTGGATGGATATCTCAAGATTATGGGACTCACTCATAAAAAATTGCAAAGAAAATAATAATATAAAATATTAGTGCCGTAGAAAATCCATTAGCATAAAACTAGCTTCCGACTTCAAATAAATCACGGCATCAATGACTATGACGTGATATTTAATTAAAAATATCATTTTACTATCTCTAAGCTACTTGAGAACTTCTACGGGATAATAAATAATTTAATAAGCCATTAACATTTTAATAAATAAACAATTATGTTAGTAATAATGTGCTTGTAAGCTGCTTACTAAGGATTACATTTTAAGCTTTACGATGTGACTTAAATTAGGTAATATTATTATGGGCATATTAAAAGTGGGTGGTATCAAGGGGATCATTTAATTTCCATTTGTTGTGTGTTCTACGAGCTATTCCCGTTGGCCCCACCAGGCAAAAATAATGAGGCCAACGGGAACTTATGTATTTATGGTAATACAAGCAGAAGTGAGGATGTAAGGAGCTTTTTCTATAAAAATATAATTTGCTTTGGGACTGAATGGCGCTGGATGAGATTTTCAGCAATTTTTTTTGATTTGTGTAATTATAGGGCTACTTTATTGTATTTTAATCAAACCATATCAAATGAAGGTGTCCTCGCATTCGCAAAGCCACTAACGAAAAGATCGGAAAATTGTAGGATATTGTGTCGAGGTGGTAGTCCACGTCCCTGCAGCTACTCGTCTGATCGTCAAATACAGTTATAGCTATGTGCAGAACACTCGAGGTTCATGGTCCAGCAACTTTTAATGGCTCCTTTACACATACGGCGATGCAAAAACTAACACCATAAACAGAAATTAGTAACTTTCCTTTTTTTCCTTCAAACTATGGCCATTTGTTTGAACAGACATTTTATTAGTTTACTAGCTTTCCTCGGACGAATCCACAGACTACTGGGATGCTGGAAGAACCCAAGTAGCTTTCGCATGGCTTCGTTCGCGTGGCAGTCTTTGTGTATATATTTTCAAGTATATACCTATACATCTCTGCTTGACTGGGAATAAGGAAAAACATAGAATGCCTCCAGCTGCTTCTCTCCCTGAGCATGTCGTAAAAGTCGACTAAGCGGTAGCATCCAAACCATAATGGACCATCTACATGGGCGATGCACTGATCACCTGTCACCATGGTTCACCATATCCATCTTGGGATTTTGAATAAGGAGTGGCTGCCCACCCCATTACCCCGGGATATATGTATTTTAAAGTTTCAAATTCGTTTAGTCGTTACGGTTTCATTGAGTGAGGCACAAATATACAAACATCTTTATAAACTCTTCAATTTATAATGATTATTAATTAGTTTCCTACAGTTGCGTATTAGATAATTAGAAGTGTCCGATTGATCTTCATATACTTACTTACATAACATCTTCGTTCGATATTTTCTTTAGTTTGCCTTCCCCATAAATCTTAGGCAGATAATTAAGAATGCACTTTAAATTACTTAAATGAAGTGATCGTTTGGGGAATGGTCGCGGTAATGGCGGGTTCGTAATGTCGCGATAAGAACCCAAATAGTCCATTAGCTCGCACGAGATAGGCGGACTGCGGCCGCGGCGGCCGGCAGGTGGCGCCCAACGAGTGCACTGTCGATGGGGAATATGATATTTATCTTGACCACCTCGGTGGCGTGGCGGGCGAGTGCTCGGCTAAGACGCAAGAGGCGCGGGTTCGATTCCCGCTACGGGAGAAATGTTTGTATGTTCTGCAAATATTTCTTCCAGATGTTGCAGTATTGTGTATTATAAGTACGTATTTACAGAAAAAAGTACATGGGTATTCTATCAGTTCCCTTAGTACAAGGTTTGCTTAGTTTGGGACAAGATGGCGCTGTGTGAAATGTCCGCAAATATTTATTTACTTATTTATCTTGAACTTGCTTAGTTGTTATTACTTGAAGCTACTTTTCACAGATTCAAAAGGAATTGTAGGTAGTTTGTAGTTCTTACCTATCTTGGAAATACTATCTTCTATCAATCAATAGGGAATTAGAGATTCAGTAGGAAATGCTAGAAGTTCTAAGGCTACCTGAAAATACTTATATTTATTGCGCTATTTATTTACTCGCCTACATTTTGTAAGCTATACCTAGAAAGTGTTTCACAAAAATCTTACAGCTGCTCATTATAATCATTATTTCTTAAACTCCTAAATAACTTAATTATAGATTACATGTAAAGCTTATGCAAATAAATTATTTAGTAAAAACATGTATGTAATAAAAACTTGTTAAGTTTGAACCTTATTTCAATGTTTAATAGAAATTCAACCTAAATACTCCCGTATAAAGTTCTATTTGGTAGAGCAGGTTCTATATTATTGATATTGGTGCTTGATTAAAATTATCACTTGTTAAGTGTGTTTAAGTAACTTATTGGTTCGGTATAAGCAGTAACTATGTGAACATTTACTGTACAATCGGCATCAAACATATCTTAAAAGATTTATCACAAGTACATATATACCTACATATATAAAATCACGCCTGTTTCCCAGAGATCACGGATCTCCATTTGCTACGATCCTGACATACTTCTTTTCCTTCATTCACTCTCATTACATTTACAGGATATTCTTGACCTGGCCCTTTTACAAAACGTCGCCGATTTGATTCAGGTACGTGCGCCGAGGTCTTCCCCTACAAACTACTCTGATGTTTTTTCTGCCATACCCAACTTTCTCTACCATGACTGTGATATTTTAAAACAGAAAACATATATTGGCTGGTTTTTATTTGCAGTATTTTTGGTAAGTCGTCAGATGGTCGCCAGTAACTTTGCTCATAGACTTGTGACGCTGGCTGTACGTGTGTGTGTTGGAAAGTTACAAATGGCCGTCATTTCGGCGTTAGATAAAGATGTTCCGTGTAATTTCTATTTTGTATGTTTTAGTTATTTATTTCATTTATTCGGGATGTCGTCGACCGCTTCCCACAGTCCCCTCGTGACAAATACTCCCGGACCCGATGCTGTACATTAGTTAGCTGCCTTTTAATTTATGAAATTAATTACTGATGTAGGTACGAGTACATAATTACACAATAGTTCACTTAAACAATTTAAGAATATTTACATTTTTATTTTTATGTTCATAATGAAGACCTCGGTGGCGTGGCGGGCGAGTGCTTGGCTGAGACGCGAGAGGCGCGGGTTCGATTCCTGCTACAGGAGAAATGTTTGTATGTTCTGCAATTTTCTTCGGGTGTTGTAGTATTATGTTATAAGTATGCGTTTACAAAAAAATATATATGAGTACATAATTATATCAGCCATCTGGTTTCCATAGTACCAGATTTGCATAGTTTGGGTCTAAATGGCGCTGTGTGAAATATCCACAAATATTTATTTACTTATAATCTTAATTTACAAAGAATGTCCAAAATTTATTTTTGCTCTACTCAGTTTGGAGTTTATCTGGTTCTTATTCTCGAATTGATAAGGTTTTTTCGGGTGTCCTTTAATTTCATCTCGACCTTTAGTGTTCTCTTGGAATCATCAAAACTATATCAGTCCTTTTGTAATTGCCTTTGTTGCTACTGCTGATCAAATTAATCACGCCATTGGATGACCACGAAAGTTACAAAATAAGTTCGATAGTAGGTACAGTAGCACTTTTACTACTGATGTAGTCAATTTATGTTGCAGCGCAAAGAAAATCAAACAAGTATAATTTACAATCAAAATACATAGTAGCCTCTGCCGCGCCAAGTACGTGTCTATTCGTAACGAGTGCGCAAAAAGCAGGCGTGACGCGCCGGACGTGACGCGCCGGACGTGACGCGCCGGACGTGACGCGGAGACGCGGAGCTATGCGCCGTATATTCTAACTCAATCGCATTTCATTCCGACTGTACCTTGCAGGTTTTTGTACATCTGTTACCTGATCACTTGTCAAGCGCACTAAACGAGTACAAATATAGTAAATCAGAAAGCTTGAAAAAATGTTTGGACGTTTGTACCTCTTTCACTCGGTAACGGTTAAACGGATTTTAATGAAACTTGGAATAAAAGTAGTACCTACATGTGCTGGAATTCTTCATCCAAATACCTAGGCGAGCAGCAGGCGAAAATTTTCTTGAAAAAAACTAAAATCAACTAGAGTTGTACCTTTGATTTAACCAATTACATGGTTAAATGAGCGATTCTAATCAAATTGATTAAAATATCTCCAAATCGTGATGTCAAGATAAGTTACTTTCGAGCGGTAAAGGGTGCCCGCCTTGATTTAGATTATAATGGTTGTCATGTCACCCAGCTGTCAATGTCACCTGTCAGATCATTACGCACTCGTGTGTGATGCTGATGAGCTGCCAATAAAATATAGTTTGTTTTACTATAACGGAAGTAGAATAGTCTCAAAAAGTTGTGGATGGTATTGTGAATTTAATTTAGATGTAATGTGAGAACTTTATCTTCTATCGGTAGACGAACTGGGAGAGATTGTTTTTTTTTTAATATACATTATTTTAATCTGTAATAATTTGTTGAAAAGTTGAAATGACAGTTTTGAATTTATCATTCGATAATAAATCAAAACACTAACTCAACTTTTATTTTTATTATTTCCGTTAGGGTCAAAGCATCAAGCTTCACTAGAGGAACTAGAAGTATAATAATAATACATCATTTACACAGAAACACGGCCGACCTTTGCGAGATAAAATCGGAACCAACAAAAACCCGAGCCCGTAATTATTCAAAAACAAAAGCTCTGCGAGTAACGATTGCAGCTCGTACTCACTATCTACATCTATGTCCGTCTGTATGTCACTTGTACTCTCACGATCTTACGTAATGATACACCGAAATAAAAAATTATAAAGTTCTTACTTTGATAACTGACTTTAGGGCTCTTTAGGGCAAGTTCACTAACTAGTTCTGGCGGTAAAATATCTTTAGTTAACATTAAAACTAAATTCAGGTAACTTCTAATTAATTTTTGAACTGTTTTTGTCATAGGCAGCGTTTTATTTATTTTATTTTATTTGGATAACAGTATTACAAACTAGATTAAAGCTTACTTGAATAAACTATTTTACCTAACATCTAACTTTTTCCAACGTCATTGGCAACTTCTTTTATTTTATTTTATTCAGTAAACAAACAGTATTACAAACTAGATAAAATATATTTAAATAAACTAAGAACATTGTTCATTTTTAAATCAATTTATTGTGCACATAAAATTTTGTTTATTTTCTAGTTATTTTTTTCTACTTAACTAAATTCAAAAGTAATAAAAATGAATTCCCGATGTCCGTCATAGGACGGGATACGGTAATGGGGCCATGGGAATTATCCACATAAGAACTTCGCTAAGAGAGATTTAGAACTGGCGTACAAACTGCGTATTGAAACTCATGCGTACAAAACGATCCAGCCGATGCGATTCTCCACGATTTGACACAGTGACAGTTAACTGACATTGACAGCTGAGCTGAGCATGCTCCGGCCGTGAACATTTCCCTGTAGATGGTATCAATGGTAATCACTTCCTAGTTCTTTTTTCGTTAGAAGATGTCGCCATCTGCGTAAAGACATCACGAGTTTTTGTTCTCGTGTTTCACCTGACGATCTCTGGTATAGTTTTGTTTACATAAGTAACAAAAAGTTGGATTATGATGACTCCCCATTAGAGATCTTAGCGTTTGCATCCCAAGTTCAATGACCTTTGGCGACCCCGGTGGCGTGGCGGGCGAGTGCTCGGCTGAGACGCAAGAGGCGCGAGTTCGATTGTTTCTACGGGAGAAATGTTTGTATGTTCTGCAAATATTTTTTCCTGGTCTGGGTACTGTTGTAATCCTACTCATATTATAAATGCGAAAGTTTGTGAGGATGTGGTGATGTTAATAGCTGAACGGCTTTGAATGAAACTTAGAACATACATAGTATATATGCTGGAATAACATATAGGCTACTTTTTATCCGGGTACCACGCGAGCGAAGCCGCAGGTGGAAGCTAGTGTATTATAAGTATGTGTTTACAAAAAAATTATATAAGTATTAAATCAGCCATCTGATGTTCATAGTACAAGCTTTCTTAGTTTATGGCTAGATGGTGCGATATGTCCACAAATATTTATTTATCTTTTCAAGAGCCATGTTGGTCTAGTAAAAGGTACTCTGTCTTTCGATCGAAGGTCAGGAGATCTGTGCGCTCGAACGCGAGCTCAAACCGAGACTAGAACCAAGTCATCTGCGCACGCATTTGTTGTGGAACTCAAAGTCAATGTCGAACTTAAAATAAGTGAATAAGGCCGATTAAGATGAGAGGAGTGCTGCAGGCCTACTCCATCTAAGGTCATCCCTGATACTACATCATCCCATGCCTCCGGACACGGCAAAGGCCTTAGTTTTTCAATGGCATCCTATTGCTACTGATTTTCGCTTTTACAAACCAGGTTTTCTCTAGTACATACATACACACATATAATCACGCCCTTATCCCTAACGGGGTGGGCAGAGCCACAAGCAATCATAAGAAAACTTGCAGCTACTCCTGATCCAAGAGTTCCAAGATGGATTATGGCGAATCATGGTGACAGGTGATCAGCCCATCGCCCATACAGATTCATCATGTTGGAGAGGATACTATCCCTTAGTCGACTCTTACGACATGCTCGGGGAGAGAAGCAGCTGGTCGCATTCTATGTTTTTTCTTTACTCCCAGTCCAGCAGAGAAGTAAGTTTCTCTAGTATTGCCTATTCAAGTAGCTGTTGTCTCACAGTGCGCCGAACAGAGGTCTGACGGAGAGCGCCATGCATTATGTTAGTCGTAAACACGTGATCACTGTCGCGGGCCGCCGCGCACCGTACTCAGCAGCTCGGGGGCAGGCTGGCATGTGCCACACTCAGCGACGGAACTTCATTGACATTTAACGTTTTGAAAACACTTTTTCTTCTCGTTATTTGTATTAAAATTGTAAGTTTTGGTTACAAGTAGTGATCGGCAAAGGTGTTTTAATATTCTTTCGAAAAAAAAATTGTAAGTCAAAGGCTTACAAAGGTGTTTTAGATTTGAAATCTGTAAATGTTCATGGAGTTCTGTCGTTGAGTGTACCCGCATGCTTGCGCGTGCCTGACGAATATAAATGCGACAGGAGTTTTTTAATCTTCATACCTTATTCGTCTATGGATGGAAATTGTGGAAAATTATTTTGAAAGAAATAGCTCTCTTCAAATTAGAGCTGGTCGTTTAGTAGAGCATAGATTATTCAATATTTTCACTCTGACAAGCTACTCTAGCTAATGCTGTAAGGGGTCTATATTCAAGTAACGCACGACGGACGGTAGATCACAGGGTGCCGCTTTTTGATAGATAAAAATATTGGTATGGTGACCGCTCTGGCATCCGTTAGTTCACCGAGTATTTTACGAGACATTTTTTTTATGAAATCTCCCTTTAAAGTAAGCTAGTAAGGTAGAGTTTGACCGACCAATTCCGACATGATTCGGAGCTTATTTTGATTTAGTTCTTCATTAACAGAAGTAAGTACAAGTCGCCAAGGAGCCAGCACCATAAAGGTCCCTTCATACGGCAACACGTGTTTCACTCGTAACCCTCTTATTAACTGTTGGCACTTTATGATACGCCTTTATGGCCCGCCCGATTTATGGACAAAATAACAAAAAGGACTTGCGACTTTATGATAATAATAATAAAATCTTTATTTATTCTCTCTCACAAAGGTGTTTTAACAGTAGTAAGATTATGGATGTTACAGAATTCATGCAAAACCAAATAAAATAGATGATAAATGACATTTACTTGCACGAATACGAGTACATGTCAATGTCATACAATAATATAAATATACATCAGTCCATCCAATCTATGTCCTACCAAAATCTATGGCATGCAAATATCTTAGGTCCTATTTAATTGTAATGTTCTTATCATAATTTTAAGAATGTCAGAATATAGTAAGATAAATAATTAAATGACCAGAACTGTTTAAATATTCGCCGATGGTGTAAAAACATTTATCAATAAGCTAATTTTTAAATTTTTTGTTAAACAAACAACATTTTAAATCTGCAGTTGTGACATGGCGGCCACAGACAGAGTCTGTAGGAAATTCATAAGGAAGTAACGTATTCGTAAAGTTTGAACTTATGGATTTTTGATTGTATTTATTCCCATCAGTAGGTACAAATACATTTTCACCCGTAACCTCTGTGTGTTGCCCGCTTGGAGAGTAAATATTAAAAGGATTTTTAAATTACTTTTTAATTTACCTTTTTATCGGCATAACTAATACACAATTATCGGCAAATGGCTTTTTAAATTACATGCCTGCCCCTTCATTTAGTTCTTCACAATTTTATCGGCTAATACGTGTAATAAGCTGGCGGAGTGCACCGAGGTGTTTTTTCTCGGGATTTCATCAGGACAGCCGCATCCAGCCGCGCCACGCCCGCTACTTACCGTCTGCTCTTATATTAAAACCAAAGTTAGGTACAATAATTATAGTAGAGGCCTTAAGGCGGCCTAAGAACTCCGTCACAAGAGTTTGGCCACTACAAGTTCTGCAAATATTTCTTCCGGGTCTGGGTGTTGTAGTATTATAATGTATTATAAAAAAAAAGTGTATAAGAAGTATTCTATCAGCCATCTGGTTCCCATAGTACAAGCTTTGCTTAGTTTGGGACTAGATGGCGCTGTGTGAAATGTCCACAAATATTTATTTATGTTTAAAACATTTTAGATTGGGCTGCGTTTTTCTTTTAAGAACTTTTTATAGCATTAGCTTACATAAGTCGTTTTGCCACCGTCATTGGATAGCCCAACTGTATTTTTTGATAGTCCAACTGTAGCTTTTGTACTTTGTAATTAATATTTATAAATACCTGTTTTATTAGTTGTAAAGTTCTTTATGCAAATAAAATGTAGATGAAATGTCCATCAATCCGTACAGTTCGTTCGTTTCTATAAGAAAGTTCGACAGGACAGATTATATGTAGCAATCCGTGCTGAAGTTCTCTAATGAAGCTAACCAAGACTAACCTTGTACAAAGCAATTAGCGGTCTCGCGTCCGACGGCGTCGAGCTTGTTAGCGCGCACCGGCAACCGGCAACCGGCAACCGACAACCGGCAACCGACCAATACCGGGATAGTGTGATGCAAGCACTTTTGTAACCCGTCGGCCCGAGTGGTAGATTGAGAGCTGTTTGCCTGTTTGTTTTGTAATATAACCCAATTTAAATATTTCCAACTTATTTTCTGAGTAAGTAGAAAGAACTTAGTTTGTTTGTTGAGGATTGATTACAGTAAATATTCTGAAAATGTTACTCACGGGTCAAATGCAAAGCAGATGTACATCGCTATTACCTTCGCTGGCTCTAACTTTTTCATGAAATGAATCCATGTTTTTTAGCAAAGAATTAGCACCCGAAATAAAAATAGTACATAAATACCCTTACTTTGATTCGTGCAATTAGATATATTTTTTCCGATTTCTTTAATAATGATTATTATTATATTATGGGTTTTAATCTGATATAAATGAGTAAATAATATTAATTTTTATGTTAACAAGATACTCTACATAAACACATTCTTTGTTGCTGAAGCTTGGTTGAAACTTGGTGTGTGTAAAAAAAAGGTCATTGAACACTCAACATATTTAATTTTTAAACACTTTTTTGTAATATTTTTTTTTTCAGATTCACATAAAATCCATAGTTATGATAAACAAATACAAACAAAGTAAAGTCAAAATTTGTCCAAACAAATTCAAATACATAAACAAAAACTAAAAGAGTCAAATTTAATGATAATATTATTATGAATTGGATTTATTAATTTACAAAATGTCATAAAGGTCCCCGCTATTAAGCTCTTAAGTAATGCAAATAATGAGTAGTTTAGATAACTGACCCAATCACCACTTGCATCATCATGTTGAATTGATGACAATCGAAATGAGCGAGCATCATCTGTAGGATGGTGTTGGTGCTGAGTGCTGGGTCGCGTGCGCGTGCGCTGGAGTAACGAGCGGCTTTCTGACGGATAATCGACACTGCGACCACAAACACTGCGGACCTCGACACACATCCGGGTGCGCTGATCCAGCGTCTCACATGTATCTAGTCTATTTTTATATACATATATGTTTTTTTAGTGTTAATTAATGCTAATACTAGGTAAGTGCAAGTACAAAGACGGTCCTACTAAACAACACCCCTAAAAATATCGGTGATTCAAGCAAACTGTACTTAATTATGAGACTGGATTACTGTCTATCTACCCAGTTCTTCGTAGTGATGTGTCCTTCTTTGATTTCCATGTCGATGTGCGCGGTGCCAATCAACACTTCGGTCGTTGTGCACGACACGTTGATGTAGATACGTCCTTTTGTAAAAGGGAAATTTTTGGGGATGTGCTTTAAAGGAATCGTCATATTGCTGAAATTGTAGGCTCCCTGGAAATGTACACATTTAAATTAGATAGATAGATATCTACATAAAAAAATATTTGAAATATCACACAGACACAAAACACAGAAGATAAGTAGAAAAACAAACAAAACAAATGAAAAAACTAACAAAAAAACACCTATTACAGAAAACAATCACATAAAAGTAATTAGCTTAAAGTTTAGGCAGGTGTAAGGAGGTCTGTTGCTCTGCGCGTGACCGCTCAAAGAATACTACGGAGACTTAGTGATACAATAAGTAGAGGAAGTCGGGGGATACTGACGCTGGGCGCAGGTCGATAGTCTACTCTGATAAAACGTACATAAACTGGCGCAGTTCGTCAGTAAACAGCAAAGCTAATTACTAAAACATCTCAATAGTTTTTTAGCGTAAGTATAACATTACTTTTGGCCTTTACAGAAACTGTATCAATATGCCCCAACTCCCCCGAGGCAGGTACTCACCGCGGCAAGTGGACAAGTGGCATTAGCAAGCATCCCCTGCCTTAGGGCTGTACCAAAGATTTGATCTTTTTGTAGCAAATCACATAATTTTAAATGCATTTCTACAAATCCTCTCCTATATCTGTTCGACAATAACTCGTAGAAGTAGAAATTAAACTAAAAACAAAGAAAGTAAATAGAGTTGGCATATGTTAAGTGGCTTTTTCTCGACTCGAGATAATTAGTGTGAAGCAATCGGTTGTAACTGCGCACTCGTTTTCAAGTTCAGTTGCATTATGACGTCATCTATTTGCGTCAACGTCGACGACGTCATAACGCGACTCTTGCCGCGTTCCATCGGGGTCTGCGTGCCTCTCGAGCGTCTGACTCCTAGGTTTCCAAGATCCAAGATACTTTCAACCCAAGTTGGTGTCTCTTGAGATGCCACAGACGATCATCTGTGCACCGTGAGTCGGGGTTGATAAAGCTCACACCCCCAATACAGAAAAAAATACAGTTTTAATAATAATAGATTTCGTTACCGTCCAGTTATTGTTAGCTTCGTAGTTCAGGAGCCCGTTTAAGCCGACGTAGTAGAAAGGGTCTCCACGTCCATATCGCCTTGACGTAGCGTTGACGTAGCTTACGTATAGTCTGTTGTAGTAGGTGATAGAAGGACGCTCCGTTACTATGTACTGAATCTACAGAAAAGCTCTTTTTAGTGGATTGCGCAGAAAACCAGTAGGAGTTAGCTCTAAGGTGGTCAAAGGTTTTATCTAAGCTGACTTACTCTTTCTCCGTATAATGGTTGGGCACTCAAAATTATAATGGTAAATACTATTACGCTTGATATCAAAGACATTTCAACCATAGACGATCTCGCGCGCTCTAATGCCAAATAGCAAGGACGGACTTTTATATAGCTGCCTACCACTCAATTAACTGTCATCATGTTTCTACTCTTAATGACCTGTCACTAATGTATACAGAGAGCTGCATTTTAGTGGCAGTGACCTTATCTTGATCCTAAATTCGTGGGTTTCTGGTCGGAAATAAAAAGCACAATTCCACGGAACCTATTTAAAAATGTGTCTCCGCGGCAGACGGCGCTCGCGCGGCGTGAGGCGAGTGGGGGGGTGGGGGGGTGGGGGGGTCTCGTGCGACACCCGCGGAGTCCCCTGATTGGCCGACGGCCGGAGGGGGTATCGCCTTATATGGCAGCGAAGCTACAAAAATGCAGCTGGAATTGTCCCTGCGGGCCCTTCGAGTGCTTCGGGGTCCAAGTGTTGCTGGCCCAGGTATTTTCTCTCGCGTTATTAAGGTAAAAAATAAAAAAACTGATCAAGTACGAGTTTAATACGCACACGAAGGGTTCTTCCCATCATACATTGAAATATTTTTTATATGGACCTCCTTAATTTAATATTTTATTTTGTTGTTATTGTAGCATCGATAGAAATACACTCTGTACCTATGACGGACGGACAGCGGAGACTTAGTAATAGGATCACCTTAGCACCCTTCGCTTACAGAACCCTAAAAAATGAAAATTAAATTGTCCATCATTACCTAGATACTGAAAAACCAGTGACAGATCATTATGTAATCGTTTGAAAATAAATAATGATGGTAAATTACGATTTTTGTTTATTCAGATTTCTCTGATAAGGTAGGTTACCTACCTACTTATTTTTTTATAGGATTAGAAGAGGTGACATTTGAATGATTCTGCATTAGTTAAAATAATAAATACCAAGGTAGAATATTATAAACAGAAGATCAATAATCTCAAGAATGTGTTTCTGTTATTTGAAACAGGAAACATAAAACCTCCATATTTTTACGATTTTAATAGAATCTCCGTGGATTTTGGTCGAATGTATTCCACGATGTTCGCGTGATAATAAAATTCCAATCAAAGTTTTATAGATTCCGCAGAGGTTCGTTGATACTCGTGTCTGAGTCTGACTGAAGAGCAATCGCTATTTCTTAACGTTTCAGTAATCGTTTATAAAAAAGGAACATTTTTGAAGAAATGATTGCGGTTACGAGTCGAGTCCTCGCGAGCTGTGCAGTGGCTGGCGCGAGCGCCCGCGCGTCGCTCACTCGCGCTCCGCGGACCTGCCAGATCTCCTGAGCTCTGGATGTGCCAGAACTTATAGGCAATTCATATTATTACACTTTATTTTGATTATGGATTTTGTATTTCTGAACTGCACACAACGAAATACATGCTTGTAAACTAAGCTTTTTGTAACGGTCAGTCGGATTTATAAACGAAACTTGTTGGATTCGTTAGTATTTGTATACACATGTAGCCTTTGAAATTAATTAATTTATGCATCTACTTACTTTCTAAAGCTATCCACAGATTCGTAAACCAGTTGTAATCAATTTTGAGCGACTCGAGTGAGCGTGACTCATACACTATAATTAAATTAAATCGAAATTGATTAAAGTGTATAATTATTGAAATGAACAGCGCTTGGCGCCACCTTTGGCGATAAATCTGTAAAGACGAAATGAACTATACGGTATTGGATTCAAATTAAACAGTTGAATTCCCGTGGAAAGCGCTGCATATCATCTCCATCATCAGCCTGTAGAAGTCCACGGCTGGGCCTTTCCCATGTAGGTACTTTCAGGACGAATGCTGTGCTCCCTCCGTCTACCGACCACCCGTGACCGGCAAAGTGTTATCGGTCCATCGAGTGAGGGGCCACTTTGTTTCTCGGTCCTACGCTGCCATTCAGAAATTTTACTCCCCTCATCTATGTTTCGAGCTGGAGGGCAAGGCAAATGATGTCTTTATTTTAAATTAAAGCTTGCACAGCGACATAATACATTTACGCGGTGTAAGGCTGGGTAAGATTTAGCAGCGCCATCTAGTGAATGAACGCCCGAACGAGGCATGTGACCTCAGAACAACAAATGAAGCGCTCGTGGCGCAGCTTGCTTAGGCGTTCTTGATTGATCGTTAAAGTTAAGCAACGTTGTGCGCGGTCAAAACTGGGATGGGTGACCGAAAGTGGCATTACGAGCTGAGCGCTTCCGTGCTTCGGACGGCACGTTAAACTGTCGGTCCCGGCTTTTAAGTAGTTAAGTCATGACGGAGGCCTTTAGGCGGTCTAAAAACTCCGCCACTAAAGTTCGCCACATTCAATAGCAAATGAAGTTATTTCTCTGTGCACGTGACTACCGGCCCCGGCGCCGGCGCAGGGGAAGCTAGTCGGAGTGCCGCTCCGGTAGCGCGGGTTCTGGATACCGCGGGACTGCGAGTGCCAGCTTTACATAACACTGTCTGGAAATAGGAAGCAGATTTATCATCATATAAACTGATTATGTTTAGCAAATTCCAATCTACGTAGAATCAATACGCCTAGGTACCTAGAGCTAAGCCGCGAGGTTCTTTATGATGTTTTCCGTCACCGTTCTGAACACGCGTTTGAAGGTCCACGATAGTGTCAGTTTGGCCCAACTTTCGAAAGGTTTCTGATCCCGGTGGTGAACCAATGTATAAACTTATAACACAATACAATATAGGTACTCTAGGACTGGTTTTATGATTGTTAAGTTGTCTAGATTTGCTCGTGGATCGTATAGGTACTCGTAAATATTATTTACCTTATTTATATGGCGCATTAACTTCAGTTACCGACTGGCATTAAATCCGGACCTAAAAGCAATAAATAAGAACAATAAAAGATACAAAAGCTATCCCCGATAGCGGCGCGCGGTCGAATCGTGCGAGCCTTCAATTAAGGCCTCCGCCGGACCAACCGATCGCTGATCTATGGCCAGGAGTAGCGGCGGAGGCTCCGCGCCTGCACCAGCGACGCCTCGCTGGATGGCGACACCGACAGGAAGGAGGCCTGCTTGGATGCCTCTGCTCCTCCCGCGCGGCACGCGGCGGGACAGAGGGAGGCTCCTGGGATGGAAGGTAGGGGGAATGTGAAGCCGCAGTGCAGTCGTAGAGCAACACAAACAGATAACATACTGCGTGGCCCTCCTCCGCCATAAGTTGTGGCTCTCTATCACACATACACGCGCACACCTACACAAGTACACACACACAAACACATACACACCATACACACAACGGGGTGGGCAGAACCACAAAAACTTGCAGCTACTTCTGATCCAAATCCTTCGTGCTGGATCATAAAAACTACTTTTTATCCGGTTACCGAGTTTCCGCTACATCACGGCCGCCATCTTCCATTCTCTTATAAAAGTAAAAGGTTACAAAAAGAAATTTTAATTAATATTACTTACTAAAATCTTTTTTTGCTTTTACCAGCCGTAGTTTGTGAACTAACAGCAATATTAGTATTTGAGCGTCAGCCAAGTCTTAGCCACTCCCGGTATTGCGGCTGCTGAGGAGCAGTCCCGGCGCAGCGCCGCGCCAATTAATACTCTAATGTAGCCGCAAGTCACAGGAGAGACTTTTGGTCGCGTCACATGCACATGCCAAGTCAAGTGCAAGAATGAAACGATACTTTTAACTCAATAAATGAGCCTCTTTAGCCTCACTTGGAATCCTTTCACCACACTGGTTCGTAAGAACTAGTGAAACGAGTACTTAGTAGTAGTCGTCGTATCCTTCAATAGAGTCAATGTTGTGTTCATCCAGAAAGTTTGTGAGGATGTAAAGATGCCTGGAAGACGGCTGAGCTTCATTATAGCTGAACGATTTTGAATGAAACTAAGAATAAAAACATTTAATAATCTGAAACACATTTAGCCAACATTTTATTGGTACCACGCGAGCAAGTTTTGTAAAGTTTCCTCAAGTCGCGTCCGTAGGTCGCGCCTGTCGCGTCCGTAGGTCGCGCCTGTCGCGTCCGCGGCCCCCGATTGTACAGTGCAGCTTAGAGACTGGAGAGCAGATGCAAGACAAACACCTCATTCGCATAGTGGTGCTAAGTGGCGCGGGGTGCGGGTACGGGGGCCCACTGACACGATTCCTAAGGTAGGGACACGTAGAATGGGCACATCAGAGTAATAACCAAAAACTGAAAATTGCTCTTTAAGCAGGATTTTTTTTATTTTTATCGTGATTATCATGACCGTCAACACACTATCCTGTAAAATAGTACGCACTACACTGACGTTCGATGAGCAAGTATCTGAGCTACATTTTGCCTATTTATTTGTTTAATTTATGTGGCTGTCATTTGTATCAGTGTAGCCAGCCAGCGCAATTCAACAATAAGTCCAAGTCACAAATACAAACATTCAAAATTTACAATATTAAGGAGAATTGTTATCGTTGTACTGCATCAAGGAAATCCAGAAAAGCCACGCTGGTTTGGCTCTTCGCCAGTTTTACTATGACTTACAAAGTCCGTGGACTATATAAAATTATCGACCGATATTTACTAACTTAAACTATATGATAACGTTATTAAGTAATAATATGTTTAATATATTCTCCGTATTACGGTAGAAAAACACTCTCATAATTTATTACGGTAGTTTAACCAAATATAATTTATTTTATTTACAATCATCATTATCTAATGTCGTAAATAAACTCTACAAAGGAATGCCTTCATCATAAAATTAAAACCAAGTTCTTGTAACCGCAACCACTATTTAATAAATAATCTAACAGCATCGAAGCGAAACCTAATAAAATCTATCCCATGCCCAAACTCTTGGACACAAATATGTAGGTACGTTCATCGACAAATACGGTAAGTACAAATGGTGGTTATGGGAGTTGTAGTTCTATGTGAATTGGGCAATTTTGTTACCAGAACGCTAATGCATAAATGTATGGGATTGACATAGGCGGTCGCCGAGTCACGTCTCGCAAGTTCGCTAGACGCAAAGTGAGTTAGCAAAGCCGCAGGTACAGTGCACTGCTGGCGAGCAGCGAGCAGTTACCGCGCGAGGCGGAGCGTGAAGCGGCTGTGGGAACGCGGCCGCAGCCGCCGCGGCCGGCTCAGGGCTCAGTCAGCCGCGGCAGTGACCAATCACACCTGTCCTACCGGTCCACAATTCATTTGAGACGAGTCATTAGTTCAGTTCTAATAGTTTTATTTTTGTTACGAAATTGTTTTTGATAGAAAACGACCAGTTTCATAAATTGTCACAATTATTAGAAAAATAAAAAAAAAGTTTTTTCATTTTAAAAGAATGATTTGACCCCGACGTGATTTGAACACGCAACCTTCTGATCTGGAGTCAGACGCGCTACCGTTGCGCCACGGAGTCGGCGAAGGGAAGTTCGAAATAGACAAACCGTAGCGCGCGTTGAGAATTGACGTAAAAGTGACGTCATGCGGCCATTCCCTTGACTCAATGATAGTAGATTATCAAAAGTTGCTATGCTCTGATATTGCTCTACTTGCAATTAATTTTCATACATAATATTATGATTTTATCATTGAAAGAATGATGGCAGAATTCATGAAATAAATTAGACTGGTAGGGTATTTCAAACGTGTCGGTCGTAGGCAAAATTATCCACAGTATTCTTGGAAAAAAACATTGAAATCGTAACGTTTCCACATACCGCCCTCGGCTTGAAGTTGTCGTAACTCCTCCCTTTATCGCGAAGGGTGCGTTACGATTCAGCGCGATTCCTCTGACGCGACAGAAAACGGTAATCCTTGTTTAAAAGAATACTCATTTATCGAGGTCTTTAGCGGAGGGTCAGGACGAGGATCTTAAAGATTATCGGCAATTTTAGAAGCTGTTTTTTGTTTTTTTTCTGAGATCCCCTAGTAAAAGGCGACGTCATTAGAACAAAGAGCTAGGTACAAAGAGCTAGGTAAACGCGTGGTAGAAACGAACACTAGCTTTACCAGCGACTGAAGAAGTGAACTTTCTTATAGAATAGACAAAAGATACGGGGAATTTCGCGATTTCAGACTTTTAAAAATGATCCTTAATGATAATTTCCGTAGCAATAGGATATGCTTCCGGGAACCGAGTGCAAGGAACAATCACTAGTTATACACCAGGTAGACCTGTCATGGGTTCAATCCTCACTAACATTGTCATGGATATTAAAACCCACTATTTACTTAACTCAATTTCATGTTTACGCTTACGCCAATTCTTCAATTTGCACACCGACTTAGGTAAATCATGTTGTGTCACACCATAAACAATCATATCTTTTGTACAAATGTTTTCCAAATAAATGGTCTTATCTTTAACCAACAAGTACTTTGGTGCACCAACATAGCGGAACAAACGTTTGCAAGTGTTTAACTTGCTACTTAATTATGTTACGAGTGGAAAGCAAGTTTAATAAAGAATGCATTTGAAATGGTCTGTGTAGTTCATAAAGTGCGGTAATGTGCGGCGAGACAGTGACAGTGACAGTGACAGTGACAGTGACAGAGACAGAGGCAAGTCCGCGGGCAACGCGCACTGCGCTACTCCGGGAGACCAGGGCCTATTACCTACCTCACTAACTACCTAAAAGTAAGTTCGTATGAGCTAGTGGCCAACTCTTGTGACGCAGTTTTTAAACCGCTTATAGCCATGAGCTTAACGAAAAATTAAAAGCCGGGGCCGACAATTTAACGTGCCCTCTGAAGCTCGTAATGCCCCTTGCGGTCACCCATCCCAAACAGCTCCAATAAATGAGGGAAGAGTATATTGTCTAACAAATATCTCAATTGTTTGTTTATAGTGCGTAGTGTGTTAATACCCATACCCAAACTCTTCTTTTCTAATTATTTTCCAACTTATTTGACGACTTCGGTGGCGTGGCGGGCGAGTGTTCGGCTGAGACGCAAGAGGCGCGGGCTGGATTCCCGGTACGGGAGAAATGTTCTGCAAATATTTCTTCCGGGTCTGGGTGTAGTCGGTGTTGTAGTATTTTGTATTTAATGCATTGGTTTATTTTATTTACTTTGGCTAGATGGCGCTGAGTGTGATTTCCACAAATATTTTTTATTATGTATTTATTTGTAACACAATTTTTTTTGACTGCAAACTTTATACAAGGAAAATATAACAGGTAGATAATTGTCAGCCGGCTCCCGCACTAGGCGTTTATCTCATTGGCTATAACTCGAGGGTCCGTAAGCTCGGCGTCACCTCTCCCCTGCATATTCTAAGACGTGGGCTCTTAAACCAGATGATGGAGGAGCTTAAGGCGGCCGGTGACATTCACACGATATTGAGGAGCGCTGCTGGCACATGCATGAGATTCAAACCCTGAATGTATCCTATCCTACTAATATTATAAATGCTAAAGTTTGTGTGTGTGAAAAAAAAGATTAAAATATTTTTTTTTCTAGCACAAAGACATCAAGATCTTCTCTTGCCAAATGCCAAGCGAGGTTTCTTGCCTGTTTCCATACTAGGCAGTGTTACGAACATCTACGCAGCGTAAATTCTTAATTTTCAAATGAGGTATTGTGATTTTATTGAACTTACTCATCCTTCACCTCAACACTCAAATTATTCAAACTTTAGAACAATTTTTTAATTTACTTTGACTTCAAACCACATCCCATGATTTCCCGCTAGTTTCGTGGCGCCCTAAACCGCGGAGACGTCAGATTTGCGCCCCGAGCCAGGCTCAAGGCGAGGGTGCTCCGAATATAAAGTTTCATGTTTTATTGTCTAGCCAGATTGATGGCCCAGGGCGGGGGCTGGGGGGGAGAGCGGGGGCGGGGGGCAAGACACGTCTTGGCTTTTACCACTTTACAGGCGCTTTTTAAAGCAATAATCGGATTAACTCAATGACTAATGACGCACATTTTGTTTTTAGAGCAAAAAATAACCGAAAGCTAGAACCAATCATTAACTTTAACATTTACATATGCAGCATGTCATCACTATCGGCTTATCAAGTCCGCAGCTGGACTTGCCTCCCCGATATACTTCCAGGTCCTGGATGAACGATTCGGTGCTGCCTTTATTCACCAACCACATGTGATCACTCCATCGTGCAAGCGGCTGTCCCACACTTTGTTTCCAGGTCCGTAGTGACTTCGAGATTCAAGAACCTTTACTCCCTTTACTCCCCAACGGTTACCTTTCCTTCGAGATAAATATACGACCTGCCCATGGCCACTACAACTTGTTCTAAGATGTATGTCGGTGACTCCAGTTTTACATATTCCCTCATTTCGGATGCACAGTACGCATTCTAAAATAGAAACCATCGACACTTAACCAATACCAATGGCTAAAACTATAACGGAACTTCTCACAAAACCCATAACGGCATTTAACGGCCAAACGTTTAAAGAGCATTGAGAACAACTACAGTACTACTGGTGGAATGACTGGATCTATGCCTCGGGCAACCACTACTCACATCACTCACCACCTTCCTCTCGACACAAAACCTTAACCACCTAGGAATAGGATTCAAATTACATTGCAACAAGGTTAGACCTGTTTTACAATGTGAGCAACTTAAGTTTTATCGAAAACGAACCATAAGGTCATTCAGATAAGGTATAAAACTGCTCGATCTCGTGTTGCGAACGAGTTCCGGCGAGCGATATGTTTTTATCGCTCCGAGAGGGATAAGAAGGAATTAGTAGTATTCCTAGTATTTAAATTGTCTGGGAAACTAAATGAGATAATGAAGGTAGAGGCTCCGGTTTACAAGAAGGAATAGCTTAGCTTTAGTGGCTCAAAGGGTTACTTGTAAAAAGAAATGCCTTGCTATCAGCGCCGGGACGGTGCCAGTCCGTTTATGGAACGGAGACTTGCATAAAATAGCTTTTACCAGAAGGAATGCCTCTTGGAGTAAACTTTCCAATTAACATCTCAAAATTGGCTATCGAAATAGAAAATATGTACCGAAAAGGGTCTATCTGAAACAAGTGCCAGGTCGCCTTATCCCAAAGATATCGAGACAATTCTGATTGGAATAAGGCTATAATGGTAACATAGCAAGCTTCCTTGCTACCTTGCCAATAGAAAGTGGCTCGCCATCTCAGTGCATATTGTACAGGGACTGCTGCTTTTGGTAGTTCAGATAACTCGCCGGAACTTGACTTTCCTACAGCCTGATGTCGATGTGTTGTTCTAGAAAGGCTTATGGACTAACCAGGTTATGTCCAGTGAGACATAACCTATAATGCTAAATCCAACCACACACGAGTACTTTACTTATTTTAAGTTTCATCAAAATATAAGAACATCTGCCACTACCGAGTGGCTCCTAATGGTGGTATCGGCATCGCGGCACACCAAGACTGAGATGGCGGGATGACTTGGACTCATTCATGAAGTACGGTGAGAAAGAGGAGAGGAAGGTGGAGAGGGGGGTAGGGAGGTCTTGCCCAGCAGTAGGACGATATGGGCTCATAATAATAATAATAAGGACATGTGACTCAACAGATCAGCAATGCATTAGTGTTGCAATGCGGCCAGCGTCCTGGGCACCTTTCTGTCGAACAATGATCGGTTGAGCTTTCTGAAAATATTTAGCAATTGTTGCTAACATACTGGGCGCCGTTAATTTTAACTTTGTTAATCGCTAATCCGTTAGTGCAAATGTGAACTTATAGAAAATACTTTATTAGTTGTTTTATTTCTGTAATTAAAATTTCAACTCAATGGTTAGAATATAATGCTAAGTTTGAATTGCTTTCCTCATAAACCGTAATGACTTGTTTTCGCCTAGGCAGCGCCAGATTAGCTGGGAACGCTGGGGTTAATTATGTCTGTAGGCACAAGGTGATTATTGTGCACTGCCGATGGCTTTGAGTTACTGTTTGCTCATCAGTTTCCTGTCTATCGCAATTCTTCCTTGTGGCTGTGTATTATGCTGGTTTCGTCATTGCTAGGAGGAATTCCTAGCAAACGTTTATAAGATGCAGGCTTGTGCAGAATTTAGGCCGATTCTCTTACTTTGTTCTAGCGAAATAGATATAAACTACTACTAAAAATACTAAATACTAGAATACTACTTTAAAATTGTATGTTTGTGCCTCAGTCAAGGTTGACGGCTAAACGGATTTTTGTGAAAATGACGACCTCCAGCCTTTTTCACCATAACTCCAGACTAAAACGTCACGGAAGAAAGCTTTTTTTTATATTTGAGAACATTTCACACAGCACAGCCGAATCTAGCCTCAAACTAAGCAAAGCTTGTACTATGGGAACCAGATGACTGATAGAATACTTTTTTTTTGTAAATACATACCTACTTATAATACGTAATACTACAGCACTCAGACCCGAAGGAATTTTTTGCAGAACATGCAAACATTTCTCCCGTAGCGGGAATCGAACCCGCGCCTCTTGCGTCTCAGCCGATTCGCCCGCCACGCCACCGACCGAGGTCGTCAAACTGACGATGTTTTTCCATAAAAACTGCCAGAAAGTTTGACAAGTCTAGGTTATAAATTGGGTTAAGTTCCACGAGTTATGAATTGTAATAAGGTAGTCGATGTTATCGTTATGGGCTCAATATAAAAGCGTTAAGGACATAATAAAACACGATTTAAATATAATGGAGTCACTGCTCAGTAATATTGCTGAGGCAGTGCCGCCGCCGCCGCCGACGGGGTAATGTTACTCTGATATTTATGACCAGCAGGGTTGTCGCAAGTCACCTACCACTACCTACCACCATCATCTGATCTAATCACAGAGCCCATCCCCACTTCTTTACTCAACTATAAAGGGGAAAGTGGGTTTGTCAGTGTATTGGTTCCTCACGCAGCAACGGAACAAAGGATCTAGTTGACTGTTTGCGTTTCCGCTTGCGACGTACCCGGTTCAATTGAATGACTTGATTTATTACAGCGAAAATAAGAGGTGCTCATAATGTAAATTAGCATTTCAACTCTCATCCAAATCCGTTAAACGTCGCTTCCTGGTCGAGACCCGAACATCCTCACATCATCACAAACTTTTCAGATTTATATTATTTATGTAGAATGCTGAGTCATATTTATATTTTTTGGGCTATTCAACCCTATTGTCTGATAACCTGTGGACTCGGATCAGAAGTGAACCAATCGTTTAGGATCACTTTGTAATAAAATAACTTTATTATGATCCCGAACGAAAGTTTATGACTTTAAATTGAGTTAATGCTTCGTTCAGTAAACCATTCAGCTCGTTTATGTCCGTTACACTTCATCGTGATAGATACTAATTATTTTATTGCCCATACTTTTTATGTTATTTCTCACAGTACATACGGAGAGAGAGATTGATACCGAGCCAACTTGAAATCTTTAACGTTGGGTACTACATATTATATTCTTTTATAAAGTTACGTTTAATTTTTACGTATGTTTAAGCATTCAGGATATATCAGGAGCCCAGGTTCAACAATCAATATGAAACATGATGTAGGTGAGCGTGGCAGCCCTATTGTAACTAGGGGTGGCAATATCCGATAATATTAAAGAATAAAACTGTCAAAACCCATTTATTTGAATAATGTCATCCCTTGAAAAAAAAAGCATAAAACTACAATTCCAATTTTGAACTCTACGCTCCTGGGTTCAAGTTTATTTTTGAGTGTGAGCACTCAAAGTAACTCGTTTTTTATGAAGCATACCGTAAATGCCACTTACGGAGGATAAGTGCAGAAACGCGGGAAAATTCCACCAAAAATGGAGGGAAAATTTACGGTCGTGATTTAAGTTGAAATACTTTCACGCCCTCTAGTGTTATGAAAACGAAAAGTATTAAAGTTATTTCAAGATGGAGTATAACTTTAATATTATTCACTTGAACTGTGAAAATATTAAAATATTTTTCCGGTAGCGAAAAGTTGGGTTTTTGTGAAAGCAACTTAAAAGAAACTCAGACCATTTAATGTGTTAATTTATACTTACCTGCCTGCGTTATTTATGTTATTTGCATTATGATTTATGATTGTTGGTAAACTGAAAAAAATTACCAACCTGGACGTAGATATACAAATATTACGAACCGACAATGTTACCGGGCTTTGAATATACACTATTTTAAAAAGAGTTAATGTTTTTAAATTTGTTTGTCTGTAGACGGTAATCACAGAAATACATTCTTTAACTATCCCCGATTTCACGGTCTATATTTTATTCCCACATGAGTGGACCTGCTCTGAACTCTAGTTTTAAATAAAACTGTTGACGAATAGTTGCGGTGAGGTACCTGGCAACATTTCAAACAACATTAGTGCATCGCAAACAGACGAGTGCGGCGCGTGCGGCGAGTACGGCGAGTACAGCGCGTGCGGCGAGTGCAGCGAGTACGGCGAGTACGGCGAGTGCAGCGAGTAGTAGTTCACACGCGCTCGCACTATTCAATCCGCTGCCATTGATCCGGACGTTTGAGCTGCGCCGCCGCCACCGCGCCCCAAGCTATCGGCTTTTGCATCCAGGTATATATTTTTAAAGGGTTAATATAAAAACGTTCATATCAATCTGTACAAAATGTAAGAATCTATCATAGTTCTCTGAAAACTAGCTCGATGCGAACCGGACTGTAATCGATAGTTTCGCTGCTGTTCTCCGATGGACCATGCACTTTTGTGATTCGTCCTTCCCATTTGCTTTATTTTCTTGTGCCAGGTCGATGATGGTCCAGTTATGGCATCGAGCATTTAAATGCTCGATGAGTTATGGAAACGAGTAGCAGGCGGAGAGCCTGTTTATTAGATTGCAAAAGTTCCACTAGATAGAAGTCTAATTAAAAAAAACACTCGGGCTACGGTCGGCGTAGCATGCTACGATGTAGCTGTAACGACAATGATACACGAGGCTGGCAGTTGACTGATTTATTATTGAAAGCGCATCCTACCCGCTACAAAGAATAAGCTATTAATAGACTACTCGACAGTAGCCAGTGCTTAATTGTGTTTTTTTTAGAAATCCCGAATTGTAGCATACTGTATTCAATAATAACAGTTAATTTGTTCTACGAACGTCCTACGAAATCGTATGCCGATAGGGATCGGGGTGAGCATCCTTTCTGATTTTCTTATCATTTGTTCTTTGGCGCTGTACAAGTTTTAAAACAGCCGCAAGTGATATAAGTCTAGGCAAACTCATGGCAGAGTGGCAGTCTGCCTTGAAGTAGTCCGGAGGTGACTACATAGAGTAATTATTGACACGTGAAATTGAAGAAGAAGTCTGTGCCTTGTCCCAGCCGTGCGGGCGCGCGGGCGGCGGCGGCGGGCATGCGGTCAGCCGGCCATTACTGCACTTCTACGCCATTACATTCTATTGTGCTCACTATTCAGTTTCAGTTACATTTGTTTGAATTTGTAAAGGATCGTCTACGCCATGCAGTTTCCATATTGGATGGCTAATGGATCCCCGCTCGGTTGTTGTTTTAGTTATTGGCAGAAGATAAAATAAGATTTATTTGAAAGAACCCTTTGCAGAACATCGTAAGGGAACGGCATTTACTGAAACCTAAAAGTTTAAGTTCAAAGTCATGGGTTAGGTGCACGAGGGGAGCTCCATTAAGACGCAATAAAATCCTTTGAGTAGTGATGATTGTTGCATTCTTCAATGTAATTGTCGTTGAGTCGGTCGTCTCCAGCTCATCTCATCAACAATCACGCACCGGAAATAATCCAGAATTCATCCAAAAGGGTTGGAACAAATGCGGAACTAATCTGCCCACAAAGGACTTCAACCCAAAATCAAATTAATTCACTGACCTCTACCACAATAGCATAAAGTTCAATTACATTTTTGTAAATAACAACACCTGTGCCTCGTTCCCGGTGACTCTTATCTCAAGGGCATAAAGTTCAATTTGCCCTTTTCTCAACAATAGGTGGCTAGTTCACACCGATGGCATGCGTTCCCATGGAATTATATCACCGCAATGGGCATTGTGTATGGAAATCGGAATGCATACGTAATCACGTACTCTCAAATGGATTTTTGTACAATTATGGTTTGGAACAATGGAGTTTCGGATTGGAAATTGATAGGTAGAGCAACACCGACCATTTATATTTAGGACGCTGAGAACTATCCGCTCGGTTTTTTCTATTCTAAAACCCATTTTTATTGTTTCTTTCACATTATAGAATATAATTACGACTTCACGTCATGTTCTGAACATTAGCTCTTCAAGCGTTTCCCTGTCGCAACCACACGCTCGTTGCGCGCCGCAACAGCCGGACCTCGACATACCAAGAGCCCACAAACATCTAAAGTAATGTCTTCCCGTTCTGTAAAATATTTTGTGATATCTATGGGTGACAGGGCGAATCATAAACACTGTTTTAGTGTTGTTTAATTTAAGTTACGCAACGTTTTTATGGACTATGTTGTACCATGGGCCTATATTTTACCGCATAAGTATACTACAGAGTACGATTTCAACTATTCTCAGGGATGTGTTTGTACAATGTTACGAGTTGAACGTCGACTGAATCCGGTAAGTGCGGTCGCGACAAAAAGTCGTGTAGCAGCGCTCCTTACTCGGCGGCGGCAGGTGCGACTCCGACTCGCGATGGAATCGCTGTCGTGTCGCGGGGAGACTTGACAGCTTACAAGTTCTCCCTTTGGAATTCGGATGACTCTAGGCTGTCTAATGAAATCCAAACGAAGTCCTACTTAAGCCATATAAAGTGGGCAATTAAATTTAAAATTATTAGACTAGGTTATGCGTGAAAAGCTTCGCTTCAGGCCTGACATAAAATAGTAGATTGTTATACAATGGGCTAAAATGACCCGTTACGAATATTGCGGTAGTTTTACTCCCGAGCTTTAGTGAGGGTATGTGTGTATGAGCTATACGTTATTTTATCCCCGCTCTGGGACGCTACAATGACGGACTTTTTGAGCAAGAGGAATGAAAACTTTGTTATAACTATTATATTTTCTGAATCAAAACTGTTCAGTTCAAACTGAACATTTAGCGGACTGAGTTTAAACTGAATTAAAAAGCTGTCAAATTGTATGAAAGAAAACCATTAGCCGTGACAGCTTAGTCTGAATGGTGACGTCGTCAATCGGCTTTAAGTGTAGTGGTAGACTAACCTGTCATCCTGCATAAGCTCGTTGGCTCGGATCCAGGGCACGGCGCCCCACTCCTCGTCGGCGGGCGCGGGCGCGGGCCCCGGGGGCTCCGGGGGCTCCGCCTCGCGAGCCTTGAGCAGCGTCGCCAGCCACGTGTAGGACTTGCTGCGGTTCATGGCGCCCTCACATCCCCGCGCCAGACTCCGCTCCTCGCGCCCGACCGATGCTGTCGCCGTCCGGGGCAAGCGACACCATTCGATATTATAATCAATCAATTCACTTCTCGCCTAAACACTGCTGATTCTTGTTTTTGAGCTAACTTTTATTTCACTTGTACTGTGTTTATTTTTGCACTTCACTTGTTTGTCCGATCATCGGGAGTCAAAAGCACTGTTAATTTTATTTCATCACCTCTAGTTAGTTCCAAGCACTTTTTGTTGTATCGTAAAAAAATAATTGTTTTATTGCTGGTATCACGATATTCTCTCAACTATCGGAGCCGCAGACATTGTGTTCGACTGAGTGGGTAACGCTTTAACTACCGTCAAAATATCAATTAATTTTGACTCATTAAAATTTCTCGCCTCGCTATATTAGGTACTGCGGACACGCAGAGACATCACCTATACAAGTTGAATCTTACCGCCTTGGCTTTAGAGATCAAAGTCGCAAGTCACTTATGGAAAAGTAATTTGAAATCTCATCGAACAAAATTGACGGTGGACGATTAATACCTAAATAGTTTCATCTCAACGCATCAATCTCTTTTCTTTCCTAACACAGGAATCAGGAAAGTTTTGAAACAAACATCAGACAAGTACTCGAGTACTTTAGTTTAAGTTATTTCCGACTCTCATACCTACTCGTACCAGGTGCACAAGCTTTGTACAGTACTAGCGTCCGCCTTCTAAGACGTATCATTTACTTAGTTGCGGACTGCGGTTCAATTGTAATGTTACATGTCAAACTCAAGACAAAAACTACCACAGACTATAAAGTCCATGGCTTTTGGGTTCTGGACCTTTCAACGAGTTTAGGGTCATGGACCCTGATGTGATTGGTACTCGCGAGCCGTTAGATTTGGACTGATCACGCGCCGCCATGCAACACACTCTACCATACCTACACCAACTACATTTCTATGCTGATTGGTGGGTATGGGTTGGCTACATTTTTCTACAGCTTATAACAACAACTTATAAAATATTTAATGTACCACTCGTAAACTAGTGCCTACTTATCTCTATCCAAAAATACTTCTGACTTTCATTTAATTTATTCAACAACAATGTACATACATCGCATTTGAATTTATTATTGTTATTATTATTATTCAAAAAAATAACACCTGCTCAAACTAAACTGAATGAATGAGACACAAATAAGCCACAAAAATCAATAATGTCAGAGGTCTTCCTCAGATAACCTCGGATTATTTTTAAATCTATGAGTAAAATCCAAACTACGGGGAGACAGACACGGTTAAACCAATGCCTAAGACTTCCTTTGACTTTGGAATGCTCTACAGTTCCTTACTAAATCTGAGTTACGTCACAAGTCCTCGAGCACTCATTTACCTAGAGAAGTGTGCTCTACCAGTCGCTACTAGAATACCTACAATGTCCAATAATAGTTCCAGAGAATATCGTTCAAAAATAGCTCGTACCACTTGACGTTAGAGTCCAGTTCAACTCGGCAGCCGCACCTGGAACAAAGATGCTTTATTGACTCCGCAGCATTGCATGGAGGTGTCAAAACGTGAGGAGTGTGCGCCGCGCCCGCCGCCGCCGCCGCCGCCGCCGCGACAACCGATCCACGCACTGTTGACATGCGTGTGCGCAGGTCTTTGTAATATGTTGTACTGGCACACA
This sequence comes from Scotopteryx bipunctaria, assembly GCA_949320045.1. NCBI lineage: Eukaryota > Metazoa > Arthropoda > Insecta > Lepidoptera > Geometridae > Scotopteryx > Scotopteryx bipunctaria. The sequence continues at coordinate 122,731 of OX439458.1, read as the reverse complement.
ATGAACGTGCTGGACAGCTTTGTAGGTTGGTTTTTCAATGTTTAAGGCCTCAAGGCAATGTGTTCCAGAAACTACTACTAAGGCCTTTTACCATCTATAGTAGATGATTTATACAGCGTCAGGAAGCAACTTTTACCTTCACAGACGGGATGCTGTAGTACCTACCTGGGACGAATTAAGATGGAGTAGGCTTGGAGTAGTTCCAGAAAGAAGCCGTAAAAACTGGCTTTCTATAAAGAGTAATGAAAGTTCCTATTTGACACACATAAAGTTCTCTATGATCATGGCGTGTGCGCAGTCAGTGACTTTTATATCAGGAAACACATTCGCGAGCTGCAGGCGGCTCTCAGCAATCTTTGAGACGATTTCTATTAACCTTTTCTCACCATTGCTTTCGAATGCCATGCCTTCAGCCGCTACTGGAACTTTTAATGAGATGAAAAGTGCAAGTCAGATCATGACCATAATCTTGTCCTACGTGAGCCCTATCACCGAGTCATAAGGTTCTAATTCCCAGAGAGCTTTCTCGTGTGAGAGTCTGAGTAATTGACATTAACACAAATTGAACTTTATCTGATCATTGTATGTTCTAAAATTGAATGCTTCAGTTCGAACCCTTCAGATAGAAATCGAAATGAATAGTAGAATACCTGATCCTTATTCAATTGAGTTAAGGTTTATTTCTGCATGAGCTTTCATTGTTTTTCCTGCGTGTGGCCGAGAGAAGGAAAAGGAGGTTCGAGGGGAATGACTTGCGTTTGCGATGTGATGATGTGGCAGGTGATGGGATTTGTCGCGTTTTGTTTAGACAAATTAGATGGCAGATAATGGACTGAGTGATTGGGCAGTGATGTCGGAATGGTACTTACAAGTACATACCTACAGTCATTAAGTTGTTTCAACGTCGCTCTGAGACATTGTTCAAACATTCAAACCAAAGATTTAAAAATGATAAAAGACGTCGAAAAGAATTGTTTGTAAAGAAGCTTAGTAGAGTTTTACTCCTGGCAATATTTTGCCCGACTTTAGTAGCTTTTTTAGCTGAAAACCAGTATTTTTTTAATAGTTAAAGACTTTAACTATTAAAAAAATACTTTAACTTTACTTTAACTTAAAGTTACTAATACAGAAAAAGGTGAGAGGTTTTTGCAGAGCGTCGTAGTTTTAACGGATGAAAATCGCCCCCTAACAGGACTACTTATTTCGTTAATTTTGGAATGTCGGCCTTTTAGAACAACATTATACATACCTACTTGTTCGTATAACTTTTCTCCACAGGACATAGGATAGATAGAGCAGATATGTCTTATTTTTCTACTGTCAATAATCACAGAGTGAGTATGCAATTTTTTTCTGATTCATAAATATTATTTTCTCAGCGATCATGACAATCGAATATTTGGAAGAGCGCGGCGAATCGAGCTCATTTTCCAGTTCACACCCCCCCCCCCCTCCCCGCGCGCACAGCTGGTGGAGCACTCGCCATGGCGGTTGCCTGAGTTGACTCCTTGACCACCAGTTGTTAGAGGCCACACTCCGCATGGTAGGTATGTCACCGCTTTACCGTTACCGGTACTATTTAGTAAACTTCTAGCAAAGGTCAGTGAAAAATGTATTGGTGTATTCCAGCGTTCTTTTTCGAGTTCCTTGGCATGAGATAAGTGGCAGGAACATTATATAATGTTGTGTGAGAATCAATTATATGGTTTTATTGGTACCGTAATTTTATATTGTAATTATGAGAGCAGTGGATCGTAAGCTGGATCGTTATAAAACCAGATTTTCCAACACTACATCGGTGGTAAGGTCCAATATAAATCGTGTATATACAAATCTATTGGCAACGGTAGTGGAAGTGGATTAGCGCACCGCACTATTTCACGGTTCTATGGGCTAAGCTTCACTTGGATATTGCAAAGGAAACATCGACCGTCGCCGACGCGGACGGCCGGAAGTTGCGGGATGAGAGTCTCGATACAAAAAAAAAGTAAAGTCATGTTTTGACAGGACTATGAATTGTACACCATCCACCTTTGGTTATTCCTTCTATTCCCAGTAGCCACTAATTGTGTTTCGTGATGCGCTTTACGTTCCGTTATATGACGGGCGTCATGACGACGGTCTCAGTTTAGCGGTAAACTTAATGTCCGTCCGTCAGCGCTGCGTGTAGACTGCCTTCTAATGATGATGTGCTCGTCGGTCAGCGGATCTGGGACGGGAGATGATCTTTTGTTGTGCAAATTGCGGTCAATAGCAAATAGCTACAGTAGATTTGGTCACGATTCACTACAGCTATGCGGCGTCGTAGTTGAGTAAGTGATGGTCGAGGTTTGCTGAGAAGGTTTCTAAAGGCAGGAGGATTCAGCTGATGCGACAATCTCGATACGATTTTGCACTTGCCAAAAGTGAAAGCCTTAGATAGAGGACGTCTGTATAGGTCATAGACATACATACAAACATATTATCACGCACGTACCACTAATAGAGGTAGAGCGACAAGTAATCACAAGAAAACTTGCAGCCACTCCTGATCTAAAGTCCCAAGATGGATATGGTGAACCATAGTGACAAGTGATCAGCCCATTTACATGGCCCATCATGTTGGAGAGGATACTATCCCTTAGTCGACTTTTACTTTACTGCCTTTACTGTTTTTTCTTTACTGCCAGTCCAGAACAACATGACTTTTGCATGACGACAAAATTGTTGGGATTTCTTTAGTGTACGTTTCTATGTGACTAACTACATGGAGTCTTCTTCCACTCGCAATCTATGTGCACAGTGCGCACCTCGAGTGTCGCGGCGCGGCCTGTGCCCCCCCCCCCCCCACCCCCCGCGCGCCGCGCAGCGCCGGGCAGGTCGCCGCCGCGCCGGCTCCGGCTCCTGGCCACGCAGCCTCCGCGCCATTCATGAGCACGGCCGTAAGAGAACTTCCTACTACTACTCTGCCCTCCTAGTGAAGAACGCAGTAACTATGTCTAACATGTTTTGATACGCGAGCGAGAACAGAATTAATATGTATCTAACTAGTTTTTGACAAAAATGCTAGTTAGTGCGTTGTTCACTGGAGGGCAGTCCTGCTGGTCGTGGAGCTCGGTCAAAGTCAAATACATTTTACGAGTATTCAGGATGATCTGTAGAGGATCACTCTGAACAACTTACGCCTGTTCCACGCTCGGTCGCGTTACGAACACGTATAAATTCAACGTAGATTTAAGACTTTTCCAAATGATTCGAGCGATTTTAATTATTATAGTACTCAATTTTGTTGTTACTACAACGATACATGCGCTCATGTCAAACCTATTTAACCGACTTCAAAAAATAAGTTTTTTAACCACCTGTATTTTTCACTTTGTTTATTTTTAAACGTAATTGTCCTGCAATGATATTGATTTTCCATAGCTAGTCATAATTTTAAGTAGTAATCGTCTGATTTTATAGCTTTAAAACTTCGGCCCGGTTTATACAGATGTAGCGAGTCGGAGACGAAGCGCCGACTCATCTCCTCCACGGACTTGTAAGGAGAGAAGCACGCAGGTGAGGGGGCGCGGGCGCCGCTCGCAGGCAAAAGGTAAGTTCGGATGAGCTAGTGGCCAACTCTTGTGACGGAGTTTTTAGGCCGCCTAAAGGCCGGGACCGACAATTTAACGTGCCCTCCGAAGCACGAAAGCGCTCAGCTCGTAATGCCATTTGCGGTCACCCATCCAAATTCTGACCGCGCACAACGTTGCTTAACTTCAACGATCAATAAAGAACGTCTAAGCAAGCTACGCCACGAGCGCAAAAAAGTATATAAAGTAGTCGCGCAGAAAACACGCCACGACTCTACCACTGTACCTCTGTTTAAACCGTGGCTTCAACTGGGTTTGTAGACCTACCTTACCTGTATGTATACAGAACAACTGCAACATTATACAATTACTTGGCAATATATGCCACAATAACAGTCGTACCTTATTACAATTAGAAGTGCGAGAGGTCCATTGTCTGCCGGTACAATCACACTAGATAAGGTTGAACTAGTTCCTACTGAATCGGCTACATCCTACAACTCAACGCACGGCTCTGCTGGTTGAGCTCCATCTTCTGCTGTAGGTTGTGGGTCGATTCCTGTCTGAGACATGTTTGTTTATGGTCATCGTTTTGCCAGGCCAAGTCGTGGCAATAGTTTGCCTGGCAAATGGTTTGCTTTGCTTTTTTGGGGGATGATCCGTTCGGTCCGATTTAAAGACTATAAAATTCAATCGTCATCATCATCATCTTCCTGCCCTTATCCCACTCTATGTGGGGGTTAGAGTTTCGGCTAAGGTGTTTTATGACCGGCCGCCTGCCTGACGTCAACCCGCCTTGGGAATACTTGCTTATTGTATCTCATCTTGTTGGAGAGGATACTATCCCTTAGTTGACTTTTACGACATGCTCGGAGAGAGAAGCAAAATTAAAATATTAAAATAAAAAAATATAATTATGCAGAAAGGGTATTCTATGCAGTAGGCACCTTTAGCCTATTATTTGGATTGGTGTTACAAGTAGTGCCTTATTTAATCTGAAAACAGACTGACTCGTCATATCTTTCAGTTTGTAACAACATCAGAATCAGACGCAATAACATTTACCTAAGCTGAGCCGCTCGGCAAACGTTTGCTTTGCCGCAGGTCAGGTACAGTGGCTTCATTATTTGACTGCTGATAGCACATGCAGATATTTGAGTAATATAATATTATGCGTCATTATTATTATTATACGAGTACTAAATCTAAATATTATGTCTGACTAGCTGACTGACAATCAAATCGACCGAAGGATTTCCGAAATCCAAGATACGGCCTAAAAATATGGTCGAGTACACATTACGTGCACAGTGAGGGCTTGGACATTAATATTGAGTGAATGATTTAGATCCCGGATGAGTGATGACGATAATTCGTGATTGCTGATGAGGACGTCAGCCTAATGACTGCTAATGACGCACAAGAGATTGATCTACAGATTAGTTATAGAAGCAACACCCACAATCTGCGGCGGTCATTTTATTTAACAGTAGCCTGTATGTCATTTCCACGTTCCATGTATATTCCAAATTTCACTCAAATTATTTTAATCCTTGCGGCCTGATTCAGGCACAAACATAACTAACATATAATATCACATTCTCAGAAACTATTTCGAATCCTACTATATTATAAATGTGAAAGTTTGTGAGGATGTTTGTATGTTTGTGCCTCAAAGCAATCTGTCAAAAATGATAAACACCCGACAGATAAAGTTAGTTTGAATCCGACTTGCGACTTGCGCTGTATTCCATTTACTATGATGATGATCATGATAATGCATTATTGATGAAGTCGTAAACCTCTCATGAGAGTTATAAAATCAACTGTTAATTAATAAATATTAGTCTGACAGCTAATTTTTAGTGACAATATATTTCCTCCGCCCACGGGCATTAGGGCATTCATAAACGTGTCTCCACGCGTGGGCGTGCGCAACTATGAATGACAGGGCCAAGCTCGTGGGCTCCGTCTGTTACTCCGTTGCATAAGAGGACCATCAAAGCACAGCACACGGCGTGTCGCTCCTGTCACTGGCCGCCAAACGGAGACACGCGGAGACTTGCAGAACACTAAAAGCAAAGTAACTGACACCAAACTTTTGAGCAGACTTTCCCTTCCATGCCGAAACGACAACGTGACGTTATCGTTCGTCATTCCAAAGAACACTAGTTCGCCAGAGTTGTGTCCGAAAGGATTCAAAGTGCGCCTTACAGGCTTCTTTCATGCCCCTGAGGCATATTGTTTAACTTTTTAAGTTCTACGATATAACGGGGTAGTTGACTGAGACCGTTACTTGTAGATTCATAAATGACAAGGAAACACATATTCACCATACATACCTTCTACTCGTATTGTAACTATCATCATATCACACCAGAAGGCAGACAGAAGAAGTAATTAAATAATTACAGAGTGTTTTGGTACGTTTGTGGTTCAAACACGCTCTAACATCTAAAGCGATTTGAATAAAAGTTACAAAGACATAATAATGTGATCTGGAATAGCATATAATATCCAGGTACTACGTGAGCGAAGCCGCGGCAAAATACTACCATGTACTAATAAGTCAAATCGCTACAGCTTTACCTTTACTGACGCGTTTAATTGCTGCGAAACATCCAATTAAGTTTATTTTAATAGCGGGAGGTACTCGGTGCCTTGTCAAATGCACACGAAAACCTTTTCGCGGTTTTCGCAAAGGAACCAACACAAACTATTGAGGAGCAGTTACAGAAACGTAGGTGAAGACAATGAAGACGGAAGGAGGTAAATACCGAAATGCTGACTGGTAGAGGGAAATGGAAGAGAAAATAGTTGAGCATGATCATTTGATTAACGACCTCGGTGGCGTGACAGGCGATTACTTGGCAGAGGCGCGGGATCGATTCCCGCTGCGGAAGAAATGTTTACGTGTTCTGCAAATATTTCTTCCGGGTCTGGGTGTTGTGGTAGTACCATGGTACTCGTAGTTTCTGATACCCACGACACAGGGAGTCCTAGGGTGTGGTCAGGACTATGTGTGGGACTGCTGGGTGTTATTTATTTATTTACAGAAACCTAAGTGAGAAGTGAAGATCCCGTGCACCCCCTTGTAAATTGAAGTGGAGATGTAATAGGAAATTTTCCATATAGCTGTGCCGGGGACGAGCGGGAATATAACCTAACACGTAGCATAGCGGTCGGCATCGTGCCTTTTATACGGCAGCCGACAACATGCGGGACTTATCACCGAGCGATAGAACGAGGATATTTTTTAATTAATTGACGTCCGAGCCACCGTGAACCTTTGATGCGCCGCAGACGTCCTCTCCCGCACGCGGACATCGCCTAACTACCAGTTATGGACGTTTTATGAGCGCCTCTCTAATGGTCGTGATAGAGTCATCAGTTACTATGTACTAACAAGTAATGGTATAAACATCGATTACAAAAAATATCCTGTCCTACTAATCCTACTAGGTTTTTACGAGTACTTTTAATATATGAAATCTGAAAGTTTGTGAGAATGTGACGATGTTAGAGTGTTCGCATGTTTATGCCTCAACCATCACACGATATTTACACAGTACTTTTTATGTAGGTACCACACGAGCCCAGCCGCGGGCGGAAGCATTAGCTTCATATTTATTATCATACATATTAATGTATGATAATAAATGGGGCAACTTCGATGTTTGAGTTTTAAACAGACCTTTTGGATGCTGAACGAATTAGGTTGAAACTTGGAACATTCATAGTTCCTGATACACAATATAGAAAGGGCCTGATTTCTATGGTCCTTGACCCGTCGGCGTCGTCTCCGAGCAGCCGACGTCACGGAGACCTGAACAGGACGCTCCTCCGCCACGACGACATCCTCATCACCCGTAAGGCTCGCAGACCACACCCAGACATACAAATACTCACTCGACTCCCCTTTATTTACTCAGCCAGACAAATATGTAACTTTTTTTAGAAGCTAAATAAAATTATCATTATGTTTGTCTCGCTGTGACGCGTGATGTGCGGATTTTTTTTGTTCTTTTATTTAACAGTCACATACATAGTTCTGACCCCACACTAGGATTCCCTGTGTCGTGGGTATCAGAAACTACGAGTACCATGCTACCACAACACCCAGACCTGGAAGAAATATTTACAGATCATGCCAACATTTCTTCCGCAGCGGAAATCGAACCCGCGCCTCTTGCGTCTCTGCCGAGCAATCGCCCGCCACGCCACCGAGGCCGTCATTTTATTTCCGTTTATTTTATTTTATTTCCGCCAGAGAAATGTCAGTAGAGTGGGTATTGTGGAGGCACACGTGGGTACACGAACCTTCTGATACCCACCACACAGAGTACCCTGGCTATTCCGCAAAACGTTATTCTTATCAAATCTATAACAGATAACTGTAGCAAATAACGGTTGTGAAAAAAATATTCAAAGTCATGGCAGCAACAGATTATTAAGAGTATCGCAGAGCAGCGCTCGCAGGAGCGCAGTCCTAATCTGTCGTGCTAATCTTCCACTTGAGCACATCGCTCGGCCGCGGCGCCCGCCGCCGTGCCCAACAATTATTTTCATCCAGTTAAAAACTCTTGCGCGGTTTATACTCGCGCCCCTGACCCTCGAGTAGGCAATGTTTTACGAGAAAAAGTACGTGTGCCGCGTAAATTGTGAAAAGTGAAAACAACGGTAGGTGTTAACCAAGGTTTTGAGAAAAGACGGGGAAGTTTATTTTAGTGGCGATTTGAGTATGGTTTTCCAAAAAATGTAAATGAAATAATGTGTATGAGAGTGTAAGAAGTGGACAGCGAATAGTACTTTTGGCCAAGGATTTTATTAGAAGCTGAGGAAGCTAAACACTTGCAATTTGAGAAATCTAAAAAAAAAGTAGTACCTAGGTGAATATATTTTAACTCTAGATTTTTTAAGAATAATGAGATTACTGTCATTGGTTAAACTTTGTTTGTATTTCCTACTTATAAATAATATAGATTCGAAAGTTTGTCAGGATGTTCGTATGTTTTTGCTCAATCACGGCGTGACAACAGATGATAAAACTAAGAATAGTACGAGACCTAGAATAACATACATATAAGTTACTTTTTATCCAAGTACAAAGCGAGCGAAGCCGCGCGCGAACACGTACGAACATGTACGAACACGTACGAACAAGTGCGAACACGTACGAATACGTACGCTAGTCACACAAAGTGTTTTGTTTTATAAGCTTCAGTGATATCTTCTGGTGCAGGTGTCGGAACATTCATTCAATTTATTTGTTGTGATTTAATTATCTAACTATAGTTATCAGCCAGTTATTGTAATTATATTCAAAATGTTTAGTTTGACTGAAGTATATTAATACACGACTTCCGTAGGCTGAAAGATTTTGAGTGGTGTTGAGAAATCACACGGATATTGGTCGGAATTTGGAAAATAATATCTAAGATGTAAAATTTATATAATACGTAGAAAGTATATTCTTGAATAGGTTAAAGGTTGAAACAAATTTGACGTTGTTAAAAATATTTGTGGTATTATTATAGAATGTGCAACAAAATGATATCAGTTTCATTGTCGTGGAGGTACGAGCTCGGCAGTAACGTGTCTTATCACCGCTCCGTGTTAATTGTTTTAAAAACCACTCATTAAACATTCAAAGTGTCTAACCGTGCCGTATGTTTGTGATATGTTAAGATACTTGCATAGTAACCATCAATATAAACAGTCGACAGGAAATATTAAGAAAAAAATAATTATTTATCACTTTTTCGTATTTCGCCTTTCGGGCAGGCGATAGTGTTAGGTTCATCCTGCCTAGTCCTTCTTAGTGTCGTTGTAGTCAAATTATGGTTATTTTTTTAAATTACAGGTTTAAAATCTTTTAACCCTGCAAACAGTCTCAAAACACGACCCAAAATTAGAGAAGTACTGTGTTCATAAACTGCAAGAATCTACGAAATAGATCGTGGTAGTGTAAAAAATTACGTAGAATCATAAATCTATAATAATAAATAATAGATTTAAAAACTTTTAACTTACAAACATTACCAATCGGAATCAATTAAAATACAAAAACAGTCCAGTCGCAGACTCAGCAATCAAAGAATCACTGTTTACAAAACATCTACAAGGAAACTGTGTTCAAACCCCTCAAACCTACGGAAATATGGCGGAGCTACTGAACGATGGCAAGGCGGTCCACCTGGACGAGGTGCTGGGCCAGCTGGGCGCCTTCGGGCGGCACCAGCTCGCCACCATGCTGATGCTGGCGCTGGTCTACGCCACCAACTCCATGTACAACATCAACTACGTCTTCGCCGTCGAGGACGTCGGCTACAGGTCAGTACTTCGTGCCATCACAGATCATCCTACAGGATCTTCACTCAACAATTGATCAAGTAAAGCACTTCATAAAATCAGTTAAAAGTGACACAATAAGTCAACTTCGTTTTTAGTACAATGTTGTACATTATTGTAAACATTGCGCTAACGAACCTACCTTTTAAGTTACTTATCAAGTTAAAGCAAATTAAATGCTGATATCAAGTTTTAATGTCGGCGAGTCACGATGTCATCACCAAGAACTACTCGTAGTAACCTAATTCTTGTTACCAAAAAAGAAGTTATTTTGGGAGACCACCCGTGATGTTTGCAGACCCGCCTGGGGGTAGGTATGCTCTGTATTAACTCATTTCATTTCTTGCCAAAATCCTGAATTCTCAACTTAGAGCCTAGTGGTGAAGCACGATTTTCCCCACTCTAGGGTGATTTCATCCTTTCAGATGCAATATCCCCTCCTGTGACAATGGAAGCTCCTTACTCTCCTGGTCGAGCCAGTCGGAGACCGTCAAGCAGTGCTTGTACCACCCCCCGGGGCCCGGCTGCGGCCTCAGCAACCAGTCGGTGGCCTGCCAGGAGTGGCTCTATGACATCCCTGATAGCTTCGTCGCCGAGGTGAGCAAACTGTTACTGAAGGGGCGAGCTCCGCCGATGGATCATGTAATACAGTCGCTAGAGGTACCTGTATCAGAGACTCTAGCCGTTGTAGAAAATCACGGTAGAGACATTGTACTCATCGTAATTATTACCGAGTACTAAAACCAAGTACGACAACAAACCAATGTTTAGACAAATAATAATGGGACTCAACGAAGCTTTCAAAGTGTCTGCGTGTTCCAAAGGGCTCTGCCGTCAGGGTCACCACTCACCGCCAAAACTAAATAGCAAGGACAGGCGGAAATGAAGGACGAGCCTTGCCCAACAATGGGACAGGGTGGGATAGCAGTAACAATAGTGAATAAATATAATCTGCCTGAGATACGTGGACTTCAAGTAGGGCTCTGTAGACCCTATTTACAATTAAATTACCTTTAGAGTTTGCTCCCACTTGCCCGTTCCAATAATACGACCGCCACAGTCACAGCATAAAAAGCGAATGATTAGATGATATACGTCAAATGTCCACAACACGAACTGCGGTTACGAACTGCGCAGTGGGTGGAGACCTTATAGTTTAAGAAGGTACCTAGGTGCTTGCATTTAGAGACTTGTGCTGCATCGAACATGTTCCAGCCGGTCGAGTGTTGCGGCGGCGCGCCGCCTGTGCTCGCTCGCCGCACCCGAAATATAAACATTGTAGACGTTCTCAAGCCTTACGAGTGCTGGCGCAGCTTGAAGGACAGGGTCTAACGATATTCCTAATTTGAAAGCTTTCAAAATACACTGAGAAAATCAGAACTACATATAAACACTACAAGGGGCATAACAGGGACATAATTCTAATAATCTGTCATTTGAAGGCCTCTATTAGGGATGGAAATGGTGGTAACATTGTTCTCAGCGGCAATAAGTAGCGATTTCTGCCAAAACCGGAAGGAAGCTGCGAGTAGCCGCGGTTTAATTCACGGCGAATGAGATGTTGATCGGCCATTGTTCACAACGCCGTACACTGGCGACTATTTCACTCTTTGGCTCTTCTTTGAAATACCAAGTAACTTTGTTGGTCAAAACTTCTTTTGCCTTTTAGCTTTGTGTTTAGCGCCGGGAGGGTGATGGTCCAGTTATGGAACGGCATAGTGGGTAGAGACCTTAAATTAGAGGTTTTTTTCAACTTCAACGACTTTATGTACTAGTTTTTTTCATTTGGACGGATCTATACACTAAAACTCACGATTTGTAAAATTATCAATGTAAAGTAAAGTAAAGTAAAAAAAGTAAAAAGTATTTATTCAATATTACAAGTGTAAAATACATGGTTTGGGAACTCTCCTTTTAAGTCATGTGACCTGTATTAGGAGAGTCCCCTCTTTTCCGTAGTACAACTTAAAGATAAAGATAAAGATAATTTATTTGCAAAACATGTGTAGGTACAAAAGATGACAACATTATTTATGGTAGGTGTGACACAACATGCTTTACCTGATTCGGTGTGCAAATTGAGGAATTGGCTAAAACCGTAAACATGAAATTGATGAAAGTTTAGAGCACTTGTATTACATAAATGTGAAGTATAATAAGAAATAACTAAAATAATTATTTATAATGAGTGTATGTGAATGTATTTATATGTAGTAAATGAGAGTAGATATTATTATATAGTAAATATATATGTGATATCCTGTTATCCAAATTACTCGGACATGATCTAGAACCTAAGCATTTATATGAAAAAGTACATTCAAACAGTATTCCAAATCCAAGCATCATTCTAATGGTATAGAAGAAAAAGTATTTAAGTATTCCAACAGCCATCTGGTTCCTATAGTACAAGCTTTGCTTGGCTTGGGGAGATGGCGCTGTATGAAATGTCCACAAATATTTATTATTATTATTTTTAGTTATAGAGTGCCACAGGATGTCTACATTATCTATCTACAGGGTACTTGTGAGTTAGACTGACGCAGGATCGCGGAGGATGGCACGAGGGAAGTCAATGAGTGAAGTCAGGTTGTTGATAATGATGATGGTGTTTGTTATTCCAGTTCGGCCTGGCGTGCGAGGACTGGAAGCAGACGCTGGTGGGCACCGTGCACAGCTTCGGCAACATGCTGGGCCAGCTGCTGCAGGGACAGCTCTCCGACAGGTATCCACGCGCCCGGCTTCATGTCTAGGATACCAAGCCCTTTACTGCTAGAAGACTCGCACAGGCAGCGTCAGAAGGACTATAGTCGGATATGAACGCTAAAGGAACGCTGTAAACTAAGGCCTTTTACCATCTATAGTAGACGATTTATACAGAGTCAGGAGGCAACTTTTACCTTCACTAACTGGACGCTGTAGAGTCCGGGCCGAATTAAGATGGAGTAGGCTTGCCCTATTCCATCCTCTTAGCTTAGTCGGCCTTGTCCACAGGAAGGACACGGTCAATACGTGCTGAGCTGTCTTAGTCGCGGGTTTCCTCACGATTTTTTCCTTCACCGTTTGAGAGTACTGGTATAGCGCACATAAATTTTTCGCACAGAAAAATTCATTGGTAGACGGCCGGATTTAAACCCATAACCTTAGGATCGAAAGGCGGGGTCACTACCAACTAGACTACCGATGCTCTGGAACGTAACGCAGTACTGTAGTGCCGGATGATGAGACTAATACTATAATGTGTTTGTGTGCGAGCTGCATGTCAGTGTGGGGTGCGCTCATGCCGTTCATCTCCTCAAAATCTCAACGGATTTGGCTAAAACTTGGAATACACTTCCCAATGTAGGTACCCCGTGAGCGGAGCCTCGGCGGCTTCTAGTTTCATGTAGTTTTTGATTACGATGTTTGCCAACCTTATGATTTTAGTTTAGTTTGATTCAAAAATAGAGTAGATTTACTACATAAATAATGGTTTGCCAACTGTCACTTTGACAATGCTGACTTTTATAAAGTAAGTAACCCACGCTAAACGAGAGTATTCCTAGTAATATTCATAATCTGTTTGAGGATTTCAATCGAGTGCCCATTATCGGTAGCTATAATCAGTAAAAGCGCCGTCGAAGCCGATTCGAATATCTAATGCGTTCGACCAATTATGTTAAAATATTATCTAATAGGTCAGTAGAGACGGCTCTCTACAAAATTATAGATTACCATGTAAATTCTAGCCATATTTTTAGCCGCAAAGTGACTCTTATCTCAGTCCCGAACATTTTTGCACTCACCTAGCGACTTGGCTACATCATAAGAACTGGTTTTAATTAACAAACATATATGCTAAATGATACATCGACTAATATATAAATGTACAAATAAAATATAAGGTACACTCGTTATACAGAACACACTTATTATGAGTAACGATGCGACAAACTTGAATTAAGTCATTAGTTTGACAGATCATCAATCGAGTCACGTTCATGATTACGTACGCTTTTCTAGTTCAACAATAAACTATTCTGTTTGACAAAGATCTTAAGAACAGGTCGGGCTTTTTGTATCTGAGCTCATCCTCTGATCGTGAAGATATGTGGAACTGGAACGTTGGTAAATAAATTAGGACCTGTATTGACTCGAGTGGATTCCATTGTTAGTGAGTTCCATTTATTTGAATTCCATTTTCGTAAGATTATGCTATGAACTGGTAATGAATCTTCATTTATTAAATTTACAAAAATTAGGAGTACCTTGAATAGAAATAGCTATTCATTTCGTAACGTTCACAAGCAATTCGTTCACACTAAAATAAGGCACAGATACACAGAGTGTGCACTGATGCATCTGTTATTTACATTACAAACAGGTCTATTTCTGTTGTTCGCAGGTTCGGTCGTAAAACCGCGGCGGTGTTCGCGGGCACCATGGGCGCCATCTTGGGCATCTCCAAGAGCTACTCCTCATCTTTCTGGATGTACATCGTTCTGGAAGGCCTGGAGGCAGCTATAGGAGACGCGCTGTCTCCCATGTTCATGCTCAGTAAGAAATATCATCATCAAATTCTTCAATACATAAGCATCAAGCTTTTGTCAATCGCTTCTATTTGCGCCAATCTAGCCCATGTACATGTGAATTAACCTGAGCTCCTTTTTCAAGGCACCACTCAGTCCTGTCATGTCCGACCTGGACGTTCCTAAAGTTTACTTGTGCTCGGTGTCAGCACTAACGGAAAGTTGTACATAAATCGTACTGCCCGTAAAAGCTAATTGTCAGTCTTGGAAGGATGTTATTTCGCTTCAATTGCACTGGTTTTATTACTTGCACTTCACAATATTTTCTCTTTTCACAAGTAACTGGTAGTTACTAATACCGATCCATCAACACGTTAAGTTTTATGATCCAAAATTAGCGCGTACAGGAAATTGTTGCAATTATATTGTTCTAGGTATAGAAATAGTGGAGAAGAAGCAGACTGTCCTCATCCAGATGATACTGCTGAACTGCTACACGTGCGGCCTCATCATCATGCCGTTCATCGCGTGGGCGTTCCCCTACTGGCGCACGTTCCTGAGGGTCATATACGCGCCCACCCTCATAATCCTCACCTACTCCTTCTTCCTGGACGAGAGCATCCGCTGGCTCTTCAGCAAAGGAAGACGGCAACAAGCGGTCAAGCTCATACAAAAAATCGCCCAGCGAAACAACGTGCAGTTAGACAAAAATACGTTGAGCAAGCTGTACGTCGATGAAGAAACGAAGGACTTCAGTGACAAGAAGGCGCTGTTGAAGACCTTTAGATCGCGCATCATGATGCAGCGGTTCCTGGTGTGCCTGGTGTGGTGGTTCACCATCACGCTGATCAACTACGGTATGATGATCAGCTCGGTGCTCATCGACGGCAACAAGTACGTCAACTTCGCGCTGCTGATGCTGATGGACATCCCCGCCAACGTGTTCTACTGGCTGGCGCTCTCCAAGTACAAGAGAAAGATACCTCTGTTTGTCTCCTTCCTTGTCGGAGGCCTTTTTTGTGTCTCACAGCCGTTTGTGCCAAAAGGTGTGTGATAATCATTTGTATAATATGATAGAGACATTTTGCTCACATTGTTGCAACAATTTCGGTTATAGCGAGTTACACAACGTGCCATTTTGTGGTATAATTTGTTCCGTTTGTTCGCTTGCAGGGTACGCGTGGGCGGGGTTGGCTCTGTTCATGGCGTTCGAGGCGCTGGCCACGTTCTCCTACAACATCGTGTACATGTACACGTCGGAGCTGTTCCCCACCTACACGCGCAACTCCATGCACTCCATCTGCTCCGCCGTCGGCCGCGTCGGCTCGCTGGTGGCGCCGCAGACGCCTCTCCTGGTCAGACCATCGTTTCATATCACCTATAGCTAGAAACATCTTAAAATAATGCTTGATAGCACTAACTCTCAACAACCATTCCTGTCAATGGCATGCCATTTTAGCCCATGAGAGCACTGGTGGTCTAGTGATAGAGACCCCGCCTTCGGATCCTCAGGTCGAAGTTTAAATCTAGTCATGCACCGATGGACTTTTCTATTCGAAAAATGTATATGCGCTATACCAGTACTCTTAACGATAAAGGAATACATCGTGAGGAAATCGGCATGTCGTAGAACCTTCTAAAACATTTGTCAAGTGCATAAGGCCCACTTTAAATCCTTTCACCACACTGGTACTCAGGAACTAGTGACATGACTAGATAGGCAGACCCCATGACTCAGCCAGTGTATCTGGACACCCATTGATTAAATGATAGTTCCAACAATAAATCACATTTATTAAATCCTGAATAAAACCATCAAATTAATTCCAGCACTCAGTGTGGTCCGGGCTTCCTGCATTCATATTTGGCGTTTCCTCAATCCTCTGCGGCGGGTTGACGCTGCTGATGCCAGAGACGGCCAAGTGCGAGTTGCCAGACACTGTGGACGAAGCCGAACGGATCGGGAGGAAGAAACTAGCACCCCTGCTCAAGATCCCAGGTGATGAAGATGTGGAAACACAGGCTTTACCACCTTAGATCCTCCCACAAGACCAAGCGACATCACATGATACCAGGAGCACAGGAGTGTAGAAGAGTTGGTTGTTCTTTCAAGGCTACAGAGATGAAGCAGTAGGTATTCATAGGTACTTTATAACTTTGTATAACATAGTTTTGTTCCTTTCCATTATTTGAAGTTCCTGTTGGAAAGGGCCAATAACTAAACCTTTTAAATAAAAAATACTTCTTCATTTCTAGCTTTTCTAGAATTGAAAATAAGTTTCAATTTTTAAACAAATGTTACAGTCTTATTAAGCTAAATAGCGAATTTGCCGTATTCTCAACATATTTTTTATTATTTTTTATAGATTTAAATATTTTTTTTTACTTACAATAAGATCGCTTAGTTTTCATTGTACAACTAATAAATCTAAGATGCCCATTTGAATAATTGTAAGAGCAGTGAACTAGTCAGCAACGGACGAACGTGATCGAGAATAAAAGATCGACCTGTCATCCCAATTCCGAGCGGACATATCAATTAGGGCCTCAGCTTGAGCGTGGTTCACACGCGCCGCCGCCGCCGCCGCCGCCGCCGCCGCCGCCGCGGCTGGCTGCTCCCAAAGAGCGCGTCCATAATTTGTTTGTCGTCAAACATTGAGACGTTTGCCGTCGCATTACTGAGCGCGTAGCCGCGACACGCGACACGCGACTCGCCGCGCCGCTAAATCAACACCATCCAAAGGATGAGGTCAATATTATTTAAATCACAAGGATCATTTTGAATCCTACGTGGGTTAGCATTTGTATAGATTAAATAATAAGTATTTACACAAATTATCTAGTAATTTTGTGATAATTTGTGCTCTTAGTCAAGATGAAAATTATATTGTAATTAATTTATAATTATTCATACCGATTACCTACCATAAAGTTTTTAATGTTATTATAGTTTGTCTTTGTAAATAAAGTATTAATGATTGATGTATAGTATAATTGGATAATTTAAATTAATGAGATTTCTTAAGATATTTCCATAAACATCTGATGTTATTGAGTATTTTGTTACATTTTGTCACCACCGTTGAACATGGCCGTATGATCGATTTGTTTTGTATTTTGATATATTCAAATCGGATCGTTAACAGTGAGTTCATATCATTATTTAAACAGTGTTTATTCTAGGACGTGGGTGACGTGAAGGCTCAGCCATACATTTTGTATAATGTCGTCTGCAATTTCGCACATTGCTGCGGTTTTGCGACGAGATTTACCTGCGAGTGTATTGCCGGATTGTCGCAGGTGTGAACCTGAAGTGTGCCTTTAAACAAACACACCCCATGCATACACTCCGGAACCCAAACTCCACTTCACGTTATTTTCCCTCAACGTTAATGCGGTCAAAACCTCCATTTTATACTGTTTCCCTTCTCCCCGTCCGCTTCGTTCGAGTTCAATGGTCAGTAATAGTGCACGATAGGAACCTTCTCGAGGCGCATTTTAATACGAAGCACGAAGGAACTAGTGACACAAATAGTGGTCAGTCAAACCTTCATTTACTACATAACCCCCGCCAGCCCTCTCCCCCCTCCAAGCTCTCCAATTCATCGCAGTGCAGTGTGTGGTGTGCCGGCGTGTACACCTGCGACTGGCGGCGGGCGTCGACCTGTCACCTGTCACCTGTCACCTCCCCGCGCTGACATAACGCCGCGCCCTTTGTTCTGCTAATGACGCGACACGCGACCAGTCTGACCGCACACTCATTACTCATTACAATATGACCTACCTACGGGTACTCATTCTAACCGTACTTTATCGACAAAACTATTCGGTCTAACTGATTATTCCAACGGGAATACTCGTTACTTTCTTTGTTGTCAAACTACTTACTTTTGTACATATTGAAGCTATGAAAGTACCTTTTCCAACAAAACACCTCTTTCATTGTACCTACTCAAAAACTTCAACACCACTAAAAATGAACGGTCGCGCTCAACGCCTTCGATGGAGAGTTAATACTAAGATAACCTTCAATCTCTGATTCATGAGACGTCACACAGGGGACCGCGGCCGGGCGCGGGCTCGGCCGAGGCAAATGTCACCACGAGTTCATATTATAATACACTCCGTAAGGGTTTCCTCCCACTTTTATAACAGTCACCGACGCGACACATATAAGCAAGGAAACTCCTGTCAAATATTTTCGTTTTTGTGTCGGTACGGTCCCGGTCCGGTTATGGCTCTGAGTTTGATTTCCATCTCCCTTGCAACATGGTCTCGTAATAGGACCGGCACGTGCTTTGACGAACTTTCGACCCGCGTTCACTTCGCGTTTTATGTCGCGGTAGTGGGTGGAGACCCTCACAAGTACAAGGTCTCCGGCGGTACATCACGCAGTTCTCCTCTGGTGGAGTGACGGCCAGTAGTCGGTAGGGCGGCACGGCACGCCGCGCGCCGCCCACACTGGGAGCGCGTTTATGTCTTTTGTATGGACAAATGGACGTTTCACAATCTTCTCAACGACGCGATAGAATTGATCGCTCGTTCGTTTTGCTAGTTATTTAAAGTATTATTACAGCTTGCATAATATTATAATTTTATTCCTCTGTCGATGAGGTGGGCCTATTTAGTTTTACATATATTTTCAGCTGATGATATAACAATAATTATTGATAGAAACGACTCAAATATTTTCGAAATTAATACTACACTAAGTGACATTGTATCGTGGTTGGAAGATAATAACTTGAAGATCAATCTAAATAAGACAAAATATATGCAGTTTAGGACTATACAGAAACAAGAAGACATTTTGAATATTAAATACAATAATGACAAAATCGAACAAATGCAGAGCATAAAATTTTTAGGTATTTATATTGATCAACATATACAGTGGAAGGATCAAATAGCTGTTGTGTGCACAAGAATAAATAAATTTGTTTATGCACTTAGGACCATTAGAAAGATGACATCAATAACAACAGCAATAACGGTATACCATTGTTATGTTGGATCTGTTCTTCGATATGGTCTAATAATGTGGGGAAATTCAACCGATCTACTGAGAGCTTTTGTTGCACAAAAAAAGTGCTTCAGAGCAATATTTAGTTTAAAACAAATAGAATCATGCAAACCTTTTTTCAAAAAACATAGGATTCTAACACTTCCATCTTTGTATATTTTCGAACTTGCCATATTTATAAGGAAGCACCATGACCTCTTTGAACATAAAGATAACACAAATAGACGAGCGACTACGCAAAAACCTTTAGTGATGCCTAAACCTAAATTAGAATTGTTCCGACAGAACTGCATTTATATGTCATGTAAAGTGTATAATCACTTACCTAAAAAAATACAAGAATGTAAAGGCAATTTATTTAATAGAACTCTCAAAAATTGGCTTGTAGATAACTGTTTTTATTCCATAAATGAATTCTTGACATCAAAATAATGTATTAATTGTCTTAATGTAAATCTATGTGTTAGTCCTGATTTGTTTAATTTTGTATTCTTATTTTGTTTTTATGATTGTTATTTTATTTTTTGACTTTTTTGTATTAATTTAAATCAATTTGACCTTTAAAATTAAATATAATAATTGACATTGAAGCACTCTGTATTCATAATAATTATTATTTGCATGTCGTGACAAATGACTGAATGTGATGCACTTCATGAAATTTAAACAACTGTAACTACCACCTACCATGTTCAAAGCAAATAAATGTCTTTTTATCTTTTTATCTTTATCTTTTATTGTTATCTATAAAAAAAAGCGACAAGTTCTGGTGGCACCCAACAACCCGCGACCAAACATTACAGAAAAAAATGTTAAGCGAGGTAAAAACAATTGTATCAATATATTCTAAATATATATTTTTTTATGAAACAATTTTTATCCAGAATAAAAAAAAAGTGATTTAAATTAATTTCATTGTAATATTTGCGACTAGAATCCATGTATTTCTCAACAGAAGAATTCAAATGTATTATTGTGTGGGCGATTAAGCTCTGTATTCGACTAGTACCACGATAATAATCATATGTACTATAATAATCGATCAGTCACGGCCGTCAGTGTCAGGTGCTTGATGCGAGATCATCGCCAGCCTTATTCATTTCTAAACTCTAGTGTGCAGGTCTAAGCCCACTACCCCGTTATAAACCCACATGAAAGGAAAGAGTCCTGCTAAAAGTTTGATTGTCAAATATTGTATGTCGGTAAGAAACGAGGCAATGGGTGGTGACCCTTTACTGTTTCTTATGTATTTTGTATAGCTAAATAATTAGTATATTACTCGTAGTTCTGTTAATAAACTGTGTTGTGTTTTTAATGGTCATGTGTAATGATTTTGTAAAAACCATCAAAAGAACAAGTGAATACGAAAGGTTCGGTTCTCATGCGGTCGGCACGCGGGCGAGTCGTGACCGCCGCCGCCGCCGCCGCCGCCGCCGCCGCCGCCGCCGCCGCCGCCCCCAGTCTGAACACGGCGCTATCTGTTCCACGCGGTATCAAACCACCCCAATTATAAAACCCGTAAGGTGGAATCACACGCGTTAAAAATTCTGCGCGATTTTGCGCCGCCGCTTGGTACTATGCCAGACTGCTCAAAATGTACTTTTTTCTCTCAATTTGTTTACAGTGGTTGGTGATAAAAACAATATGGGTTCAGCCATGATCAACATGGCTGATCCAATATATTGATCCAATCAACAAACAAGCATGCAAAATTCAATTAACAAATTTATAAAGTTAACATTATTAAATAATTAAAATAAAATGTCGGGATACCGGATGAGCGCCGGCAAATTTTCGGCTTTGCTTATTTTAAAATAATATGTCATGGCATAGGAATTTGCTTGTCAAATATTCGTCAATACTGTGATAGTCTTTCTCGTTATGTAATTTTCATATAACTGTAGTGAATAGTGCGTTACACGCATTGTATTTGGCGGTAAACGCAGCAACTTGGCTCCGGCTCATCACGCACGCGGCGCTTGAGGATCCTCATCACCGCACGACACAATGTCGCAGACTGCGCGCGTCACGGCGAACACTCGTTTCCGACCGAGACGTTAAAAGTGCGGGTTCCCTTCCCTTGTTACAAATGTTTCCATGCTCAGTTTTTTCTCCAGGTGTTACGGTAAAACCGTGGCATTGTTGGGTGTTATTTATAACATGATATGACCGATATGGCCGCGGTTACTGAAGAGACGATACATTTGCAGTCCGACAAACATCGTAAACGTTAGTGGTCTGAATCGTCTAATTGGAAGTCGAAGCGATTCCCTGCACACAGCGGAGGCGAAGTGGCCATCCTTGGGGAAGCTATGACTAGATCGATGATGGAATTATACAGGTCGGCTATCCGCAGGTACAAGTAACTAGCTTGGGAAACTGGACCTCTTCTAGTGAAACAGTTCACATTGACTGTGCGATCGAGGAGATAGATACCTTCAAATACCAAGTCTTTTATTGAACGAACGTCGGAATTTCATTAATGTACATTTAAGGTTTTAAGATTTTATTGAATAGAGTTGACTTTGATATAGCTCTAGAGCGACCCATCCATCCAGATTTTAGGTTTTAGGTAATGCCAAATAAGTTCATCTTACTAAAATATTATTAATGTGAAAGTTTGTGAGGATGTTTGTAAGTTTGTGCCTCAATCACGCCTAAACGGCTGAACGGATTTGAATGAAACTTGGAATATACATAGCACATGTGCTGGATTAACATGTAGGCAATTTTTTATCCGGGTACCACGCGAGCGAAGCCGAGGGCGGCCGCTAGTAGTTACGTATAATGCAAGTCAACGTTCATGAAAGTATTGTAGAGCTTGTCGTTAGTGTAGAGTTTTGAATAGGTGTAAATTAAAGTAATAGTCAATGGCTCGGAAGGTGATGACCCCTCGGAAGGTGAAAGTGTTGTCGGCTTAGATAAGTAAGTGTAACTATAAATAAATATTTGTGGACATTTCACACAGCGCCATCTAGCCCCAAACTAGGCAAAGCTTGTACTATGGCCACCAGATGGCTGACAGAATACTTACATAGTTTTTTTGTAAATACATACTTTTTAATACATAACACTACAACACCCAGACCTCTATCTACTATCCGCTGTCCGCTGTCCGCTGTCCGCTGTCCGCTGGCTGAACCAACTGCTAAATTGGTTCAATTTTGTTTCGAGCTTTACGAGGGATCGAGACTAAAACTGTGTGGATTTACAAAAGTTAATACGCGCCACTTATTGTCATCGAGTGAACAAAAGACGTAATATTAATTCCGCGCCATAACTGTCTTTAGACGATATTAATTGTAACTTTCCGAGTTTAAGTGCGGCAGGCGGGGTGCGGCAGGCGGGGTGCGGCAGGCGGGGTGCGTTTGCTTTGTTTAATTTACTCCGCACAGAGGTCACGGAGGAGTCATCGATGTCCTCGCCACGCCCCCGCCACTCGCCACATCTGAATAACCCACGCCTATCATCCATAATCGTAATTTGAGTAACGCTTAGCGACTTATCCAGTAATTATTATTATTATTCTCATTATCGTAGTCATCGCTTTTTACTCCGCATCAGACGTATAAAAAGCGGTGGTACATCTCGCGGGTCGGGGGTCGGGGGGCACGGGCGCGGCGCCGCTGAACAAGAAGCGCATTAACCAGGCGAGGGCCTGCCCTGTAATCACGTGACTTCCTCCTCAACCACTATCTCTCGCCACATCGCATTGTGTAGTTGCGTGTCACTGTCATTTACTTCTAAAATGGTAAAGCAAGTGCCTCTACACGTAACGAGTACTAATGAACCTTTAAAAAATGCACAGAAGGATCCACGGAGAGCAGTCACGTGGCAGACTGACGTAGCTCGTTGGCCAAACTAATTTGAACTCATTGGTATGTATCTCCATCCACTACAGCAATCACTACCTGACCGTCACCGGACGTTTTTCAAAAGGTTGCTTGTACTTAACGCTTTTGCTTTGTGGTGGGCAGAGACCCTTAGAAATTCCATCCAAGAGCTAACATTTAAGCTTATGTATTATAAGTGGTTTAGTGCTTCCTGGTCGTACAATGTCCTAGGTGGAGTAATGGGCACTGATGTTGTGCTCGGGCCCGGCGCTGCGCCCCGAGTGCTCGGGCCCGGCGCTGCGCCCGAGTGGCCGGCGCCGGCTAATGGCGTCCATCGCACCGCTCCTTCATTACCGAAGACGCCGTCAATTTAACAAAGGGTTTCTTGTGAAAACAGGATCGTCATAATGTGCTGACACGACCTGACTACGCTCTGCGAGGCCTTTATAATGTTCAAACAAACATCTTCACGACCTGTCAGATACTTACCTATCATACATATAACTTATAAAAGAACCATCACATCTTAATCAGTTTTGTTTAGAAATAAGATAAAATTGTTGCAATGTTCTAACAAAGTAATAGTTGTAGAGGTAATAATGAGGACAGGAACCAACCCAAAGAAACAATGTATATTTACGAAAACTTGATGTACGTACATAAAAATGTTAGTAATTTTAAGAAAAATAGCGATAACTCGCTGTACCCACGATTAGACTAGATAAAGTTAACAAATCATTTAAAGGGCAATGTGTACGCTTCTATAACAAAGCCTCAAGCGAGATGGCAAATTTGTCAGGTAATAAATTATAAAACGAAAGTTGTTAAAAAAAGCTTACTATAAAATATCCGATTATATGCAAGACAAAAATTCTTGGGACTGAACAATGCTCCAACTCCTTTTATAAACATGATTGTAAAGGGATCATTTTACAAAAAAATAGCCAAGCGTGGTTTCTTGCCTGTATCTTCCACGCTTGGTCACGTTGCGAACAGGTGTAAATGCAACGTAGATTTAAGACGTGTCCAAGTGATCCCCGTGATTTTATGGAATCGAATGACTTAATGACGGATAAATAGCTCAAAGTGTCGCTTTATGGCGCAATCGGCGAGAGGTGAAGCACTTGTTTGCAGGAAGCTGCTTGATTTTAAACGTTGATTGACTCGATGCTCCAGGAGAGCCGCAGATAGCTGCTATCAAATGCTTGATCTAATAGCACTAGCTCTATTGTTTTATGTTTCAGGGTAATCAAGCGAAGGAATGTGGAGCTACTAAGGTTAGAAGCTAAAAGTTAACTCTAGGTCTAATTGTAAGATCCTTGTGTCGCCAGATCTAGTGCCCGCCATTTTGACCTCGCATGAATGCAAAGCTCGCGCCGAATTGAAAAGTACTCGGTAATAAGGAAGTGGACCGAGCGGCCAGACGAGCGGTAAGCGGTGGCATCATACTTATATTATAAAGAATGCTGATTAAGCTTTATTTCCGTGTGGTTTGAATCCCGTCCAAGCTACTCGTAAATGAGGTTTTGTGGGTACCATAAGTTAGTGGGTACCTTATGGCGTAACATTGTTTGGGTAGATATGTAAATGTGTTTTTTTTCTTTAACTCTTCTTTCATTTCGTTTTCAGGATTGACAAAGTCACTACGTGACTAAACTCCTTTTAAAATAAATAAAGAGATTAAAAAAAAACCTGAATGTTCAAATTGTTAGAGATTTCCACCTTTTTTTATAAATCTCTAAAAATTTGAACATTTCGTTTTCCACCGTTTTTTTTCTAAAAAAATGTCCAGTAATGTCAACCATCGTTACAAATTACAAGACTGTGCTCTTGCCGACAATACTGATTCACAACTACATTTGAATTGGTTAAGAAGTACCTACTTGCTATTTTCACACTTTAGTGCGGAAATCTCTGCGCGTGAGTAGTTTAGTGCTATTAATCATCAGCGACTGTAATGACTAACGGAAGAGGCGGAGCGGGGCGGGGCGGGGCGGGGCGGGGCGCGGGGACTTACGAGCTTTGCACTGCTTTCTACCATTGAACATAATTAACCAAGTTCCTAGTTCTGATCACTACACGTAGTGGAAGTAGCGATGGGCAGGTCATGCAGCTGGAAGAACCCTCGGGGAATGAAAATCCCTGAATAGCGGCCATGGACCGAGAAATGAAGTATAGAACGGACGCGGACGCCCTGATTCCCTGCAGGACCGGTGCCATTGTAGAGATGTCGTGTGTCATGAATTGAAAAATGGACAGCACTGCACTAAACCAATGTGCAGCGGTGGACTTCCAACAGGTCAGTTGTGACAGAAGGTTCAGATGGGCAGAGGAATGATATTCCAAGTTGGTTTTGTACTTTATTCGGCAGAGCTTCCGCTTCTCACAATAATTCGTAACAAAATCAGCCGGGTTGTCCCATCCTTTGGCTTTTATACATTTTTACCCTTATCTATTTTAAACACTTCCGGAGTATAATTTATATAAAGTTAATCATTAAACTATACAATAATTCATTAAATATTTAGATTATAATTATAATGTAGGTATCATATTTTAATAATTGATTTTAAAGCGTATAATAAATATAAAATATAAATATTTGTGAACATTTCGCACAGCGCCATCTAGCCCCAAATAGGTTAACTAATTTAGCTAGATGGCAACATAAATCAAAATAATTTTAGCTACTTTATTATAAAATCGAATACTTACAAATGTTACTACCTTTTTAAATAACTCTAATAATACTTAAATATTTTATCGTAATCAAATATAAATGAAATATAATTACTCTACTTTGTCTAACATAGTTTTGAACCGAAAATGATATGACGTAGTCTGGCATGCAGTTACTTTTCTAACACAGTGATGGAGACCGAGCTCATCTACATTATCTCTTTCATTAATTTATGATTGTTCATTAGATATTATTATAATTTCTAACAAAGTGGGATGATGAGATAGATAATGATGATGTAAATATAAACAAAAGAAATGTGCATAGATGACGTGATGTCATTGTATCATGCATGAAGGTCAGATCAGATCTCTTATTGCATTGCAGAATATCCGTGTGTAATGGTTATTTGAGTTTTATTGTATACTAGCTGCCGCCCGCGGCTTCGCTCGCATGTACCTAGACAAAAATAGCCTATACGTTAATCCAGCATATGTACTATGTATATTCCAAGTTTCATTCAAATCCATTCAGCCGTTTAGGAGTGATTGAGGCACAAACATACAAACATCCTCACAAACTTTCGAACTCAATTACAGGTAAGAAGCTTCCGACCGCGGCTTCGCTCGCATTGTGCCAGATAAAAGTAACTTAAGTACATGTAAGAGCAGGCGATTGGCGAGCGTTTTTCTTTTCAAAACGATTTGTGAACATGTTCACAGCGGACTCCCCGCTCTCCCCCGCTCTCCCCCGCTCTCCTCCGCTGGCCGCCTCGACGGACGTAGTGCGCCTGCTCGCAGCAAGCGGACAGACTCAACGCGCTCACCGATCTTGCCAATACAATCTCCGAGGTGCAACTCTAATTCTAATGAATGTTGGGGAACAGAGATCTGCACTGTCGTCCCGCGGTGGGCTGTATTGTGCATTATCCACCTGCTAATCATCATCATCATCATCATGAGTCAATATATCAGACTTACTATGCTACCTAAATTCTACGCATTCGGATTTTTCGTTGTTATAGCTAGCGCTAGGACGCCGGCGCCGGCGCAAAGAGTTCAGGAATCTCAAGCACTTCCAAGAATGTGATTGCCGGCTGAGACGTGCTCCACGCAGCTCACACGCGACTAGATACCTATTTCATTTACGTCGCTTCTAATTGCGGTTTTTTAAAGAGACTGCATGCTCGCTCTGTGAGGTGGCGATGGTTTTCAACGCTATCCGATACTCCTTTTCACACCGATCCATAGCAATTGATGAAACTCTCTTCTTCTTCTTTCTTAGACCTGTCTGTCAGAGCGGGACCGGCAGGTACTAAACACCTCAGTCTAGTTTGACGGCTGGATGCCTCTCCTTGACGTAACATGGCTACTGACGTAGGTACATATACGCCGACCGATGACGACCTCTCGCTCGTAGTCTTGATTTTATTGAGATATTTCGACGAATTTTTAGGTATATCGGCGGATCGAGTGACCTTGAACCGCTATGTTTGCGCATGCGCATTACTTATTAGTGCCCAAGTTATTTTAATACCTATGATCAAATGAGGACATGTATAATTTTATGTCAAAAAAAGGAAAATACAGGTATTCAAGGCTTCAAGACCCCTAAAGTCTAAGTGAATGTTTCTTTCTCAGTGTTTATTTGACAGGTGCCGATAGAACGTATGAAAGGACTAACCTCTTCTATCCCTAGCAGCAGGTGTCTAAGTCGGGACGTACGTTCCCGGACAGTCGTAGAGCTCGTAGAAATTGCAGAGCTACTAATAGTACTATTACCTTCTCGTATTAGTAAATAAATTGTGCATCGAATAGTTACCGTTTAAGTAGGATCCGGGCATCGAACCGCACGGCTCCCGGTCAACGCTCCAAGATTTATCTCTCCAGGAGCTGACGGGCTCACATCCAATCCACCATGCACTGATCACAGGTCGGGATCGCACACACACACACACACACACGCGCGGGGTGGACACACTCGCGCGCAAATTCGGCGGTTTCAAGGCGCGGCGGGCGGCGCGCATGCGTGCGGCGGCGGCAAGCGGCGCGCGCGGACTGCCCCCGCCCCGCCGCCCCGCCGCCCCCCGCCACCCGCCACCCGCCACCCGCCGCCCGCCGCAACCTGCCCAAAGCTTTATACCGCAAAAAGCTCGGCTAAAAGTAAAATTACACCGCTCCCACGACGCACCTTCCGAGTATAATTGCTGTTGTATGTACCGGCTCCGCACCATATCGCACCCAACCTGCAGTCGGAGGAAGCGCAATATAGCGAACTTGATTTACACCCAATCCCTCGTAACCGGTGGGCACCATGAGTTTGATCGATGGCAACTGTTAACATTTCGCAATAAATCTCGTGGCCGACGCCGATCAATTCGTCGGTTTATCGCCTGGAGATGGCCTCCAATTAATGGCTCGACGTTTTCATTAGGGGCAATAAACGAGGAATGTGTGATTATTAGGTTTGATGTTACTCATTGGAGACACTCGAGTGGTCCATTAGAGAAGGAGTCGTAATTGGGGGCCAGATGAAGGGTCGATAAAGTAGGTGCCTGCGGACGTGGAGGGGCGCGGGGGGGGGGCGCCTCGCGGACCCAATTTATAGAAACTCTTAATCTTAGAGCCTAGTTAGTACACCTAACCGCCAACTATTTTTTTTTTAATAGAAATTCACGTTGATATTATTGACATCGTTATTTAAATTATCACCTTATTATGACAGTAGCTTTAGGAAAATCATTTTTTAATTTACTTTGCTTTTGAGACTTTGGCGTCGTGATTATGACGGCTCGGTTTCGAGTCTTAAACAGGGAGAGCTTTCTCATCACGCTCGTTATTATTTTCCTAGTTCTCTTTTAGATAATCATTAACTAAATAAACCTGGCACAGACCAACCACCAGGCCGCGGCGTAGGAGCTCAGGCCTGGCGGCCTGGCTGTCGTGGCCGATGTGACAAGTAGACGACACTTACCAGAAGACGGCGTACTGTTGGTATTGTATTGTAATATGCATTAGCATCGGGTCCCGTTAGCGGCGGCCTAGGCCTTCGCCCTCGGATGCGCCGCTCGTGCTTGGCCGCTTACCGAGCCTCATCCGATTACGATTAACATAGATATTTCATACTCACGTACTCGCATGTGCGGTGCGGTGTGCAATGTATCGATGATGGAGGTTAGTTTGTATTATCCGTTACATTGAATTTAAATAATATCAGCATCGTTATTATTCCCGAAGTGACCGTACCTAAGCCTCCCCGCCTCCTGCTAGGTCGTCCTTTGTGCGTGCTACTTCATCATTCATTATAATTTAAATTATCAGCAAACGGCCGTAAGAAATTAGTAGGATTAACGGCATTTTTCCACTTCAGCGGAGCTTTAGAAGAGGTTGAAAACCGCATTTGTGCAAGAACAAGTTACCACGTGAAACGTCCGGTTCTGGTCTTTGGGTTTGGAACTAATACAGGTAAATAATTCAAAGATTTTCAACTTGCTTTCAAGTTTCGGAGGTTGTCATAAATAAGGTCCTTCAACACACGCCGCCGCCGCCGCCGCCGCCGCCGCCGCCGCCGCCGCCGCCGCGGTATAAACTCAGCGGCAGGAATCGCGCAGTGTAACCCGATCCGACACCACAGATACAACAATAACACCGCCCAGAAGTTTCACTCTGACCACCAAAATACGAGGTACCTTACCTACCTATTCAAACACGTACAGGAAATAGTAACTTTTCGCTATAAAGTTAATAGCTCAATTTTATTAGAATCAGACGAGAAAGCTTACATCTGTGGCATATTGTGCGCTGTCATTCCAAATATGACAAGATAAAAGTAAGCTAATTATCCAACTTTTACTTAGTGGGGTACTAGTAATTGTCGCTGGCCTTGTCGTCAATAAAATTAAAAAGATAAAAACTATTGAACTTAAACACAGACTGGTAAGGTTCTGTTCCCATTGCATGTAGTATATATTTGGCACAGATGGAGCAGAAGTGCCGGCGCCGGCCTCGCCCGACTGCGGGCGGGAGGAGTACAGTGCGCGGCGGCGGCGGTCGGGTTACACACACACGGCACGGCACGGATACCATTACAACCTGTTACAGTGCAGGTGCCGAATGATTGCAGTGATGAGCGTGACAGGCCTCACCTCCTCAGCTATTTATGCTGATACATATCTAGTTACTTATAGGCAACTGCGGGGTCAGTGACCGTTTTCAATTTACAGATTCCTTCTTTTTTCGTGTCGATTGAATGAAGTACGCCACAAGATTCTCCCAACATGTAAACTGTCGGAGTGAGCCACAGTTTTCGTATAAAACTCAGCAGAATAGGACATTAATTAACGCTATTAATAATTAAAATACAACTCTACTGATGATAGAGACCTTCCGATAAACTAAATGATTTCTTCTTGACGATACAGGCTTTTTAGAATGGCTTCACGGATACAAATCCTGGAAGAACTTTCCAAGAAGCCGTACAAGTTGCGAGTGCGCACGAATACTTCAGGCCGGAAATGCTCTCGGGAGCTGGCGGGAACTCCGTTTGAACTCCGCATGCAACAAAAATAAAAGGTACTACTAATACTAAATGGTCTTAAGTAAAAGCTAGAAAATGTTCCCTATAGCATTTATCAAGTAACTTTTCTTCCTTCTACCTACTCATTATGGTAGAGCAAGCCAACTACTTAATAAGTAATGTTTTACACCTAAATAAGTTAGTTACCATTGTTGAGTGAAATCCTACTGTAGGATAATGATAAATCATAAGGTTCGTCCTTGCGAGTGTGGTGATGTTCTTGTAGGTATGCTTGTGTCTCAGCGGCGAGCTGCAGCGACTGAACGGATTTGAACGGAACTGCGAGCTGGAATAACTTATAAGCCTGGGGCGGAAGCTGGTGATAAGTAAGTGAGCAGCGAGCGACGCCCCCCCCCCCCCCCCCCCCCCGCCCGCGTGTCCGTGCTGGTCGTGGAAGAGTGGTAGGAGCTGTTACGAAACTTCTACGAGTAATAAGGCAAGGCTGATATTTCATGCCGATATCACGATTTACCACTTTAGTTAGCTGCATATTTCATTTAGCTTATACTCATTCTAGTTTATTGCGGAGTGCATAGTGATTATTGCATCTGTACAATACAATACGAGACGGTGAACTTTAAAAACTTCATTGAAAGTCTAGAAAACAAACCTTTTGATATAAGTACTATCTCCAGTCATAACCTGACCATTTGCACCACGTACATACAACCGGTAGTAGTTCCTTTGTTTAGGAATAACAATTGTATATATCAGGTTAACAAACTTATCAACATCCAAAGTCGGGGTTTGCGCGCGTGCTATGAAACGCAGCATCTTAGAAGACAAATTAACAGACCGAATTAGGAATAGCGATCTGCGCGCCTTCAGAACACTATTAGCTGACGTTGGGCAACAAGTGGGCAAGAGGGATTGGGCGGGCCACGTCTGCCGCATGTCGGATGAGTAGTGTGTGGGGGAGAACCACAACAGAGAGGACCCCACAAGACAGACCCCGGCAGACCACGGCGACGGAGACACGAACTGGACTCCCATGAGGAAAACTGGGACATTTTAGCAGTGAACAGAGAAGTAGAAAGAAGAAAGAGAAGCCTTTGCTCTCAAGTCAGTGACGTAACGGGCTCCTAATTGTAATAATAATAATATAGTGACCTGTTCGCTAATTATTATTATATGATTATGTTATCTTTATGATTGTGTTTTGTCACCCTGATTTTGTAACCTTACCTTAGGTACTTAAGTATATTATAAATGCGAAAGTTTGTGAGGATGTTTGGATGATTGTGCCTCAATCACGCCTAAACGGCTGAACGAATTTGAATGAAACTTCGTATATACATAGTAAATGTGCTGGATTAACATATAGGCTATTTTTCATCCAGATACCACGCGAGCGAAGCTGCGGGAGGCAGCTAGTTGTTTATAATTCGTGGCGCATTCGTGTAGTACTGTAATGCTGTGTTATTATTGTTTGAATACATTTGAAATATATTGAGTAAATAATGTTTAATGCCATGTAGACGCGCCTAGGCACTCCCAGGCCCAGGCCTCCCGTTAGGATGTAACCCCCATGCCGATGCAGATGTAGAGGCACACGATGAACGGAAGCTGACACGCCGCGCCGCCGTGCGAGGCGCAGGCGCAGGCGCAGGCCGAGTGCCGACACGCACGCACCGGCTGAAGTCATTCATAGTAGATACATTATTCATTTCCTTATACCTATTTCTGCATTAATTCGTAGTTCCCACGAGCGGTTACAAGGTGTTTTTATTAATTAATTGCTTTGTATTACTAAACTCATTGAGAAATTACCAACGGGAAATTTAATCAATTAATGTCTATGTCTCTATACATTACAAATCACGCATCAATTTTCATTTAACGTTGATTCAAACGGTATTTTATACTTACTTATCTGTGGTAGGTACTTATCTGCGAGCTGATTACGCAATCGCCTAAAAATTCTATTTGCCGCAAGTTCTGACTCACTGTGCTTACATACAAAGGTAGGTACTCGTACATATAATCACGCCTGTTTCCCCTAGGGGGTAGACAGTAACTATCAAAACTATATTTCTTGGTAGTGGCTTGGATATTACTTTTAGTAATTAATTTGCTTGTTATATCATATCCAAGCAGGGGTACCTAGACGCATGTAATAAAACAAACTGTAAATAAAATTGCAGAACTACCTCATCAGTTCCATCATCCACCCTGTCAGCTCCTGCAAGTCGCTTTATCATCACCAAAGACAACATTCAAATCAATGATCGATGAAATAGCTCCGGTGATCAATTTCAACACTCCTTACTCATCGCCAAATCGATCTTGACCATGAATTAGAGATGGCAAAAAATACAATAGACAAATGGAGTAGAGCTGTGTGTCTGTGTGTCCGGCACGGTGGAGGCGCGTGATTGGCGCTCCGAACAATAAGAAGGCGGAGTCCGCGCCGCCCCCGCGCCCCCGCGCCCCTCACCCCTCACCCCTCACCTAATTACAACTGTTATTGTGTCATTCATTTCGGTTCCGGGGTAGTCGCATTGAGCAGACTAGATAATAAGCTACCTTTAAGTAACTTTTAACAAGCTCTCTACGTGATTGAAGAGGCCGAATTCATGGTACCTAGGTATTAAATCTGTGTTTTACAGTAGAACCTTGACCTCTATTTATGTTGAGGGTCCTTTCAACTATCGCATCAACGAGATCTGTATCTTTTTCGCCGTGTTCAAAGTACTACTTGTATTAACACTCGTCCGAGCGCCGAAAGCGTCCAAGTGCTAACCGATCGTGCTCACTTCCGTGGGAGTGAAGCTTTTATCAAGCAGTAGGTATCTTATATCTTTGTCAACCATGATGTAGTCACCTAGAAATATGTGTAGAACGCAAGCGACTGATTTAATGGAGTCGTGAAAAGTGGAAGCACTGCGATCTATTTAAATTATCTACATTATGCTCATCGGTTACCTACAGTGTATGATACATTCAATAGGTACCTACGCCTATCTTTCATCAGGGTTGGCACCTTGGCTTATCTATGTAATAAGCTTACATCTTTCTGGTGCTTCCTATGCGGGCATCATATTTTCCAATTTGTAACATTGCCTTGCTCAGCATCTCCAATAGGTGCGGTCGACGAACCTTCAATTGAGCCTGCATGTCTTCACGATCTAGGTAGGTAAGTCTTTATGGCTTCCTCAGAAGATGGCGTCTCCATTTGCAGCACCACACTCGTAAGAACTGTCAGTATCAAGTCTTGACAATAAAATAGAAAGTAAATATGATCATGTTGAAAGCCCTGGGGCTCTCTCAAGGTCCAGCTAAGTAAGATATAAGCTTTGACAGTGTATTGATCACACGCCGTCCGTTATCGCGCATCGATTTATTTCGCGGCGCGGGCGCTGCTCGTATAACTCGCTGGGACTAAAATAGGAAGGCGCAACGATGTAATAAATGCAGCCAGGTAATCAGCAGCAAAAAGTTTGCGCAGAATGCTATTAAAACCGTAGTTATTTTTCTCTCTTGCAGAAACTGTGGCCAATCTTCCTTTCCCATCGCTTTTTGCTAAGTTCTCTCAACCTGAATGTACTTCATCAAGTGGAAGAGCCTGCATCCGTCAAATGACGTCCCTCGCTATAAGGAACCCCCTCGGGCAGCACTAACTAGCTGCTTCAGGACCGACGGAGCTCGCTATGCGAGTGCAGTGGAGGCAGCAATGCTCTTCACGACGAAGCCATCTCATCAATTCAATTGTTCCGAGCCTGGCCTTTATTGCTAGTTAGAAGAAGCTCTCGTTTGCAGATCGAAATATTGATTAGGTTTCTGTCGCAGCGGAAGGTAGGACGAAGTACCTACGAGTGCGATCGCTTTGCAAATTACCTGGAGCTACAAAACAAAAATAAAAATACCCGCAGCATTTAAATGTTCAATTTATGCTGAATGAAAACTATCTGTGCAGTTCTAAGTGGTTATTTTTTTACGTCTTGTATTATATAGCTCGTTTGGAAGGAATTAAACATTAGGTTGTGAAGGGTCCATGGATCCGAGGCTCAGTAGCCGCGAGGCCCGCGCCGCCGGCCGGCGCGCCGCTTCCTGAGTCGAGAGAGTTTTTGCGTCGCGTCGCCTGGCTCGCGGCGCACGGCACACGGCGCGCGGCGCACGGCACACGGCGCACGGCGCGCGGCATGCAGCTCCCGCCTCGCTCGTTTGTCAATCTTCCCCGCGATTGTTTATGTCCGTGATCTACGATCGTTTTGCATCTATTGTGAGCTCAAACTTCCTTTGCTAAGAAGCGGCGACCGGTTTGACGTGAGATATGATCCAAAGCTGGCTCCTAAAGCTTCAGTAGCGGTGTTTTTAGTTTTTTATGTTATACCTCTATCCACCGGACCGTTTCCTTTAGAATAATGGAAAACGTCAGGTATTCAACCTGACATTTATTATGATTTAATGCTTGTTTTAAATTAGCACCAGTGAGAGCGTGCAAAAACCAATTTGCCAGCCTCCGCCCATCCTAGGTAGCAGATGTAGCTTTAAGTACTCATAAAAAAATTGAGTGCTTTTAAAATATGTTTTCTTTCTGACAGTTGTGTAAGTTATAAATATGTAGCTGGGAAACATGGCTCTGCAGTAAACAATAAATGAGTAATTATACCCGCAACCCACCCAGCTCCTGCTACTGTATTCACTTTTACCAACACTCAGATCCGGAGGAAATATTTGCAGTAGGTACATGCAAACATTTCTTCCGCAGCGCGAATCGAATCCCGCACCTCTTGCGTCTCAGCCCATCAATCATTCGCCCGCCACGCCACCGAGGTTATCCCAAGTGGCCCAAAAGAGTACGTTAGCGAATACAAAGTGCTTCTCGCTGTGAAACAAAAATAATTAAGTGGTCCTATTTAGTATTCCCGGCGTGTCCGGGCCGCGCCCGTGCACTGACGGAGCCGGACACTCGGACACTCGGACACTCGGACACTCGGACAGCTAGATTGAAAACGTAACGAGGCCGCTACGAAGGCACATTTATCACTCTTGCTAACTCTAAATGAACAGGCGCTTGACGGCTTGTTTTCAGAGCCAAAAGGTCACGTATATCTTAGGAGACATTATTTTCCCATATCCCAAATTATGACATTCTTAATTTCAGTTCATTTTGTAAGTCGCATTGCATAACAACATTATGTAAGTCGGAAATTAGAAATTATTCAGTCAAATCAAATGTAAACAAAGGACACTACGCATTTAAAAGATCCGCATCGACTGATATAAATCGGGGGTCTGTATGTGGTAAATAGCATCACCGTTGGTCACTGTAATCAGTCAAGTAGAGTACCTACACATATACATGGTCAAGTGAGGAATTACCTTGTTTAAAATACATTTATCGGTGAAGCCGCAAATAGCGACAATTTATTCTGCAGATAACACACTCATAAATGAGCAGTAAGTAGCATGAGGTTAGCTCTTCAGCACTTTCGATGTCGGCGATGTGTTCGCGAGCACTGCGCGGGACACACACGTAGCGTAGCGGGTAGCGGGTAGCGGGTAGCGGGTAGCGGGCAGTGGGCAGCGGGTAGCGGGTAGCGGGTAGCGGGTAGCGTTTAGCGGGCAGCGGGTAGCGGGTAGCGGGTAGCGGGCAGCGGGTAGCGGGCAGCGGGTAGCGGGTAGCGGGTAGCGGGCAGCGGGTAGCGGGTAGCGGGCAGCGGGTAGCGGGCAGCGGGTAGCGGGTAGCGGGCAGCGGGTAGCGGGTAGCGGGTAGCGGGTAGCGGGCAGCGGGTAGCGGGTAGCGGGCAGCGGGTAGCGGGTAAGGCCGCCGCGCTGCACTAGCGGTAGCGGAGCTGTCAGCGGAGCGACAACAGCAGGCGGCAAAAGCCGATCGCTGGTGAAGCACTTTGAACTTGACGGTAACTCCAGCTTCGAAACGAACATGTGTATTTGCTCTATCATAATATATGTGATACGTCACTTTCCTTTCTTAAATTATTTGTAAGTTAATCTAAGTTGTCTATTAGTTTGTTGTGGCAGTGTTACGAATAATGTTGCTACATAGCTTGGTAATATCCCGTCCATTCGTCGCGAGGTCCCGGGGCTGCGCTGCTGGCTCGGAGCGCTGCGTCGGCGGCGGCGGCGACATCAAACCGCGGTTCAAACAATTATCACCAATTAAGATCCCCCCTCGCCCCCTCCACCCCCCGCACCGCCGCACACATCTCGGGCTCTTATCGAGGAACACATATTTTATTGCGATGTAAAAACTGCGTGTTTGTCAGTTCAGGCATTCTCGGTGTAGTGATGCAACTGGTTAGACAAGGTCGCGAGTTCAAGATTGGTACTGTAATCAACTCCACTTTTTTATGAACCGTTCGAATCACGGCACTAATGTGTTCCTAAATTATACTTGTATGAGACGATTTAAACGTTAGAAAAAAACTAACAGGTGAAGTACCACCTAAGTTAATTATCACTTAACTAAGATCTTCCAGAAAAAGTATTTATACTTATGACTAAAAACGAATTAAAGTCAGATTAGGTACTGGCGGCATATTTCCTCGCCGACGGATCACGTAATCTGCGCGAGTTCTCCGAACGACATGATAACGAGAGAGGATGACGCTGCTTATCGGGATATTTACGATATCGCCGCGGTTATTATCGAATGCCGCGGGACCACCCACCCCGCACAAGTTCGTCCGCGTCCGTCACCGCGACCACCGCCCCCCGCGCCCCCGCACCCCCCGCGCCTGCTGACGACCGGGATATACCGACCGTAACTGCACTCGGATAGAGAGTCCTGATCTCACGATATTGATACAGAGAGGGAACGTGGAGCGTCGTCGATCAGATGCAATACGCTGGCTCGCGGGCTTGCTCGTTGTTCTGTCCCGGACAAGGTGTCCCCGACAGAGTGCAGCCTGCGGGTGCGGCGCAGGAGTCGCGCGATGCTCTACGAGTGCACTACAACAATGGATTCAGGGCGGTGTTGGAGTTGCCGAGGTGTTGTAGCGCGCGCGAGACAGCTCCCCGCACCGGCCGGCGTGCTGGCCCGTGTGCCTGATGGTCAGGGTTCGTCACCTTGAGGTCTAACAATATTGGATGACACGTCTGAATAATAAATACATTGAATTGAATTAATATGACGGTTATTCGTGACGGTCGCAGTATTTTAGGAAAGTAAAAGGTTTCACGGACAATGAGTGACGTGATGTCAAGATGATATACTGCTGAATAGAAGGTAGGTTTTTCATTACCTATCAATTAGCTAAGTACTTGCACAACGCTCTCTCTTCATTACACTGGTTCTTATAAAAAATAAGGTATTTTAAAATGTTGGCTGGATGCATCGACCATTACCAACGTCGAGCGAGCACTCCTAATCAATTATTTGACAGATTTTTCCCCATTTAGATGTACCTCGTACTAGGTTGACAACACCGAATATTACCTAATGTGGTATTTTCCGCTTTACAAATATACTGCAAATTCCATTACTTGTGGGGCAGCGGTTGTGGTGCTCGTGTTTGCGTTGTGGGGTCGTGGTGAAGATGTTCACTAAGATAAGGTCACTGCTCATGTTAGTGTTTGTGTGTTCGTTACATTGCATGACACATGCGGTAAGTTGTATTGGTCTAATCCTAGTCACGAACATACTCACATCCTTACAAACTTTCGCATTTATAATATTGTAGACTACCTAGTCTAATTCAATTGCTTTTATTTAGCAAAATACAGAAAATTATAAAATTAGCATCTTGATCTTTCATAGATCTTTTTCGAGAACTCCTTACATTATTTTGTTTTTCTCACAGTTTGAAATTGGAACAAGACCGAGAAGGCTTAAGTTAGGCATTCTACATAGAATACCATTGCATTCTACCAAAAAGGCGGCATGTATGAGAATACAGTGCGTCCAACGTAACTTGGCATGCGTGAAGTTAACTGTTGGACATGCGCAGTGTAGCTTTTTCATACTAAATTGTTTACTGCGCATCGAAACGGCTAACTTCACGCATGCCAAGTTACGTTGGACGTACTGTAATGATATCATGAATATTACATCATCTATGACAATGCGTTAAGAAAGAGTTACAATGCAATATTACTAGTAGTAGGTACATCTTAGCTATAGATATAATCTAATAGGTACATATGTATACCATCGCCTTAGGGTAAAAAAAACCTGTTATAGGCTTAGCCCTGATAAGCGCCGCTACTATTTTTCAAAACTACCCTTAAAAAGGGGTAAAAATGGTTGTCAAAGTTAGTAGGAATGGAAACTTTTTAACGAGCGCGGCTGTGCGATTCGAATAAAACTTGGTTTGGCTCAAAATCAAAAAAAATAATATATACGTGTTTCAAGGTTTTCCAAAATACATCTAAGGGGTAAAATGGGATGTCAAAATTTACACCACGCAAGCAAAGCTGCGCGTGGAAACTAGTTAAATACTAAGACACTAATATTTTTGGATATTATTTAAATTAACAATTTAATAAGTCCTCATCATTCACCTGCCAAAGCAATCCAAAATTCTCTTGACTTACAGACATACAAATTAAATTTAAAAACAGCTTTAGTAGGCATGGTGTATGAAGTTTCAGCGGGCGTCCCCGACGGCGACGGCTACGAGTACCACGTGGCGGCGCGCGGCTTCCTCAAGCTGCAGCGCGCGCCGGAGCCCTGGGACTCCGCCCGCCTGCGCTGCCACCAGGAAGGCACGTACTTCGTCTTGCAACATTATTTTCAATCAGCGAACCTTTGAACATAGACACGTTCTGATATTAACAGTTGAATTTTAAAATAAATAGCTAACTCACCCACCGACACCGGCGCACCGGCCGGCGCCAGCGGGCTCGTTGAGAACTAACGTAGGTGTGCTGTGCTGTGCATGCAACTCTCAGGGCAGACTGTGCACCTCCAGGCGCAGTGCTGGCGTCTCCGCTGCACGCCGGCTTGTCGTCCGCCGTGCACGAGCTGCAAGCCTCGGAGGCGTCTGATCTGCCCGTCCTCTTCTCCGGCGTCCACGCCATCTTCGGCGAAGGCCTCTTCAACTCGGTGGAAGGTAAGAAACTTACCAAGAACACGACATGACAACGACACAATGACGATCACTCGCATAAAGTTCCTGATTTCTAACTACGGGGCGGATGCGCTATAACATTCTGAGCATTTTACGAAGTTACTAAAGTTTTCTTTCGGCTAATTCAAAACGCGTGCTCGGAGCTGCGCTCGGCATGATGACGTCAGACATCGCTTGCCGCGCGCTCCACCCGTGCCAATCGCTGGTTTGGTTCAGATTATTCACCACTTCGCTCACATGTCGTAGCGTGTATTGTTTGTGTTTGTTCAGGTTTTACTCTATTTTGATGTTATGCATTCATTGATTAACATAAAACAAGAAAATAATCTAAAGATAAAGATAACAGGATTTAGCTTATAGAAAAATGGTTAGGTACCTAATTTTATTCAGACAGAGATGGGTTGCGTGCGCGCGCCAGTGCCCGGCGCACTTTTTACCCGTCTGCGAAGAAGAAGGGAGTATACATATTATACTTACCCACATTGTATATGTGAATTCCTTTGGCTGAAGCTGTGGTCCAAACGGCCGGACGGATTTCGACAAATGAGGTGTCGTTGGATTCGTTTAGATAACGCGAGTGTATTTTTTACTGCTGCATCTACGGTACTTCTTTGATACTAAACTGTAAAAAAATCCAATATGGCGGCTTTAATAAAAAAAAATTAATGAACTAAGACTTAGACTAAAATGTTACAGCGATCCGAGATCCATGACCTGGTTCTTATTTGGCTCAACGGATCAGTATTGTCATTCAGCGTGGCACTGCGGTCAGTGTCTTTGGCATAGACCTATCTATCCTATATATAGATTGATATCTTTAGATAGCAGAATGTTTCTTTTGAATATTGTAAATTATATTTGTACTAGCTGCCGCTCGCGGCTTCGCTTGCATGGTACCCGGATAAAAAATAGCCTACAAGTACTATGTATATTCCTAGTCTCATTCCAATCCGTTTAGCCGTTTAGGCGTGTTTGAGGCACAAACATTCTCACAAACTTTCACATTTATAATATAGTAGGAAGTAGGATAGGATAGGATAATTATAGTAGGATTAGTTGTAAGTTTCAAAACTAAAACAGAGAATTTATTGTATTTTATAGCAAAAAATCTTCATACTTGACAAAAAATGTGACCAATCCTCACTACCTTTTTCAGGGGTCCCATTAAAGGAGATGTCGATCCCCTGGGCGCGGGGGGCAGCTCGGCGCAGCTTGGAGTCGCTGGAGCGCTGCCTCGTCTACGTCGTCGACGGCACCATGAGAGACGAGGCCTGCGAGACCGCTCTGCCCTACTTCTGCTTCGCCGAGCTCTCCACCTGTGAACCTGGAGGCCGTGAGTACCTCACAGAAATATATTGAGATTCTGCGTATAGATCCAGAGTATGCTCTAAAGAAAGCGGGTGTGGTTTTATGTATTTTTATGTACATCGATCTTTTTCAGGCAAAAAGAGCTTTCTAACAGACATCGGTGAGTACCAGATGGACGGCCGCACCGGCAGCGCGTACAAGGTGCACCCGGCGGCGCAGACCTGGGGCGGCGCCTGCCGCGCCTGCCAGCTGGAGGGCGCGCACCTCGCCATCATCGACGGCCCCCTGGAGGCGCAGGTGCTCAAGGAGCTCTTCGCCGAGTACCCTGACTCGACAATCACCGGCGCCACTGCGGTCGGCGTGGCGGCTGTCGGCTTCCACAGCTGGCGACAGACCGGATCGTGATGGACAGTTCACGGTAACTTTAAAATATTCCCTATAAATATTGCCCTCTCAACTAAGATGTGTCACCGCTTTTGCGGGAAGGCCATTGAGTATCGGTGATGAATGAATTTGTTTAGGAAAGACGCTGGAGGAGGCGGGGTATGCGGGGTGGGGCGGGGGGCAGCCCAGCAGCGCGGCTCCGTGCGGGGGCATTTTCCGCGACGGCTCGCTGGACGACCTGTCCCCCGACCTCGCGGTCGCCTTCATCTGCGAGAAGACGCCCGTGTGGTGGCCCGGCAGGAACTGATCAAGCATTCATTAAACTTTACCTCTCATTTAAGGCAATCGAATGAAAATTTGTTTTGGTCAAATTAAAGTCATTTTGAATTTGTTCGTTGTTAATTATTTCGTCACTATACACTGTGTATTTTAACACGATTCGGTACCTGACGAGTGGTGTTAAAATAATCAGGGTGCTAAGCTCATTAAATGGTACGCTGCTCATAATTATAGCACCTCTTAATTATCATCACGGTCACGAGCCGGTCGGTAGGAGCGGTTGGTGAATTTTAGACTCTGCATCAGATAGAGAGTTTGCTTTGCCATTAAGGGCTGGCAGGTGGAGGCGGTGGAGGTGGGGGCGGGGGCGGGGGGGGGGCGCACGGAGCGCTGCCGTTATCCACAATTTCCACCGCGCAGATTACAGCGGACACCTCGGCGCACAAGTGCTAAATATTTCTTAGAAAGAACTTTTAACAATCCCCGAACATCCAAAGCTAAAACAATGTTTTGCAGGGAATTCCTTGTTAACAAAAAAAATATATTTCACGCATATTGTAGTTATTAGAAACTCAATGTCGTATTTTTCAAATTCCTAAGTCGTGTAGAGGCTTTTTTTTACTATAAATCACATCTGGACGTTAGTTAGGTAGGTACTCTAATTAATGAATGTATTAGATGTAGGTACGTAGCACTTTTCCCTCCGACTGTAACAGCTGCGTGACCGATGCGCAGGCGCATTACCGTATGAGAAGAGCTACGGAGTTAATTTTAAACGTTGCGTTGTCGATCTGAGAACCGAACCCGCGAATCACGCGCGCGTAATCCAAGCACGCGATCGCCCCGCGCCACAGAGCAACATAACAGCCTGCTTTACCTACGAGTAGTCTAGTACTGATACTCTCTACTCTACCTACTCTACTCTACGACTGCACTAATAATATGTATGAAAGCTCGTCCTAAGAACATCTTACGTACCCCGCTGTGGGCGAGGCTACTAGTAGTAGGTATCCATTCTGAATTTAGTACTAATAATATGTACGTCGTCTGGCGCTGTACAACTTTTGATTCACAGTTTTACTTCAATCGTTTACGAGTGCAGTCAGGGCAAACTCATGTCATGTTTATAGCTACAGAAATGAAGACAACAGGATATAGTTTTACTAAGAATACTTACTTTGAGTTCAGGGTTCCTCACTCTCCGAGTATGTTCCTCCCGCGCCCGCGCCCGCGCCCGCGCCCGCGCCCGCGCACGCCACTAGCCGGCCGAGGGGAGCGGCATACTGTCATTATACGCCGATGGGAACGAGGCGTGCGCGGGCGCCTTCTCCTACAACTGCTATTAAATGAAGACTGCGATACGGTTGCTATTTTTTTAAGTATGAAAATAAATTTGTCAATTTCACCGTTCATGTAACGAGAGAAACGAGTTAGACCTACCTCAGACAACATCCTACTAATATTATAATTGCAAAAGTGCGTGTGTGTGTCAATGTTTGTTACCACGTATTACAATTCTAGTTTTTTTTTTTTTTTCATTAAGCCCTTTGTTCCTAACATTCAGTTGGAACCTTTAGTAAGCTAATAAGAATAAATCAGCCACGAGACCTAAAGACGGACTGGGTTCTTTAAGAAACAAGTCGCCGCGGACACATCTGTTCTGTTCCCTTACTCAAAGAAATGCATGCAGAAGGCACCTTGTAACATTTGATCAGCTCCTTACTGCGTCTCTCTGGTAGTTAGTACAGACTCCACTTGATGTTTGTAATACTAAATACAGAGTTATTAGAACAGCTCATAAGAACATCGATTACAAAAGTACAGTTAACGTTTCATCAGCATTTTCCATCGCTGAAACCATTGGTAATTGGTTGAACAGGAAGTAACTTTTTCTCGCTGTTTTTTTCACGCTTATCTGAATAAACAGATTACACCGCATTAGCCGTCAATTATTTTACTAATGCAACAAATTACCTGAGCTCATGCTCGACCTACCTGAACATACATAATTTGCGACAAAACTGAGAGTACTTGTTTTGGGCGGAAATAACCAATTGCATTTCAATTCGGTCAGGCGTTCCCATTTAGCTGAGTTTTATTGTAGGTTCCAGATCAGTTTACCTCAGCAACTAAAGCTAACCCTTCGTTTTTATGTTTTCTCAA
Organism: Scotopteryx bipunctaria; assembly: GCA_949320045.1. Taxonomy (NCBI): domain Eukaryota; kingdom Metazoa; phylum Arthropoda; class Insecta; order Lepidoptera; family Geometridae; genus Scotopteryx; species Scotopteryx bipunctaria. The sequence goes on along the minus strand of OX439458.1, from coordinate 79,038 downwards.
ATTAAACGACACATAAACGACGGTTACAGAGACCTTCGAATCAGTATGGTGAACTTCAGACTTAAAAAAATTAACAAACATACAATAAGAGCCAACCTTCGAATTCATCGCCCAGTCGCCAAGGGTATACTTATTCGCGCTAGCTTCTCCCTGCGGCTTTACTCGGTACCTGTATACAAGCAGCCTATTATTTTCAGCAGTCATGCAATTTGGAACATCCTCTCAAACCGTCTAGTTAGTGCATGTAGAGGTGGTATAAAGCGGGGTCGGTGGAGTGACGAGGAACAATGCGGAGCGGCGTGCAGGCGCGACTGGTGGTGCTGCTGGGGCTGGCGGGCGCGCTGCGCGCCGACGTCAGCGTCATGAAGGACGTCACGCTCGGCTTCGGGGAGGCGCTGGACCACTGCCGGGAGGAGGTCGGTCGCTGTGCGCTCGATCAACATCACGCGGGGCATCTTCACTGAATGAGCATGAAGCGGGGTTTCTACCACGCTTGATCGTCTTCCGAGCATATTTTGACATTTAGTTTTCATAAATGCTTTTAACGCGCTCATATTTAACGTACAAAAGACTTCAACGAGCTCCTCAAATGCAACTTCGATGACCTATTTGATTGATATGTTGTTATTGTGTTCGCATGTTCGTAAATGTAGGGTGAAGACCATTTAAATAGAGAGCAGTGTCGTTGACAGAGCCAGCTGTCGGTGGAGCAGATGGAGGAGTTCTTCCACTTCTGGCGCGACGACTTCAAGTTCGAGGCGCGCGCGCTCGGCTGCGCGCTGCACTGCATGAGCCGCTACTTCAACCTGCTCACCGCCTCCTCGCGCATGCACCACGACAACACCGACCGGTTCATCAAGTCCTTCCCCAACGGTAACCAAACCACCTCGCACAATTATATATGCTTCATTCCTTCATTAACTATTATATGCTTCATTGACAAATATATACCTACGGTTGTGAGACCTGCCGAGTGCTGAGGCTGAGACGCGAGAGATGTGATTTCGGTTCCCGCAACGAGAAAAAAGTTTGCATGTTCTGCAATTATTTCTTCTAATGACAAACAACCCGATGTTGTGGCGCCGTGGTAGGTACTCGTAGCTTTTAATACCCACGACACGACACAACAAGTTTTAGTGTGGGGTCACAAATACATAAATATGCCCATGTGACTGTTGTGTGTTTTTTATATATTTTATTTTTATTAATTCCAGTCGAGGAAGCCCTAATCGCGAATGGGATCTAAGCCTCCCTTTACAGCTCTGTCTGACTTCTCAAGGGTCTTTCGACGGCGCTCGTGATTTCTCGAAAGTGAAGTGCAGCGCTAATGCAGCTTGTGTTGTGGCAGGTGAGGTGCTGGCCAAGAAGATGGTAGGCCTGATCCACGGCTGCGAGCAGCAGTTCGAGGGCGAGGCGGACCACTGCTGGCGCATCTTGCACGTGGCGGAGTGCTTCAAGCAACGCTGCCAGGCAGAGAACCTCGCGCCCACCATGGAGCTGCTCATGGCAGAGTTCATCATGGAGGCGGAGTAGTTCTCAAAAGCCGGCGGGAACCTTCGCGTTCTGCGTGACAAACAGACAATACGGCCCCGCCCTCGATACAGCGAGTCACTACGCAACGCACCTATCACTCTCCGCGACAAGTTCACCTCATGCCGATAATGTAGCTTAGCGTAGGTTAGGTACCTAACGCCGGTTCACATTATTCAGTAGCATTCCCGTGCTGGCTGGGTTCCATCGCTGGACGCAATGCTACTGCGATAATGTGAGCCGGGTACAAGCCATGCCTATAAAACTGTGCGTGCTACTCGTATGGCGGTTCGATCGACAGTTTTTGCGACCGTCATACGTCATACCTATGTACGTCATGCTCAATGGAATAGAAGGTTCTCTATGAAGAAATACTTAAGTATAAATCATAATAGATCTAAAAATTTATGTGAATAAGTAAATTAACTTAATTTAATAAGCACCTATTATTTGTTAGGACGTCAAATGGCTATGTAAACTGGACATGATTTTGTAAAACCATAAAATTGAAATGAAAGCAAGTAATTTATTTTTCACTAAACCTTGGCAACACTCTTTTCAGGTGAAGGTAATTTTGATACCTGCCATCGTTGGGGATGTAGCTCAGTGGTAGAGCGTTCGCTTTGCATGTGAAAGGCCCCGGGTTCGATCCCCGGCATCTCCAAACTTTTATATTTATAAACCTTTTCAAGTGGAATTATGTTTATATAGGTAGGAATTCTTGTAATTATTGTTTAAAGTTTTTTTATACTTCTACAATAAATTACATTTTGGAATTAATTTAATAACTTAAGAGCAAACAGAGTTAGGCAACGACTGGTCACAACTTTCTTTTTATATGTGTGGCGGACATTTTACACAGTGCCGTTTTAGCCCAAACTAAGCAAAGCTTGCCATGGGCACCACATGTCTGATACTTGTGTACTTTACTTAATAATACTTACATAATAGTATAACTCCCAGACACGGTATAAATATTTTTGCAGAACATACAAAACATATCTCCCGTAGCGGGAATCGAACCCGCGCCTCTTGCGTCTCAGCAAGAGGTCTGAGGTCGTCTTAATCCGTCCTAAAGAGTCCTGTGTATAGGATTGTGATAAAATAGTTTTTTATAATTTTTTGTAAAAAAATATATAACGTGACCCCGACGTGATTTGAACACGCAACCTTCTGATCTGGAGTCAGACGCGCTACCGTTGCGCCACGGAGTCAGTGATGCATGCTCTCAAAATACATAAAATATGCTTAATATATTAACGAGGTACTTTCCTTCTTCTTCTTGTCGTGTCACTAGTTCATTTGTACCAGTATGGTGAAAGGATTTAAAATGCGCCTCAAAGGCTCCTTTCGTGCATTTTTTCGAACTACTTTAACAATAAAATTTATTTTAATAATAATTTATTTATTGCAATTTAGGGTCCATTAACATTCAAATTTTAGCTCTACCTACCAAACTAGTTTTAAAAACTTGTATTTTGGTAGCAAGTGCCCTCCCTTAAAAATTACATTTCATTATTTATTTATTTATTTATTATGTACGACACTATTAATTAATTTTAAATGAATTACAAAATTATACATAACTATAATAATTATACTTTCCTTGAACATAAACTACTTCTTCCAAGAGTCTTAATTATTGACATTAGGTACCTAGTCTTCTTTTTCCTTCCACTCGAGAGAATGCGTAGGTGAAACCTTCTGTGGATAACCTTACATTATGAAATCGGCAGACTGTGTAAACAAATATAAATATACCTAGTTGACTACTTTTAACACTCTACTCTACACTGGTTAATTTTAAACGCAAATTTGAGTGCAAATATCGATTCAGTTGAGTAGGTCTCGAACAAGTTTTTCCCCGTCCGTATGCCGACCGGCCGCGCCGCCCGGCCCGTGCCGGCTCGGCTACCATTCAGTGCGCGCGCATGCGTCGGATTCAACTCACGAATACAATATACTCCAATCTTTGTGAAATAACCTTCAAGAACGTCATGTGGTCCAAGAGTTTTGTAATTCTCCTGTGCGTCGCCGGCTGCGCGTACAGTCAGCTGGAGCAGGCCGTGTTGGCGCAGCTGTACTACCCGCGCCCGCGGGACCCGCACCCGCCGCTGACGACCTCTGCGCGGCCTGACGACCTCGCCCTCGCCCTCCAGCCGCCGGGACCGGGAGCGCCCCGCCCGCGCGCCCGCCTGCACCGCCGGCGCCGGGAGCCAAGCAGGAGCGACACGTCGGCGTCGGCGTCGGCCCGAGGAATCATTAGCCACGTCCACTAACGAGTTTATTCATATCATAGTAAAGTCAGCATTACATGTTTGATTAGTAGATAGGTATGGCAGTACCTAATCACATAAAATTATAACGATTGAACGATTAGGTACTGACTGACGCCAGTCACCTACTCGGATGTACTTACTTCATTAATTAAAGTCTAAAGTAGACGTAACAACTTATTATTATTGCGATTCTCATTCTAATAACAAATATTATTGACGACCTCGGTGGCGTGGCGGGCGAGTGCTCGACTGAGACGCAAGAGGCGCGGGTTCGATTCCCGTCGCATGAGAAGTATTTGCAAATTCTGCAAATATTTATTCCGGGTCTAGGTGTTCTAATCCTGCTAATATCATAAATGCGAAAGTTTGTAAGGATGTGAGTATGTTTGTGCCTCAATCTCGCCATAACGGCTGAACCGAAACCGCCAGCAGCAGCAAGTATTATACATTATAAGTAGGTAAGAAGGTATGTATTAAAAAAGTATTTTAGCCATCTGGTTCCCAAAGTACAAGCTTTGCTTGATTTGAGGCTAGATGGTGCTGTGTGAATGTGAAATGTCCACAACACAAAGTTTATTTACTTCTCTAGGAATGGTTTAAAATAATAAAATGTGTCGTTTTTCCATTTTACTGTAAGGCGGGTTAGCGCTGAGCTCGGGGCTCGGGGCTCGGGGCTCGGGGCTCGGGGCTCGGGGCTCGGGGCAGACACAGATGCATAATGTAGTTTTTGTTTTGTCTCAACTCATACCTGAGCATACATTAGCGAGTTACACATAACTAGTACTCGTAACAGTTGTATTAAGTATAATGAAATACACTTACATTGCTAGTAACCCAGGCAGAAACCTACCAAGTAGGTACCAAGTGGATCTAAACTTGGAAAACCCACCATAAACTGCTTCCAAGGACTTCCATAAGTACCTAATAGTGCACTGTATTAGCATATTCGCGGAACAGCTAGTACCTACTATTTATTCTGTGATTAACATAACATTAATCTGTGGGTAAGGTAGGTTTTTTTTTTTTTTTTTTTTTTTACCCGAAATAGGTTTGCGTTTGACCACACTCTACCTGATGTTAAGTAACAGTGTGGTCTAAGATGAAGCACGCTTACCTAGAAGAAACCTATTGACTCTCGATTTAAAGACACCCATATTATACTTTTCAGGAAATACAGACCCCGGCAGAGAGTTCCACATTTTTGCAGTTCGTATAAAGAATGTGGACTCAAAGCGCTTAGTACGAACATTTGGAATGTCAACCATGTACAGATGGCGCCTTTCCGGGTATCTGGAAGTCCGATGGAAGAAGGGGGACGGCGGAACTAGATTGTACAGTTCCTGCGCACACTCTCCGAAATGTATCCGATAAAAGACCGATAAACTTGCGACTCTGCGGCGATGCTCAAGGCTTTGTAGCCGAGACTCAACCAAAGAGTCGTCACCTATTAGCTTCTTGGCGCGCCTCTCAATCGACTCTAATGCCTGTAGCTGGTACTTGGCAGATCCATCCCAAAGGTGGGAACAGTACTCCATGCAGGCTCTAACTTGCGCTTTGTACAAAGTGAGCAACTGCATAGGAGTGAAATAACGTCTCACCTTCGAGAGGATACCCAGCTTTTTCGAGGCTAACTGAGCCTTTGACTCAATATACGAGCCAAAATTTAGAGTCGACGTTAAAGTGACACCAAGAAGGTCGAGGCAGTCAGTTATCGGTACAGATACATCTCGGAAAGAAGGAGATAGTTGGAAAGGTCTCCTTTTTGCGGAGAATAAACACGCCTGTGTCTTACTGGCATTGAACTTGACCAGGTTGGCATCTCCCCAATCAGAGACAACCTTAAGGGACTTGTTCAGCCGCTCGACCATAGTGTCCCTGAGACACATGATGTCAGGCCCACTGGCACGTGCGCTAGAGGTGTAGCTTTCTACAACCGTGCTGTCGTCTGCATACCCAAAGATACCGGGAATCAGCAGATCGTTGATGTGTAGCAAGAAGAGTGTTGCAGAAAGCACTGACCCCTGGGGAACACCGGCATTAATTGCCATTTGATCGGACGAGCGGCCATCAACTACCACTCGCAGCGATCGATCCCGCAGGAAGTCAGATATCCACGCACAGAGACCAGTAGGCAAGCCGTAAGATGGAAGCTTACTAATAAGGCCATCGTGCCAGACCCTGTCAAAAGCCTTAGAGATATCTAAAGAAACAGCTAGTGCTTCTCCGTATCTCTCGATGGCTTCACTCCAGATGTAGGTGACATACGCAAGAAGATCCCCAGTAGACCGATTCCGGCGAAAACCATATTGCCGGTCACTGAGGAGATCATTAGCTTCCAGGTATGTCAAAAGCCTGCGATTCAGTACACGCTCCATGCTCTTACAGAGTACGGAAGTGACAGAAATGGGCCTGTAGTTAGCAGGGTCAGCACGACTTCCTTTTTTAGGCACAGGTTGCACGTTGGCAAGCTTCCACGAACTCGGCACTTGACCAGCCTCAAGAGAGAGCCGAAAAAGGCGTGTTAGCACTGGAGACAACTCAGGCGCGCATGTCCTCAAGACAACAGCAGGAATACCGTCAGGGCCACTGGCTTTATTCACGTCAAGATTGCGTAGCGTTTTCAGAACTTCCTTTTGTCGGATGTGGGTGTCATTCATGACAAACTCGCTTCTAGGAAGTGTGGGCGGAGCCGCGCTACCAGCATCAAGACGTGAAGATTCCGCGAAAAGAGATGCAAATAAGTTTGCCTTTTCTTCAGCGGTGTGAGCTAGTGTCCCATCAGGCTTCTGAAGTGGAGGCAATGAGGAGTGGCAGAAATTCGCCTCGACCGACTTAGCCAGGGACCAAAACGCTTTACTACCTGCTGGGTAGGAAGCCAGTTTGTTCCCAATTCGGCTAATGTGTTCAAAGCGAGCCTTCCGAAGCGCTTTTTTGCAGGACTTGGCGGCCTTGTTAAAGGCTCTCTTCTTTTCGTGAATATTCTCTGTCTTACGCGTACGAGCATCAGCCCAGGCCAGGTATGCCTGTTGTTTAAGCGCTTCTGCGCGTCCACATTCAGGCCCGAACCATGGGCGAGCTTTGCCGGATGATGGGACGTCAGAGAATGGAATATAATATTCCATTGCCAAACGTAACACATCCGTCACGGCGTCGGCGCAGACAGAGGGGTCACTAGAAGAGAAGCATACAGGCTGCCAGGGAAAAGATGCAAAAAATGACCGCATCTCATCCCAAACAGCTGACTTGTACCGCCACATCCGACGGGTGCCCTTAGGGCTGGGGTCGGGCGGGGAGTAGACGGATACAGATTTCACCAGACAGTGGTCGGAAGTACCAAGCGGTGAAGATACCGACACCGAGTAACGGTCTGGATCGGTTGTCAGCAGAAGGTCCAAGCAATAAGCGGTATGCGTACCAACGTCAGGTACCCGTGTAGCACCTTGGACCAGCTGGGTTAGATTTAACATCAAGGCAAGCCTTCGCGTCTCATATCCAGCATGATCGGTGTCCCGGTATGGGAATAGCCAATTTTGGTGATGAGCATTAAAATCCCCCAGAAACACCAGTTGGGCTGACGGGTACTCAAGTTGGGCCGCATCCGCTGACTCACTGAGATATTCAATAAGCCTGGTCGTCTCCAGGTCTCCGCTGTGCGATCGGTAGACAAAAGCATAGAGAATCTTCTCTATTCCAGTGTCCACCAAAGCCCACAGTACTGAGAAAATGGGGTCTTCAAACCTACGGAGACGCCGAATGCAGATGTCATCCCGGGCATATACACATACGCCCGCTCTTTGTTTAAATTTATGTTCTAAGCTGTAGCCTGGGTAAGAGAGGTAGGAGGTATCGGATGGACATCTGATCTGCGTCTCCGAGAGAAACAAGAGGTGCGGCTTCTCTGTCTCAAGATGGTGATGGACAGGAATGATATTTGAGTGCAAGCCTCTGATGTTAGTGAGGTGCACTTTAAGCGAGAGGGAGTGCAGCCGCTGTGGAATTTTATTCAACCTTTTGATTCTCTTCATTTTAGTTTGATAATAATAGGTTGGAAGCCGGCAGTAGAACGAGGACGTCACGCTTGTAGATTTAGAGGAACATACCGGGATCGTATACATCAAAGGGGGACCAGAGATGGAAACCGCGGGGACGCCCGAGCCCCCCCTGGAATGTTCATCGTGCCCTCTCGTCCGGTAGCCAACCGGCACGATGACTCATCCCTGGGATTTTTCGGCAGTTGGCGGGGCAGCCTCTCATGGGTGGCTAACCCACAATTGGGCCCCCTACTGACTCCGGTCGGCCAGCGGCGGCACCGTGCCTCGGATCCCGCTGGTCTCCACAACTAGCCTCCCGATGCAACGAACCAGCATATAACTCGTCCTCTACAATGATGCCCCTGATCTGACCCGACTTCTCGATGGTGTCACCAGATATCACGACGGAACACAGCCAGGCTGTTTGGCGTCGTGGTTTTGTCTGGTGGGTGGTCACTAACCTCGGCTATGCCTACCACCAGTATGATGTCACCTGCTTTGCACCACCCAAGGACCACGTGTGGGGTTACGGAATAGGGGTATACTCCCACGGACGGAGGTGACTCAGTCCCCATAAGTACCTGTTCACCGCATTCCACCTTCCATCAGTCACATTCACTAATGACAAAGACAATGTTCTAGGTAGGTACCTAGGTACTGCTCAGCATCAGCTATGATACTGAAATACTACATCGGAATGGCCATGTCAAATTCTAGTTTTGGGATCCCCAACTTATTGTGTAGGACCCAACTAGGTTACGCTATACCTACAGCTACTACGGAATCCAATTACTCATTCTCTACGTACCCTGCAAGGTCGTGCTCGTGTGTTCTAGGCATTAGGGATCTTAGGCTATCTCGATCCATTCAGCCTGCCAGCTACCAAGGCAAGTCCAAGTCCTCCGCCAAACCTCAAGTTTCTTTAAAACTGGGTCTGGATAATAAACAAACATACACACATAAATACATACTTACCTACTATCAGGCCCGTAGCCTTACTAGGGTGGGCAGATCCACAAGTAATCATAAGAAAACTTGCAACCACTCCTGATTCAAGTTTCAAGAAATGAATATGGTGAAGCATGGTGACAGGTGATCAGCCCATCGCCCATATAGATGGTCATCATGTTGGGAGGATACTATCCTTTAGTCGGCTTTTACGACGTGCTCGGGGAGAGAAGCAGCCTGAACGCATGCTATGTGTTTTCTTTACTTTCAGTCTAGCAGAGAAATCAACAAAGAATAAAAAAAATATTTGGTAGGCAAATGTCATTCAACTTTAGCTCCAGGCACTTCTTATTAGTGAGTGATAGGATGTCTCGTGGTCCCGACGGACGCTGCCTAATAAATAAAATATAACGCGGCGAGTGCAGCGCCCGCAGCTTTTGGTGCACACAGATTGTACAATGGCCGGCCGCCGCCGCCCGCGCCGCGCGCCGCCGCCGCCGGGGTCACAGCACTAGTACTCCTAGGCCGGGGTTTCCCAGCATTCCGACATGATAGCTCGTTGTGCAATAGGTACACTCGAACACAAAAATAAATCAATTCGTATAAAGGTGATTCATTTTGTGCCCTGTTTTTCAAACGTAAAAAATAAAGAAAAACACCAAGAGAACAAAGAAACTATGATAAATTTGATACCTATTTATTTGTTTTCTTACATTTGAAAAAAGTGGCATAACACTAAATTAATTCTAACAGGCAGTAGGTGTAAGAGACCGATCGCTATCGGCCTGAGCTGGGTAAACCCACAGAGTTTTGGTATTCCGTCCCAGTGCTAATGTTGCTACAACAGCCACTATATTAAAGCCATGTTCCATTTTATAATAAGGAAAACTCGAAAACAGTGCGGGAAATACGCTCCTGATGTCACACGGCCCCCTTCCAACGAAATCTTTCCATTCTCATACACAGATTACGTACCAGTACAAACCCATAGAACACCTTTTAATCTGCATGGCAGTGTACCTACCTACATAAGATAATTTGCGCTCGTATTTATATAGGGAGCGATAAGAGGCAGATGACAGTCGCTGTTCCGACAGCGATGAGTCGGCTCGCGTGCCTGCTGCTCCTCGCCGGCGCCGGGGCCCTGGCCCTCCCCGCGCCCTCGCGACTGGCCGGCTTCCCCGCCACCAACCGAGGAGCACCGCAAGAGCTGGACAGAAACCTATTTATATTGAAACGACCGTGTCCAAAGAGCGCTGAGGGGCCGTGCTTCGGCAAGCATGAGTACGAGTTCGACCTTCTGGCCTTGGAACCTGGACATCGTGGACCGGTATTTTGAAGAAAACTTCTAGAGATAGGTACTCATGTTCGAACTAGGAACGCAGTTTTACAAGGACTTAATGTGAGCTCAAATTGACTAATAAGATAAAAACCCTCGGAGCCATCTAGATTTTTAAATTATTACCTTTGATTAAATACCTTATTTTATTACCTATACAATCCTCCATCAATCAACCGTTCCATAAAGGTTAGGGGGATTCACAATACAGGTAGAGATTGAACTCTATGAGTACCAGTGGGCTTATTTATTATTAACCAGTAGCAACATAGGTTACCAAGCAACACCTACCAACTTACAATCGAGTATGGGTTTTGACATTGACACTACAGGCACTATTTGTCGAAGTATAGTGTTCTGTGGTCGAAGTAGATAACGAGTAGTAGATACATAGATTAAAGTAAAGTACACTTAATATTTACTAGATAGTTTACACCTGTTTAATGTACATGAATGCGTCCCGAAAAGCCTCGAAAAGCAATATGTATTATAATATGTGAACTTTTCGTTTTACGCAGTAACCTATAAGTTTAAACACGTAAAAATTTTGCACGGTAATTGATTTTTAAAATTACCATAGAAAATGATACGGCTGAGGTAAGCATAACCGTAGACCGTGTTTTAGCCATAATTACCGTGTATTTGGACTCACTGCATGCAACTTACAAAATGTCAAAAGTATTATATAATTTCCATTTCATACAATGTCACTCAATGAATATAATATGTCACTGTACTATTTATTTGGAACAGTTTGGAACTTTCGCGTTACGTTGACGACGACATTTCTTTTATATGTCACTGTGACATGTGACATATTTATGTATTGTCCGTCCGTATAGGTCCGTATCTTTAGTTTCATTCTCGCTACCTACTACAGGTTTAGGTTCGCTCGCTTCATTCATTCATTCTCATTCATCATTTATGCACAAAGAAGGTTGAACGCACGCACGATTATCGTAATCGTATTGCAAAGTAGAAATACAATTTTAAATTGATTTTCTACTCAAAGTTATCACAGTGATGATGTCGTCGTAGTGAATGTTAGTGATAGTGTGTGAGCGCCGGCCGCGACCATGGGCTACGACATCGACTGGATTATCCCTCGCATGCGGAACCCTGGGCGGCTGTGGTCCTGCGCCAGCTCCATCACAGTGGCTGTGGTCGGCCTCTTCAGCAAGATCATCCTCGGTTGGTACCCACCCCACCTGACCGCCCTTCACCAATCTGCTGGCTGATACAATTACCTTCTGTTTATTATTCAGTTGCAAACGTGCGAATTTTCACAGGGTATTTGAGACTGGTTTTCCTTGCTTCAGCGCAACGTGAGCCACTTACAAAGAATTTTGCGTTGGCGCGTGCATGTAACGAAAGTTATGTTCAGTGATTGAGGCACCTGTTACTGCTAACCCCATTCCTATGGCCAGTGGACAGGACCCAGTGCTCACAGTAAACCAGGTCATTGACTCCACCACTTGATAAATATCACAATCATAATGTAATCTAATGGCAGTCCTACCTGTTGTTTCTCATCCATAATATTGATCAACAAGGTTGTTTATTTTGAACTTGATATCTGAAATAGGATCAATTTGCTTTTCAGCAGCCAATAGAAAGTTAACTTACTATCTCTTTGAAATAAATTGATCTAAAACTGTATATTAAAATAAAATATTGTTTTTCATTTAATATCTTCAACTTTTATATAATGATATGTGCTCATTTGGTTACATAACATGGCACTTGGCTCTGTAAACATTCTCTAAATGCAACCTTTGAAGAAAGTTTGTTGCTTAGTTTTGTATAAAAAGTATTGTTTAAATGACCTCAGGCCAGATCCAAAAGTGGACAGTAATAAAATAATGTTCAGAAAGTTAAGGACATTAGTAGCAATTCACTAATCACACTATGAGTGATTTGTATGTGGCGAGCATCATTGCTTTCTTCCTGGCAGTATCCCAGGTCAACATCTCATTTACAATGTATTGATGTTTGCTCACTTGGATTATAAAGTCAATGTAGAGCTTCAAATTAAATTTGATTAAATAAATAATTCAGTCAGTTTGCAATAAAATTAAGAAAATCTAAGATTTCTAATTATGGGGGGGTATGGGCTATAACATTCTGAGCATTTTGTTTTTTAAATGATTTAAATCCATCAAGAAATCACAAAGTTATTTAAGTTTTCTTTTCGACTAAATAATCCAAAATGCACGCTCGGAGCTGCGCTTGATGTGATGACAGACATCACTTGCCACACGCTCCACCATTGCAAAATCCTTGGTTTAGTTGGCTTTGAGAAGCCATTTTCAATGAACTTAGACTATGACAGTAAAGCAATGTGCAATCCAAGATCTGGTTCTTATTTGGCTCAACAGATCAGCCAGCGTCTTGGGCATGCTTGCACCGTCTAATGGGCTGGATCAGGTGAACTATCTATAGACCATGTGCCGTCTTAACAGTCTGAAGACAACCTAACTGATTTTTTTTAATTCTGTATTACTAATTGTAAGTTTATTACTATTAATAAAAAATATATTTACTTCACTAAAAATGGTACAAATTCATCATCATCATCATCATGTGCGTCACAAAATCTAATATGTACTATGCTATCTTAATTGCATGCAGGTGGGCTTTTTATACATTTTGACAAATACTTGTTAGCGTTATTTTATTAATCTTTCACCTCATAGATCAGTAGATACATTCCTAGTTTGCCTACTGTGCTGATAGGTAGGTAATATGTTATTTTTATTCAGATACCTTGACCTATGAATCCATTCATAAAAACCAAAACCCACTTCACTTCTAGTTTCTCATGCAGTTATTAGAATACAGCTTATCTGCACTTGTTGTTGTTAATTATCAAACGCCGCAGCTGCATTGATTCATGTGCAGTGTGCCCGCGAGGAGGCATGGCTTGTCTGTGATAATGGCTTTATCTAGAGTGGGTTCAAGCAGGGTGTTCTGATAAGAGCACCCTGCATGCCCTCCTGATGCTGCAACATGAGATGACATGTTTCATAACTATACTATACACACAGTATAGAGATATTATGTATATTCTGTACTAGCTTACACCAATACCTTACCTACATCAAAAGTAGCCAGTCACTCTCTGGCCCATTAACTATTATAACTATGCAAAATATAATGAGTGATCCATTGCTTTGTTGCTGCACAAAAGAAAAACAAACATGTCTGTATGTACAGTACACTCCCACATGTATAACATTAGTAGTTGGTTGAAAGTAGGATTCTGTATAATTACCTCTCTCTGTTGTATCTATTGTCACCATGGTTCGCCATATCCATACTGGGACTTTAAATCAGGAATCTTCTTATGATTACTTGTGGCTCTGCCCACCCCATTAGGTAAACGGGCGTGATAATTATGTACCTATGTCTGTATCTCTGGGTATAATCCTGATTGCCTACTGCTACTGTATTATTTATTTGAAATTTTCCTAAATAGCATTTATAAATAAGTAGGAAATTCAATAAGTCCAAGGTTGTCTATTTTAATTTCATTAATGGTGTCAAGGCAAAGCTTTATAATACATGAATAGGTATGTAAGTTAAATAAAAAAACTGGACTAGCAGTGGGGCGCGGTTTCGCCTACCTAGATACTCCGGGGTGCATCTCGCGTTAGAAGAGCCTTCACACCCCGTTGCACTTCTTTCGTAAACTTCTAAATTCATTATCGTCAAGCAAACCGGCCGCGGCCCACCCGTTCAAAAATTCCATCCAGTATTTAACAACCCTTGCATCCCGTTTCGGGGGTAGTTTTGAAAATATTTTACCATAGACTTTTATTTAATGTATTGAAGAGTATTTATGCTAAGTTTCAAGTTTGAAAGTTCAAGGAATACGATTTTTCATACAAACGTTTTACCCCTCTTCATCCCCTTAGGGGTAGAATTTCCAAAATCCTTTCTTAGTGTACATATCGTCGGTTGCAGGTTCAATTAAGGTAACTGACAAAATACGACTTTTCAGTAGAAGCATTTAAAGTTTTTTTTAAAGATAAAAGATAAAGATCATTTATTTGTCTTGAATATGGTCATAATTTTACATTTTTGTTATTTATAATGTCAATGGAGTCCAGCATATTCAGTCATAATATTATGACATACAAATACTTTTACATAGGAACTAAAATTAAATTAAAAAATATATATACAACGTGTAACATAATGTCCCTATAAGCCCGAAAGGGGTGTATTCAGACCGAGCACTTGAATACATTGACGTGTGCAAAAGTTCAATACATCATATTTGAAATTCCAATACAATTAAAAACAAATTATTTCATGAGAAATTTGTGACAACCCTATGTGTTTGTTTACCATTTGCGTAGGTAACAAACACACGCGCACCCTCCTATCGCGTCGGACCCACACATACGCAGACAATTGAACGCGCGGCAAGTTTCAAAAAGTACCTAGGTGTAATCACCAAAGTTTTCGTAAGAATTTGCAATTTTTTTAATTCTACGTAGAAATTAAAGTCGAAGATTAAAATCACGATATCTTTCACACATAAAAAAACAACTACCTACCTACATCTACCTAGGTAGTTACCTAAGGACCTAGGTACAGGAAAAGTTAAGTTATACCTTTTCTCCCTTCTTCTTGGTTGGCTCGGAACACGGCTAATTGACATGGTAGGTATTAGGTAGGTATGTAGGTACCTAGGTTGGTATCACATTCACATTCACAATCACAAAATTGTTTTTGTCATTTTTTATTAGTAAGCTAGGTACTAATGGGGTACCTACTAGGTAGGGTGATAGGTTAGGTACCTATCATCATACCTACCTATCACTGAATTTTATCACTGTTGACACACACAGTAGGTACTCGGTATCCATCAAAGGGAAGTAGGTACAACACACCACCGAATTCCCGGTCTTCCCTCACTGGTGCGCCGGTGGAAAGATCCCGTCGAGAGAAGACGGTTCACCAATCCCAGAAAATAGCCCGTAAGATGGCAATGGCCGCCCTGGATAACGCTCTCTGCAGAGCTGACGCGCTGCTACTAAGCTATTAATTATTTGGTGCTGCTCCAACACACACACACAACACCATATCATAATACTCACCGTTTGAGTACAAAGCCGACATCGTATCGTTAATTAGTTACGCGAACCGAGAGATTGCTTGTTGCAGTTGTTGCAAGGAACGAATGCTAATTGCGACTGATAAAAACCGATCTGTTTTGCGACCAAAAGTAGGTACCTATTGCCGAAAGCCGAATTTTTAGGGTTCCTTGTCTGGGGTAACCCACTAAATACCGATTGGGAAAAAAAAGGAAAAAAACTTCACCATACATCTACTACTACTACTACTGTCGTCGTGTCCGTGTCGCTAGCTCTTTTGAACCAGTGTGGTGGAAGGATTAGAGTGCACCTTGAAGGTTCCTTGACACACGTCTATGACATGCCTGGTTTCCTCACGAGGTTTTCCTTCACCGTTTGAGAGCATTGATATTGCACACATAAATTTCGAATCGAAAAATCCATAGATTCGAACTCACGACTTAAGGATGGGAAGGCGGGGTTCATACCAATATGCTACCATGTGCTCCATCCCCATTTGCTGCTAGGTACCTACCTACTTACATAATAACCTACCAACAATTACGTAGTTCAATCAAGAAAAGTAAAAAACAAATAAACCTACGGAACCAATTTGATTTTATTAAACAAACGCTTGCGGTGCGGTGTCGGTTGACGGTTGCGGATTTTGAATTTAGCAAAGGCACCGACAGCCAATTAGGGCGAGGTGCCATCCCACTAGTTGTTGTTGTTGTTTCAATGCAACCAATGACAAATAGGCTGTTCACGATGAAAATGAAGATTAGTAAGACAGATAAGTCACAACCTTTGACTTTAGTGCCCAAGTAGGTAGGTACAAAATTGCATTGAAAAATGCTCCAATGAATATTGGAATAATACATCGTTGGAAAAACTAAAGTGGAATAGGGTCACGGCTTTATCCTCAGGCACGGTAGACCTCTTCTCATACTTCTTGTTACCTACTCAAGATGCTTTTAAGGCCCGAGTAGGTAGGTACAAAATTGAGTAGGTATCACGGCTTTATCCTCAGGCACGGTAGACATCCTCTCATACTCCTTGGCACCCACTGAGGATACCTTTAAGGCCCGAGTAAGTAGGTACAAAATTGAGTAGGTAAGGTACCTATCTCCTATACTAGGTACTTAACAAAGAGATCTGAAAGGATGTTTACGGTGCCTAGGGATTTTAGTCGTGATGTGACCTTACATTTTAATTACCAATAAATACCAAGGTACCACTAGGCCTTCAAAAAAAAATAGAAATTACTTATTAAGCCACCTCGTTATTAGGTAAGTAGGTAGGCATTTTACTAATGGTGTCTGTTCTGTTACCTGTTTCATCTAGAGTTCACACTTAAAGGTCAAAAAACAGCTGTAAATAGGGATGCCTCACGTTGTGTCAAGTTACGTATTGGAGCAAAGTTTAAGAGACATTTCATGAATGAAAACCTTTGAAATTTTAAAAGTCGTTGAACAAACGTTGTTCGCAATGACGTATAGAACACCCCCGTTTCGGGCTTATAGGGACATTATGTTACACGTTGTATAAAGAAAAAAAAACAATGTCAAAACTTAATAAAATAAAAAAAAACAAATCAAGAAAACTAAATTACAGTCAAATCATGATAAAATAGAATATAAAATTAAATTAAGAGTCAAAAAATTCTTCAATTGTGTAAAAACAGTTCAATGCCAACCATTCTTTTAGTGCTTTGTCAAAAATAATGTCTCCTTTTTCTAGTAAGAAATTAGGCAATTTATTATAAATTTTGCATGTCATGTAAGCGCAGTTTCGTTTAAAGAGTTCCAGTCTCGGTGTGGGCATTACTAAGGGTTTTTGCGTTACCGTTCTCCGATTAGTATTATTTCGTTGTTCAAACAGTTCAGGATGACTTCTGACAAATGTAGCTGATTCCAATATATATAAGGAAGGAAGAGTTAATATTTTATGTTTCTTAAATAAAGGCTTACACGATTCTGTTTGTTCTATTTCCCATATTGCTCGAATGCATTTCTTCTGCGCAACGAAAGCCCTATGTACATCAGTTGAGTTGCCCCACAGCAAAATACCATATCTGATGATGGATCCTATATAGCTATGATACACTACAGTCGCAGTCATCATAAATTGAACATAACTTTTTTCTCATGTGACCTTTTTTGGATCTGTTTTGACAGAAAAGCTTATAATTCATAGAACTTTCTAGCAAAGTATGAAGTTTGACCCTAGTAGCCTTATTTTGAGATATAAATTTCAGTTACATCAATTTTTTTTTATGCTTATGGCAGTTACACTAATTTGCAGTCATGATTTCTTGAAATATTGCAAGTCAAAATGGTTTAAGGCTCGTACAAAAATAAGTTATGGCTATTCAATTTGATGTAAGAGACGGCATCTACGTTGTTGGTTGATTTAACTTTAAGGTAAAATAAAAATAATGTATGGAAATCTACCTATATAATCACCTAGTGTCGTTTACGCTAATTTTACTGTAAATTATAAATTGATTTAACAAGGGATTATTTATAAATACATTATTTATATAGGTACTTATGTACCTATAAAGGTTAGTAAAGAAACAGTTTTTTTTTAATTAAAAAAAATACAAATTTTACAAAGCTTCAATAAGTTTACTCTACAATTTAGCAACTCTTTATAAAGTAAGGTAAAGTTTCTTAAATTTAAAGCTTAATTTTGCGTATTTACACAATTATTACGTTTATTATAATAAATACAAAATTGTATTAATGCGCTAAATTGGTCGTGATGGCCCCGGCATAAGAATCTGGGCTTCTCCATCTCTACCTGTGGATGTCGTAAAAGGGAGACTAAGGGAAAAGCTAGGGTATGGGCAGTAGCGTCCCGTGTTCAAACATCAAAAGCTTACATCTGCGCTCGCCAACACGCATGCCCAGCTTGGCGAGTATGGGCAAATCCCCCCCAATGATAATTCACCAAACGACCAGGCCCCTAGTCCCCGGCGGCCCTGCTAATTCCTGGTTTCGGTAGGAACTATGGTAACGGTTGGGCAAGGGGTGCTAAGAATCTCCGGCAGAGATCCCGCTACCGACCTCCAGCCTATACGACATCAGAATGGCTATCAAACAGCAGTTTAATAACAACAAGGCGCCAGGTGATGACGGAATAACGTCAGAGTTTCTGAAAGCGGTACTTAAGGTACTTCAGAAGCTTTTAAACTCCGTTATGACATAACGGATAACTTGAGGGCAAAACGCCAGAAACATGAAACGGCAGCGTGCTAGTACTGTTGTTTAAGAAAGGTAACAAAACCTTATTAACGAAATACTGGCTTATCTCGCTACTAATCCATGTTTATAAACTATTTTCGAGGGTCATCCCGAATTGTCTTGAGCGCAGGTTTGATGACTTTCAGCCTCCTGAACAAGCTGGTTTCCGAAAATGCTTTTGTACCGTAGACCACATCTATACGCTACGGCAGGTTATACAGAAGACTGAGCAGTATAATCTGCCGTTATACCTAGCGTTCGTGGACTACGAAAAAGCTTTTGATTCGTTTGAAACCTGGACAGTGCTGCGGTCTCTTCAACGATGCCGTATTGACTATCGGTACATTGAAGTGTTGAGATGTTTGTAAAACAACGCCACCATGTCGGTTCGAGTACTGGAGCAATGTACCAAGGCGATCCCTCTGAGGAGAGGCGTTAGACAGGGAGACGTTAAATCTACGAAACTGTTTACCGCTCCTCTAGAGGACGCCTTCAAGCTTCTGGAATGGCAAGGACTTGGCATTAATATGAATGGCAAGTACATCACCCACCTTCGATTTGCCGGCGACATCGTAGTCATGGCAGTCGTTGGAGGACCTAGGCATAATGCTCGATGGCCTTAGTAAAGTTTCCCAAAAGGTGGGCCTTAAACTGAACATGGATAAGATGAAAATTATGTGAAATATCCATGTATCGCCTACCCCAGTAACAGTTGGGAATTCTTATCTCAATGTTGTTGATGAATACGTCTACCTAGGACATAAAGTCCAGTTAGATAGATCCAACTTCGAGAGAGAGGTCAGTCGATGAATCCAACTCGGCTGGGCAGCGTTCGGGAAACTGCGCGACTTTTCGTCCAAAATACCTCAGTTCCTCAAAACAAAAGTCTTCAACCAGTGTGTGTTACCAGTGATGACATAAGGCACGGAACGTGGTCTCTCACAATAGGCCTCATAAGAAAGCTCAAAGTCGCTCAACGTGCTATGGAGAGGGCTATGCTTGGCGTTTCTTTACGAGATCAAATGAATCAGAAATGAGGAGATTCGTTGACAAACTAAGGTCACGAACATAGCCCAGAGGATTAGCAAGTTGAAGTGACAGTTTGCGGGGCATATAGCTCGAAGAACTGACGGCTGTTGGGGCAGAAAGATTCTTGAGTGGAGACCACGCACTGGAAATCGCAGCGTAAGACGGCCCCCCACTAGATGATAATAAGGCCTAGTAAATGTTGCTGGGAGCCGTTGGGTGCAGGTTTATATTAACGCCAAAACAATGCCCTCAAAAAAATCAAAACGCAAACACCTGCACCAGTATAGACAGATCAGTGCCGAGCCGACTAATTTAGTTTTGTTGGCACTTCAAAAAACAAGCGTGCAGATTTGTAAACAATACTCGTTTTGTTTTCACGCACCTTGGCTAGGCACTGTTGGAGAAAGTAGGATAGCAATAGATTCGGCGCGCGCGCTAGAAACTATTATTATGGTTAGCCGCTGAGAGAGATATTCATTTGCAAAGTAAGGTAAGAGGCAAACATATTTTTGATTCCAATGTTCAAATTAGTGTAACTGACAACAAACTTAAACTTAGTTCGGGTCAATTAGTGTAACATCAATTGGTGAAACAACATTGTTCTCATTTTGGTGTAAGTGTTATTATAATTTTTCATTGAAACTAAAAATTAGTGTAAGAGCAATGCTGGTCTGCCAAGATACTTACCCTAACTTAAATTTCTTTGGGCATAGAAATACACCAATTCGACTTATGTAAATGGATCACATCATCAGTTACAGCATAATTTTGAAGGAAATCTGAAAAGTTCACTGCTAAAATTTGTACCGTAACTGACTTTTTTTTAAAGATAGAATTTTTTTAAAAATGCCATTCGAAAGAGCAGAAAAAACTAAGAAAACCTGTATACTCAACTCATTTTAGGTGTTTTGTCAGTTACCTTAATTGAACCTGCAACCGACGATATCTTCGTACTAGGTATAAGGAATGCAATCAGACCACGCGTTATAAAGTTCCCATACAAACTTTAACACACCCTGCATAAGGTATGTATGTATGCACCCTCCAAATTGCAAGCCTCTAGGACCAGCGGTTCAGGCTCTGCATTGTCTATCATAGGTCAGTCACGACAAAATATTTTATATAGTATTGTGATGTGATGTATTAATAAGACATTAATGTTTCTAAAGCTTTGGTAATGTTTCCTACCAGTAAAATACCTACCTATTTGTTTTTATTGACTGTAAACAAACTGTTAAATATCTAGGTAGAGATATCCGTCTACCAAGTTCATTTGAAGCGCTCGTGGCGTAGCTTGCTTAGGCGTTCTTGATTGATCGTTTAAGTTAAGCAACGATATGCGTGGTCACAAATCGGGATGGGTGACCGCAAGTGGCATTACGAGCTGAGCGCTTCCGTGCTTCGGAGGGCACGTTAAACATACGGTCCCGGCTTTTAAGTCGTCAAGAGCCATGACGGAGGCCTTTAGGCGGCTTAAAAACTCCGTCACTAGAGTTGGCCACTAGCTCATACGAACATACATACATACCAAGTTCATAGGATCCTTTAGTTAGGTACCCCACCTACATAAATAATTTCATTGTTATTCTGAGCCAGTGAGTTAATATAAACTAGCAAAGAGCTAAGTTCAGTATCACAACAACTTAATAAATACTACTTAATTATACCAGGCTTTTAAATAAATTATCTTCTGGCGCTTAGTTTTTACCTAAGTACTAATTACTGGGTACTAAGTCCTGAGAGTTAACATTATTATTACGTGTTGCAATGCAAGTGCAACTGCTAACGATTACTGACTGCTCTACCACACTGCACTCTTGTGCCTCTAGGTTAGCTAGATACTTATTGCAAAATAGCATTTGCATACTTACTACTTATCATCACAGTTCTGATGCAACCAGGAGTAAGTCTCCCTGAACCAAGGGACTGCGTCAGTACATAAGTTCAAACTTGGCACGTAGCTTCTAGCGAGCGACTGAGTTAGATGCAAAATAACTTTGCTGGTTATTGAAAAAGAGAACAGAATCCCTTCATATTAGTACTTGAACGTTAGCGAGCGATGGAAGCGCTAAGTTTGAAGGAACACTCCTCTTGTAGAGTAGGTAAGTGCTAGGTCCTACTGCTGGTGTCACTGGTTCTGCTGGTGAGAAGGCTCCTTTCCAACTTTTATTTTTCACGACGATATGCCGGTTTCTCAATACTCAACGTTAGAGAGTAGGTAGGTACTGGAATTTTGCATTTCGAACAGAAAAATCCATTGGTGCATAACTGGATTCGAGCACGACTTTAGGATCGAAAGGCGGGGTCACTGTCAGTCACTGGCACTGGTGGTCTCGGCCTCCACTCCAGAGAGGTGTTATAAGTGGTCGGGTTGTTTGTTTGTTG
The DNA here is from genome assembly GCA_949320045.1 of Scotopteryx bipunctaria. Lineage (NCBI taxonomy): Eukaryota > Metazoa > Arthropoda > Insecta > Lepidoptera > Geometridae > Scotopteryx > Scotopteryx bipunctaria. The sequence goes on along the minus strand of OX439458.1, from coordinate 57,165 downwards.
CAGACTGGCTGAACAAGACGACGGTGTACAACCGCGAGGCGCTGACGCGCGCCGTGCGCCAGCGCCCGCCCGGCGTGCCGCTGCTCACCGTCTCCAACCACCACTCCTGCTTCGACGACCCCGGCCTCTGGGGTGAGCGCCCCCCCCCCCACACACACACACACACACACGCACACACGTCACATTACGATCAAAAGACTGTCGATCGAATCATCATCGTAACGACAAAGCATGCTATCACAATCGATAGGACCAGATTAAGGGTTAGGGTCTGTACAACCTTTGTGCTGATTGACTAGTGGCGAGTCTTCCATAGCTGCCGACAATGAGCATCATCCGGAGGCATTGGCTGAGTGACCTGTACAAGATGATCTCTGAACGGAGGATTTATTTTGTTGCCCGTTGGAATCTTTATTATAACGCTGTGATATAATTATGAAAATTGTAGAATTTATACATGTCTGTACCTACCTAGGTGTTCTATTGACCGCTAGCAATTCCCAGTGGAGCGAACTCAAGCGCGCACCCGCACCGCACCCCCCGCACCCCCCAGCGACGGGGAGGTCGGCTAAAACAACCCCTGCCCTCGCGCCCGTCGTCCGCCATGCCGCAGCCGCACTCACATTACACGGCCCGCGCGCGATCCACAGCCCGCAAGAATACCATTCGCGCCCGGACGGTTCTTGCACTTACACTCTGTACCAACTTCTGCTGTCCCGATTTTTCTTTTCGATGCAACGAAATGCAGAATATAGAAGTAACTGAGTCGATAGGCATCAAAAAAAATATTTTGGCAACATCACTCATTTTCATGGCGAACTCGCGCTTGGCCAAAAAAATACTACGCCAAAATTGATTTCACTAAAAGAGCAAATGGTTCCTAAGACACTTTTCTGTACTTTCCTGCCACTTCTGGTTCAAATTCCCCCATACTAATATCCAGTCTAACCTGAACTACGAAGACATCGAAACTATAACACGAGGGAGTTCAGGTTACAACGGTTTCTAAGTTTTACATTCGCTGTATTTCAAAAACTATAGGTACATCCTAGAATAAAAATAAATACCATTTTGAAATGTACCTATGTCACCCCACTCGATACAATTATAACAACTTTTTTATTTTATTTTAGTACATATTGGGAACCCTATATCTTTAAGAGCCCTTCACCGATTATACTCGTATACTTCCCAGCAAATCTTCATAGTACAATCTATTGACCTACCAAGTTCCATACGGATTGGAATAACGGTTCGAAAGTTATGCTCTGACAAACATATCCACAAAACAAACATACAACGCCAATCGGTCAAGTTGCCGCTGGATACTTCGGGATAATGTTCTTTATATCTCTACAAGCTGTAAGAAGCTATTCCATAGCTTGCAATATTCATAATTATGCATATGGAATAATCCGTCTGTAGTAAAGAATGTCGAACCCTGCCCGACTTGACTACTAAAGTGGATGACGTGAGTACAGTACGTGTAGATAAGGTATCGCGATCGTCCTTGGTGGTTTGATTGAAGACATTTGTATTTAGGTCAGAATGTGGAAGGAAGATCTAAAAAAGCAATTTGCAAAGTAAACTTGTGAATCGGCTCTCGCGCCTACGACCTGCCTGCGACAATTTGTGGAATGACAATGACCTTAAAACTCCACTGATAGCGTCTAATGGCCACTCGTTTGCTCAATCTTCAGCTGCCATAAAAATCATCAGCTGGAACATTCCGACACCCAAAAGATTACAAGTAGGTACTTGATTCACTCAATATCGAGCATTGATGACTTCCCGTCGGAAATATTCAATTATCAGAGGGCGGCCCTTCCAATAAAATCTTTCCCAGCCCTGCTGTCCCAGTCTGGCATTGATTGAATCTCAACCTAAATTGGTGTTGTTTTTTGGGCACTGTCATATCAGTACCTGCCGGCTCAGCCATCCCAAGCCAAGCCAACTTTATTGGATAGTCCTAGGCTTAGTGCTCGACCTGCCTGAGGATGACATGTGTACTGTACATATAACATAGGTGCTCTACTTCACACGCCGCGCCCCGCGCCCCGCACCCCGCACCCCGCGCCCCGCACCCCGCGCCCCGCGCCGCCCTGCTATGAGTCAGGCGATCGCTGAAAAGCCGCGCCCTTCGTTTACGTGTCCAACAACATTAAAAATCTTCTCATCAAATAAAATTACCTACCTGTACCTGTAATACTTCTACATAATATCATAAATTATGTTCTGGTTTTTTTATCATGAAACAAATATCATCCATGGCATTTAACATTGTATTATGTATTTTAAAAAATCCGTCACAATAACTGATAAACAACCTCCTAAAAGATAAGGAAGTGCTATGTTTTTTAAACTTATGTTAAGATCACATCTAGAGCTAAACATAATTTAGCTTTATTACGAGTAAATGTTTCATGTAGGTACATCGTGCAGAATAGGGATATAATGAAAAAAAACCGGTCAAGTGCGAATCAAATTCGCATAGGAAGTGTTCTGTACAGCCGAACATTAAAACAAGTTTCTTGTATGGGGCTCATAAAAATACACACTGAAAATTTCAACTCTACGGAGCGACGGACAGCGGAGGCTTAGTAATAGGGTCCCGTTGGCACCCTTCGGATACGGAACCCAAATAATACTAATCACAGGTGGAGACTTATCGGCGCACTATGGGACCAAACGGTATTTTCAAACAAAAGTATTATTACTGAAACAGTTTAGATTGTTTTGAAATTGTTTTCTAATTGTTTAGATTCTAAAATGATAGAACTATCCGAGCCCGCGAACTTCGTACCGCCTCAGAATAATGTTACAAAAATGTTCAAATGTTTTAATAAACAAGTAGTTATTCTGCTATTCGGGGCGGAGACAAATCCAACAAATCAAAAGTCATGAAATCGGTCCAGCTAGAGGCCCTTACCCTCGGCCCTGCAAGAAAAAGAGAGCTGCTGACGACCCGATTGATATGAATAACATTGTCAATAATAATTATCAAAATTTTAAAATGTCAAAACTGTCTTGTCATAAATTAATATATAAGAAGGTATTTATGCGTTATCCTGGGTATCCTTTTAAATCCATTTTCCATTTTGGGATCGTTTTCCAGGATAAAAAGTAGCCTATGTCCTTCCCCGGGATGGGATCTATCTCCTAGCCAATTTTCATTAAAATCTGTTCAGCAGTTTAGGCGTGAAAAGGTAACAGACAGACAGACTTTTTATAGTATTAGTATGGATTTATACATTTTTGGATTGGATTGCTCTCTAGTTTACAAGTTCGTCGTGTTTTTATGAGATATAATTGTTTTTTTATTTATAAGTGTCACGATGAAATTTTTCGTCTTTTCAAATTTCAAGATGACATTTTTTTGGGTTCCTAAAAAAAACAACTATTTATGGCATTTATGGATACAATAAATACTTATTATTATTTAAAATACTTTATTTTTGTCAAGTAAGCACAAAATAGCATAAATATAATATAATATTTGGAAAAATGTTTTCACGTGTTTTTTTGAAAAATGAAGATGCGTTTAGATATACCTACTTTAGTTTAATTGTATACATATTTTTGAATGAAATACATACTATTGTTTCTTTTTTTCTGCTCGGTAATTTACTTATTCACCTAACTTACATCAAGTTTCACATAAAAACTATGCCACTACCGAAACTCGTTGCGCAACTGTTGGCTAATAATTATGTTACGAGTGTGTAAGGTAAGGATAGCACACACTGCTCGTACATACATCACTTTAAACTAAGTAATGAGCAGGAGCGGACTAGCTGGTACAGTCGTCTTACAGCAGCAGGCCAGCGTGTCTTCATATTTAGGTACTAATAACAAGGTTTATCCGTTGTAAAATGTGTTTGTACTACTTGAAAGTGCTTATTCGTGTTACAATTATTTTATAAAAAAAATTAAAATAAATACATAATTAGGTTATGAACAGTCGCGAAACAATGATGTCTTGGATGAACAAGCAGCCATACTAAACATAATGAAATATTTAATCCATTCGTCAGCGCGCGGCCGCCGGCCGGCTCGTGTCTGGCCATTGTTCCCGTCTCAGTCTCAGTAACTCGTGTCGATTGCTTTTATTATTAAAGGTAAAGCTGTCGTTGATCAGCTGGATGGGGTCCGGGATCCGGCGGGTAATTTACTTCAATGAAATTTTGCTTTACTTCTTTGATGCTCGATTCAACTCGTATGCTGGCTGAATGTACCCTAACAAAATATATATAGCATACATTTCAGACAAACGTTATACATACAAAATAATATATCTAATAGGCATCACTAGAGGCAAGTTGCGTTAGCGGAGGTGCAAGGGCAGGGTGACTCTCGCAAGTGATCCTAATTCTGGAAACCAAGTAATGCCGGCCGGTCTGAAACCATCGTATTGTAGTTCAAACCGCAGGTCAGGTCGTCCTCGGAGGAAATACAGCCACGACAATGTAATGAGTAGGCGAGCCAAGCATTGCCTATGCCGGGCCGGAACTTGAATAAGTTGGCTGTCAGTGCAATCGGCAGTAAGCGTGGCGGGTGTGTGCAGGCGTGCTGGACTGCGTGGCGCTGGTGCGCGGGTCGCGCATGCGCTGGTCGCTGGCGGCGCACGACATCTGCTTCACGAACGCGCTGCACGCGGCGTTCTTCGCGCTCGGCAAGTGCGTGCCCGTGGTGCGCGGCGCCGGCGTGCACCAGCCCGCCATGGACTTCTGCGTCGAGCGCCTCGCGCGCGGCGACTGGGTGCACATCTTCCCCGAGGGCCGCGTCAACGTCGACAAGGAACTCATCCGGTTCAAGGTGACCCTGACTGCCCTGGACTCCCAATCCAGCCCTTCTTCCGGATCTAGAACGATGCCCAAGCATCTATATAAATTTACAAAGTAAACTACTTCACGCAGAAGTAGAACAGCTAGATTTTGGAGAATCTTGAGCATCGTTCTTAGGATAATTACCTACGTGCTCCAGCTGGATCACTAACATAAGGAATATAATTTTGGCCTCCTCTCTTGTCTGTCTGTAATCTTTAATTATAATAACATTTATCAAGTTTTTGTTGTACTAGTTTATATCAGTGATTATATTAATGTTAATTATGTTGGTTGCTCAAATAAATAAATAAATAAAAGGAGTTGGAGCAATAGTAATGTTCCCAGGATCGATCGTGATGGCAAGTCCAAGATGAGGTGTTTGCAATATGCAGGATGAGTGGTGGTAGAGGGTCGCGGAGTGAGGGCGCGGTGCGTGTGTTGCAGTGGGGCGTGGGCCGGCTGGTGGCGGAGAGCGCGGCGCCGCCGCTGGTGCTGCCGGTGTGGCACGAGGGCATGGACCGCGTGCTGCCCAACACCGAGCCCTACCTGCTCAAGTTCCGCAAGCGCGTCTTCCTGTGCGTCGGCGAGCCCATCGCCATCCACCCCGTGCTCGACAGGTGGGTCCTCCGATGTCTCCTCTGACGCTCCGGGGCGTGGCCGCCGGGACGGCCGAGTGGCAAAGATGATGATCCGACAGGTCGGTTGCAGGTTGCGGCGCAGTAACGCGTCGGAGGAGGAGACGCGGAAGGCGATCACGGACTACATCCAGGAGGAGCTGTTGCGGCTGCGCGACACGGCGCACGCGCTCATCCGCCGCGCCGGCGACTGTCTGCCGGGCGCGGGCGCGGGGGCGGGGGCGGGGGGCGCACCGCTCACCGACGACAACGCCAACACGCGCCCGCGACACCACGTCAAGGAGAAGGAGCTGTAGGCGCCTGTCGCGCCCCGGCGTGCGGACTCGACAGCGGCTGGCTCCGCTGCTGGTTCCTCGCTCGGTGGATCTGCTGGCGTCCGACTGTTTCCACTTTGAAGTTGGAGCTTCGCTTTTGCAATCCTAGAAATGGATCGGACGAGCCGAACAGTCCGAGCTCCGCGAGGGTTCGCCGGACGAGCCCATGGTTCTCCGCGTTCTAGTTAGCACAAATGATGTATTTATGTATCGGTGTCGTACGGAATCCCTATTATATACTTACTATGAACTAGTAAATTAGCCATATCAAGGGTAAGTGAGGAGTTGTTGAACATTGGAACGTTGTGAAGTGGTATTTAATTTATTGAAGAGCACGTTGTGCCGTGCCGTGCGGACGTGTCGGGGGTCGGTGCCGATTCCTAGTATTATTTAGGAAATGTGTCGATGCACAAACTGTACTCCCTCTACGGAACCCCGCAATGAACCGTTGCTCCAGGGCAATAAAATCAGGTAATAGTCAGATATTACTTCATTCCAATCTTATTAGACAGGTCAAAATAGAAATACTAGTCTGACAGTTTATGAAAATGATTTAGTAAAGTGTTGAAAGTCGCGGGGCTGGCGTGCCCTGCGCACAGCTCGCCCCGCCCCGGCGCGGCTCTGGCGCGGCCCCGGCCCGGCCCCGCGCCGGCTCGCCGCAGACGAGGCCGTCACTCGGTGGCCGAACAGCACCTTTCGCTTTCACCTCCTTTTTAATTATTCATATACTGTGCGAGTTTTCTCGAGGAACCTAGTTTTCAATCTAAACGGCTGTTATGAAATAAATATGTTAAGAAGTAAATTTTTTATATGAATATCAAGCAAACATTTTGAATAACTGCAGCAGTATTTTTAACCTCGGACCGTCCTCGAGAAAAGTCAACCTTTATAGCCCAGACCGGAGGCTGCAGCCAAGTCGCTTGGCGACTAACGAAGTCGCTGGATACCGCTAACATGTAAGGGATCGACATTAGCAATCGCGACGTCACGTGGTCAATCAATTAAATCATTTTGAAAAGCGACTCGGCTGAAGGCTCCGCGGCGGGTGAGTAGTTGAGTACTAGGTGCGATGTCGGCGGGAAGGCGCTAGGCGTATCGATGTGCTCGGTGTGGTTCAGCTTGTGTATGAGAGTCCGTGCGTTGAGTGGGCGAGTGTGCCCATGTGCATGTGCATGTGCCTCATCAACTACACAATCCGTTATTTTATTGATATATGTAAATACGTTCGACGCATACGCCGGGAGCTTCTACTTCGTAGTCCACTCTTCAGATAAAGTTTTTGATAAGGATTTTAAATATTTTTACACAATTTTACCTATGATAGTTGGTATCGTTTACACCCGTAGAATAAATAACCGTAGCCTAGCGACTAAAGTCCATCCCCTCGATAATTTTGGGCCGAGCTGAAGGAACGGTGGGTACTGGGTAGGGCCCAGTCCCGACCGACGCGAAACAGTTACTTTACTTTGAGATGGCTAATCTATGCATATCTAAAATGTTGAAATGTCATCGAGGAACTTAGATTGAGCCAGCCACACATGTCAGAATGAGAATGAGAATGAGAACAGCGCCGCTCTATCCATCGACAACCGGACTGTTGCGTTGCGCTCTCGGCGCTCGCGAACTACAAGCACCTACTCGTACTTGTCTACTTTGGTAGGAATGTTAAAATGAAGACAACTGTACCGTTCAAATCACGATAAAAGTAATTTTATCTACAGGAATTACTGCTAATCATTTAGATGTTGTCTTATCTTGCGGTGGCAGGTAGATAGTGTAGGTAGAAACCTTTAATTTGGAATCGATCGTATGTGATGTGAGCAATAAATCGGTAGGTTATCACTATTGTAGGTATTGGTGCAATATTGCAAGTGACGTGCCCCCGAGCCTCCCGAGCCTCCCGAGCCTGGCTCCTTACCATGGCCGGATGCCGGTGGCGGGCGCACGGCTCATAGTTAACTTATTTATTGTTGTCTGTGTCTCGCTGCTTCACTCAGATGTCTAAGTCTTCCGATTTTATATCCTTTTGTGCGTCTGCCACCATTCTGTCGTTAAATACTTATTACCTACTATTGTATCAAAATACCTATGTTGTAATTTCTGTTTTAATATTTGGTTTTGCTCTGTATATTTTTTTAATATTTTGTAAATAATGTTGCAATTTTTAGGTGTTTGAGTAGTGGCAGAGCGCGCAGTAATGCAGGAGACGTATTATCAGTATAAACGCTTTACTATGAACCTACTCTAAATGGATGCGATCTCCTGTACCTACTGTACCTACTGTTTGCGGACAGACGCCGGCGTGTATATAATTGACTCTTATTAGTTGTATCGTTATGTAAGTCATAAAATAATCATGTTCTGTTGTCCAAACTACAATATGGGATGTGCTTTTTGAGAATCTACTTTTTGAAATAAATTGATGGACTATTTCTGTTCTCGTTTTATTTCGTCACTTGGCAGGGTGTGTACATTTTATGAAATACTAGCTGCCGCCCGCGGCTTCGCTCACGTGGTACTCGGATAAAAATTAGCCCATATGTTAATCCAGTACATGTACTATGTATATTCCAAGTTTCATTCAAATCCGTTCAGCCGTTTAGGCGTGATTGAGGCACAAACATCCAAACTCACAAACTTTCGCATTTATAATATACCTATATAAGATATAAGATTACCTATATCATTATGTAGGTAGGTAAGTAAATGCTTTCTTCACCAAAGTAAACCGGGTTTCCACCGCGAAAGGATAATAAGCGGGAAATGGCAAAACGGAATAGACATCTTTTTAATGAAATAGGTTTACATTTACATATCCACCAACAAAGAGTTTTACTCGTTCGATCCGCCCCGCTCACCTCTTTTTCTGTAGAAATGTTATTTGTATTGTCATTGCGAGTTGAACGGACTCAGTAAATTCTCCGTTCCGCTCCATACGACTGAGCGAGTTCATTTCAACTCTTATCTGCTCGCTCAGTCCTTTCCGCTTGATCATTTGTTGTTGGAAACAAGAAGTTTGCTCTTGCAAGTTAAACAGAGTCCCTAAGGGGCCCGCTCCGCTCGCAGTGGAAACCATCAGCCACCTCTCCCGCACTCATCAATGAAGTCTGGGCATTTCAGAGCTCCACCTAGAGCACACTTGAAAGAGCGTGATGTAGGAAAGTGTACCTTTGCACGCTACAACACAACAACTATGTACCTACTTAGGTGCCAAGAAACAGAGTTCGTCTTTTTTTAAAGTAATGTAAAGCGTACGAAGTCGCGGGTAACAGCTAATTATAATTCAATTCAAATTCATTTAATTTATTTGTCTCGCACACAATATATGTATGGATATTATAATAACATACTTTAAATTCAAATGTTTTACAAAAATAATAATTATCTTAAGATTATAATTAGGTAAAAATAGGTAGGTACATTACATTCTGTAAAAGTTGGTTGACTTTTCCTCAATCATATGTATAACAGCTCAACCAATTTAAAAGAAAATGATATAGCGTGAATGATGATATGAGCAAGAAACTCATCAAGGAGTGTATACTGAATTGACTGCTGACAGAGTGGAGGGGAATGGAGGAAGAACATGTTGTGCTGCTGAGGGCAGGCAGACGATGGTCACATGTATGTGGGTGTACATACTTACAAAAACAAATACCTACTAACACTTTCTGAGTGTACACACATTGAATGTAATGTTTCAAAACTACTTTTATGTTATCACAACTGGTACAGTATTGTATTTTTTTAAATAGTAATGTTTTCATTTGGACGCTAAAATAACATGTAAATTATCATAATAGTTAGCGTTAGTTTAGCATCACTTAGTGGAAATGTGAAGCGAGAACCAAGTCTTGACCACACATATGAACATTATCACATCATGTCATTTTCTATTTACAATATATTTTCGTACCTCAGATCAAAAAAAAAAAGAAAAGACGGTGCGCCGTGAACAACAAAAGTGAAGCCACCTTTTTATCTATGTGTGTCGAAGGTTTTGAGATTTTGTGTTCGAAGTTACCTAAAATTCATAGTATAAAAATTAAGAAACGATGTTATTTGAAGTACTTACAAGTGAAAAGTGATTCCGTGAGAATTTTTATGTGATTTGCTGCTGTTTCTACAAGTTTTCACTACACAGGAAGGCATAATTATATTTTTAAAATTTAAGTTCACTAGACGACGACTCGTGACGTACCTACCTACTAAGAGCGATGAGCATGGGTTTAGTAAAGGTGTGTGCGTGAGCGTGTATTTTTACTTGCAGGAGCACGGTTTTGTGTGGCTTAACTTTTGTTGTTCGCGGCGCGCAGTCTTTCTTTTTTTTTGGTCTGAGTTTCATACAGAAACAATAATTAGTAAAATATTGAGTGACTAATAATATGTGCCACACTGCACTAGCATGTCAATGTTGATACAACACAACAATACCTAATTAATATAAAAATACGTAGGTACTTTCATGTAACCAACGAATTAATGCTCAACTTGAACTTTGATTCTCCTGTAGGTACTCAAAATATGAACGTTTAGAATTTTTTTGATCTAATCAATTAATTCGAAGGATAATCAAGTTCATAGGTGTTCATTTTATAACCAATCTAAATCAAATCGTCATTTCAAATCAGTCGTCGTAAACTGACTGTAAGGTTGCTACTTTTTCCTCCGTCCGTCGGCCGAGGTCGGCTAATAAAGAATTGTAAAGAGAATCGTTCAGACCTCGGGGCACTCTTGCCGGTCGCAGGGTTGCGGCCGGCGTCAGTCGAGCCGCGGGTGCAGCGCCAGCAGCGGCTGCGCGCCAAACGGCGGCCGCCAGCGCAGCCGCCGCTCCGTGAACAGCCGCGCCGGCGCCGCCACGTCCGCCAGGTACACGCGGCCCAGCGCCGCCGCCAGCGCCGGCGCCGCCAGCCCCAGCACGCAGGCGCGCGCCGACACCGCCGCCCAGCCGCCGCCCGCCGGCTCCACCGCCACCACGGCGGCGCGGCAGCCGCGCGCCCAGCGGCACTCCTCCGCGTACTGCTCCGGCGCCGCGTCCGCCAGCGGGTCGTGCAGCGCCACCAGCACCAGGTCCGGCGCCGCGGGCAGCGCGCGCACGTCGCCCGTCACCGGCAGCGCGTCCAGCTCCCGCGCCGCCAGCTCCCGCTGCAGCGCCGCGCACGCCGGCGCCGCGCCCGCCACCAGCGCCGCCGTGCGCGCGCCCCGCGCCGCCAGCAGCCGCGCCGCCGCCAGCCCCGCCGCGCCGCCGCGGTGCGCGCCGCACACGCACACCACCAGCGGCGCCTGGTGCGCGTTGCGCGCCTCCAGCCGCCGCCCGCCGCCCACGAGCCGCAGCGCCACGTCGCAGGCGGCGCGCGCCACCATCGCCAGCGCGAAGTCCACGAGCCCGTGCCGCTGCAGCCCCTCCCACAGCTGGCGGCGCAGCGCGGGCGTCACGCTGGGCACGAGCGCGCCCTCGTCCGTCACGTAGTCCACGGGCCCGCGCAGCTCGTCCGGCACGTGCAGCGCCCCCGCACCCCCCGCATCCCCCACACCACCCGCACCACCGCCGAGCACGTTCTCGTCGTGCCGGTACTTGCTGTCGTCCGCGGTGCGCACCAGATCCGGCTGGGGACGAGACGAAACGATCAAGCTATGCCAGCCAAACTGAGATGAATGAGTTATATTAATTGATCGATGAGAGGATTTCCTTAATGTTGTAGTGAGCGATACCTTGGAGTTGCGCATGCTGGCCCAGACGGCGCGTTTGTCGAAGAGCGCGAGGTTCCCCTCGAAGTCGAAGTCGTCGTCGAACGCAGGGTCGGCGGCGTCGCCGAAGCACGCCTCGTTCCGGCGGCGCGCCTTCTCGTGTCCGCCGCCGCCGCCTCCTCCCCCGCCGCCTCCGCCTCCTCCCCCGCCGCCGCCGCCGCCGCCGCCAGGAATGCCGGTGGACTCGCCGCGGCCGCCGAACCCATTGCCGCGGCACTTCGGCGTCGACCCTGACCCGTAGCTACCTATAACATTACAGAGGTCATCATATTATTAAAATATTAATAATGCAGCATTTTTTTAAATGAAGACCTGCATTTGATTAGGAATTTTCTGAATTTATAAATTGTTTTTTAATAATTTTGACATTACAGGCACAGTTTCCTAATAAAATAAGCTTTGATGAAACATACCGTGCCATGGGAATTTGCTTCGCAACCTGTTTCCTGCAATGTATAAGTAGGTTCTCTAATTCAGGCGGTGGCGCGGCCGCCTTTCCTTCCATCTAAATAGAGGCTATCATTATGGTTTTGAGTGTCACCTAAACCTGTTTCGGTGTTCACAACTCTCATCGTTCAAAATTGTCACGAATTACTAGCGAAACCTTGATTGTGTTAGGGACATACACTAAAATATGAGTTTCCTTTTGCACAGGTCCAAGGCGGTAAAAACCTTACCCCTCAGGCCGTTGAAACTTACCCTTCCTCTGACGATGTAAGGTTCCTGGAGCAATGCTATAGTCGAGTACTAATTTATTCTGTGCTATTATGCTATGTATGGTTCCTCTTCAAGGGTTCTCCTTAAGACGGTGAACCCGGTGACGTTGTGTTGGATATTGGCCTGTACACAATGTTTAACTTTTTTCGTGTTCCCTTTGGAGGTTGGAGTTTTAGAGTGTTGTTGAACGCCATGTGACACCTTGAAAAATAGGTTGACAATATAGTTTGAAAATAAAATAATAATGAACAAACCTGAATGGTTGTTATTCTTGTTGCGCGAGGCGAGGATCTCGACAGGCTTGGAGCGAGTCGCTGCTGAGAGGACCACCTGGTTGGTGCTGCGGCTGTTCGCAGACTTGGTATTCACGTTGCTGGAGAGTACCTGATTGCCTGAAATTCAAAATTCATCAACCAACACAAATTAAAGGCTCTATCAATAAATCTATCAAAAACAGATTAAATAGTTTAATATCTTTGAATAAAATACAAAGACTCATACAAAAATGATCAATATGACCTCAATCACAACACTTCAAAAAAGTGCTGCAACTTAAAACTTGTTTTTCAGCATTTTCAGTGTTTCATTTCTAAACGGCAGAGTATAGGTAAATGAAAATGTTTTATTTGTTGTAATGTAATTTAAAAAAATGAAGGTACTTAATGTGATGTGAACTGGTAAAAGTTTGTGTCTCTGGTTTGTAATTGTTTGTAATTCTCCTATTCAACCGCTATGTTTGCAGTCTCCTCGAACACTGCTCAGTAGTCTGGAGTCCTTCTTACGTAGTGCACATCAATAGGATTGAATGGCTTCAAAAACAGTTCCTCTACAGCAGGGATGCCCAAACTATTTTGGACAAGTGACCCCTTTTCCAAAATGAATTACCTCAGACCCCCATGGCCTAGACCTACTTTTAAGATCAAATGGTGATCAAATCTTATTCATAATGGTCCGCTAACTTAAAACAGCTGTGAGTTTTTCATCTTGTACGAACTTGAGACTTTACATTACTACAACAATGCTATTTCCTACAAAAATATTAATTATTCTTAGTACACGTGACACAACATAAACAATACAATACATACCTACCTATCTTGAAAGTTTTAAATAAGAACTTGTGTTAATTTAATGGGGGTCGATTTTTAGACATCATCGACCCCCAAAATCAGTTTTCGTTTATGCCGACCCCTAGGAAACCGATATCGACCCCAAGGGGTCAATATCGACCACTTTGGGAATCCCTGCTCTACAGTCTCACCTTTTCTATCAAAAAATGTTGCACACTCACATCCTACGATACAAGATTTGAGCATAGGAGGGCTACTTCGGACATCGTTTTCCTGTTCTTTTCATTTTGTATTTGTGTAGCGTCCAGTTTTGGGAACCAATAAAAAAAGTTGAAGGATTGTGCGAAGGACAGGGTAGGCCGGGCGCACCTGTGCTGGAGGGGTTGGCCTGCAGCGTCTCGCAGACGGTGGCGCGGCTGCGGCGGCCCCCCGCGCCCCCCGCGCCCGCCGCCACCGTGCTGTGCGTCTCCGCGCGCTCCGACCGCGCTTCGATTATACGCAGGTCCCTTATATCAACCGCACTGAAAATCACCACACTATTGTTAATAGCTATACCTATTTGAATAGCGATAAACTGACCCCAAAAGTGAACTTACTTGAGTGTAACCTGTGATTTTGGATAAGGAAAGCCGTTTCTGAACGCTTTCGTCAGTGTTATTGTCATGCCATCGGCCTCCAAGATGGTCCCTTGGTAGCATCCGAGTGTCTCACCGCAGTTCACTGACACGGCATAGCCTACCCAATTCGACATAGCGGAAATGTTTAACGCGTCTGTTCTAACTGAAATGAAATGCTAAAAAAATACAACGTTCAGTAAAACTGTGAAAAGCTTGTTATACACGCGCACGCACAAGTTGACATGACATGACAGACATCGAGCATCATGACAGACAATGAGAATGAATGAATGACACAGTTCAGATGACACAACACACAAACACAAATCACATTATCACGATCGGAACGCAACTATCTCTCGTGTACACAGTGGTCCATGCACGCCATGCACCACGACGATAGGCCACGATTGCCTGCTCGGCGACAAGGTGTTCATACAATGGTGCAAGGCTCAATTTTATTCTGCCTGGCAAAGCACTCAAGATGAACGTAGAAGTTATCGCAGCCGCGGATATTTAGTTGCTAACTTCACGAATGCTAGATCCGGCGACTGTATCGTATTGTACGTATTTTTCATCAATTTTACGACACGGGCTAAGCCGCGGGCGGAAGCTACTATTAAAATAGTACTATGTACATAATAAGTAATGCAAACTTACCTTGGTATGTGCAAAATTATTTTGTTTTTATCCCTGTGTTGATCCCTTTCGTCCCTTGTAGCGCGTTTAACATTTTGGGTCCCAATTTATGGGCCCAGATTCATATAATTCAATGAAGTTTCGGCATTGCTCCACAATACATAGATACGCTTGGCAAAACGCCTTGAAATGGAACTATTTTTTATCTGTTGACAACATTCTTAAAATAATGACGTTTCATAAAACGAAGATCACGAATTCTTAATTTAGAGCATCAAAAAGTAATTAAAATACACAGAAAGGGAAAAATAATGCTTAAACTATTAGAAGTGCTGCCAGGGAGGTTATTTATGAAGTATACTGGTGATGTCTGGCGGACTATGAGGCCAAAACTATTCTTTCAGATCTCGACGATGTTTACCGAAAAACCGCGTATATGACAGGTAAGTGAGAGATTGTATAGATAATAAATAATTTAACTTTAAATGTTTTTAGTTGAACCAAGCGTTACTTGATAACGCTAAAGCAGTTTTGAATAAAATTGCTTTAATACGGATTAAGTGGAATAAACATCAAGCATGTTATGTTTACATTTGTTCTGCGGTGCTCTGGTATAGTGCGCCTAGATTAGTTAATACTTGAGCTTGATCTATACTCCGTTATTATTAATTGTAAACGTAAATCAATTCGATTTTTACTTATTTTAAACTTTGGGTGTGATTACTAAGGTAATAAAGTATTTTCATAAGCTATGTTTTAGATGCCGTAAACTAGTTTTTAAAGTAAAATGTTGATGGAGATATAACGAAATACCCATTTTTATTGGAAGCAGCTGAGCGTGCATTCCGAGCGATTACCGAGGATGACTGGAAGAATTCGTGCCAGCATGTAATAAAAGTAGAAAAGGAATACAGGAAATATAGGAAATAGAGCGATTAGTCATAAACATTGAAGATGATAGCAGGAGTACCTTCGAATCTGAGTACGACTCAAATGATTTTGCGGCCAGCTCCAACCAAGACATGGATATGGAGAGTGTAGAATATTTAGAGGAATATTTATTCGAATAAAATAGAATAATATTATAAACGTCTTTTTATAATTCCTAGAAAATATTGTAAATATAGGAGCACTTACACACACACATACACAGTTACACGAAAACACAGGTCCTTGTTGAATTAAACAATACTCACTGATTTTAATAAACTATGCGTAGATTAAAGGAACGTGTAACAGAAATATACAACTAAGTATCAAGCTTGATGCGCTACTTGGATTGCCATATGAACAAACAGTGGCGCCCCCATTATTTTCCGCACCTCTAAAACATAAAACAAATATACTCTACAGCAAAAAGTGTACCTACTACCCCATCAGCAGACGGGGGCGAACTGAGCAATGGGACAAACAAAAAACCGGCAAATCGCCATTGCTTGCCACGATTCATTGGCCACTGGCTATTCTTGTCCGCCATCGCTATCATACGCAATTGCCCCTAGTACCTACACAATGGTCAATGCCTGACCACTGCACGCCATTCGCCGTTGTGTACTAGGGGCAATTGCCATTATCTACATCATCCTACCATGAGCTACCATGTCATAAATACATCTGAACTGACACTGACAGCACGCAGGAGCACGCAGAGGTATGAGGCAGAGGAGGCAGCTAGGTAGGCTGTCTGTGCCTGCGATTCTGAGGTGCAGGTAGTGCTTATACGCTCTTTGAGCAGAGCAGGCAAGCCAACTGAACTGTCTATAGAAAGAAATACTACAATCAGACCACCACTGAGCAATTAATCACTTCTAGAAGTTCCAGACCACCTCACTCCCTCACTCCTCGGACAGACTTGGTTGGGTGGAGGTGTGGTTATTTCTTGGCATTAGTTAAATGTGAGGTTCTTGGTCTTGGTGTTTTTTGTTATAATTTCGATCTTTCGATATAATTATAAATTGAAGTACTTATATATAGGTACCTATTTGTGAAAAGGTTGAATCTCAAATAGTATTTATTTAAAATTCAGTTGGCTCAACTGGCGATGATATGGTAAGTTATTACGCTTATTACCTAAGTAGTAGGGTTTAGAATGAAGCTAATTTTATTAAAAAGGGAATTGAAGGTTCTCATTAATTTAGGGTAATCCCTCCAAAGATAATCTCACTTACCTATATTTATTAACTGTATTTTTCAGACTATGTACCTATGTACTTAAGATTTTCCTGTTGTTTATGCAATATTGCGCTGAAACACAATAAATTGTAATTTTTCAGGTTTCTATTAAGCATATTTTACTTTAAAACTTTACCTTAGAATAAGTTCACTCTGAAACACCTGAACTGATTTTGAAAATTATTTATGTGATATAAAGCTACACTATCACGGAATGTTATATTTGCATCCTTCCCAAACACCAAGTGAAAACATATACCTAGCTAGTTTATTATAGAATGCACCGCACTTTTGAGAAAAATAAAATGGAGAGTGACTACCTACTATGCCAAAGCCTTCATTGTCCCAATAAGTAGCAGTGTTACTAGTTAAGGTGACCGGTGGGACATCTTTGTTTAACTGATTCCATGTGGTAGTCTTTTTATCTAACGTTTGTGCTAGGTGGCTAACAAATATTTCGTGGCTCCTCTGAGGAGCCAAGTGCCAGGGAATATGATGGCGCCCCTAAGGTGTCATCTGCCATAAATTGTATCGCTTTGGATATGTTTGCATTGATTAGAAAAGTAAAGCTTTGCGACCATAGGCTGTGCAACACTGACAGAAGAGAAAAAATAAACTGTGTTGGCCGCTCCAGTGCCACACCCCCGACGCTAAATAATTCCATGGCTCCCGTCCGGCGCTATCCTCACTGAATCGTTTAGATACAAATAATGTGAATTTAAGCAAATAAATTAACTAAGTCTTATTCGTCTCCAAACCTACTCCATCTAAATTCGTCCCGGGCACTACAGCATCCTGTTAGTGTAGGCAAAAGTTGCCTCTATACTATAGATGGCAAAGGCCTCAGTTAGTCATTTGTCTCATTAGTTGATGCATGAGTAAAAATTAGAAGCCAGACTTCAGGATGGGAAGGCAAGGGTGAGGTTGTATTGTTTGCGGGCAGGAGGCCGACAAGTTGTTGGTAAAGGAGAACGTGGTGAGGCGGGAGCCGCTGTCGGCGCGCTGGCTGGCGGCCGCGTGCGCGCTGGCGGCCGCGGCGCTGGCGGCCGCCGCGCTCGTGGACGTGGCGCTGCCGGCGCCGCTCGCGCGCGACGCGCCGCCGCACCGCTTCATCGCGGACATCGCGCACGACCACCTCGTCAACCTCACCTCCATCGGACCCAGGGTACCCCTTATATCCCTTTATATCATTTACAACTTAACCATCCCAATAAAGATACCTACCTACTATCATACTCGTAATGTCAGCTATAAAAATGAAGATGATAGGCATTAGGTAACGTGCTCTAAAAACACAAATAAGTTAAAGTGAGGGTTTGTGTAAAGTAGTCCTAGTGTTGTTGTTACCTACTGGGATGAGTGGAATGGTAATGTTAGGATGGTCTGTCCTTGCGCAGGTGGCGGGCAGCTACGAGAACGAGGTGCTGGGCGTGGGCGTGGTGGTGGCGGCGGTGAAGGCGATCGCGCGCGGCGCCGGCCCGCACGTGCGCCTCGACCTGCACGTGCAGACCGCCTCCGGCGCCTTCCCGCTCGGCTTCCTGGACGGTGAGTGCGCTGCGCGTGCGCGACCGGGCCCGGCACCGGGACCGGGACGTCACTCACGGCGGGGGTGTGCGCAGGCATGAACCACGTGTACCAGGACGTGTCCAACGTGGCGGTGCGCGTGTCGGCGGCGGGCGCGGCGGCCGCCTGGCGGGGCGCGGGCGCGGGCGCGGGCGAGGCGCGCTCCGCGCTGCTGCTCAACTGCCACATCGACACGGTGCCCGACAGCCCCGGTGAGCGTCCCACCCTGCTTCTTTTCCGGGGTATCTGATCGCCTCCTTCCTGAGTGATGCTCAGCTTTGGCTTACCTTTGGCTCTGGAAGCTTTTCAGTGTAGGCTGTAAATATAAAGTCGGGGGAGGCGGACGAGTGTCCGACAGAAACCTACGCAAATTTATTTTATTTTATAAATTTTTGGAAAACTTACAGCTAGAGAAAATTCAATAGGTAGATAAATATACCTATACTATGCAGCAGGATACTACATAATATGGGACGGCTAGTTACAAGTTTCCACATATAAAAATTAAACAAACTATATAAATAAAAACAAACAGTAACAAGTGACGACAAAAGAACCAATAAGTAGAATAGATATTAAAAGAGTAAAATAAAAATAAGAACAAATAAAAAAAAGCACACACACTAGGGATATTGATATTGGGTACTTAATCTAGATGTTAAAGTACTTGTCATTAAGCAAGCGTTTAAGCTTGCTTGTGTTGGTACTAAATAAATCTACTTGACAGTTTGCCTTAACTAAAGAATTGAAAGAGCTGGTAGCTTTGTAAACAAATGCATTTTGCTTATAATTAGTCCTTACGTTAGGGACATGAAGAGTATTAGGTTTCCTCAGTGCAAGTAAGTGTGCGCGCAGTCCTATTTGCTCAAGAAGTTCAGGGCAATCGACAGTGCCATTTGCTATGTTAATAAGGTAAGATAGATCAGCCATTTCTCTGCGTTTGTATAAAGGAAGAAAGTGAAATTTACGACATCTACTGTCATAGTCCGGTAAGAAAATATGGGCTCGATATTGAAGGTACCTAGAAACGTAGAAACCTCTTCTGTATAGCTTCTATCCGTGCAGAGTACATATTACAACGTGGATACCACACCTGGGGGTATTCAAGGTGGCTGCGTACATATGCACAATAGAGAATTTTATGAGTTTTGATGTTAGTAAATTCCGACGACATTCTTAAAACAAAGCCGAGCGAGCGAGAAGCCTTTTTGACTATACTGTCTACATGTTTATCAAATAGTAAATTACAATCAAAAGTTACACCTTAATCTTTAATATTATCTACTCTAGTTAGCGATGCGTTATAAAATGTGTAATTAAATAATAATTTTGTGGGTTTTCGAGTATAGGTACACAACACACGTAACATTTTGAAACATTTAAATGGTGAGGGTTTCATCCTCTTAGCTGGATGTTACTTATAAAGATGGCCGAGCACTCATGCAGGCAGGACCACATTGCACAGCCCCCGCGTCCAAGGCGAGCCCGCAGCGTTGCAGATTGCAGATTGCAGATTGCAATGTTGCAGCT
The DNA here is from genome assembly GCA_949320045.1 of Scotopteryx bipunctaria. Taxonomy (NCBI): domain Eukaryota; kingdom Metazoa; phylum Arthropoda; class Insecta; order Lepidoptera; family Geometridae; genus Scotopteryx; species Scotopteryx bipunctaria. Next base: position 37,334 of record OX439458.1, on the reverse strand, counting down.
GTCCGTCATGCGGCTGGCACGAGGGCGACTGAGGGGCCAAACGGTGCGTTCAATCTCAAACATTCTGCAACTTTTTTATTTATGGGCATTTTGAATTGAAATTTTGTATACATATTCCTGAATATATAATTAAAACACCGCCACTTTAAAAATTACATTTATTCAATAAAAAAATTACAATAATAAAATGTTTAAAATTTTCATACAAAAGCAAATTATTTTAAATAAGTAATTTGTTTGCTTACATTAGGTTAATTAAGATTATAATTAATACGTAGGTTACATTATTTTAACCTAAAAAACATACTAGTAATGAATACATTTTTATCATACGTGTGGTTAAAATGATCATAACAAAAAAAAATATCTTATGAAAATATTTTTCCAAATATTTTGTACCTACTTGATTGTCAAATAAAAGGTAAGTATTCAAACAATAACAATTTGTGTCCACAAATGAATGCCATGAATAGGTGCAAATAACAAGAATCATCAATTTATTTTTTTCCCTCGGTTGACATTTTTGCTTATAACTCAAAAAGGCGCAGATTTTCGTTCTTTCCTTGTATTATAGAATAGTTCAGGAATCTAAAAATTACATCGGCAACAAGGAAACCTCCAATTGAAAATTTAAAAAATGGAAAATTTCCTTATCACACTAAAACAAAAATATAAATATATTTCTAAGAACAACAATAACTACTATACTTGTAAAGTAGATAATTATCCTGAGCAATTCAGAAATGTATAATATTTACTTGTACACCCCCGAGAAGAACTTCCCTATTGAGTAATCTAGTTAATATGAAATTATCCAAGTTCAAAGTTTGGGTGTAATTTAATATACTTAGGTAGGTACCTAAAACTTTTTTACTATTGTATCGGATAGCTCTATCATCTTAGAATATAAAACCATCTAAAAGGTTTCAGTAAGGTGACTTTTGTTCGAACCAATTTTGAGATGGAAAACACCGTCCGGTCCCACCGGCGCCGTGTCGGCTCGGGTCAGGGCCGTGGCCGTGGGATACGGAGCCGTCGTTGCGCTCGCTAACCAGCAGGCAGCACCAGCGCGCCTCACTCGCGAGCGGCTACTTAGCAACATTAGCAGGGACCCGCTCACAGCTCTAACATTCACACGCAATTACATATTTGTTAGACATTTCACGTTGCAATATTAACAATTATTGATCAAGCGAGCGCATTCTTGTAGGTATGTTTGTTATCTATGTAGGTACTCTTATATTCATTCGTGTTCTAATCTTTCTTATTTTTTGTTTTGACTTCATCATCATCATCCGCAACCCGACTTTACCCACTGCTGGGTATAGGCCTCCCTTTGTATGCGCCACGCTCCACGGTCCGTTGCACGTCTCATCCATGTTTTGACTTAGGTATTACTTAATTGTTCATTTTAGTTTTGTATCATTTCTTGTTTAAGTCCTGTCCTGTAGCTATTCGTGAGAACCTTTAATTGGCTTCTAAGTGTATTTTATTTGTTTATTTATTTTCGGAAAACCACAGCTATAATAAATGTCGTTAAAATCTATGATAGAAACAGAGAGCCAATTACAGGTTTTCACTGATAGTACTAGATTTTGATTACATTGTGAGAGGAAAGTATTATCTGATCTGGCACAATAGAGAAGTGAGGCCTTCGATGTGTAGGTACCTACCGACCTACCTATAATCAAACACGTTAGGTGTGCAATTTATATTATTATCGTGCACGCCTCACTCGACACCACGAGCAGGCACCTAGCGCTCCCTTGCTTGGATGCAAAGGTGGTTGAGGATCAGGGGGTCTGAAAAGGTCACTGAGCAACTCTGCTGATGTAGATCTGAGCAAGGCTGGCGGCGCTATGACCGCACGCGGCGTCCGTTGCAGCAACTAGATTAGCGCTAGTGTTATCGCATGCGGACTGCGCGCTGCGTTGTCGAAGCTGGTCGTCCGCTCGGGGTGTAGGTAGGTATATCATATCATATTGAACAGTAATGAGGTTGAATTGAATAATGTTAGTATGGAGAGTGCGACGTGTAAGTGTGGAGCGGTGGTGTGTGGTGCGCAGGCGCGAGCGACGACGGCGCGGGGTGCGCGGTGCTGCTGGAGACGCTGCGCGCGCTGGCGGCGGCGCGCTCCCCGCCGCGCCGCGCCGCCATCTTCCTCTTCAACGGCGCCGAGGAGAACGTGCTGCAGGCCTCGCACGGCTTCATCACGCACCACAAGTACGTGCCGTCCGCCCTCCGCCCCTCGCACCCCTCGCCGCGCCCTGACGCGCCCTCTGTCGCAGGTGGGCCCGGTCGGTGCGCGCCTTCATCAACATCGAGGCGTGCGGCGCCGGCGGCCGCGAGGTGCTGTTCCAGGCGGGCCCGCACGACCCCTGGATCGTGGAGGTAGGCGGCGGCGCTGCGGCGGCGCGCGGCGGCCCACGGCACGTGCTCTGCTCACCCGCGGACTTGTCTGTGCAGATGTACGCGGGCGCGGTGCCGCATCCCTTCGCGTCGTCGCTGGCGCAGGAGCTGTTCGAGAGCGGCCTCATCCCCGCCGACACCGACTTCCGCATCTTCCGTGACTTCGGCAACCTGTCCGGTCAGAGCGCGCCTCCTCCCTCCTCCCCCCCTCTGATCCCCGCACGCCAGTGACCCCAGTCGTGTTGCGCAGCGCAGGCGTGGACCTGGCGTGGAGCGCCAACGGCTACGTGTACCACACGGCGCTGGACACCGCCGAGCGCGTCGGCCGCGCCGCCCTGCAGCGCACCGGCGACAACGTGCTGGCGCTCGTGCACGGTAACCCAGCCGCCCGCCCCCGCGCCCCTGCGCCCCCGCGCCGCCTCCGTAGCCCGCGTGCTGAGCGCTGTGCGTGTCGGCAGGCCTGCTGGCGAGCCCGAGCCTGGAGAGCGCGGTGGAGCGGTCGGCGCGGCAGCCGGTGTTCTTCGACGTGCTGGGCGCGCTGGTGGTGAGCGCGCGCGCGCCGGCCGCGCTGCTGGCGGCCGCGCTGGCGCTGGCGCTGGCCGCGCTCGACGTGCACCTCACCGCCGCCGCCGCCGCTGACGAGCGTGAGTACCGGCCCCTCGGCGGCGCCGGCGCCGGGCAGGGCGCACCGCTCACTCCTCGCTCCTCGCTTGCATCGCAGTGTTCATCTCGCGCGGCGCGTGGTGGCGCGCGGCGAGCGCGGGCGCGGCGGCGTGGGCGGCGGCGTGGGCCGCGGGGCTGGCGGCGGCGGGCGCGCTGGGCTCGGCGCTGCACGCGCTGGGCGTGCGGCTGTCCTTCTACTCGCGGCCGTGGCTGCTGGCGCCGCTGTACGCGCTGCCGGCGCTGCTGGTGGCGGGCGTGGCGTCGCGTGCGCTGGCGGCGCGCTGGCTGCGCGCGCGCGGCGCCTGGCGCGGCTGGTGGGCGGCGCGCGCTCTGCAGCAGGGGGGCACGCTGTGCGCGGCGGCGGCGCTCGCGGGCTGCGCGCTGCGTGGGCTGCGCTCCGGGTTCCTGCCCTGGCTGTGGACGGCGCTGCCGGCGGGTGCGGGCGTGGCGCGCGCGCTGACGGGCGGTCGCAGCGGCGCGCGCTGGGCGGTATGGAGCACGCTGGGCGCGGTGCTGCCGATGCTGCAGACGTGGTACTTGGCGCTGGGCTCGCTGCGCATGATGGTCCCGCTGGCGGGGCGCGCGGGCGCGGGCGCGCTGCCTCCGGACGCGGCGCTGGGCGTGCTGACGGCGGCGCTGGCGCTGGGCGCGTGCGGCTGGCTGCTGCCGCTGGCGCTGGCGACGCGCGCGCCGCGGCGGCTGGCGGCGGCGCTGGCGGCGCTGGTGGGCGCGGCGCTGGTCCTGGCGGCGCGCGCACCCGCCTACGGCGCGGACACGCCGCAGCGCGTGATGGTGTTCCACACGCGGCGCACGCTGCACGCGGCGGACGCGGACGCCGACGTCGTGGAGACGTTCTACTGGATCCCGCAGCTGGACGTGAACACGCCGCGCTCGCTCGCCGCGAACGCGGAGGAGCTGGCGGCGGCGCGCGCGGTGCCGGCGGCGGAGTGCGCGCGCTGGCCGTACTGCGGCATGCCGTTCTACCTGCCGGTGCTGCGGCTGCTGGGCGCGGGGCTGCGCGCGCCGGCCGCCAGCGCGCCCGCCGTGCGGCTGCGCGCGCGGCTCGCGCTGCGCGACCTGAACGCCACGCACGCCGCGCTGCAGGTGACGGTGGAGGAGGGCCCCGCGCACGTGGTGCTGGCGCTGGCGCCGGCGGTGGGCGCGCGCCTGGCGTGGTGCAGCGCGCTGGCGGCGGCGCCGCTGGAGAGCGCGGCGGGGCTGGCGGGCAGCGCGCGCAAGGTGTACTTCTTCGCGCTGCACAGCGCGCGCGCGCCGCACGCGCCTCTGAGTCTGGTGCTGGCGCGCGAGGGGCGCGGGGGGGGCGGCGCGGGGGGCGCGGGGCGCGGCACGCTGGTGTCGCTGGCGGGGCACGCGCTGTTCGGGGCGCGCGCGCGCAGCGAGGCGCTGGAGCGGCTGCTGCGCCGGCTGCCGGCGTGGACGGCGCCGACGGGCTGGAGCGTGGACCTGCACCTGTACCGCCTCTAGGCCTGACATTGCATTTAGCTTGCTCAGTTTCACTGTGAGCGCCTGCATGAGAGGGATTCATTCGATTTAATGTGGAAAATGGGGTGGATGACGTGGTGCATCATTGTGATAATATTTTTATTATTGAGATGATAGGTTAGTGTAGGGTAGGAAGATGATGGATATTGTTCGAGGCGGCTGTTGGTGAACATGTGAAGGTGGTAGGTCTCGCACGGCTGGTGCTTAGTGAATTATTTCATTCTTGGTCCATTATTTAAGAAAGTAAACCTGGTTGTTTGGTCAGAAAAAAACCTAGTGGTGCTCAAAAACGGGTTGCCTTGAAAGTTTTTGATGAATTTTGAAATTTGATAATTTTTAATTTTAATCATTGCAAGTACCCGTCTCCTAAGAAGATGGTAATGTTTTTGGTGTATGTAGGTTCCACAGAACAGCAAATCAACTTCGTTTATGATACAATTAAAATGAGTTTTTACTTCGAAAACCAGTGAAGCTCAACTCACAGATACGGGAAGGCAAAGAGAAATTAGAGCGCGTATAAAATCAAAATCTTCAAAAGTGCCAACATTTATATATTCTCAAAAAAAAACAGGCAAAACTCCTAAAATGACTGGGCTAGAAAAAATGTGAGTGGCTGTTGGTACCTATTATAATAACAATAGCATTTAATTTTTGTTGTTATAATGTAGGTCTACCATCGGGATATATGCTCGATGTTATGTATCTACCTACCTACGTACAAAAGTAAGTACCTGACTACTGAAAAATTATGCTCTAAAAGTTTTTAAACTAACTTTTAGTCGGGTTTTAGTTTTTGAACTTACTTTTATATAAATTATTTTGGGGTTACTTTTTATTTAAATAAGGTTCGTTAAATTTCGTAATAAAGTGTTTGACAGAGTTTGTAACCTACCTATTCAAAACTTCACATAGGTACTTGTCGGGTGCATGCAAGCAAGACCGCGCGCAACAATAATTATGTATATTTTTGAAATATGCTAATTAATAAGACCTTGGTAGGTAGGTAGGTATTTTGTATGAAGTTCCGCGGCTAGAGCGACGAGCGGTATTCGCTGCCGCTGTCCGCTGTGGGTAGAAGTGCATAGGTACCGCGCGGTACACGCTTTGGGCGAAATGCTCTGCAGAAATTACAACGTGCCTGACGTGTTGTGTATATTATTTGGCGATACAAAAATGACTAACTGCCGAAATTTCTTTCATGAGCGAAACTCGAACGCGGTATTTTTACCCACAAGGATAGCGAAATCTGCTTTGAACAGTAATATTGCCGTATAGGTAGGTACGCATACCCACTCGGTTTTCTCTACCCACAGCGCAGCGGTAGCGATGCGAATACCGCGTAGGTTTGAATAGGCCTTTAGGTGAACACCGTCGCCGAAATCCCAATGGAGGCTATCTCGGAGCATGGCGCGCATTTATCCTCAGTACCTACCTATGAGTTAATTTGCTGTTCTGAGGTGATATTTCAGTGATGTTTATTTACCTAGGTAGACTATACGGAGTACAATAGGCAACTATTTATAGGTAGTAGATTAATAAGCCCGAGCCGAATATGCACCACGAAACTAGTGTCGTGCATGACAAAATTAATTTCAGTACTCTTGTAACTAGTTTAGTTCAAATAATAGTGTCGTGAAATCAGAATCCCTGCGACTGGCCGAAAAATAAAGTTAATTATGACACTAGTTTCGCGTCGCGATTAACACCGTGAAATTGTTTGCATGACATTAGTTTCAGCAAAATATTGCGCATGCTACGAAACTATTCCAATGTCATGAAATTAATGCATGGATTGTAAAACTTTGTTTATTTAGGTACCTAGAGGTACGCGTGAAATTTTTCAGTTTATTTCTGTGTCTGAATTTTATTGTAAGTCAGTCAGTCTTTGACTTATGGTCACCAACCAAGAACTTTCGCATTTGTATTAGTAGGATGAAAAGATAAATCAACACCAAAATAAAGCAAAATAAAATGAATACTTACCTAATTGTTTTATTTATGAATTTTCTGTATTAAATAAATAAGTCGATAGGAGGTACCTACCTATTGTATGTGAGAACAGTTCCCAATTTACCTAATCGTAATGGGCGCAACCAATAGTCGCAATCACGTCGTCAGCTTGAATTGAACAGTCGCTCCGTAGGGCTGACTCAATGCGGACCTAGTTATTCGCGTTTGTCAACACGACAAAAAGGCGAAACGCTCGGACACGATCATCGTCCACGAGGCTCTTGCCTTTATCCAATGTAAGCTGCACACCATGGATCAGGTCAGTCTGACCCAGATCCTGACTTCCAGTTACACTGAGGCAGAATTATTCGACGCTAAGAAGGTGCTTGCCGAGACCGCCGTGACTACCGTTTTCGCCTCGTTACAAGGCGACGTGACGGACGGGCGCGCCAGCGAGACATCGAGGATATCTTCAGGGTTTTCCTGGAGATTGATCCTGATGACGTCCCTACCTACGTTACTCGTGACCTTTGACCACGTCGACGTCACTCGGCTACTGGAGGACATCACGTTGCTCAAAGCTGACGTCTCTGAAAGGTGATACAAAAACCTTTTCTGAATACGCTCCAATCTCGCCGAGTGCACAGCATATCCAGGAGACCATACATTGCTATGTATGTTCGTATGAGCTAGTGGCCAACTCTAGTGACGGAGTTTTTACGCCGCCTAAAGTTCTCCGTCATGGCTTGACGACTTAAAAGCCGGGACCGTATGTTTAACGTGCCCTCCGAAGCACGGAAGCGCTCAGCTCGTAATGCCACTTGCGGTCACCCATCCCAATTTGTGACCGCGCATATCGTTGCTTAACTTTAACGATCAATCAAGAACTATTGAATACATTGCTATTGAATTCCAATATACTACGAACAATGCAATTATATAAAGGTACTAGCTGCCGCCCGCGGCTTCGCTCGCGTGGTATCCGGATAAAAAATAGCCTATATGTTAATCCAGTACATGTACTATGTATATTCCAAGTTTCATTCAAATCCGTTCAGCCGTTTAGGCGTGATTGAGGCACAAACATCCAAACTCGCAAACTCGCATTTATAATATAAGTAAGATGATAACTGTAGGATCTTTGAATGATTTTATTTGCCTTGACACAAAGCCTGAAAGCCGTGAGGTAATTTTAATGTTTTTATTGGGAAATAAATAGGGTAGATATACCAGTTTATTTAGTTTACTTTTCAAATCATGGAACAGTTACGTTCTCAAGCTCTCAGCTATCAAAAGTAAATTAAAGAACTGAATGAAGTATCTATCTACCTATCTTTCTTTAAGAGTCACTTTTTGTAAAAAAGTACTTACCTATCGCTACCCGTGCGGAGCCGGGCGGGCTGCTTGTACAAATGAAACGAGCTTCTTTAACTTAATAATTTATTTGGTTTAAGTATGTAGGCACCTAAATTGGTTATAAATAGTAAACAATGTCATTTAATTACAAAGATAAGTAAATGTGCGGACAGATTTTACAAACCCATAAGAATGATCTCCAGCCGAGGCCGCGCAGGCGCCGGCGCACACCCGCCGCTCGCCGCTCGCCGCTCGGCCGCCAATATAATAATAATCGAGAGATATTTTACACGATCACTACCTACGCTTCAGATTTCGTGTTATGTAGCTATTTACATAAAATATATCTATAAACTACAGGGATCAACTACATATTCTCACAAGGCGTAAGCTTTAAAATATCGTACGACACGTAACAAGAACAACACTCGAAGAAGCGAATAAAATAGGAAACGATCAACAGAGTAGCACAACGAGGCGGCAACATACACAACACAGCGCATCTGCAGGATCATTGTGGAGAGCGCTCGGGGGCGCTCACTGGTCGTGCGTGTCGGCGTCCGAGTCGTCCAGCTCGGGCTTGGTGCGGCGCTTCTCGTAGACGAGGATGATGGCGCACAGGATGAACACCTCGAGGCAGATGCCGAGGAAGGGCCAGAGCGCCGCGTACACGTCCTTGACGCGCAGCGTGGAGGCGGCGCGCTGGCCGTGCGGCGGCACGCACGCGTACACGCCGGCGTCGGCGCGCCGCGCGTCCGCCACCTCCAGCACGCCGCCGGGCACGCCGGCCGCCGAGTCCTTGGCGCTGAAGCGGCTGCCCTCCGACATGTCCACCTCCGTCTCGTTCTTCTCGCTCTCGTCGGCCTTGTAGGTCCACGCGACGCGCGGGTACGGCTTGCCGATCAGCTTGCACGTGATGCTGAACTTCTGGCCCTCGACCACGTTCGTGTTGGCGGGCACGCGCGCGATGGGCATGGCGTGCGCCTGCCAGGCGCCGGCCACGCCGCCGCCCACGCGGCACGTGTAGTTGCCGAAGTCCTCCTCGTGCGCGCGCTTGAACGTCAGCTTGGAGCCGCCCTCCTCCAGCACGGGGCCGCGCGGCGAGCCCACGCCCTCCACCAGCGAGCCGTTCTTGTACCTGCGGGACAGCGACAGCGGGAAGATTACTGAGAGTACAAAATAGCTCTCCCAGACAGAACAACAATTTATGTCACATCTTCATTTGTAAAGACTCTTAAAGTGCTCCTCAAAGGCTCCTTTCGTGCGCACTTAGAAGTTAAAAACGATAGTTTTGCACTTATTGATTAGATAGAAGTGGAAGCGGTATTTTCAAACTTTAAAGTGGTTAATCGCATGAAAACTCTATTAGACTGCTCGAACTTGAACAATGCGCGCTTCAGAAATAAAGTGTCGCCCCGAGCGAACAACAGGAGTAATTAAAAAACAAATAAAAAAAGTGCGCGATTTGACATTGATAACTCAAGTGGTCCATGTAAGCTGGCAGTTGTACGATAGTCGGAGATGCAGCGAGGCGCCGGCGCCGAGGGGTCACGTGATGGAGCCGTCTTACGTATTACCAAATAGCGTTAACGCTCGGTGAGCGACCGGGCGACACTCACCACTGGAACTGGCTGACGCCGGCGTCCTGGTCGCGCAGCGTGCAGTTGAACGAGAGCGGCGAGAACAGCTGGAACAGGACGAGCTTGCCGGCGACCTCGTCCTCGGCGGCGGCGGGCGGCGCGGGGGGCGCGGGGGACGCGGGGGACTCGCTCGCTGCAAGTGGAAACCAACTTCTTGATTGCTGAATATTTATAATTACTACCTACGTCACTGGCTACGTCTACATTATCTAGTTCTACAGATTGATACCTTTAAGGAAAAGAAAAGTTACTTACATAAATAAAAGCTTATAAAATAGCATGTACCTACCAACTTACAATTTTTTTTATAAACAACCAAGGAAGCGGTTAGCTAACTACCTGCCTACATGTTTAGTTTGTATCGTGTATGAGATTATATTTATTATTTTACCATACAATTGATAACGCTAAGCCTATTCTGTACATACATGATTTCAATTCATTTGTTTACATTTTATTTAGATAAAAATAAAGGTGTTAAGAGACACGACAGGTACCCAACTCAACCTGTAAGTTTTATCATCTAGTCTAGCTGGACGTAGCACCTACTGCGAGATATGAGCTAGGAGAGTGCAAGAATATACAACAAGCTAACAACGGTACTCTAGGTACCCAAACACTCACTACTCAACTCACTACATAACAAAGGACAGCTTGCAGTGAGGCAGTGTGTGTAGAATGCACTAGTACAAGCCCAGGCCTCGAGAGCCAACACTAGATAATTATACTCCGTCCAATCCTTTATTTACTTTTGACAGCTGATAGCTGAAAGCTTGTGATCGTAACTGTTCCATCATTTTAAAAGTAAACTTTTAATATGCATGGTAAAACAAATATAGGTAAGTACTTACATACTATCATAGTTGTGGTACCATGGTACTCGGTTATTATAGTTTAGTTACTTAACATTAAATAAATAAATAAAAAACTTATCATATTTATCTATCTTATTTATTGCCTTATATTAAGTACCCAATAAAAAAAAATTCAAAAAAATTTAAATCAATTTTGTGAAAACTGATAGGTAATTCAATAAAAATGTATTTGTGTAATACAAACTTTAACGTCACGTTATATGTACGTGTCACCGTAACATTGTAAATACAATCTATCTCGCGAGATTGTGAACCGTAACATACTGCTTACAATTGAACTCAAATTTTTCACTAACTAACCTAACCCACTAACTTCGATCTAAGCAGATGTTCGACAGTTCACAATCTCGCGAGATTTACAATTTTACAGTGATGGGACCGAATGTATTAGCTGCAAATCACGTAATCACAATGTTTGTGATACTGCTGTAGGTATCGCTGTTCATAGTCGATTACTATAACAAATCGGAATCGGTAACGTTTTAGGACACCACAAAAATGTCTGTCTGAAAGGAAACGATTGGACGGAGTATACTTTTTTTAGATTATTGGTGTTTCAGTAATCAGTACCTTACCTACCTATCAGTACGTAGCACCTACAGGGAATCATTGCAATGCCGAATGCGGGTGTCAGTGTCACTGCACTTAGTACAAAACATCATAACGCGATATAACAATGTAAGACCATGGTTTACACACCGCACTGCACTCTTATTAAAAGCCACATACAAGATCTATTAAGTAAGAGTCATCTACATCCTAGCTAATCATTACCAGCCAACTCTACCTATCTACTGTGGAGAATAAATCCCCACTGGCTTGTTCCCGGAGGCTCCACGGAGCGAGCGAGACTCGTCGCTATCATTAGTCGCTCGAGAGCACCACGGCCACAGGAGCTTCCCTTTCGAGCGCTTGACGTGAATACTTTTTTAAATCGACCTATCAGGTCCTTTCAAATGATTCCCCACTTGTTTAAAAACCTCTTGTCATTTTATTTAACCATAAGTTCGTAGGTAGGTGGGTACTAGGTTAGGTATACGACCGGGTTCCATTTCAAAATTTTGGAAGACCTTGGGAAGCTCAGCTAAGTACGTAATTGTAAAAGAAGGTAAGTAGTTCTCTACGCACAGTGACGTAACGACATTATCTACATTTTAACTACGGAAGAGCACACATAAAAAGTTTTCAGTAAGCTGTCAGAGGTCGCCTGCGATTCGCAACATCGTCCTTTTGAAAAAATAATAACAAGCGTCGACAACAAAGCGAAAGTACAGAGACTCGATCCGGAGGACGCACTCGCTACCCACACGTACGTCCGTCCGCCTGCACTCGCGTTCAGTCGGAGGTCTACAAGAGTGGGTGGGGAGGTACCGGGTGCGGCGGCGGCGGCGGCGGGCAGCACGCGCACGCGCACGGGCGCGGCGCCGCCCCCGCACGAGTAGAGGCCGGCGTGCGCGGCGCGCGCGCGCTCGGCGTGCAGGCGCGCGGTGACGCCGGCGCCGGCGCGCTCGCCCGCCGCGCGCAGGTCCGCCGCCGGCGCCGCGCCGTCCACGCTCCACTCGGCGCGCTGCTCCACGCGCAGCGCGCACTCCACCGTCAGCGGCGCGCCCTCCGCCACCACCAGCTCCGCTCCCGCAGCCTCTGCGCACCGCAAACCCACTCAGGAACTCCCCACACCCCCTCTCCACCTCTCACCGACGCAGCTCGCATCATGCTTTTAAGTTAGGTAATGCTTGTATTTGGCGGTCGCCGGTTGACAGGAAGATCATGAGAATTCTGTTCCAATCCAAGAACACTATACTAAATCAATATTAAATTATGATAATGGATGTCGCCACTGATACATTAGAAAGGGCATTGTGTTTTGGGGATCCTTCCGTATTTCGACTTTCCTTTCCTAATATTTTTACAAATGATTTGCTAAATTATTGTTCAAGCGAACGAAGGTCTCAGTTGCAACTCTGGCGATTAGGCGTTGATGTTTGTATGTTTGTGAGAGCAGAACTTTCCTAACTTTCAATCCAATCTGTATAAAACTTGGTAGATCAATAGATTGTGCTATGAAGATTTGCTGGGAAGCATATGAGTTTAATGAGTAAAAGGGGTGTAAATAAAATAGGGTTCCCAAAACGAAAATTAAAAAAAAAAGTTACAATTGTATAGAGTGGGGTGACATATATTTCAAAATAGTTTTTATTTTTATTGTATAGTTTTTGAAATACAGCCGTAAAACTTAGAAACCATTGTAATTTGAGCTCCCTTGTGTTAAGAGTTTCAATGATGACTTCGTAGTTGAACCAGAAGAGAAGTGGCAGAACAGTACAGAATTTAAGAATCATTCCATTGCATCAGAAAAAGTCGGGAGAGCCAGAAGTTGTTACTTGTATGAAAAACTAAATGTGTCAGTTCCTACCCTCCTATGAGAAACCCCAGGCGGGCGCGAATGTAAGTCTTGTCTATTTTCAGTTGGAGGCAAACTGCACAGTCTCATTACTGAACCTTAAGTCTGTTCACGGGACTGCAAGCAGCTCTAATAACTTACACCTCCCCATGTTCTCCATAAAACCATGGTCCTACAAAAATGTCAATAATGTATGAGTATGTGGTCTGCCGAGTGTTAACAAGCCAAGCGGGTATAATGAGACAACACAAATCGGTAACTAGAGAATAGGGATCTATTATAGGAATGAAAATGAACACAACAAATTACCTAACTTGGGACTGATGATGATTCCTTATTGTTTAATTCCTAAGCATAATAGGCAAACCTACCGGTGAAAATAATCTTGGTAATGTTTGAATAATAAAAGCATAGGAGGAAGCATAGTGAAAAACATGTCTATAAACCTTGGCAGATGTTTGTTCAAACAAAAAGCAAATAAGATAGTCTCTCTCTGTATTTGAACGAGTGTTGGCAAACTCTAACAACAATTACGTGGGCATGTAAACTGCAGCATTTATCAACTCTGACAACTTGCTGCTGAATGATGAGGACATCAATTTAATTTAAAAATACCATTCTGAGTCAGGAGCGGGAACCATAGGTCTAATCTACTTTGTCTGAGAGCCCACTGACCAGCCATCAAGTTACATATTATCTACCGACTATGTACTGCACATTGTTAGATAACACACAAATAAGGTAACTATCTGAGTAGGTACCTCGCTAATAAGAATCACACAACTTATCAGTAGGAAAGTTAATTTTGATACTCAACCAGATTACAATACAGCCAAAGAACAAGTATTAGATAGACAGATAATACTAAAAACTAAACATTTAAAAAAACAATGACCTAGTTAAGTAATAACTTATGTAATTCAATACAACAAAAAACCTGTAGCTACCTCCAATATACCTTATTATTTATCCTAACCTACCGACAACACGGTGACTCGACTTGGTTTCAAGTATGACTACACAAGTATGACAAGTATGACAACACCAAAATAATTATTCAGAACAGGAGCTGCAATTTACTGCATAATACAACAAGCAAGACAAGGCCTAAATAATTAATGAAATCTCCAATGACGTCATGCCATTTAATGTAAGTAGGTACCTATAGCTTTGAACAGATCTATAATCCTTAGATAAGTACTACCTATGTTTCTAACTCATGATAAAGCTACTGCATAGTTAGGTACCTATCTATTTCATAAGAATATAATAAAATGCATTGATCAACTGACTGGACGGACTTATTGACAAAGGAGAATTTTATTATTAGAGAACGACGAACGCTATGTAGGAAGATGATAAAGTTAGGCCAGGTACAAGCTAACCATTGGCGTTTATATCATTATGTTATGACTTTATTTCAAATTGGATTATAGGTATGTAGGTACTCACTTTGTGCGATTGAGGGCTCCGTGAATGCTATAAATAGCAGAGCCAGAGATAGGAAGTACGACCGCATGATGAGTGGCTGCGCAATTCCACTAGAAAACCAAATGCTCGGTGTGTTCGGCCACTGCAGAGGGTAGTTAAGAATCTAATGTATTAAAAATTAATTTATCTACTTTATAAAGTAAAACGACTACATAAAGAGACCGGACAGCACGTAACTTGGTATGATATGATGTGAAGAAAGAAGAAAATGGCCGCGACTGGCGACAGCACCTCGTTCAGTGTTGCCACCTTAGATTGTTTTAAAGCGCTAGGTCAAAAGTAAAATGTCGCCAGATTTAAAAAAAAGGATTAAAAAAAACTCCAAATTCCCCTAAAGACTCACTAAGGACGCTCAGACTAAAGAAACCTTAGTATAAATTAAAAACGGACGAATAAGTATGTATGAGATACTGAAAAAATAGTAGTATCTCATTAATTATACAATTTTACGCATACAGAGTTTTTTTAACTGGGACAGTATGGGGGGGTTGGATCTAGTATCAAGTAGCAGGAGTTGGGGGGTAAAAGAGGTTAAATCTGGTAGGGTTTTGGTCCCCGATTATAACTGTACCACTCATAATACAAGGTAATACATAGTTTTCGAGAAATTAATAAAAAATGTTCCTAACCTCAAATCAGATAAAGAGTGAAATGAAACGTTAAAATGTGCGATTGACAATCAAAATCTGTCTCAGTATGTTGTCTAAGATGTAAAATGTGGTGCAAAATCGTTAAACGGAACGTTAAAAAACTATGCGTCAGGTGACATGTGTCACTGTATTCGTTTGTTTTCGTCATTAGTTATAACAAAGGTATGTCATGTAAGACAGATCCGACACGGAGCATCCCAACTTGAGTAGGTTAGGTTAGGTTAGTATATAAATTCTTCTGCCGTGTTCGGCAGAAGAACGCTGGACGCTCTCGGGCCAGTCCTCCAGGATTGGCTCGAGCGGCCCCATGGCTTCCTCTCGTTCCGTCTGGTGCAGGTGCTGTCCGGGCATGGATGCTTCGGATCGTACCTGCACCGAATCGGGAGAGAGGGGGCCCCGTCGTGCCACGACTGTGGTGCGGCGGAGGACACGGCGCAGCACACCCTCGAGGTGTGCCCGTCGTGGTCCGAGCCGCGCCGCGGTTTGGTGGCGGTGGTCGGGCCAGACCTCTCGCTTCCCAGCGTGGTCAACTCCATGCTGGGAAGTGAGGAGGCATGGGCAGCGGTCGCCTCCTTCTGCGAGGAGGTGATGTCGCAGAAGGAGGCTGCAGAGCGCGCGCGGGAGGAGGACCCTCTCGCGCCGCCGCTGCGTAGGCGGAGACGGGGCAGGAGAAGACGATGATTACAGTCGTCTTCTCTCCCCATGGTGGTGAATAGCGGGAGACAGGCGCGGGGACGCCCTCTCCCGCATTGCACATATTCACCACCCCGTCGGGCGGGAACGGCCGAGCACTCACGGTCGTTCCCGGGCCCCTCCCTGCAGGGAGGGGCGTGCAGGCCCCGCTGTAAAGGCGGGCGGTCGTCGGCGGGGGACTGGATGTAAAGGCTCTGCCGGATTCCCAGTCCCCCTCCACATGGACGATGCGGGAGTGCCGCTGGGTTGTTTAGTGGGTATACCGGCCCTCTAGGGGCCGGGGAGTCCCACACACCCCCCCCCATCCCCAATGGGGGGGACCGTGCGTAAATGTCATTTTTCCCAGCGTCAAAAAAAAAAAAAAAAAAAAAAAAAAAAAAAAAAGGTTAGTATATAAAAAATGCGAGCGAAGCGAGCTCACCCAAAAAATCTAGTCACACAAACCCCCATAACATCTAAAAGAAAAACCTAAATCTAAAATGAAAATTTTATGAATGTCTTGTTGTTTTATTCATTTTGAGGTTAGGTTACAATAAATTATTTTTCTCGAGAACGGTGCGTTACCTTTTAACGGGAGTGGCACCAGGGGAGAGGGGGCACCCCCCCCCCCATCTCTCCCCTCACCCCCACCCCCCTTCTCCTGCTACCGAATACTAAATTTTTACCTCCATATTGAAGACCCGCCAAATACCACTAAAAACGCTATAATAGTAAAAAATACCACTAGAAGCCTTGAAAAAGCACCAATTCTGGTGGGAAAACCACCAAGGTGGCAACACTGGTGACCTCATTGCCGAAATGAATGAAGTAATATAATTCTATGAATGAATGAAACCATCATTCATTATTATTATTATTATTCAATGTTGCTATGTCAAATCTAACCAAGTTCCATTCGGTAATATACATACATACATATTATCACGCCTGTATCGCTAATGGGGTGGGCATAGCCACAAGTAAATACAACGGTAATCTAAAATATATAATTAGATAAATAGTACGCCGAAGCAAACCTTTTTAAGCTCGGTTTTGTTAGTACGCTTTGCCATTTCTCATTTGTTTTAAATTTTTTCTTTATATTATTATTCTGATGTGAGTTTCGTTCGGTCTAATAACATGGACGAGTAATTTAAATAGACTGCCAATATCTAAAATAATGTAGAGGTAACTTGATTTTTAATTATCTGCTAGCTCGTGAGATGTCGCTAGGAATTACGTACGTATTTTTTGTTCTGAGCGTACGAATAAATAAAATAATATTAAACGAATATTTAGAGATGGCGACATCGTTGTCAGCTTGTAGGTACATGTGCGAGACGTTGCCTTGCCGCTCGTGTGTGAAGCTATAAAGCATTGTACTGTACTTGTTTCTGTTACCTGGTACACTGATTTTAATTTTAGAGAAGAGATTTATACCAAGATTATGTTTTCAAAAATGAAACAACTATCTAGTTCAACATTATGTATGGTATTTATTTACTTAATACATAGCATTTAAAAAACAAAAATGGGAAAGTTTCAACATTTATGTATTGACAGTAAGTTGCTGTGTGCATATTAAGTTTCCCTCTAGTTGACTAGATTAACACTTTGGATATTTTCTGTGCCTCATATTCTAGGTACCTATTTTATATTTAGTATAAGTGTTTTGTAACTGTTGGCCAATGAATGGCATATAAGTACATAAATTCAGTTGTTTGGAATCAAGACTTGCATTGATCATTATTGCAATAGTTAAAAGCAATGCTGACATCTAGACTAGATATCGCCCTTGAATACAGGATGGGTCGGTGATAACTACACCCAAACCAGTAGCTGTTTACTGGAATTTGATAAAGCGGGTCAGGAGAAGGGCGTGAGAGGTCAGGCGTAGATCCGGACGAGCGTGTCCCAGGAGGAGGCGGCAAGCGCGGTGCCGTCGGGCGAGCGCTGCACGCGCGACACGCGGTGCTCGGCGCCGCACAGCACGAAGGCGCGCTGGCCGCGCAGCGCGTCCCAGCCGCACAGCGTGTAGTCGCCGTAGCCCGCGAACAGCAGCCGCCCGCTCACTGACCAGTCCACCGACGTCACCGCGAACAGCACGCTCTCCTTGGCGTAGCGCGCCACCTCGCGGTCCGCGCGCAGGTCGAACAGCCGGCACGCCGAGTCGTCCGAGCCGGACGCCACCGAGTCGCCGGATGGGTGGAATTTGACGCTATTCACGTCGGAGTCGTGTGCGTCAAACGCCTGCACGGCGCGCCCCGTGCGCATGTCCCAGACGAGCGCGGCGCGGTCGCACGCGCCCGACACGAAGGTGTCGCCCATGTCGGAGGGTGCCAGGTCCAGCGCGAGCACGTCGGCCGCGTGCGCCTGGAAGCTCTGCAGCAGCGCGCCCGACTCCACGTCCCACAGCGCGCACGAGCCGTCGCCGGAGCCCGTCAGCAGCTGGCGGTCCGTGTTCGGGAACAGGCAGCACGAGATGTAGGACGTGTGCGTAGCCACGGTGCGCTTGCGCGCGCCCTGCTCCTCCTCACCCGCGCCGCCCAGCGGGAACACGGTCACCTTGTTGTCGAGCCCGCCCGCCGCCACCATGCCGCCGGACGGCGCGTAGGCGCACGCCATCACCCACGTGCTGGGCGTGGAGAACGTGCTCTCCTTGGTGCCCGCGTAGGCGTCCCACACTGTCACTTTGCCATCCTGCAATGGAACATCAGAAGGTGAGAGTGGTGCATCGCTGGGTTCAATAGCTGGAGTGGATGAATGACACTGACCTGAGTGGAGGTGACTATGTGGCGCTTGTCCGATGACCAATCGAAGCAGAGTACTTTAGCAGTGTGACCTTTCAGTATCTTGCGAACCTTTAGGTTAGGCAGGACGATAGGTTCAAATCTGTCCGCACTGCTGGTGACTGGCACAAAAACAGAACATTTTGTTAGCATTCAAGTTATTCCACTGCAGCGGGCGGTATTCATTGGTAAAATTAAAAGTCCAACAAAGAATGAACTGCAAAATATAAGCTATGATTCAATCATTTTTTCTGTAAGCTTTCTATATCTACTTTAATGAATCATTTCATCCCTAAAAAGCCAATTCTGTTTAGCATGTTATGATTTATTGATAAATCATGAAGTTCTGCAGTAGGTAATCATTTGTATTCTGCTAGGAATGGAAACCGGACTGGTTACAGGTAGAATAGTAACAGAAGTTGCAGAACTCACGCGAGACATCGTTCAGTTTCTGGCGCTCCTCGTCGAGTTTCTGCTTGAGCGCCTCCACCTCGCGCTGCAGCGACTCCAAGGTCTCCTCGGGCGTCGCCGCCACCGCCGTGTCGGCCGCCATACTCCCCCACCTACCAACTCTACCAGTGTCTTCCGCACTACATAAATCTAAACGACTTAGTCGATCGCTCGCAAAACTATCCAATCACATAACGCGTTACATTTCGATCCACTTTCGACTAATAGAATGCTATAGACATGTTTTTAGTAAATAACAAACAGTAGCAGTCCGTCAGTTCAGAAGGTAAGGTAGGGTAGGTAGTGGCTAGTCTAGTGGTGATCACTGAGCAAATAAAATAATCACTTCGGATATTTTAATGTATGTACTAGTGATCTCCAGTCCAGATTTCGTCTTTCGCTAATCGCTTCGCTAGTTCAGCTAGCCATAGAGAATTAAATTACTACGGGCCCTAGTACACAATGGCGAATGGCCTGTAGAAGTCGGGAATGGGCCATTGTGTACTAGGCCCTTGATCGTGTCGTGCATGGCGCATTCTGTCGTGTCGTGGCCTCGGAACGGCAGCGCCCCGGGGCGGTGCGGTGGGTAGGTGTGCACATTTTGCGTGGCGTTTTATGGCGCCTGTGGCCCAAAATTGCGTTATTCACAATTTGACCCATTAACAGTGTCTAAACGAACAGTAGTAAGTAGGTAGGTACTACAAAAATATTGTGCGCCTCGGCAAACTTCCTGCTTTGCAGATTTTCGCGACAAAGTCGCGGGCTCAACAGCTAGGAGAGAATAAAACAAATAAAATGAGATTAGCTGTAAGGCATGGCACAATCTACTTTGCTATAGGTATAATACCAAGAAGAAACTTCAATTAGGTACGTTACAGAAAATTTGCTTATTTTTTACGGTAAAAGGATACTATATTAAAAAAAAAAAACTTTTGATCCTATTTTGGTAACTTTTGACGCAACTCGCAACACTGCCTATGATCCTCCAAATAAGAAAGGGCCAAAAGGTTTAAAAACCAGGCCAGGAAAAAAAAACATAGTACCTACTTAAAAACGACGAAAGGAACTCATCAACTCAACCATAGAGTACAAGTACCTACTACACAACGGTCGGTTCGTTTTGTTTGCAAAGTTATGAATTAAAAAGTTTATTAAAGGAGTTATTTCCACATGAATAGTGAATTGTGATAAAAAAATAATAGAAGACGATTATATTTTTGTTTCATAGTGACACTGGGTAGCACACTTTTCTTAGCTATCCTAGTCCTCATTAATTTTAGGTACCTATTATGTTCATAGCAGTTTCGAAATGAATCCTCCACTTCACGTAGAAGTCGTTCAAAAACGACAAAGTCGGGCCAGTAAAGATCATGTGAAGAGTCTCGTGCATTCGTTTCTGGGCAACTTCAATTCGTTGACGCCTGGCGCGAGCCTGAAGGGCAGCGAGCTGGAGGGTGCTGGCGACGAGCTCCAGCAGCACGTGGAGGCCGTGTCCTTCTGCGACGTGGAGCACGCGGCCGGTGCCGACGTGCGCCTGTCCGACACCGAGCTTGTGCTTCACGTGTTCAAGCTGGACGCGTTCGGCGCCGAGACCGACACCATGGCCGACTCCGCCACCGGCGAGGAGTGTGCGGCCGCCGAGGTGTGGGCGCTGCCGGCGCAGGAGCTGCACGGGCTGTGGGAGAGCCTCGTGTTCGACTCGCGCCTCAAGCAGGACACCGTGCGCTTCGTGGAGACCGCCTTCGAGTTCGCGGAGCGCGGCGTCGACCCCAACGTGGTCGGCTGGAACCGCGTCGTGCTTCTGCACGGCCCGCCCGGCACCGGCAAGACGTCGCTGTGCCGCGCGCTCGCGCACAAGCTCAGCGTGCGCCTCGGCGAGCGCTTCCCGCGCGCGCGCCTCATCGAGATCAACGCGCACGGCCTCTTCTCCAAGTGGTTCGCGGAGAGCGGCAAGCTGGTCGCGCGCCTCTTCGAGCGCGTGCACGAGATCGTGGCCGACCCGCGCCTGCTGGCCTGCGTGCTGCTGGACGAGGTGGAGTCGCTGGCGCACGCGCGCCGTGCCGCGCTCTCCGGCCTCGAGCCCAGCGACTCGATCCGCGCAGTCAACGCGCTGCTAACGCAGCTCGACCGGCTGCGGCGCTGCCCGAACGCGCTCGTGCTGACCACCTCCAACGTGACCGGCGCGATCGACGTCGCGTTCGCGGACCGCGCGGACATCAAGCGGCGCGTGGGCCCGCCGTCGGCGCGCGCCGCCTACGAGATTCTGCGCTCGTGCTGCGCCGAGCTGAGGGCGCGCGGCTGCGTGGCGCCGGGCGCGCGCGTGCTCCCGCTGCGCGCGCTGGAGGGCTCGCAGGGGGCGGCGGGCGCGGCGGGCGACGCGTCGCGGCAGCTGTGGGCGGTGGCGCGCGCGGCGGCCGCGGCCCGGCTGTCGGGGCGCGCGCTGCGCCGCCTGCCGTTCCTGGCGCGCGCGCTGCACGCGGCCGGCGCGGCGGCGGCGCCCGCGCTCTGCGACTTCGTGGCGGCGCTGCAGAGCGCGCTGCAGACGCACCTGCAGGACGCGGACGACTTCCGCGACGACGAGGCTCCCTCCCCCTCCCCGCCCGCCACCTGAACGCTTCCCCTTATCATTTACTCTGCGTATATTCAAGTTATTTTGTTACCTGTTTTGCGTGATATGTACCTCCTGATCATCCTTTCAGCTCAGTCAGGGTATTTTTTCTTTAATTTGTTTTCGTGAACAGGACTGGTCACAAGTACCAAACCCAGTCTATTTTGAACAGTAAAACTAGGTATTTTAGGCATTTTTGACGAAGTGATAAGTATCATCATCATAGGTGCCTATTTTGTATATTTATTTATTAAACTAAGTACATATTTTTGAATATACTTAATAAAAATGTAGAATAACTACCTAGTTACTTACCTACCTAATGGAGATGTCGTGAATTAAATTTATAAAATGACAAGGCTTGTTTTATTGGTTCTTAGAGGTAGTTTAGGTACCCACATAATACTTCTTGTTCATATTACGCGCTCAGACGGCGCCCCGCGCCCCGCGCCCCGCACTGCACTGCACTATGACGTAGTGAGCCAACGAACGAACTAACAGCCGGGTACCCACCTAGCGCACAGGCTCGCGCGGCAGCCTCGATGTCCAGATCGCGAGCGATGGCTCCCGAGGCAGCCTCAGTAGTTTTGTTCAATTTACATGAGGAAGCCTCGCGAGGCAGGCTGAGCCATCATAAGTCCGCGAGTATTCGACCGTTCCCATCTAACGCACAGCGCTCACTGAGGCGCCTTTGAGCGCGTCAAGTTTACCGACAACAGATGGCTCGGGGCCGAGCCGTGCTCGGGCGAGCGAACGCGCGCCCGTGGCCGCCCGAGGCACGTCCACATCAGCCGAGGCATTTGGCTCGCGAGGCTTTTTGGGATTGCGTGAAGTCTGCAGAGGGAGAATACACTATCTCCCTGAGCTCGGGCCACCTTTTGCACTTCCGTGAGTGACAAAACTCGCGTGAATTGGCGCCATCTTGAAGTTGTTTCGGAGTATACGTACCTCGGGCAGAAGACCTTATGCAGTTGGGCAAAAATTTGAAAAATTACCTACGTCAAGTTTTCACGTTACCTATACCATTATGCCTGAAAACATGTGTGCTGATTGAACATTTATTTTGAGGCATTGATCGTTCTACGTTATGACGTAAGGAGCCGATACATGGACACTCGCAGCACGGAGATTCCACCGGTTCAGTCGCTCAGTGAGCTACGGAAAGAGCTATGTTCGAAGTCTCTGAAGGATATATTTAGTTACGTACGATATTATCCGACAAAATCAAGGTCATCGACAGATCAAAGAATTAGTAAACTGAAGTAGCCCATTGGGCTAGCTAGCCTATAACTGCCGAAGAAAGAACTGACAACCACTGGGGTTGTTGTTTAACGAGTTCTACCACTACTCGGCAAACGTCCAGTAGGACGTCTTCCGGCTAGCCTAGAGAGTGGTCTATGTCCAGCAGTGGACTGCTGTATGCCGACGATGATATAACATCGCGGGTTAGTTAGGTAAGGCGCAGGTCGAAAATGAATCAAGGTTCAAAATTTAATATTTTTTATTAAAAATGATCACACAAGTCTACTGTTCTCATCCAACCGACGCATCAAGTATTACCTCCCCGCGTTCCTCGAGGTGACCGGTGGAGCTCGCGTCAGCGGCCCAGGATCCACAGCATGTTGAGTCCGGCGGGGCCCAGGTGCAGGCGGCAGAGCGCGGGCGGGTCGGCGCGCGCCGCCGCCGCCAGCAGCAGCAGCAGCGCGTGCAGCAGGTTGTTGCGGCCCGCGCCCACCTCCAGCGTCTCCTCGCCCAGCAGCAGCACGTGGTGCGGCGGCAAGCGGCGCACGCGGCGCAGCACGGGCCAGCGCGGCGCGCGCGGCGCCCCCGCCGGCGCCGCCGACAGGTGCCGCGCCGCGAAGCCGCCGCCCGGCGCCACCAGCTCCATGTACGCCGCGAACAGGTGCAGCAGCAGCTCCGCGTCCGTGGGCCGCGCCGCGTGCCAGCCGCGCCCGCCGCCGTCCCAGCGGTACGCGCTCAGGCACCCGCCGCGGCTCAGCTCTGCGGACACGTCACGCGCTCCGGTCAGCGCGCCCCCCGCTCTCGAGCGGCGCGCCGACCGCCGACCGCCGACCGCCGGCCTCACCTTTGATCCGCTCGGCGACATACTGCCGGTCGGCGAAGGGGCTGAGGAAGGGCAGCAGCGCGTCGTGCCGCGCGCCCCCCCCCGCGCCCGCCGCCTCCGCCGCCGCCAGCTCGCGCGCCACGCGCCCCACCACCGTCACGTGCAGCCACTGGACACACCAGCCATCATAGTAAATTTAGACAATTTATTGATTTTTACATGATTGATTAGTATAATTTAGTAGTTTGCCCCGAACTGAGATTTCGCGTGCGATGTTTACAATTGACGGAGATGTCGGAATATGTAGGAGCATCGATCGATGGCCGCCCGCCGGCGCCCGCGCCGCCGCCGTTTCGAACCGTTGCGGATGATGACATCGTGCACGAATTATCACTTCGAGCCGAACTACTAGTTTAATTAACATGTATTAGTTTTTATTATTATTTAACAATTTATTTAGCACGACGTGTTGCGTCGCATGACACATGCCAGTACAGACTACAGGCATGTCGGTCCACTGGACGAGGGGGGAGCCCGCGCTTCTGCCGCGTCACTTTTGCCATGGAAGCCATCAACTTGTGCCTCCGCAATGCACTGCGGATCGAGGCAGTCCCAACAGCAGCCAGCATCTCGCACGCATCGTCATACAGGACGCGAAGGACGCTTTACGCGGTCCGAGTATAGCTGATCCATAGGCTGAAAGTATAAATCGTTCGACAGAAAGCCCTGAGCAGGGTCGTTTTAACGTCACCTGTACATGCAGGAGTCATGGCCCGCCCTGCCAGAGCCCTTCGCTCAAGTTAAAAGTAGATAAAGGTGAGCCTGGGAGAAAGGAACGCGAGGCGCAGCGGGAGGGGTGGAGGGGTGGAGGGGAGGACATGCGGATGCGACACTCACGAGGCGCAGGTTGAGGTTGTACTCGGTGAGGCGCTGCGGGTCGACGCGCAGGCGGCGCCACAGCGGCGCGCCCGCCGCGCCCGCGCCGCCGCCCGCCGCGCCCTCCTCCTCCAGGGCCTCCTTCGAGCCGCGCTCTGCAACAACAACGAGCGGCGATCACGTCATGACGAGTCGCCCCCCTGCCTCTTCCAGCCGGCCACGTCCCTACCGGCCAGCACGGCGAGCTGGTGCGCGCGCGGCGGCGCCGCAAGAACGCGCGCCGCGCCGCCGCCGCCGCCGCCGCCGCCGCCACCCGCGCGCGCCTCCGCCTGCCTGCAAGCACGACCATGGAGGTTAGACGACCATCACGGCGCCGGCGCGGCGCTCGGACGTCGCGTCGCCGTCGGCGCGCTCGGTACTCGCCTTATGTAGGCAGCGAGGGCGCGGCCGTCGGAGATGAACTCGTCGGGGTCGGCGCGCGGCGAGGGGGGCGAGTGCGGCGAGGGGGGCGAGCGGGGCGAGGGGGGCGAGGGCGGCGAGTCCCCGGCGCGCCAGCTGCGCCGCGGGGACAGCGAGCCGGGCTCCTCCACTTCCGTCACGGCGAACGACGACTCTGACGAGGACAAAGTAAAATAAACACCGCAATATAAAAAAGAAGTGAAATGATAAGGAGTGCAGTGGGTCACCGAGGAGGTCGCGGCGGCGGGCGGGCGCGCGCGGCGCGGCGGCGAGGCGCGCGGCGTGCTGCAGGCAGTTGGCGGCCAGCACGAGCGCGCCCAGCGCCTGCGCGCACGCCAGCGCGCCGCAGCCGCCCCGCCACCCCCACCTGCAACACCACACACTTTGTTTTCTTTCTTTCAAATAAATAAATACTTTGCCATCTTAGAGTGAGGGGGAAATCAAATATTCTAAACATAAAATATATAAAACAAAATCCCTTTATCGCATCCGTCTATCATCATTTTAAACAGGTTTCGGCAATGAAGTGATACTCATAAGCAAGGCTAAAAATGCAACACTGGAGCTGTATCTAGATCGCTCTCAACTAGAAAGGCCTACAACTACTACCTGTGGAGAGCCACACCAAACAAAAACCAGCCTACAAATACTCAGCCACCTCTGAAACTAGCTAACAGTCAATGGGCTAGAACAGCACAAATAACAGTGGACACATTTGCGAGCCACATAATCGACATATTCAAACCCAACCTATACCAAACCTGCTCATAGTCAAGAGACTAATAACGCAGATAAATAAATAAATAATTTACTTTCTTACAACAATAACGAATTAGCTATCTACAACATAAAATATCTAAAATGAAAATAACATAATGCAAAAAACTCTGCATCGAAATCGGTTCAGTAGTTTTTGAAGAAAATGTTAACAGACAAACACAAACATTCTGCATTCTACAGGTCAAAGCAAACGTTGCCCGCATCATGTGTGAACATCCTTTGACAGTTGCGGTAAACGATTGGCGACCAGTGAGGCAACCGGTCAGCCATCCAGGCAGGGCTTCAATGCCTGAGCCGCCGCCACCGGGCAGGGGCAGCCCTTCCGCGACTACCTGCCCGCTGCTTTACATTTGGATTCAGTGTTCCCCGAACAGGTTGTGACAGAGGAAAAACTGGCGTTTCTGAATTATTTACAGCTAAAGATATAGGAGAAAAAAATAAAAAGAAACGGTTTTGGGACAGTTATGATTGAACTGTATGGTTAGAGGTTAGAGGTTGATATCACCGGCATCGGCATAGCGCCGGCTACTCACAGGTCGTAGGCGAACACGGCGAGCAAGGCGCCGTTCACGGCCAGCCACTTGAGGGACGAGGCGCGCTGCCTGTCCGCGTACTTGAGGTCGATTGTGCGCCTCATTAAACTTACATTTGGGCTCAGGCACCTGAAATTTTAAATGTTTGTATCGCGCGAGTTGTGTAATCTATTTAATATTTTATTACCATATGCACGTATTAACGATAAAAACAAATATTTGATGCTCACATTTTTGTCTATCACCAGGACAATTTTATCATCTAAAAGTTATTAATTAAAGTAGTATGATACCAAACACTACGCTAGTACGCTACACAAATCACGAGTGAAAACGAGCCAAAGAGTATAGAAACACTACGTTAACACAAGCGAGCCTCGGAACAATAAATACAATGTACTATTTTTCTTCCAAGACACAAGCCTTGCGAGCCAATGAGCATATAAGCAAAGCAACACTACGTTATAAATATAAAGCAGAGCTTATTAAACAGGGGGAGGAAACTTCAATTTTGCGTAGATGGTAGCGACATTCTACGTATTGATGGGTTTCTATGGGTTTATATAATTAATAAGCAATAAGACATGCTATCATGCTAGATGGTACTTATTATTAGGTTAGTTACTTATTTTGGGGTGTATTGGATTCATAGCGTTTGATACAGCAGTCGACCCGCAAGGGTGTCTGTATCAGTATAAACTCGTTATAATTCAGAAATCTCTTGCCAGTGGCTCCAAGAAGCTGTCCTGCATGCAGCGACCACACCCCGGAAACCACATCGGCTCGTGGGCGAAACCTGGCAAAGGGGACTTGGGTACTCCGGCATCCAAGTTTTTTGGCGGTCCACCCTCGATGGCAAGATAGCAAGGCAATGTGGAAGGCCTTAAAGGAGACGATAGGGGTTTGAATATCGTCACCTAGATACTGCATCCCAACTCTCCTCTGATCGTAGCGGCTATCCGTTCCATCGGGAAAAGGAGAGAGGGAATGTCGCGAAGTCTCGCGAATTTAATTTGTACTTAATCGACCTCATTCGTTGGTTCTGAGTTTGGAACGAACGGATGACAGAAGAGTTTGAGGATATTTGCTAGGATGACAGAAAGCAAGACAGGGAATTGAGAATCGAGAATTTTCATTTTATGAGTTTTTTACTGTGATTAGATTGTTTATTACGATTATGTATAATGTTTAGATACAGAAATCATATCGTTGTTATGTTGTGTTCACTACGGCGAGTATGTGGGTCAAATCAGCTATCAGGTGAGATCAGACCAGTACCGTGAGGTGAGGGGTGGCTAGAAGGGGCGGTCGGAGGCCACTCAGGGTTTTAACCTTTATATCCAAATATCAGTCGTGGGATGGGATGTTTTAACCCATAAATCAGTTCACACAAATGCGTGTGCACCATAAGTGCAGGTACGCATAAATGCGTGTGCACATTTTTGTGCAGGTACCTACGCATAATTCCGTATACCTATGTCTGGGCTGCATCCTCAGCGTTCATTTTTATTTATTTATCAAAATATTTGTCAACAGATGGCGTTCAGTACACGAAAAATCAAACCCAAAAAGTAAAAAAAAGTAACCAGTTGATTTATTTATTTATTCTTAATTGTTAAAATGTAGGTAGGTACTAAATTGTTCTGAACATAATCCCTTCTTTCCCGTGGTTCACCTATTTTGTCCACCTGGTGGACCACGGGTAAACATATTCTTCCGTGGTCCACCTGATAATCGCGTAAATTATTTTTATTGAAATATATTGCCTATTGTCCACCTCTTTTCATTGGCTAGATTAAATCTATGCAACATTGATCCCGACAAATTAAAAAGTACACCGAATGGCATTTTTTTTAAATTCATTTATTGAAATAATTTACTTCAATTAAAATGATGATTACTTAAAACTAAAATTGCTCTATCAACGTAGTTTCTCCAATGCGAAATTGATTGGAATTTCACCATTTAGTAACTGTAATTGTATCCCCATAATATCATCGTCGTTATCTATATATATTTTTCTTCTCTTTGATGTTGTCTTGAAACTTGATGTTTCTAGTTTTGTTAAACCTTTTAATAGATTTATTACCGTTGCATTTCTTTTATTTACTTCTTTATTCAATTTCGAATGATAAGACTCTGCAGTGTTATTGGTGCGGTGTCTTTCACCAAATACGCACAAAATTTCACTGAATTTATCAGACAGCCAAAAACTTTCAACGTACTTTAAGAAGAGTAACATTTTTTTGCTATCACTGCTTTCAGATTTAACATACTCCAATCCTTCTTTAATGCTTTCATGGGGTATCAAAGGTAGAGCAGCAATTAATGCAGCGATCCGCTTTTCTCCTTTCGATTTTAAGCCTAACTTTTTGGCCTTCTTCCAAATCGCCCTCTTCCAATGATAAAAACAACCGCGCAATGTTACATGTGGAAAAGCGCATAAAATAGCATTTATTGCGGCTTTCTCGAAATCAAGATGCATTGTTTTAAGATTGAAATTTGGTAACTGTGATTTAATTAAATCGAACACAATCGAATATGATTCCTGTTTTTTGTTCGGCATCAATACGTATATCAGCGGTACAACTTTTGTAGTCGTTATAGTACTCCCGATATCTCCATGTAATATGTACAATTGTTGGAATGGTTTCGGACAACAAGAAAAAGTGGCATCACCGAAATATTCAGTAACATCAGCAATGATCTCTCTAGCTCTTTTTGAACAAAAGACAATGATTCGCGATCCTTCATAAAAATAGTTTGCCAAAACCAATTGTGCAAATTTGATGGGAACTTCCACTTCTTCAAAATCGCTATAAATAGTTTTTTTAACTCCTAAAGATTTATTTCTTATTGTATATAAGTTGTGTTGTATGCTCGAAAACGACGGTATTTGCGTAACCATGTTCAATCCTTTACTTTCTAAAATATCAACACTATCCTTATAAAGTTGTGTTAAAGGCAAATCAGTGTTTTTGACTTTGTTTTTCAAAGATTCAATTTCATTTGCAACCTCAATTTTGGAAAAATCAGATGCACATGAATGATTTTTTTTACTTGTCACCTTTCCATCCTGAAAGATTTTAAAAATGTTAATTTGTATTTGAAAAGTTCTAGGAGCGTGGAGGTTTACGAAACAGGACTTCCGTGAATGTTGACTTACCTTAACGATAATATTTCCGGTACATTTCTTTTTTTTGTACTCCGCACATCTCCATAAAACCGCTGAGGTTTTTTTAAAGGTTTTGACTCTGTAGAAAAAATATACATCATGCACCAATACAGTGCCCCCCTTTCTGGTAATATAGTGCAAATCGCTTTCTTCGTCTTGCGTATCTCCCATTTTAATAAGATTTAATTTTACTCACAAGCGATCAGGGACGGAGCACTATTTCATTAAACAGAACACATCTAATTCTGTTAGATGGTCAATTTATCTCAATCAATATTATTTAGATGGTCAAAAAAGATTGTGTGCTCAAAGGTGGACCACGGTTAAATAATAATTTCCCGTGGTTCACCTTAGTTCACCTGGTGGACCACGGAAGAATATGTTTACCCGTGGTCCACCAGGTGGACAAAATAGGTGAACCACGGGAAAGAAGGGAACATAATTATCTGTTGTAACTGCACATGTTCTATACAAAAATATACCTACTACACAGAGTAGATTTTTCTGATTCATCCGATATATTATTTACCTTTAAATTATAATTTTTTGTAGATATGTTTTTCATCAGAAATTTGACAATTTTATTTGAAATACTTTGACATGTTTGTCATTGTTGAAGTCTGTCAAACACAGACAGGTAGTCTATTTTATCTTTGAATTCGCGTAGGTTTCTATTCTATTGGAATCTGTACCACTACCAACCTAACCTAAAGTAGAAGAGAACCTCTGTAATTCAAAACATAAACTCCTGGTTTCCTAAGATTCCAGTCTTGGCTTTTCAAATTGAGTTTAAAAATCACGGCGTCAGTTTGACAGGCAAGATCGAATGAAAAAGTTAATGGGCAACTCAGTCTAGTGGAGATTTTCAAATATAATATATGTCGCCGCGTCAATCCACAGCCTGAAACTTTGATTATTTAATTCATTTTTGATTACTTATTTTAGACCCTAAAATCCTAATAAGTTATTTCAATGGCAAGTTAACTTATAGTTTAGCGATTTTCAAGCGGTTTCGCTAATTATGCACCGATTTGATTTATCAATAACAGGATGGCTGTTAGAGAAAGTTATTTGTCAATTTTATTTTGTAAAATTCTTTAATTGCTCTCATAATTTGAAGGCTAATTTGAAATGATTTTTAGAACAATTATTTGTTTATTTGCGCAATGATTTTAGAACTATAATAATTGTTGCATGTGTTTTTGTTGTTTACATGAATAATTCTAGATTAATTTTATAATTAATTGAATTCACGATTTTAAGTACTTTCAAAATTATCAATTAATTTAATAGGATTTTTAGAATTACTTTAAGAATGAGTGCGAGTTAGTTAGTTTAAAAGTTCATTATTTGCAACGACATCTACCGGATATCAAGCGGGAGTTGGATGGAAGTGAAGATGGCGTCGGTTAGTCATTTTCTGTAAAGTAACGAAAATTGGTGTTGTGTGTTGAGGACGCACTTTTATTCGAGCTGTTGAAGGAAAAACATTGTAAGTGCTAACTGGAATAAAATACCTTGGATTTATAGAATTTGCTGTTTAATTGGTTGCATGAGAATTCCTACAGTTTAAAAAGAAAAGGTTCTCACGTGGTCTGTGCCTAGCTTAAGCTTATAATAATGCAAAACCGTTGACTGGAAACAAGGCTAACGGTTTTGCCTATTTTTTTACCTAGATTTTCGTAAATTTTTCGATATCAGAAGTGAGATACTGCTCAAATTACCCTCTTTCTGTCTCGCTCATTATTATTTTTCAGAACCTGATGGCATCATGAGCGAGCCGAGACCAGATGCGCCCGAGACAAGCGCGCCGAACATCGGCGTGCCCGAAGCCACGATATCAGCGAACACCGGCAGCCTGCTAGCTTCGAGCCCGCATGAACCAGGCGAGACTCAGCCGAGCGCGATGTCTACGAGTGCGCCCACTAATTTGGTTATGACTCCTCATCAATCTGGTAACGTACCACCTGAATTTTTTCTGAATATGATGACCATGATGCAGAGTATGAGTGAACGATTGTTGAACCAGCAACAGTCTTGCAATAAAGTCAAGATAACGGATATTTTTCTGCCGTCATACGATCCAGACGGTAACGTTGGGGTTCGTGAGTGGTGTAACCACATCTCTACG
The DNA here is from genome assembly GCA_949320045.1 of Scotopteryx bipunctaria. Classification (NCBI taxonomy): domain Eukaryota; kingdom Metazoa; phylum Arthropoda; class Insecta; order Lepidoptera; family Geometridae; genus Scotopteryx; species Scotopteryx bipunctaria. The sequence continues at coordinate 5,858 of OX439458.1, read as the reverse complement.
GCCAAAAGCACTTATCAACTTGGTGACTACGACATTCGCATGAAAGTGACTAGCTTATTGAAAGGTCGTGCGAAAATATGGGCTGATAATTGGCTAGTGACTACGTCAACATGGGAAGAGTTGCGGCAAATTATCATCACTACATTCGAACCTGAAAGCCGTTACTCGCGTGACGTGCTCAAGTTTCGGGAGCATTCCTATGACCCATCTAAGGATATAGCGGAATTTCTGACCCAATCATGGATTCTATGGAGGCGCGTAACTAGAGATAAACTCGATAGTGATGCTGTAGAAGCAGTAATTGGGACAATAAATGACGAACGCCTTAGGATTGAGTTAATGAATGCCAGAGCTGCCTCTGTGCCTGAATTGATTTCGGTTGCCTCGTCTATTCGCGTTAAACGCCCTAATCAACATAACTCTAATCAGCCACTACCAAAACGAGCGCGGTTTTCCGTTGACAATCGAACTCATCCTCTCTATTGCAGTCACTGCAAAAAATCAGGCCACACTCTTGGCAACTGTCGTAATAAAAGTACCACTATTAACGGGCAATCTGAAAATAACACTACTCCGACAGCAACCCCAGCTTCTAGACCTGGTGATAAAGTCTGTTCATTTTGTGAGAAAAAAGGTCATACTTTCGACACGTGTTATCGTCGCGAAAGACAGATAACCTCTAATGTAAATTCGGTTTCTAAAAAAGGCCAGAGCTTGAACACGATGTGTATACGTGTAGGTGAGCAGGTAGTTAACACGGTTTTCGACAGTGGAGCTGAATGTTCTATTATGCGCGAATCTGTTGCAAACAAATTACCAGGGCGTAGGTGTCAGACGGTTAACTATTTGCGGGGCATAGGACCATTCCCGGTAATCTCGCTAACTACATTGACAACGGTATGTCTCATTGACAACATTAACGTCGAGATTTTGTTCCACATCTTGCCTGATTACGAGATGACTTCAGATGTCCTAATCGGGGCCAATTTGCTACACGAAACAGGTTTAAGTGTAGTAGTAACCAAGGATAGCGCTAAGTTGATCTCCTATCCACGCGTTATGCATCTGCAAACCAAGAGTCCTTTGTTTGATGAAATAGAGCATGGATTGACAGACGAATCTCAGGTTACTCAACTGATGACTTTACTAAATAAATATTCTGATGTTTTTACACGTGGTTTCGCAAAATCACGTGTTAATACTGGAGAGCTGGAAATTCGCCTCAAAAATAAAGACAAATATGTTGAGCGAAGGCCCTATAGATTGAGCCCAGTAGAGCGCGAGAAAGTTAAGGATATTGTTACTGAACTAATTGATAATAACATTGTTCGCGAAAGCAGATCCCCCTATTCGAGCCCAATCATTCTAGTAAAGAAAAAAAATGGAGACGACCGAATGTGCGTGGATTATAGAGAGCTAAACGCTAATACTATTCGCGACCATTATCCTCTTCCATTGATAGCGGATCAAATTGACCAACTCTCAGGTGGGCAATACTACACGACTTTGGACATGGCCTCTGGCTTCCATCAGATTCCGATCTCAGCAGAGTCCATTGAAAAGACCGCATTCGTCACACCGGACGGTCTTTTCGAATACCTGACTATGCCATTCGGGCTTTGTAATGCACCTTCCGTGTATCAAAGATGCATAAATAGAGCCCTAGGGTCCCTCCTTAGTCCTGGTAGCGCTGATAAAGATCATAACGATTCTGTCGCTCAAGTCTACATCGACGATGTTATAAGCAAATGTCGCGATTTCTCTTCTGGACTGGCGTATTTAGAGAGAATCCTAATAGCATTACGCGAATCAGGATTCTCAATAAATATTGACAAATGCCTTTTCTTCAAACGCTCTATTGAGTACTTGGGGAATGTAATAGAGGATGGTAAAGTTCGGCCCGGACCAAAAAAGATAGAGGCTTTATTAAAGGCCCCAGTACCAACTACTGTTAAACATATTCGCCAATTTAATGGCTTGGCGGGATATTTTCGCCGCTTTATCCCTGATTTTGCACGCACTATGGCACCCCTTTATGAATTAACTAAACAAGGCGTTAAGTGGCAATGGACTAGAGAACACGAAGAGGCACGTCAGAAAATCATCCATCATCTCACTTCTTCGCCTGTCCTCACGATATTTCAAGAAGGACATCCCATCGAGCTATTTACTGATGCCAGCAGTCTTGGTTTTGGAGCAATTCTAGCTCAAATCATCAATGGGCGGCAACACGTTGTAGCCTACTTTAGTATGCGTACAACTGACATTGAAAGTAGGTATCACTCGTACGAACTTGAGACTCTTGCGGTAGTTCGGGCTATCAAGCATTTCCGCCACTTCCTATACGGTCGCAAGTTCAAAGTTATTACGGACTGCAATGCGCTGAAAGCCTCAAAATATAAACAAGATCTGCTGCCCCGAATACATAGATGGTGGGCATACCTACAGAACTTCGAATTTGACATAGAATACAGGAAGGGCGAACGAATGCAACATGCAGATTTCCTTAGTCGAAACCCGGACCCACTCTCTGTCAATGTCATGACAAACAATTTAGATTGGCTCAACATAGAGCAGCGTCGTGACGCCCAGCTACGACCGATCATTGATGCCTTGCATAACGGAGACAATGTCTCTAGTTATTGCCTGGAAGGTAATGTACTTAAATACGAGAGAGACGACTCTATCATGGGCACACAAAAACTAACCGTTGTACCAAAAGCCTTTCAGTGGAGCCTTATAAACACATTCCATACTGCTCTTAAACATCCAGGCTGGGAAAAGACTCTACATAAAATTAGAGACACCTATTACTTTGATAAAATGAGCACCACCGTTCGAGATTTTGTAGACAATTGCATTGTGTGCAGAACTTCCAAGCAAACGTCAGGAGCCACTCAGGTACAACTGCACCCCATCACTAAGCCAACTGTACCATTTGAAGTCATACATATGGATATAACTGGTAAGCTTGGTAATTCCGATAATCAGGAATACGTTGTGGTGACAATAGATGCCTATACTAAATATGTACTGCTTCGCCATACTAACGACAAAAGCCAACACAGCTCCCTCGCAGCACTGAAACAGGTCATTCACCTTTTTGGAGCACCGCGGCAGATCATCGTGGATGGAGGACGCGAGTTTTTAGGCGAATATAAAAGCTACTGCGACAGGTTCGGTATAGAAATACATGCTATATCCCCAGGAGCAAGCAGGGCAAACGGACAAGTGGAGCGCGTCATGACTACACTAAAGAACGGGCTTATCATGATTAAAAATTATGAAACCCCAGAGTGGCACACTGCGTTGGAGAGTCTTCAGCTAGCCCTTAACTGCACAGAGCATCGAACCACAGGTACTGCTCCACTTACACTCCTTACTCGACGACGAAACTGCGTTCCTCCAGAATTACTCAATTTGGTTAATTTTGATAACGCGTCGATCGATATGGAGGCACTAGAGCGACATGTTCAACAAAAAATGACAGAACTATCCGCCAAAGACAAAGAAAGATTCGACAAGGGCCGCGCAAAGGTTCAGAATTTTCAACGAGGAGACTTTGTACTAATAAAAAATAATCCCAGAAATCAAACTTCTTTGGATCTAAAATTTAGCGTGCCTTACGAAGTTCACAGGGTTCTTGAGAACGACCGCTACCTTGTGAAGAAAGTAGTGGGCCATCATGGACGACCTCGCAAGGTAGCACATGATCAGCTACGTCGCGCCCCACTACCCGGATCAGGCGTCCAGGCGGCCGTGTCGCCTCCCGATGAACAGCAACCTGGACCCTCCGGTATCACACCGGCGCTGGCGGCACCTGTTCCCTCCGCCGTGCCGCACGACCCCAGTGCAACGCAGGCTACAGACTGACGACGCTATATCACTCCCGGTGAGAACCTTTCATAAAACATAAAAATATTCTATTCACGTGTAGAATCGTTCAATAGAAAAAGTAAAAAAAAAAAAAAAAAAAAAAAAAAAAATAGTAAAAAAAAAAAGTAATAAAAAAAAAAAAAAAAAAAAAAAAAAAACAAGAAATGAAAAGATGTTATTGACGTGTGGAGCCGTTCAATAGCCAAAAACAAAAATAGACCCTCTCCTGAAAGAAAAATAGTCCTCTGTGTACCACGGCGTCCGAGACCGCCCAGAGCACAGCATCGACCCTACCTATTTCCTTTAGAGCCTATGTTTGATACCTCTCTTATACCGTACCCTAAATCCCATAAAAGTGAGCAGTTCTTATTTAAACTTATTTTACCATTTCTTGTTCAGATAATAAAGACTGTTGTCATGTGGAGTGAGCAGTTCTTAGTTTAACTTATTTTACCATTTCTGGTTCAGATTATAAAAACTGTCGTCATGTGGAATGAGCAGTTCCTAACTATCTTATTGTTATTTACGACCTGAAGCAAGCAGGGATATAAAGCACGAACATTACATGATTGTAATTCTTTGCAAACAAATATTGACTAGAATACAAATACTGACTAGGTTGTACTGTGGAAGTGCCTAGCCTCAAAAATCATTCTTATTTTCAGGGATAATCCAGGAGCAATGCAGGGCACGCATTGCACATCAGAATGGCCGTGTCGCCGCGTCAATCCACAGCCTGAAACTTTGATTATTTAATTCATTTTTGATTACTTATTTTAGACCCTAAAATCCTAATAAGTTATTTCAATGGCAAGTTAACTTATAGTTTAGCGATTTTCAAGCGGTTTCGCTAATTATGCACCGATTTGATTTATCAATAACAGGATGGCTGTTAGAGAAAGTTATTTGTCAATTTTATTTTGTAAAATTCTTTAATTGCTCTCATAATTTGAAGGCTAATTTGAAATGATTTTTAGAACAATTATTTGTTTATTTGCGCAATGATTTTAGAACTATAATAATTGTTGCATGTGTTTTTGTTGTTTACATGAATAATTCTAGATTAATTTTATAATTAATTGAATTCACGATTTTAAGTACTTTCAAAATTATCAATTAATTTAATAGGATTTTTAGAATTACTTTAAGAATGAGTGCGAGTTAGTTAGTTTAAAAGTTCATTATTTGCAACGACATCTACCGGATATCAAGCGGGAGTTGGATGGAAGTGAAGATGGCGTCGGTTAGTCATTTTCTGTAAAGTAACGAAAATTGGTGTTGTGTGTTGAGGACGCACTTTTATTCGAGCTGTTGAAGGAAAAACATTGTAAGTGCTAACTGGAATAAAATACCTTGGATTTATAGAATTTGCTGTTTAATTGGTTGCATGAGAATTCCTACAGTTTAAAAAGAAAAGGTTCTCACGTGGTCTGTGCCTAGCTTAAGCTTATAATAATGCAAAACCGTTGACTGGAAACAAGGCTAACGGTTTTGCCTATTTTTTTACCTAGATTTTCGTAAATTTTTCGATATATACCTTTAGAAGAAAAGGCCAACCAACCAATTGTTACATCTGTTTAATGTAAATTAAAACCACATTAAAACTATTGTTTAAATGTTCGGACGGTGTTTACTTAAAACGGAACTAGATGGCGCTGCTAAAAGTAGAACGTTCCTAGAACGCGCTATCGAAGCGTTTTGCGTTATGCAGGGCCTCAGTGCAGTAACAAATATATTGCTTCTACTCTGAATGTGATCGTTTTATTTCAAAAACGTCCTAACCGACCGACCAAATTGTTTTGGAGTTTCGTACAACATCTTTCACCATAACAACATGTGAACAGTGATAATACGGCCCTTCAGAGGAGATGATTTGACCCTGGGTTAGAACTCACCATATTGATTGATTGATGAAATAACACTCGAGGCTTGCTCGAGGCTCTAAGGCTATCTATAGTATTTATTTAAATAGATAATAGTAG